>OX123193.2:42247495-43447495 GCA_944739405.2 Euclidia mi
AGACGTCGAGGTGAGAGCAGGCGCGTAACCGCGCTTTCACCAACCGCAGGTCCGGGCTCCGAAAACTGCTTGACGATTTCCAGCTACTTACTGCTCGCAGAGATCCACTCGCCACCCGACCAGTAAACACCAGGCTGTGAAGAGTGATGCAATTGCTACTTGCGCCTCACGATCTGTGCTCAAGCGCTCCGGCACAGGGATCGCTCTAGCTGTAACTACCACACTAATAATAATAATAATAATATTCTACCACATACACACATCACCATCTTGTCCCAAACTAAGCAGAGCTTGTACTATAGATACTAGATAATGGATAAACATACATATATACTTTTTTTGTAAATACATACATAGGTATTATACCTACATAGAAACACCCAGACCAAGACAAACATCCATGTTCATGCACACAAATGTTTGACCTGAGCGGGAATCGAACCCGCGACCTTGTGGTAGATTCGCGTGGCCCTGCCGTGTGCCGCTGAGCTGGAGATACGGTATGTCGAATTTGTATTGGGCATCATACATATAAACTTCAAAAAAATTGTTGCTCCTAGAGAAGGTATGGATTTTGCAATCATTTAAGCAATGCTCAAACTCTAAAAACCCACAGATTTGAAAAAACACCTTTGTAGATCGCACTACACTGCAAACATACAAAGTTTCAGAAGTCAGAATTACATTTTTTATTTCTTTTAGTTTCGGCTCATATTTAGTTTCATACAAATTGCGTTGACTACCAAACTCTTTAACTTAATAATTTATCAAGCCCGCAGTGAAAATTAAACTAGTGACATTTTCACTACGCACGGCGGGGTGTATTTGAATGCTGGCACGTACAAACTCCAATAAAACAATTTAAATATTCCCACCCCAACATTTGATTCTGTAACGTGACTGTAATTTATAATATATGTATATATAACGAATGGGTAAGCTAAGGAGTGACTTATATTGTCTTTAAAATTTCAGGTTAAGCCATCTACCAGAAAACGGTGGCATGGAGACTGATCTTCAAAAAGTTGTATTATAACAGCAGCCACACTGACATTCGAAACATCAACAGCACTTGGCGTATATCTAAACGAGGAGGCGTACGCTTAAACCACTACACCATAAGAGCAGCCGTTATGCAAACACAAATCACAACTTCTTGACGTTTGTCTTGCTGGCTTTGCTCCCAAGAACAGCGTAAAAATACCCCCAAAGGCATTCATAAAAAAATAATTTACCGTTGCAAGTTATTAAGTTCAAAAACATAATTTAATGTGTCGCCTGCTTACCAGAACACACATGCGGCTCAACGCAAATACATATATTGTGTTCTCGGCTAACCGACTTAACGCCACAGAACTTTGTTTACAGAGCTCCTACATAATCTTTACTTATAACACAATTACGTTGTGTGCTTAGCTCTATTTATTTGAGGAATTAAAACATAAATATCAACTCAAAGGGGTAGAAAGCTACTATTTATATAGTGCTACTTTATAAAGGTTTATGTACCCTCCGCTCGTTGCAACCGCGGTTTCATGATTAGATACACTTATGTCTACCTTGTTTTACTATTTACTGCGTATTTACTTACATTCAGAGTCTTTAGAAAGTCTAGAAAACTTATCTCCGAGATGCTTATTTACATAGATACTTACTTATTTTCTTAGAACCTTACAGCACAGGCACCAATGTCATAGTGCGGGTTTCAGACGCTGCCTTGGTATCATGTTGAATACAAGTCTGCTATCTTGTCACCATGCGCGACTTCATCTAATGTCGCGCAATTATTTTGCTTTTTTTATTCCTTGCGTTAGGAGATATGTCGGTACTCGTGGAATCGTATGTCGTAAACGCAAGAGCGAGAGGGTTTGCGGGGCGGTCACTGCGTGACTCGTTTTAGTATTGCCCTACCATCGACATTGAAAAAAAAGCCTATTTAAAAAACCGGCCAAGTGCGTGTCGGGCCACGCGCAATGTAGGGTTCCGTAGTTTACCATAATGGCCATCTTTGATAATAACTTCTGTTGGACATGGGACTAAAACGGGCATCTTTAAGATTAAGCCAGCGCTCCCAATGTAAACTCACAGAAATAGGTATTAAAAGTTAACCGACGATTACTCGTAAACTAGTGATGTCTACTTAGCCGTGATAGTGTTCCTTTTAAATTCGTTATATGTACTACATTTGTGATTTTTTTCACCTCTTCCAAATTAATAGTTTATCCGGTAGAGGGGGCGGACACTTGAGTCTAACAATTTTTGTCACTTAAAAGCTCGATATTTGACAAACCAATCATTTGATCGAAAAATGATTTGAGCAAACTAATAATATTTTTTTAAAACCTACCCAATGATACCCCACACAATGGGGTACTCAACCAAAAAAAAATTCAACCGCACTACTATATGTAGGGGAGATACCCTTAAAAAAATATTTTCCTAAATTTTATTCTACAGTTTTGTTACAATATCGTATGTCTATATTGATTCAAATATCAGCTTTCTAGCACCAGGCGTCTTTGAGCTAGGCTGCGGACGGACAGACGGACGGACATGACGAAACTATAAGGGTTCCTTGTTGACTACGGATCCCTAAAAAGTAGAGCTTCATGAGAAGAATCAGACAAGAAACTCAGGGCCACTCTTTTCATCGTCCTGTTTTATACAATTTTAATAGGTAACTAAGTAAGTAGGTAACGACCCTGCATTTTTCATATATGAGCTGGTTTCTCCATGATGTCGTTACTTAATATTGGTATTTTTTAAATAATATAAATGCACTAAACCAGACTCGCACAATACAGACACAACAGCTCACATTCACAAAAGACTTAAAAATCATAAGAAAGAAATAGTCCGTGGGACTGAGCAAGTTAATCCCAAGCATTTTTATCTTCAATATAATCGAGTACCGAATAGTAGCCTTTTTGACACCATTTTCGCGCAATGCAAGCAATGAATGTGCTAAATTACCATGTTTTAATGAAAAAAACACTTTGCCTACTTAGGTAATAAAACTTTTTATATCGACAACTGAGACATTATTTTATTCCCATCACTACTTACTACACATATGTATTGAACTATCTTCGGTTGTGGTACGAGATACAATCGATATCAAATTTTCTTCTGGTATTTGTAGTTTATTCAAATTTCATAACTGCCTGCGAACCTAGCAAAATATAAAGCAATAGCCTATCTTTCACCTACAAAAACTTCAAAATATATGTCATTGTTTTTTGGAAGATATAAATTATTTTCAAAACTGTATCTTTAGGAGACTGATTAGGTCTCAATACCACCAAAGGCTAGGTTAGTATCGAGATCTTTTAGGCCTCCAAAGCATCAGCTGAAAGTTCTTTAAAAATGATGTCGCAGTGAACGTTTTAATAGTAACGTTGCTATACAGTCTGTCTGCACTGCGATGCTAATCGGTCCTACACTCTTCATCTAATCTTATACTAATATATAAAGCTGAAGAGTTTGTTTGTTTGTTTGTTTGTTTGTTTGGTTGAACGTGCTAATCTTAGGAACAACTAACTGGTCTGATTTGAAAATTTTTTCAGTGTTAGATAGCCCATTTATCGAGGATGGCTATAGTCTATATAACATCGCGCTATGAGCGACGGGAGTGGAGCAGTAGCCTTAAATAACGCGGGTGTAACCGCGGGCATCCTCTAGTCATAGATATACATGAACTAACGACATAATTATAATAATGCCATTCATGATCATAATATAGCTTCGTTGTATTGGTACTTACGTATAAACAAATAATACTACGTATCGACCGTTAGCCCCAATCAAAATAAAATAACTGATATACCTGTTGTTCTTTATTTATTGTTTAAACACCTACTACTAGTGAATGCCGCTTATCTAGAACTTCGCGTATTATCTCTGGTTTCATTCCCTGCGCTTCAAACTAAATTCAAATACAATGCAACTTTGACAACCATGCTGGTTATAGCATGAAATTAATCATTATTTTATGTATAATACACATTCCATGAAACAGTATAGTATAGATAAAAATGTAAGAACTAGTTATTTTATAAATCTTTAACGATAAGGTAAACAACTCGTGGCCTCTTGTGGCATGTGAACCAACAGTACCGTGAAAGCTAAAACTACTATAACTGCCTACTGACAACTGGTAGGCCATAAGCAATAAGCCTGGCTCGTAGCTATGGCTGCGTATAAAGGTACTTTCATATTTATTTATTATTATATAAATATAAAACGACAACCCGATACCATATTGTACAGGGACTGTTATGTTTCCTTCTACAAAATCACTTGTGTGAAATATCAGTGCAACGCATGTCCGTAAGCACGACATGCGTGGAAATTCAAAATTAAATTAAGATTAAGTTTTATTTTCAATTTGGATCACTTAGTGAAAGTTATATTCTAAACAAATATATTCAGGTTCGATTATTATTTCAAGTTAATTAAAAAAGTATTTTTTGTTTGTACATTGTGAAGGTGGCACCAAGCCTTGTTCTCATTTAACGATTGAAAAATAAAAATTACTATGTTTTTTGTATATGGGAAAGACCGGAAAGAAAGAATCGGGCTACCCGAGCAGACCGAATTGAAACCGCAACCTGCCGTTCAAGACCTACAGAGAGTTTCGTGTTAAAAATCTTAAAATGTCATCACAAAGTGTTACATGAATAGTACTCGATTATTTATTTTTCGACTGCCTTCGTGGTCCAGTGCATAGCGTATGCGACTGCTGATCAGAGGTCCCGGGTTCGATTCCTGGGTCGGGCAAAAAGTGTTACTGGGCTTATCCGAATTCTCAGCAGCACGGAGTCTGGTGATGTGCCCGGTAACGTCAAAAGTCTCACCCCCTATTACGAGGGACCTAAAAAAAATCATGGTGAAATGTGGGTGTAATATTACACCTCTGCATACCTCTTCGGTGATGCAGGCGTGAGTCTTCAAAAAAAATATTTTTTTCCTATTACCTGCATACAGCTACGTAAGGATACAATACGATTACATTGGTTAGATTATTGAGTAATCATAGTGTAGAGACCTTATTTAGAATACCATGTGTAAGTTGTTCCTAAATAATATTTTAGTATAATAACATATCGATTATAATATTTGAAAAACAAATGTTTGCGTACATATTTTACGAATAAAGATATAAAACAAAATATTATGTATAATTAGATAATTAATTATGCATAACAGGACATATTACATTCCTAGCATTTCATAGGAAAATGTAAAATGCCATATTTTGAACGGTTCAAAACAAAAATAATATGCAGAGCCGCATGCAGAATCTACTTACAAAGTCTTTTAACGATACTGAACTCAACGGTTCTCGGAACGACGCGACGTCAAAGAAATTGTAAGTCAAGCTTTGGTGAGAAAAATGCTTTTTTATTACATTTACTTCACACTACAAAATACAAACATGTTTAAGTAAAACCCCCTTGAGCTACCTGCGCTTGTGCTTCGGTTCTAAAAAATACATCGTTACCGCAGGTTTTGTTATTATAAAAACCTTATCTTAATACAATTTTATCGTATACGAGAGGACGCCAGCAGCTACGCCTGCACATTTTTTTTTATTTATCTGTTTTGACCGACCCCGTGGGTATTTCGAGAAATCCCTTCTTAGTGCACCACTACGGTCCCCAAGGAACATACATGCCAAATTTCAGCTTCCTGCGCCTAATAGTTTTGGCTGTAGCTTGTCTGTCAGTCAGTCAGTAACGCAAGGATTTTATATATACAGATGAGGACTATTTACATACATACATAGACTCACGCCTGTTTCCCCGAAGGGGTAAGCAGAGGCATATAAAACGCCCACTTTTCGTCAGTGTTTTGATCCCACGTAATAGGTGGCAAGCCTATTGCCGCTTATCGGGATATTTTGTTTGCCAAAGCCTCGTCCGTTGATCGGCAGGTGCACCACTTGCAGGTGAGGTTGGCTTGGGACCCTAAGTTCTTGGTGGGAACCCTATGCACCCATGAGGACTATTTAACACAATTAAAACTAAAATATGAGAATGGTAAATCATTATTTCTTCATCATCAAGAAATTCCTAGTACCGATTGCAGGCGCATTGTACGTTCACACGCCGCGTTCGCACGTTACGATAAATAATCTCTGGATTATAATTGTTGAATTATGTTGAATTATGTTGAATTTTATCACATTGACATTCGTCTAGTTGGCTTGGTCGAGTAGTACCTAGTTAGTAATCAGATCAACTTGGGCCACGGCAACTCACATGAGTTGCCGTGGGCCTACAATAACATTACTTCAGATACAACATTTTAATTTCGCTAACACTAAAAACAAGCAAACTTTTCATACGGTGACCAACAGGTAACTAATTGTAATATTTTAAAATAATTTGATGACAATGAGAAATATTACGACACATTATTAGTGTTAATTATAAACATTTCGCGTCAGCAGTTTAGTTAGCAAAAACTGAATGCATCCAAGAGAAAAATATTGAATCAATTAGCATATTAAGTGGGACATCGAATTATACATTCAACACAATAAATAAACTAGATATTGCTGCCAAAAATCTTGCAATACCTGTTTACTGTCTGCATAAGACGTGCACTCTTTCAAACATATCTACCATTAAAAATGGATGTGTTTAAAGTATTAAATGGAGTAGAATCTCATTTGTTAACGTTTGGCAATCCGTTTGAGAGTCGTGGTTCGGAGATAATAGTTGTTATAACTGGAAGTCCGGGTATAACTGAGTTCTACAGAGAGTTTGCTCAGCAACTCTACAGTAATACCAAGCTACCTGTCTGTGTAGTCGGTAAGTGACACCAATTCTGTTATTTGTATTGTTTTGAACGGGATTTAGAATGTTTATTAATAGGTAGACGAAGTTTTAAATTGTTGTTGTTTATTTATAATCTTGCATGTGTTGATTTTTTTATATGAAACATCATCATACTGCTTTTTGCAGTAATATATAAGAGGGACTCTCTTACTTTTCAAATCTATGATTATCGTTCAACGACTTCTTGACTTTCCGAAATTAAGTGGCTATTAAATAGTTAATTGACGGTGAAGGAAAATATCGTGTGAGCAGACCAGGATGTCTGGGAGATCTCCATAATATTCTCGAAAAACATGTGAAGTCCACTGACTCGCACTTGGCCAGCGTGGAGAAACAATATCATAGTGATTAGTTATCCATACTCAGCAGAGTAAAAGTTCTGTACTTACTGGTCCGATGAAGATGATGATGCGATAATAAGCATTTTATTTATATAACTAGCTGACCCGGCAAACGTTGTTTTGCAAAATTTTTTTTTTTTTTGAAAAATAGATGTTGGCCGATTCTCATAGATACCAGATAAGCACAAAAAATTTCATCAACATCGGTCAAGCCGTTTCGGAGGAGTATGGGAACGAAAACTGTGTCACGAGAATTTTATATATTAGATTTATATAGAGTTAATTTACTTTTGCAATATTAAAAATTAGTTAAAATACGTTTATATATAGACAAAAGTGGAAACGTAGCCACTGAATACAGATTTACATAGAAGCGCATTTCTTAAGGATTTCGTGTGCCAATTCCAAGTGGCGCCTGTCGCCAGTGTAGTTCGTAGTTGGCGCCGTTGGCGGCGCTGGCGTCGTTCTCCGTCTCTCTTACTCTCGTAGTTAAGATACACAGGAGGAACGTTCGTCTCTCTTGCACTCGTAGAGACAGCTGTCACAGCGCGACTGCCACGCCGCCAAGCGGCAATTTCGGTCACAGAAAGTTTGTTTACAGAGCGCCCATAAGAAATGCACCTCTATGTAAATATCTGAGCTCTTTGACGTAGCCATTTAACCAGGGTAACAGGTGACAAGTAATTCAACCTATATTTTTATGAATATCTATTTTAGGTCATGTACAAAATGATGGGATAAAAAACATCGGTTAAAATGTCACAAGATTTTAGAAATAAAGGATCCTAAATGACGATCCTTCTATTTTGGATGATTTTCTGAAAATAAAACTGTAGTCCAATTTCAATGTGTAACATTCGCGTTAAACCAAAAGAAGATATTATGAATTTATGAAAAAGAAAATGTACTACGCTTTACTTACAAAATTATTTACCTTTTGAAAATGGTACTAATATAGAACATTCTTGTGACAGTGGGAAAAGATAAGAGCCGGTGTCTTAACAAAAGCATAAGATTTCTTACATTAAAATCCGCACATACCTTTTTCCGAATCGATTGCATTTTGAGATGGTGACAACAGTACAGTACAAACATCAACGTCATTGGTTATCATCTCATTCGTGAAAAGGGTCGAAATCTCGAAGCCAAAACACCGCTGCAGACCTCCTAAGTGGGATAAAATACACCAGCGTCCCTTTGGCTATGCGAGCATGTATGTATGTCGTAGATGAAGGTGAAGTGGAAGACATTCAAGTGTTATCGAAGAGATTCTATTTCAACTTGGCTCGTACTAATTAGAGTGGACATATATTGATCGAAACGGTTAAGAGACAACAAATAACAAATAAAAAACAATTCTGAACTATCAAGGATGGTGCGAATTTTAATGTAAGAAATCTTCCGCTCTTTTACGATACCGGCTGGTATTTTTCACAGTTACAAAAGTGGACTATATTTGTACCATTTTCAAATGGTAATGAACCCATGATGTATTTAATTAATTGGTACCCTATGTGTAGTACATATGTTTGTGAATAATTCATTGCAAATTTCGGAAAATCGTCCAACAATATAAGGGTTCGCCTCTTAGGTTCCTTTATTTCGAAAATCTTGAAATATTTTAAGCGATTTTTTGGTTAGATCAATTTTCCAAAAGGTAACAATTTAGAGCCAAGAATTGAAAAGCTTTTTTTAATAACGATAATCTAGGTGACAAGGTGGCAAATTTAAAAAAAAAACTTTAATTCTTGATATCTCAGAAATCCTTAATTTTGGACCTTTAGTTGACGAGGTCAATTATAAGAAATAATCTCAAATATAACCTCCTTCAAAGAATAGATAAAATTACCTGTCACACTGTATATATGGCAACACATAATTGTTGGTCTTATATTAAAACAGCAAGTTATCTATAGTAAAACAAATATTTTCAGGGCACGCGGGACACGACGTCATCCGGAACTTAGACGAACAAAAATATATCAAGACAGACTTATTTAAGTTGGACAACCAAGTGAAGCACAAACTTCAATTTCTAAACAAATATATTGATGCGAGTTGCAAACTTCACATCATCGGCCATTCGATGGGAGCGTGGATATTACTAGAACTTTTGGACAAAAATGACCACCTCATTGAAAGGACATGTTCTCTCAATTTATTGTTCCCAGCATTAAAAAAAATCTCAGAAACTACGAATGGGAAATATGCGAAAAAGTTTGTAAAAAGATTATTTAGACTTGTTATGTTGCTATTCTATATATGTCATTGGCTTCCATCATTCCTCCTATCGGTTTTTATTAAGATATATCTCATAATAGTGTCTTGGCCCTTACATTACGTTGACAGGGTTCAATTATACCTTAATCCAGTTGTTCAGAAAAGATCTTTGGAATTAGCTTTCGAGTGTCTAAAGAGAATACACGATTTAAACAGAGATGCTATTAAGAAAGTCCAGCACTTAACTAATGTGGTGTACTGCCTGGAAGATGGATGGGTACCCATGCATCATATAAAAGACTTGAAAACGTTTGGAGCGCACCTTAGTCTAACTGAGGTTAATGTTAACTCTAACGCTTTTGTTTTAAAAAACGCTGAGCTAGTCGCTGATGTTGTTAGTAAACTTATAAAAATGAAAAGTTGATTTCACAGCGAATCTATTAACCAAAGTCATGGCGTGCTGGAGCAGTCTTTAACCAACAGTGGCCTACAGCAGGCTGAAGAATGTGAGGATGATGATGAAGTCAAAGCGACATTCATTTAGAAAATTATGGTAATGATATCGAACAATAATGTTGCCTACAAATATATACAAGGATACTTATCTCCATGATGTATATGTGGGCCGTAAGTAGATGTACTGGTCTTTTATTGATTATAAATATTACTATTGATTATTTAATTATTTTAAGTTTAAGCTCTTGCCCTCCCATAACTGTGTAAAAGCCTAACAACTCTCCTTTCATATACTTCTGGTTTAACCCCTTAGAGACTAGACTTCTTCAAATATTAAATATACATATATTCGAATAAAATTCAATATTTTATTTGAATATCGATACGTTTTGTTTGATAATTAATATAGGCAATGTTATAAGTATGATTAAAGTTGTTTTTGCTGATTGTGGTTTCATTTACATCGGTTGCTTAAGATTTTATACAACTGGCGTCAAACTACGCACAGCAGATTCACTTTAGAAACTTAACTAAAATGTATGTAAAATGATTATGACTCAACAATAAAACAAACCGAGTATCAAATTTGATGCGGCCTGTGTTCTAATAGATACCTACTGTGGATGTTAAGTTTTTTGTCCAATATTAATGTTCCGATCAAAGTATGAGATGTTAGATTAACAAGTAATAAGTACAAATAAATATCGTACCTAAAGAGTATTAAAGACGGCCGCCGATTGTCATAGGTACTTAGTTTTCAAATAGACCAATCTATACACAAGCCGAATATGTATAATTGTATAATTTTATTAGTCTACATTTGAGTAGCAATAGTCCTACATCTGCTCTGGCTCAACCGTAGCTGTTTTTAATAATGCAGTAAGGGAGACTTCTCAGTAGGTATCCTACCTTCTAGATTAAAACTTCTAAAGAGTCTCTGCACGTTGGATTTTTCTAACACCATAATTATGTTAGACAAATAAGCGTGATAGAAAAACACTAAATAATATTAATGTACTCATTCTATAAGGTTAAAATATTACCAATCAAAGGTCAAGATGTTTTGTAAAAAATGTAGTTCCAGATTCATCAACCTTGCAATGTGACCCGTGTAATGTTACTCTTCTTGTTGTTTTGATTATAATTTTTACCTTGATGTTGATACCTTGAAGTTGTACCTTAATCAGACATTAAGGTACAACTTCAAGGTAAGCTTGAAACACAACTATTTAAATTAACATACAGTGGCATTAATTAATTGCACTATGCACTTATATGTAAAAAAGTGCTTACGTAAAATTGCTTACGGATAAACATAAATATTGCAAAAATAGTAAAAGAGCTGTCATCCACGTACCTATATTGTAGATGCTAATTATCTGAGTACAAACCTACTTTTTATCTTTTTTTTTATTGTTCCACATATTTAAAAGTAAAATAGGTATACCGCCGAATGTTCTATGGAGTTAAATATATTTCAGCCTTCTTCGTCTTCCTTAAAATAGCTGTTTCTTTTCAAATGTTACACGTAGTGCCTTTTATAGATAGAGTGTTTGCAATTAGCAGGTAATATCTGGTGGGCATCAGATTTTTGCTCTTTCCTTGTTTACATGTAGATATCATTTTAAATAGTGATTTTATGATGTACACAACAGCAATCATCAATTCGGCAGACGTTGGCAGCTGGGTGTAACTCTTTTATCACACAGACTGATTTTGAGCTACCCGCAAAAACTGTTTCCCAACTGCCTGTCACTGTCTCTAGTAAAGCTACTAGCCACTACTGTACCTTGCAATAGGAGGATTCTTGTGTAGAACCTTCCAGATTGAATATCTGGAAAGCAATGTCGTCAGTTTTGGCTTAACAGCAGTTTATTTCTGATTTCATCCCGCAGGGAAATGCCGACCTCCATCGCATATCCAACCAACCATCGAATAGGTGACCGTGAGCACTTTGTTATCCCACGGTGAATAATACCAAACCTATATGGAGACTTTATCCCAAATCTGAGCTATATAAACGGCCTATACAAGTACAGCCAGATAGCTTCATTTTTGCAGACATACCTACTGTGATTAGAATGTATGTTACGTCCTCCATTTAAAAAGTTCTCATCAATTTATACGTCATCCATTTCAGTATTTATCCACTGTAAAGACACAGACAGAGACTTTTGCAAGCAATGTAAGTGAACAAGTGCAAATTTAAAATTTCCAAAGCCAACAAACTATTCTTTACTAATGAACACTCGGTCAGAGTAAAATAAACAAAGAATTTATCCAATTACTTCTTAGCAAAGAAGTTCTTACGTAAAATAAACACAAGTTGTTCGATAAACATAGTTATTTAGAGATGAATTAAAGCATTTGATGAAGTTGAATCGCAACAGGTCGCTTCAAGAGAGCATATTGTCAATTTCCCATATTGTGAAGTTCCAAACAACAATTGAATCGGGGTCCCGGCGTCTCGCTTTCAATCGGATCTAAAGGACTTTATCTACGATATAAAACAGAGGTACTTCTGTCACGTAAATCTTCTATTGTACTATCGACCCGAACACATACATACTGGCAAACAATCTTATATTTTTGCTGTATATAAATCGTACATCGACAGAACCTTTTTTATTTTTTTTGGCTCTAGACGACTGGAATGAGTGATATGCTACTAACGAAATGCTTAATTGTTTTACTGTTAAATAAACGTGCCTGTCTATTCAATTTGTGCTTTGAAATGTAAAGAAAATAAAATTGATTAATGACATTGTACCTTTTTTGTTTTACAAATTAATTTTGTTTAGTCTCATTTGAGTACACCTTTTCATGCTTACAGCCATTAACAAAGAATACACATTAAAAAACGCTAATTTAATTATTTGGTTTTTTATTTTTATTATTATTCGTCACCTTTGATACCACTCTCAAGATCAAATTACTGAACCATTCGTTGCTAGTACTCGGGGTCAATAAAGTTGATTTATTGTTTTATTTTCACCTTGTCTTTAGTTTGCTTATTGATTCCAGAACTGATACTACTTAGGTGACCGTGAAATGATTTAAAAAGGATTAAGTTCATTATAGTTGATGGCAGAAGACATTTGACTAACGTAACGTAATAAAGATACCACATAGCATTTAACTACATATGTATATTAAAAGACTACGTTCTGCTGATCACATCACGTCAAGTCATGATAAGATAATATATTTTTCAGTCTAGTCTTAGTTATTTTTGTAAACGGGACATACGACTATATCGTTTAGCTCAAAACTAAAAAATAAAAGCACTAGGTATCTGATCTAAGGAACAGGAAACTAAATCCTTCAAAGAAATATTCCTTACAAAACGTAACAAAAGGCTACATTTGCCAGTTGGATTAATATCCGGTGTTATTCAGCTGTTCGTGTTGCGACCACCGTCCGGCTAAAAATTTTTGACAGCTGAACGAAGCGGAAGGAAATTTTTTATATTCCGTTAAAATATTATTATTTTTTTCATTTTGCTACAATTATTAATAGCCAACAGAGCGGTGACAATATCTGGTTGTATAAATATAAACGTGGTTTCACCCGCTCCAACGTTTGATAACTGAGAAAAGTGAAGAGAACCAAATACGTCGAAACCGTTGCATCGGAAAAGAAAATTTCTTGCTGGCTGGTGTGAGGAGCGCCGTTTCGGGCTCACCGAAGCGCACCAAAATGTACAGCTCTAATGTGCCACCATGCCGGCCTCCCCTAGCGCACTGGCCGATGGCAAAGCACCGCCGCCACGGACAATAAAAATATTAACTAAAGTGCTTGACCAACGTCAGTGTCTATTGTGTTGATTGTTTTTGATATTATTTTTTTAGTTATAAGTTTATTTTTAGTGAATTGAGTAATACATGTCTAACGGTGGCAAAAGCGATGAAGAGGTAAGTGCCAGTCAACTTTACACACCGACTACCCTAGTGCGCTGCCCCATCTGTACCCAAGCACGTTTGTTCAATGGTGAGCGGGGCCTCAAAGTACATTTAGGAAAAATTCACAAAAACCAAAATGTACTTTCCGGCCCCAATACTTCCACCAGTACTACACAGAACAATCCCACAGACGCCCCTAAAATTCCCTTTTGGCAGTATTTAAGTCAGTTAAAAAATTCCATTCTGATCCTGAAGAGAATTCCCCGTGGTGCGAGGCCTTCAGTGGCTCAAAACCTAGCACATTGCATAGGTCTTGTCATCCGGGAGAATTCCATTACGGCTTGGGAACAGCTACTCACTTTCCCTTATAGAATTCTACACGCTCAAGGAGACCGACTTACTAAAAAAAACTTTAACAATAAAAATTAAAGAATACTGTAATATTTCGGCATCAAAATTAGAATACCATCCTCCAAAAGCTCACCGCAACAGCACCATCTTCCATCATGTAGAGTCTAAACTAAGGGAGGGTGACATCAGGGGAGCGTCCAGACTCTTATTCAGTAGCGATGTGGTGGCGCCTTGCTCTGCCGACACACTCGCAAGTCTGCAGAGCAAGAATCCAGCGCCACGGGATAACCTCTCCTTTCCTGAGCCACCTAGCGCTGACTCGGGCTTTCTCAGCATTACAGACAAGGACGTGGTTGGTGCCGTTGGCTCCTTCCAGAGTGGGTCTGCTGGTGGTCTCGAGGGCTTGACACCACAACATCTTAAGGATCTTGTGTGTTCAAGCGCCGTGGCGGCCGGCGACTCGCTTTTGAGCGGGCTAACGGCATTAACTAATCTCATGCTCTCCGGCAATGTGAACGATGCCATCGTCGACGTTTTGTATGGCGCTAATCTGTGCGCCTTACGAAAGCGGGATGGTGGCATTCGTCCCATTGCCGTGGGGTGCACGTACAGGCGTATGGCAGCCAAAATATGCTGTCGCCATTTTAACACCACCTTTTCTTGTAAATTTCAGCCACAACAGCTGGGATTTGGTTCTAAGGGAGGCTGCGAGGCTGCCGTACATGCCTTGTCAACGTACCTTGACTATAATGGAGGTGAGGTTGTCTTGAGGGGTGACCTAAAGAATGCCTTTAACTCAGTCAACAGAGACACCTTGTTGACACAAGTTAAATTGGAAACACCCCAAATCTACAATTTTCTTTGGCAATGTTACAGACACCCTTCTAAATTAATATACAAGGAACATATTTTAGAATCTGCCGTCGGTTGTCAACAAGGTGACCCTCTTGGACCACTAATTTTTAGTTTGGCCATCCATCCAGTTATAAACCAACTAAATTCAAAATTAAACACCTGGTACCTAGATGATGGAACCCTAGAAGGTGACGTAAACACTGTATATAAAGATCTGGCATTCCTGAAATCGAAATTTTTATCCATAGGCTTAGAGTTGAATACAAGCAAATGCGAAATTTTTATTAATGACAATTTAGATAAATCCTCTATTCTTTCAAAATTCCAATCTCTGGCACCCAATATCACCCAAGTTGTAAAGAGTTCTCTTCGCCTCCTGGGGTCCCCAATTTTAGACGACGGTTTTGATTCCTTTATACCTGTGCGCTTGGGCGGCCTCGGCGTTCGCAAAATTTCAGACGTAAGCCTGCCAGCGTTCTTGTCATCGGTCCACAGCACTGCAAAATTGACCAGGAAAATCTTAGCACCTACACTGGTTGATTCTGAGGTGCCGTGTAAGGCCGATGCCATGAACGCTTGGAGAAAGGCTTGTCCAGGAACTGAGTTACCCCGAAACTTGTTCTCCCAGAGGCAATGGGATGGGCCGCTTTGCAGCGTGGTACGAGAAAAACTCCTCAATACATCGGCCAACGCTGCGGAGCGTACTCGCCTGCTGGCTGTGGGAGAATGGAAATCGGGCCTCTGGCTTCAGGTACTGCCATCGTCCAATATAGGTACCTTACAAAAAAAACGTTAACAATAAAAATTAAAGAATACTGTAATATTTCGGCATCAAAATTAGAATACCATCCTCCAAAAGCTCACCGCAACAGCACCATCTTCCATCATGTAGAGTATAAACTAAGGGAGGGTAACATCAGGGGAGCGTCCAGACTCTTATTCAGTAGCGATGTGATGGCGCCTTGCTCTGCCGACACACTCGCAAGTCTGCAGAGCAAGAATCCAGCGCCAGGGGATAACCTCTCCTTTCCTGAGCCACCTAGCGCTGTTACTGTGCAATGTTACGACCTTCCGCTTCGCTACTTGCCTCCGTTTAGGCGCGTCATGTGTCTCTCCGCATCGCTGTCACTGCGGAGAGGCTGTCGGTAGCCTTGGTCACCATGGTCTGTCATGCAGCAGAAGCACAGGTCGTATTTCACGACACGCCAACCTCAACGACATTCTGCGCCGTGCTCTTGTCACCGCTGGCGTTCCAGCCCAACTTGAACCTCAGGGTTTGACACGCGACGATGGCAAGAGACCGGACGGGATGTCTTTACTGCCGTGGAAGCTGGGTAGGCCTTTGGCATGGGACGCGACATGTGTCGATACCCTTGCGCGTATACGTAGCCTCGGTTCACGTTTATATACGTGCGTATACACTATGCTTTATTTAAAGCAAGGACTCCACTCAAAATTCCTCGGACACGTCTGATTTCCAATAAAATGCGTACTAACTTAAACTAGGCGAAGTTAGAGAACTGAGAGCATCGGGTAAGTTGGTGGAAGTCCACTCGCAGTGGGTAAGTGACGTTCAGGCATGCAATAACCCCTTACATACCCGTATACACGGCAGTAAGTTGGTGAGCGGTCGGGCCCGTTGCAAATGACCGTCCGACCGAGTCATGAAACTGTCATCGCTACAACTTGCTAGTAGTTGCACGCAACTTGTGCACACATTTTTGCATACACTTACCTGTCTCTAGACATTAATGCCTGAATAGGATTACGTATGCAAACCATTTTATAATGACGCGAAGGTTTATTTGAAAATAGGTTCTATGTACTAGTAATTTATAACACCTCTATACTAGTCAAGTTTCTGCATTGATGCACAGACTTACATAGGTACTTGTAAATTGAAATTGAAATTTTCATATGAATATTAAGTAATCTTGAAATTGTGAATATTGTATATTAATAAAATATAAATACTAAATGTATGTATTAGCAAGTCAAAATATAGTATGCCGAGTAAACACTTTAACGTTAACCTTAACACACAAATTATGCCAACTGTTTTATTTTTTGTTTTACCGTAGGGCATCTTCTCCACACTACCTAATTCGTGTTTGGGGCAGGCGTAGATGTGGGACTCTCGGCCTTCAGGTGCTTGGAATTTTCTCACTAAAACCACCGCGGTGTCCTCTACGTCCCTCAGCGCCGAAGTCAATCAAATCGCGGTTGGCATACTTTGCCTTCAACCACTGGCAATAAATGATAGCCTAGTTTAGTAAATACGTTTTTGACTGTATTCTTTGATTGAGGTTTTCTTCATTTATTTTCAAGTTAACATTTTCATTTGTTTATTTTTGATGTCACAAAGCCATATTATATAGAAAACGCAAGTTTATTTATTAATACCGTCCATCACAGAACTACGCGTCAACAGTTGGAACAAAGCCCGTCTGCTGTATTTTCAATTCCAATATTTCAGTGCAAACGTAAAATGACTTATTGACTCTTGTATAAAATAAAAAACACTGACTTGAAAGGTTTCGTTTGTAGTCTATCACAAGCAGTTCTTAATTAAAAAGAAATTGTGAAGAAACACGTTGATAGTCTTAGCGGATCAGATATTTATTTTAAGGGGTTCTGGTGAAATGAGCACCGCTTTGATTGCGCCTGCCATCGTATCTGCATGACAAAGGCGACTCTTTTTAATTAGGTGACTATTCTAAAGTCGCCCCCGCATACAAATGAAGGAAGATGAGCACGATTTCGAGAACGCTCCACATTCCATTTTTACTTTGACGGTTAATTTAAAGACTCGGCAGTTTGTTTTTGTGCATAACTCGATGGACTTCTGTGTTTACGTTTTCTATCAAATACCTACTCGTGGATGAAAAAACTCATTAATGTTAATGAGGGTCGTAAAGACAGAAACAGTGACGGTCCAAAACGTTTACCTTCGTAACTAAAAAGGTACAACCGTTGTAATAAAGGTGAGTACTTTTATCTTGTTGTTTGTATATGCTCGGTAAAGGCAGATGTCATGACCGTTATATTTACTTTTACGTCTGTTCTCAATGTTTAGAATACACACATGATGGACAGGTTGAACATTTTCAAACATAACTTGAGAGGTAAATAAGCTGCGGGCGTATAAATTATTGCCGGGCCACACTGATCACCTGGGTGTTTCAAAAGTAGTCTTCGACCTATTCACCGACCTACTAAATATGAACAAAAAAGCATAAAAATGTGTTAGCGATTTGGGTGGAGTTCGATAACAAACAATATGACACTATTTTTTACGTAATTATTAGAAGATTCATATACATTTTTCTACGAAATTCACCAGCACCATCTATCTGTCTGATGATGATAATAATCACATTTCACCACGTAAGTTAGGTACACTAAAAGTAGTGTGCCCAACTTTAATAAACTACTTACTACACAATTAAAACTGAATATCTTCTGCATTGCAATAAAAAATCTGACGAATGATATATGAATAGTAACTGTATGCATTATTCTATCATCATGTACCTGGCTCAAAAACAAAGACTAAAAACATAAATCTAATTTATGAAACATTAATTAGAAGCGTTTTCATTGCGTTACGATCCAGCCATTAACAAGTGGGACACAATGTAAACCTCGTGGATAAAGTCCAGGTTACGCGACATGTCTGAAAAGTTTGAATTTCTCGTACGCACACAGCCCACATTTGTACACCATTTTCTAGAACGTAGTTTTTACATGAAAAACAAAGTTGCTATTTACTTTAAACGCGCAGAACGGACTACCGCTGTCCACGAAGTCGGACCAACTTTATCATGGACTGTTATAACACATTTTTCGTTTGCTTGTAATATAACTGTCGTACTATGTTGTATAAAATATTTTTGTATGTAAAGAAGCAGCATCCTTCGATTGACTTCGTGCCTCTGCTGCATATGACGATATTTTTATACTTCACAGCATTTCAACATGCTTTTTAGGTCATCCAATAATGTGTTTTTAGGTCATCAAAAGAGCTGTCAACCAAACATTACTCACGCTACCGATTCTAGGAGAAAGACAATTATTTAGTAACTACTTGCAGCTCTACCAAGCTAACCTAGCTTGAGCATTTTTGTACGTGTACTTTTCTGGATTTATACAAGTATGAGCTATTTTCTTGTTTCGTCCTTTTTAGACCCCTTTTTTACGAAGTTGGGCTATAGTTTCAAAACTTTTTTTTATTTAATCCTTTTCCGTAACCCGAAGATGCATGAGTACTAACCGTGCAATATCTACAGTGTCACATTTAAAGAATGAAAAATAGAAACTCAAAGCGTTTGAACCGCGCGTATTGTAAGCACAACCGCGTTATAAACTAATATTTTGATACAAACAGTATGATATATGTACCTACATATTTGTGATGTTCTCACCAATGCCATTTTTTTAGAGGTTGGAATCTGAGGTATTAATTACAAAATGGAAAATTAAGATAAAATTTATATAGCTTATGTCACCCAGGCCATTATTACGAATCTATTGACACCCCATTTATTAAAATCGGTTCAGAAGTTTAGGCACTACGGTGGAGCGTACAAACCCACTTTTTTCATTACCCTTTGCCGTAGGTATTCGGGTAAAAATATACTATTTTAACGAGCAATCATCAGAAAATTTGTGATAATTAGGACTTGCTTAAAGAAGAATGAGTGAGGATGTAGGAAAAAGGTTTTTGGTTGTTGGTCATCTTAACTTTATTCCGTTTGCAATCCAAGACCTTCACCTTGTCGCCTTGGAAACCAAAGTCAACCACAATCCAGCTGATTTCTTCTCTATGAGAGCGACTAGTATGTGTCTTCCAACCCAAGGAGAAAATGTGTAGCAGAGCCTTGTTTTTCATCGAGCAGATAAACCAACCAATTCCCTAATGAGGTTGGCCTGAGATCTAAGACCTTCCTAAGATCTAGAACCTTTTATCCAGATACATATCTCAAGAGACCATTCAAGTAAATGTTCTCAACACAGGATTGTAGTAACAATAAGGCTATCAACCGCAATCGTGTATCCATGATCCTTGGAACAGATCAAGCGGAATTGCTTAGTGTATTTATTGGAGGGCATCGTATGTATCTAGTATATCTTGAAGACAATCCAGACTTACACGAATGATATATGTGCGGTACAAGCTGGATGCTATCGATCTATATTTTCTAGAACATCAGGCTTAACTCCCTCTCTTTAGAGAATCTAATGTTATCAAATACCTAGTAATTCGATCAACAATTATATCGACACTAAGTGTCGATATAATTGTTGATCGAATTACTAGGTATTTGATAACATACAGTAATATATATAGTAATATATAACATATTAGCAATATGATATGTGAAAATAACACCAAATGACTGATACATTTCTGAGTGACCTGATAGAAAAACAGTTGTAATTAGATTTAAAATAATGAGAATGGAAACCAAACTTGCTCGAGTGATCATTTTGTTAGTGTTATATTTATATATGATTTTATAATAAAGTTGCTTGTAAAGAATACAGTGATCTGAATTGGCAAACTGTTGTTCGCAAAGATTTAATGCTTCAGTCTTAGTGTAGCACCACATTATTGAAACACATTCGATTAAAAGGTGTATCGAGCTACAAGTAGTCAACCTTTGCATCTATCAAGCATATCCACCGAATCTTTGCTGCAAGAGAACATAACATATCTTAGTATGAAACCTGAACTACCGAACCCAAGGACAAACTAATTTGAACTGAGCCTGGCAAAAATTATTTTAACATAAAAAATAAACACATCTTAAAAAAAAGAACGCAAATAAAATCACCTAGTTTTTCACCTAAATAACATAAACAGTATTGTCATCACATCATTGAAAAAGATTCCGGCTTAAAAATATTGTGAAGTTATTTCAAAAGAATTGTGCTAAATTGTTCAGTTTCGCCCTTCAATGTCGGATTGTTGCACCGAACGGTAAAGAATCGAAGATAAAAGCTGTCAGTTGTGAAGATACTGCGGAACGAAGATTACTGTCACAAAAGTAGATTTGCCCGCCAGAATTCACATTTCAAGTATTATTTAATTACAACGAGACGCCGCTACTTGCGAGTGTCGCCATGTCAGTATTAGAGAAAACGGACTGGCTGTTTTGTGGCGTTCGGCAATATTGTAGCCACGTCGAAGCTGTGTTGTATTGTCTCATTAGAACTTTTTATAGTCACCGCCATACCGGCCATAGAATACACGCATAGCTTGCTACAACGAATGTGCGAACCAGTGTTCTTTATAATTATTTTCATTCATATAAAATGAAGGCAGCGATAGCCTAGTGGAGATACCAACTGACTGCCATGCAGAGGGTATCGGGTTCGAATGCACGGCGCGCACCACTGGCTTTTCGGAGTTCTATGCGTATTGAATTGTTAGTTATCGCTTGTCTCGTGCCTTGGAGAGCACGTTAAGCCGTCATTCCCGATTGTCATGATGATTTTTGACAGTCGTTTTAGGGCATCAGTGCATCTCAATAAAACTGACACTAGTCTAAACCATGGAATATCGCTTTCCCTTCGGATTGCGGAGGTCAGACAGGCAGACGCTCTGTGGTAAAGCTAATATTCAGCCAAATCAGGGGGGCGATTCAGAATCGTTCGATATCTCATTTGACATTCGATTCCGTTAATTGTCAAACGGGCCACCTCATTTTTTGTCAAAACTATCGCATTTCCTATAAATTTTATGCATTCAGTATGAAGTAAATTAATAAATAAACCGAATTCAATGAATATTTGTTCAAACTATCTCTGATAGGCGGCTAAAAGACGAGGACAATAATTTGACATATCGTACGATTACTTGTCGTGACATTCTGAATCGGCCTGCTGGTCTGACTAGTAAGTGGACCCCAGATTGAAGCTGGGATAACGCTACTGACCAGATTTTGTACAGTTTTCACAAATAGTGTTATTCCAGAGGAAGTTTTATTAAGTATATAATAATTAACTTGGGCAGAGCCACAGGCAAAGTCTATATGTTTTTAATAAAAAACATTACCTAGAGACGCCATTTAACCAACACAATGAAAAATTAATATATCAGTGCAACGGTGCAACATAAAAAAAGTAAAATGCATTAGAAATTGCAACTTTGTATTAATTATTTTTTAAATTGCAATATAAACGCACCCACGTCAACGTGCAGTAAGTGGATTGTAAGCCAATTAGCGATTTGCAGAATAGACAATATTATGTACGAGCATGAACCGTAGACAATTTGAAAAGTAAAACAAGAGCGCGTTGACGGTTGTGATGAATTGAACTATTCACAATTTATCCACACACTTTTGCTTGTAATTGTTGTAAACCAACAGTGCATACCTACCAGTTATTAATATTTCTGATATTTTTTAACTAGAATTGTTTGTTGTGTATGGGTACGAGTTTTATAAATAAGTAGTCGACGCCAGCGGCTTCTTACGCACATATTTTCGAATTTCCCGTTTTGCCTGATCCCGTGGGAATTTCGGGAAATCCCGTCTTAGTGCACCCCTACGGCCCCCAAGGAACATTTATGCTAAATTTCAGCTTCTTACGCCGAGTAGTTTCGGCTGTAGCTTGTCTGTCAGTCAGTCAGTAACGCAAGGATTTTATATATTAAGATTAATATTTTATTGTGATAATATTAGATGTAGTTCTTCATCTAGCACACAATTTTTCGGTAAAAATGCAATTTTGTTTTAAAATACATATACCTAATCATTTACATGGCTTTTATTTCGTACTTCACAATGATTGAAAACCAGCGACTACTAAAGACATTTTTTTATTATAAACGTTGTCAAATTACTGAAATAACTTATGGGTTTTGCTTAAGTAATAATTATTATAAGTAATATGAAATCGTACTATTTAGCAAGTTTTCACCATATAAATAAAACACCAGCGTTATTTGTATGCATGTAATAACACAGTATTATTACTACTAATCTTCATTGTATAGACTTACACAACAGGTTTCGAATATCAATGTTTGTAATTGGGTTGTTACGGATGCGAAAATTTAGACATCCGCGGATGCAGATGCGGATGCGGATTATTAGAAGTACACATCCGCGGATGCGGATTCGATGCGGATGCGGATGCGATACGGATGCGGATGCGGATTTTGGGCTTTTACAAGGATAATTATAAAAATTTTAAGTACATAAATAACTGAAAATCAATTTAATTTTAACTTTTTATTTATTCAATCATATTTTTAGAAAACAAATTGCACAAGTATTTTGTTTTACTTATGACACAACAGAATTTTGAGCTTCGAGTTTCATTATAAAATATCTTTGTTTAATAATGAAATAACAATAAAAATTTATTTTTTTATTTATAGCAATATTGCAGCCTTCTCAGCTTCCAACCTGTTTCTTAATGTATTATACCTATTAACCCAGCGCCACTAAATCAGTGGCAACACTGGCTGGTGGAGGTGATAAATATCTGCATGCTAATTTGGAGGAGTATGTGCGGAGTAAGGCTGATAGATAAAGTGAAAAACAGTGTGATACGAGAAAAGTGTGGTCTAAAAGAAGATGTAGTGACAAAGATTGAAAAAGGAATTTTGCGTTGGTTTGAACATTTGGAACGGATGGATGAAAGAAGAAATACGAAAGGATTGTATCGTGCGAGAATGAATGGAAACGTCGGTAGGGGGCGCCCTAGGCAAACGTACGCCGACCAAATACGTGACGTACTGAAAAAGGGCCAAATTAAAAGTACCCATAACCGACGCGCATGCATGATGAGGTTAATGAATGTCGAGGAAGCGAAAGAGGTATGTTTGAACCGAAGTATATGGCGTTCCATAGTCTCTGCCTACCCCAATGAGAGACAGGCGTGACAATATAGATAGATAGATAGCTAATTTGGAGAGATTTTTTTTACAACGGTTAATTTTCCACCAATTAAGTGGATTTTCATCTAAATCCAGTCTTTTCTGGTTACGATAAATAACTAGCATAGTGGCTACTGTTGTCCAGTTCTCCTTCACCTTAATCTTCGCTCGATGAATCTAAGACCATGGCAAGATCGCTTTTTAAGCAAGTCTTCTTACCCGTACAGGACGTTGCTGGTTCAGGATCGAGAGAATCTCCCATTCTCATTCTTTTTGTTTTGTCCGCCGGCGAGTCCGGCGACATAGGAGAATTTGTGACGGTGGGGTCATTTACCATCTTTATTATTTAATCTTTTATTTTTCTTCGGTGACTGGTTTGAAAAATTATGCTTATAGCGAGGATCTAAATATGTGGAAATTGCATATAAGTTGTTATCTTCCATAGAAGAACATTTACAAAACAAACGCGAAGCACGTGCCACTCTGGCTCCGCACACTTTCTTTACATAATATAGTTACTTGTTTATGTGAATCTGCATCCGTAAAAACTCCGCATCGATTGATGCGGATGTGAATGCGGATGCAGATGTCTGAATTAATGCGGATGTTCTGCATTTGCGGATGCGGATGCGAATATTCGTAACACCCCTGGTTTGTAATAAGGTGTCAGTTTATGTGAACTTTATACACCGCTATTTTTTTATTAGTACAAAAACTTTAAGGACATATTAGCGAAGACGTAATTATCATATACGTGACGGAAGAATTTCATAATATCTATAAATGACAAAGTTATAATAATTTTTTTTTGTAGAAAATCTCACCTAAATCATAGACATATTTTACAATCCATTCACTACTTCATTGATAGTACTTACTTTCCGTCCTACTCTTACTCATTCTTTCCGTCGCACTTATAATGTAGGTAGCCTTAGACAATAAAATGAAGCAAAGTAATAAGTGTAGGTAGTTACTTTTTATTTTTTTAATTTCTACCCTCTCCTTCAGACTTCATCCGGGCTTAGGACCAGCAAAATTTACCGTTTTACAAATTTTACAAGTAATGAAATACGGAGGTATGTATTAAGAAAGCAAACACAACACATATCAAAATAAAAAGGTATTCTGTAATAAAAGAAAAGAGTAATTTTGGCGTATTTATGAAGTTAGAATCATCTGCTATTTACAAATATTATTTTATCATCATCATGTCAGCCTAGAGACGTCCACTGCTGGACATAGGGCTTCCTCAAGGTTCTCCACACAGAGCGATTTTGAGCCGCCCGCCTCAAATTATTATTTACCTAAGTTGGTATTATTTACTAAACTTACAAGTATTTCCATTGTCCTTCGAAATGTCCACAGCCATTGTCAAAACACAGATTACAGTCTTTTCACTTCGTCAAAAGCATCCAATATGCTTTTAATTGTTGGACACTAACCGGCTCACTTTTGTACACTCACAAAATGATGTCCATGGGTACACAGCTGCACTCGCGATTTTTCCACTCAAAAAGTAAGCATGTAGCATAGCTACATACTCCCGTGATATGAACTGACATGATAGGCCATCGCGTCGGGCAAACGTAGACAAACAATTGATTGCAACGAAAAAATATTTTTTCGTACGTACGTTCACTTCCGCTAGCAATTTAACACTGTTGGTCGCATCGTCGGGGCGCGGCGCAGGCGCAGAGGGGCGGGGGGGGAGGTTATTTATCAATGGGTCTGTTTACTATGATAGAACACGGGTCGGTCATAGTATTAGTGATGCATTTACCAATTATTACGTATTATTGTGGACAGTTTTGAGACAGTTTTGGGACTTAGTGTTTTTATTTTTTAGCTACATAAATATGATCAGTTAAAGATACTTAGTGCCCTGTTAAAATTTTTGTACTAATAAAAAAATAGCGGTGTATATTATACACTGGCGAGCAAAAAAATCGACTCACTTCATACTTTCGCACTCAAAGTGCTCTAGTTTTAAAATTAAGACCTAAATCTTAACTTAGGTCTTAAATTCTTTAAGTTCTAGATGTTGACTTTAAAATGAGTACAAATACTCTTAACTTGTACTTATTTTCTTGAACAATAAATGTCTTTAAACTTTGCGAGTACTAAAACTTGAAAAATTAGGGGAAAAAATTTAAAATAAAATACATCATAACATTTTAAATAAACTTTATTACGTAATGATTACCACTTTAATAACGAATGTTACCCCCTCTTGCTCTGATGACAGCTTCTAAACGGTTCCTCATTGACCCAATGAAGTGCTTCACTCTGTCTTGTGGTATACCCTCCCATTCCTCGGTCAGAGCCGCTTGCAGGTCAGCTCTTGTACCTGGTGCAGGATCTCTAGCCCGGATTCTTCTCTTTAGGTCATCCCATAAATGTTCAATAGGATTCAAGTCCAGACTACGAGCTGGCCAGTCCATAACAGCGATACCCACTTCTCGTAGGTACTGCCGCACGACATTTGCACTGTGTGGACGGGCATTATCCTGCATCAGGATGAAGTTTTCTCCAATAAAACCAGCGTATGGGATAAAGTGGTCTTCCAAGATATCTTCAATATACCGATGTGCGGTCAACCCCCCCACATGGCGGCCAGTTACAATGAAAACCAGTTCAGTTTTTGCTTCCATAGATATGCCAGCTCACACCATGCAGGAACCTCCTCCGTACGCAACAGTTTCTGCTATGCAGCATTGTGCGTGTCGCTCCCCCGCCATTGTACACCTTTCTCCTTCTGTCGCTACCATGTAGGCATACTCTGCTTTCATCCGAGAAGAGAACAGAGCGCCATTGATCCTCAGTCCAATCGACGTGTTCTCTTGCAAAACGTAGCCGGTCTGCTCGATGACCTGCAGTCAATTTGGGACCCGTTGCTGGTCTTCTTGGAGTGAGGGTTGCTTCCTTGAGTCTTCTTCTCACTGTCCAAGAACTTACAGCTACCCCACGTGTTTCTCGGAGCTCCTGTTGAACTTGGACCCCAGTGAGAGAACGATTCCTCAGCGAAGTACGGATGATAAAGCGATCGTCTGCCTCCGAAGCGGACGGATTTCTACCGGAACCTCTTCGTCGGTAAAAGCCACCAGTCTCCCGGTGCCTTCGGTATATTCTTGATACCGCTGACTGGCTCATCTGCAAAGTACGAGCCACTTGACGTTGACTCAGGCCCTGTTGCAATAGGATAACTGCTTGAGCCGCTGCTTCCGCTGTTGTATCCATTTCCGGGAAATTTTCTTGCTTGGAGATTGACGAGATGTGTACCTGTTGACGTTTCACGGTCAACTGATAAAGGTGCCGTCTAGTCATCACGCAACCCCTAGAGGGTTGGCGGAGGCTGGTTCAGGGCGTTTTGCCCCTCTCCGGCGGGTTCTTCGCCGTCCCTTAAACAAAGGACGGGTGGTTGGGGCGGGCTGAGTGCCCTACGGCTGGTGTCATGGGTCGTGCGAGGCCGCGTCAGTCTTCACGTCGCCCGGGCGGTCAGCACGAGCCAGGTGAGACCCCCGGCGAACCGGGAGAGGCCCAGTTCCGTGTAGCCAGCGACACGGGCGACGACTTACGTGCGGCCTCGGCGTTGTCAACGACGTGTGGTGTATGTGGTGTCAAATTGGTATGCGGAGTTTGGTGTTGACGTCCTCTGTTGCGGTGGTCGCCGGCGCGCGCACATGATGTGCGTATCCTAAGTTGATACGCGCAGATGTCGCGCGGATGGGGGCGGTCACCTGCAACAGGGGGAATGGAGTGTAGTGTGCGTGGGCGACGGTTACCCGTGGGCAACCGTTGTGTCGGCAGAGTCGTCAGGGGTAGCGAGGAGGTCTTGCGGCAGCTTCTTCTTGTCCGGGGGGCGAGCGTGCCAGGGGGCCAGGTCTCGGACGTCGGGCCGCTCAAACATCCCCACGGACAGACGGTGGATGAAGGCGTCCAGGCTCTCTATACGGGTGTCCCGCTGTATGACGGCGTTACTCACCGTCCGGGGTGCACCCACAATGGTGCGCAACGCGAGCGATTGTTGCGCGCGGAGGCGGGCCCGGTTGGTCTCGCTTGTGAGCGCGAACCAGGTGGGAGCGGCGTAGGTGAGCCGAGTACGTACATAGAGCTTGTACACACTCAGCTTGACACGCAGCGGGAGGCGTGATGAGAGCACTGGATGCAGTAGCGCTCTCGTAGCGCGGACCTGTGCGACGACTTTGCCGACGTGTGACTTCATCGTGAGGAGGCGGTCTAGGGTTACCCCCAGGTACGTCGCCGTCCTCGTCCAGGGAATGTTGTCGTCCTGGAGTTTGAGTGGTGGTGGATGGGCCACCTGGGAACTGAAGAGAATCGCCTGTGACTTACCCACGTTCACCGACAGTCGTCATTGCGACAGCCAGTGGGGGAGAAGGTGAAGTGTGCGCTGCATCTTTGACGCGGCGTGGTTGGCGTTTAAGCTTGTTGTTATGTACGCCGCGTCGTCGGCGTACAGGACTAACTCGGCGCCTTCGGCGACGGGGATGTCGTCGGTGAAGCGTGAGTAGAGCACAGGCGAGAGACAGGAGCCCTGCGGGACTCCGGCGGTGATGGAGTGGACGTCCGAGACTTCCTGTTCCACCACCATTCTGTATGTCCTGTTGTGCAGAAACGATGAGACCGTTTTTACGATACGACGGGGCGCCATGGAGGTTGAGAGCTTGTACAGCAGACCGGAATGCCATACTCGGTCAAAGGCTTTCTCCATGTCGAGGAATACTGCCACGGCGTGCTCGCGTTTGTTACGCGCCGCCGCTATCCGGTGCAGTACCCTCGACAACTGCATTGTGGTGGAGTGTTCGGCGCGGAACCCGAACTGCTCTGGTCTGGGCGTGATGTGCGGTGTGAGGTGCCGCAGCAGGAGTTTTTCGAACACCTTCGAGATGGTGGGCAGCAGAGTGATCGGCCGATAGCTCTCGGGCTTCAAAACATGATAATTTGGCCCTCCTTCCAGCACGAGGGGAAGACGCCTGTGCGGACGATCCCCGTAAACAGGCGCGCCAGCGCTGCCACGGTACGGTGCGGCAGGCGGCGCAGCGCTGTGTTCGGTATCCTATCCGCCCCAGGAGCCTTCCGGGGCTGGGTCTGCCGAATGGCACGTTGCACCATGCCAGGGGAGAAGTGAATCGGGTCCTCTTCGGGAGCTAACGGCGTAGCGAAGTAGTCTCGAAGGTGTTTCTCGACTGCTGCGGTGTGTTCCGTGTCTGCAGTCGGGTTCGGCGCGAACACGCTCTCTAGATGTCCAGCGAGTATGGCTGCGCGGTCTGCTGCCTTGTACCTCGGCGTCCTGTCGGCGTGCAGCAGCGGGCGCACCGGGGCTGGGGTGTTAGTGAAGCGACGACATAGCCGATGTATAGACGGCCAGTCGTCGCTGGAGTCCTCGATGAAGCGCTCCCAGCTCTCGGCGGTGTAGGTCCTCAACTCGTCCTTCACTCTCTCCGCGAGCCGGTTTAGTCTGGCTTTCTGTGTGGGGCAACGGGAGCTCTGCCACTGCCTTCGAAGGCGCCTCTTATCTGCGATCATTTTTGTTATATGTGCCGGCAGAGGGGGTAGCCTCCTCTGGGTGTCTGTAGGTGTGCTAGCAGTCTCAAGGGCGCCTTTAATCGCGTCGACGAGCTCTACCGCGAGCGTTTCGACGTCGGCCGCGGAGTTGATCGGGCGAGTCGGTGTGGTGGTCTCCATCATTTCTGCGAATAGTGTCCAGTCCAGTTTACGACGTGGCGCTTGAGGGAATATCCGTGTGGGCTGCTGTTGTATGACGACGAGCACCGGCTGGTGGTCCGACAGCAGCTCGTCGTCGAGAACCTCTTGTTGCGTCTGGCAGTGCATCTCGCTGTTGTGCACGAGTATATCAAGCACGTCCGGGTTTCGTACGGGGTCGCTCGGGTAGTGGGTGGGAACTTCGGGTCCCGCGACCACGTAGCCGTGCTTTTCGGCGTCGTTGAGTAGTCGTACACCAGCGGGGTTTGCGGTTGACGAATTCCACGCTGGGTGCTTGCTGTTGTTAAAGGTAAAGGGTTACGTCACCTTTTATACGCCCTAAGGTCGCGCAATGTTAACTGAGTTAACGAGTACGAAATCATACAGTTACTGTTCCTCGACTGTTGTGACAATGTCTAAAAGTTAACATTGTAGTAATTGTTATCTTTTTTAAAGCTAACATCTAGAACTTAAGACTTAAATTAAGATTTAGGTCTTAATTTTAAAATTAGAAAATTTTGAGTGCGAAAGTATGAAGTGAGTCGATTTTTTTGCTCGCCAGTGTAGTTATCGTGATTAAGAGTAGACTATGTGTTATTCTGATGTGTAAGCTACACTTGCAAAGTATTGCCTATCATCATCAACCCTGTATATACTGTCCCACTGCTAGGCACGGGCCTCTTCTCTCTATGAAAAGGGTACACACAAGGGGTCCACCACGCTAGGGCAAGTGCGGGTGGGCAGACTTCACATGTCTGTACATATTATCTGTGGTGCTACTTTAAAATAATTCGAATAAATCTATATCCAATAGAACACAATAAAGGACTCCATAAACTAATAGTGGAGGATAAGAAAATCAGTCCCTTCTTTCTTTTTCTCTTTTTATAACTACTACGTACCTAGTAATTATAATAATTGGCATATTGTATACCCATTAACTTAACGAGATTACACCGCTTTCCCCTCATATGTAATTATGTAGGTATGTTGCAAACTAAACCCTGATCGCATCTGGTTAGACGGTGAGCCGCCAATACGATTGGGAATAATAAGAATAACAGGAAGAAAAATATCTGAATCGCGAGGTGCATTTGGCTAACAACAGAACTCCCCTATACGCGCACCAATAATCCGAATCGACATTTTTCAAAGTCGAACGAGATGTTTAGGGCAGAATCTATACCTAGTGATTACTAAACAAGATATTTATTTTCATATGCTGTGGCAATTGTCAGTATATTTACGCAAACACTAAATATGGTAAGTCATTTTAAAATATTGTATTGGGTAAAATCGATTATATTGTATTGGGTTGGGTTTCGAAACGAGTCGCCTGAATTTGAGGGTATTGGTGGTGTAGGGGGCTTAAGGGAGTTAGTTTTAATCCCCTGAAAGTAATTTTGGCTGCCGGAGGTGCGTCTAAATATTTTTAAATAATTTCCAAAAATTCTTAAATACTTCGGCAATTATGCAAAACGGAACGTAGTTTTTATACTTTAGTACAGTTTTACAAAAGTCATTTTTAGGTTTTATGTGAAAAACGTGAAACGAAACGCAAACCCGCCATCTTGGTATGATGATATTGACAGCTAATGTCAAATTTGTGCGTCATTGCTTTGAGTGCCTAGGGTTAGGTGCGACTGCACAGATCTGTGAATAACATGGATTGGACGTACCTTCGAAATTAGCGTGCATACCTACGAAATGTTGTGGCGAATAAAATGGCTGCCGTTGGGTTGGACTCCAGAATATAATCGATATCGATATTGACCAGGTTAGAGGTAAATAATACATTACTTTAGATTTAGAAAAAATATGTAAATTGATATTTGTAATAAGTTACTTTAAATCTTTTGCCAGATTAGTTTATTCCATAATGCAAATGCGGGCGAACATGGTAACCCGTAAAACGTCCCTTGTATCATGTAACAAAATATTCTATGGTAGCTAATATCGATACTGTGCCGCTGTGAAAGTACCGGACATGAATCTCACCATACATACCATAAAGAAACACACAGCTACACTGAAATACCATGAAGGGGAAAGAAAAATCATAATTGATTAATAAATTTTATTTATTTGTTTTCATCTGTATATATAAAATCCTTGCGTTACTGACTGCCTGTCAGATAATCTACAGCCAAAACTATAAGGTGCAGGAAGCTGAAATTTGGCATGTATGTTCTTTGGGGATCGCAGGAGTGCACTAAGAAGGAGTTTCTTGACATTACCACGGGATCGGACAGAAACAGTCAAATTAAAAAATGTGCGGGTGTAGCTGCGGGCGTCCTCTTGTTTATAAATAAAATTATTTTCTTCAACGTTTCATTGCGAGGAATTCTCGCATACAGTTGCTGTTCATGTTACCTGTTGGCAAAAAACATAACATAATTATTTTAACTGCTCATTTTCCTCAACATAGAGCAGGATGCAGCGGGTTTGGATTTTATGTAATCAGGGCTAAGTAAAGTAAGTTAGTCAAATAATGCTTTTCCTTTAAGGGTACTAGGGCATGAATATCGGAATATCGAATATCGAAAATATCGGAATATCGGACGAAATATTGTGCCAGAAAATATCGATATTAGATTTGTCAAAAACCGGGATTTTCGATATTTTCGACATTGCATCAAATTATCATTACCAATGAATTTTATTTATATTACTCTTTCAAAATCAATAATTCAGGGCGCGCTATTGCCAGTTCATGCAAATGAATTAAGATTACTACTATTCCACTAACCAGCGTGGAGTCGGCAAAAGTTTTCTCTTCTGCTGGTTATATAATTTGTAATGACCTAAGATCCAGGTTAGGTGACAAAACTATGTACATTCTCATTTCTACGATCGCATTATTTAAACAAGCGGAATTATTGTAATCGACAAGACTGATAATTTAATACTAATAAGGTAATTAGCTTTAAAACTTTGAATTGCCTAATCATAAACGTTTCGTGCTTGCATGCATGCTTGAAAGTTAGAATTTATAAAAAATTGTCGAAATCATGCGAAAATGATAAGTACCTAGTTTGTTTTGATCTCAAAGTAGTTTGTTTTTAAATAATTATATTTAATTTTGTTAGCAGTTTGCTTAGATTTGTTGATTTGTTTTTTTAAATTAGGGTTTTTGTTTATTTTGTAGTTAAAATGTTTTTAGTAATCGCTGGTTTTCAATAATTGTGAAGTACTAAATAAAAGCCATGAAAATGTTTAGGTATATGTATTTTAAAACAAAATTGTATGCATTTTTACCGAAAAATTGTGTGCTAGATGAAGAACTACTGTTAATATTATCGCAATAAAACATTAATCTTAATACATTAAATCCTTGCGTTACTGACTGACTGACAGACAAGCTACAGCCGAAACTACTCGGCATAAGAAGCTGAAATTTTGCATGTATGTTCCTTGGGGGCCGTAGCGGTGCACTAAGACGGGATTTCCCGAAATTCCCACGGGACCGGGCAAAACGGGCAATTCGAAAATATGTGCATGCGAAGCCGCTGGCGTCGACTACTTATTTATAAAACTCGAACCCATACACAACAAACAATTCTAGTTAAAAAATATCAGAAAAATAATAACTCGTAGGTATGCACTGTTGTTTTACAACAATTACAAGCAAAAATGTGTGGATAAATTGTGAATAGTTCAATTCATCACAACCGTCAACGCGCTCTTGTTTTACTTTTTAAATTGTCTACGGTTCATGCTCGTACATAATATTGTCTATACTGCACATCGATAATTGGCTTACAATGCACTTACTGCACGTTGACGTGCCGACGAACGAATTGCAATATAAACGCACGTTTATATTGCAATTAAAAAAATTATTAATACAAAGTTGCAATTTCTAATGCATTTTACTATGTTGCACCGTTGCACTGAAATATTTATTTTTCACATCTCTAGGTAATGTTTTTTATTAAAAACATATAGACTTTGCCTGTGGCTCCGCCCAAGTTAATTATTATATACTTAATAAAACTTCCTCTGGAATAACATTATTTGTAAAAACTGTACAAAATCTGGTCAGTAGCGTTATCCCAGTTTCAATCTGGGGTCCGCTTACTAGTCAGACCGGATTTGGCTGAATATTAATTATAGGAATCAAAGATTTAGCTGCAATTAATATCTTAATATTCAGTCGATGCAGTACTCAACGAAATATATTATTGGCATTTTTGTCAACATTTCTAGCCGCCCACAGACAGACTGCCAAGAATAATCAGGTGGATCTACGGCTTATAAAATTCTTCGCTATGACTTTAGTATCCTACTGATATCAAGTTTAGTATAATCATTTTATAACACGTTAAACGAAAATATAAAATACTTCACATATTAAGGCGCAATAAGCACACACTATGGACTATTAAGAAAGAACTTTTGTCGCACTAATCATTGACTAAGCACCCCATTTTTAGCTGGAGAGTAGGTTTTAATGGGCACCGAGCGAACAGATGTCGTCGGGCGAACTTCGAAAGTGCCGACGCAGCAAGGCGAGCTGGCCACTCGGCCAATTCATAAAATGGATTTTCTACCTATGTAAACTGGAATATTGGTCAGAAAAATAATCTTATAATATATAGAACAGTGAATAATGCACAAAAAATGTATTTCGTGCAAAAGTTTTGTTCATTTGGAGTTAGTGGCAGGTGCGGCTATTCACAATGTTCCTATAAATTCTTGGATAGAAGATGTAAGTTGTTATGGCAGACCCTTTGTATGAAATTTACTTTCGGTCGGAGAATTCAACGAACCTTCTAGAGTATTTATTATCCTTACCTGAGGCAACGTAGGTTTTTATCAAATATCCATTAGCTGAAGTGTGCTGGCTTAATTAGACTGTATCATTGCCGCTGAAGAGTCTCATTACCGTTTACGGTACGCATTCAGGTAATGAGATGACAATGATATTGTCTTTGCAATGAAATCTTGGGTTCCTTCAGCTAAGATGTTTTATAATGTATTTTTTGTATTAATTTGATATAATATGTCAAATTAATACTTGTAGAAGATTTGGTATTATGGTATTATGTGAACGTATTTGTAAGTGTTATTTAGCACGATACATGAAGTAAAAAAAAATATAAGTTATGTCGGAGTAATTATAATTTTTTTACTGTGTGCACGTAAGACTGAAAAACCAGCAGGATTCGGGAAGTTCCAAAACCCTAAACCTTACACTTCTAGCAGCAAAAATATATATCATTAACTTCTTCTCGTTCCGACACATCAATGGATCATACAAATAGAGCGCGCGTGGCACAACTCATTATAGTAGCGTCACAGTATAAAGACTGTGGTAGCGTACTGAGAAAAGCGTGTTATCCACGTGTTATTCTGGTCGATAAACGAGAAAAATTACACATGTATACATTATATATTCCTTTCAATCGAAGGTCAATAAAATATTTAGATTCCTTACCGCAACCAATAGGTACTTTCAAGAAACTTAATAACATTAAAAGGAAAATTGATATAACGATGTAATCAGATCCAAGAATCGGATAGTTAAATACACAGTAGTAAAACAGTTGGTAACGATCTTACTAACGCCGAGGACTTCCGCGAAAAAGATCCTATCTTCGGACACTTGAGATATTGAAATTGGCTTTATTTGTCGAACATCTGAGCTAAGTCATATTTAAGAGAAATTCCATTAAATTGAATAAAGTAATTGAAAGAAGATGGTTGGTGAAATCGATTTTAAAATAACTAGTTGCCAGGTGAAAAAAATCACAAACGATTTTTTAGGCGTGCCTTGTGTGGGTTTACTAAAAAGTGTATTGTATCGGTAGATCTAAACGCCACGGTTTTGGTAGTGATCGCGGTATAGAGCGGCGTCGAAGCGCTGACTGGACGGGTCGAGGTCGGGAATAGATGAAAACCTGCCTTTTGTTTCTCACTTCTGTAACAGAAGCAATTCTTGTTATTTCTATTAGTTTTTAAACACACCGCTTTCCTCTTCAGCGTGTTTTCTTTTTACCTATTGCTCAGATTTTCGCACAAAGTATTAAGCCAGTCTTTTCAACATGCAGATTTCGCTTGGTGGATTCCAATATTCGGTTACCTTTAACGTGTCTAACTGGCTTTGGTACGCGTGCGGTTTGTTGTAGACCAACGGTAAAGGCAAATATAAATGGTACAGAATCCAAATATGTGTTCTGTGTTTTGTTACTTGTGAAAGGCTTTACGTTTCGGTATTGCTAACGGTTATTCAAACGCAGCGCACGGATAGGCTAACAGAGATTCAGTCCTAAAGCGAAAATTTTTCAATAAAGCTGGGATAGTGTTCTTCTGATCGGACAAACTCTTTGCCTTCCTTATTTATTATACCTTCTCGAGATATTCATTCCTAAAGGTCCATTAATAGAAAGTGACTACTTTGAGTAAAAGATTACTACTATAGATATATTTATTTTTCTAGAGTTGTAAGGACTACTGAGTTGTAGCCTCGTGTGTGTATCGAACCCACAACACTCGGCGCAGTGGCAAGCGGCGAGGCGGCCGCTTAAACCACTGCGCCAATCGTGTCAAGTCGTATTAGATCAGCAAAGTCGAGTGCGTTAGATAATTTTTTGGCGTTGTGCACTCGGTAAAATTTAATAAAAACTTAATGAGACCGTAAGGGACAAGTGAGACAAATTTCACGTTGCAAGACTACGGTTTTTCGGCGTTAGTAGTAGTTTTGCTTCATTTATGTATACTTATTAGGTTCTTTTTTCTCGCGAGACTTTTACTTTAGAAGGCTTTTAGTGACACGCATAAAATAAAGCCATCTTTAAATAGAGGTTAATAGAATAGTTTCTCGTGAACTGTTTAAAAAAGTAAAGCAACCAACAAAAATAAAACAATTATTTGACAGTTCATTTTACACAATATTCAAAAAATTGTTTACATTAGTCTTGTTCACACAATCGATTAGGTATAGTAAGCTACATATTATAGTTAGGTACTTTAATAAGGGAAAGGACCATAATATGTATTTAAAAAAATATTTTAAAATGTTTCTGTCCTGTGTTTAAAAAGTCTTTATTACTTATCACCTTACCTCAGAAAAATGTCACAGGTTCACTGCTTAGATTGCCTTAAGTCTAGGTCCATAACATTACAATTTAAATTAATTTACTTAGTACATAGTTATTTCAAATTGCTCACCTGTGTAATAAACAAGGCAACATGGAAGTAATCCGTAAAATAAATTCCCTAACATGTGTGTGAACAGCTCGGCAATATTATCATATTGCAATCAATCCATTTAAGTCATGCGAAACTCATGTTACGCTCCTCTAACACCTACTAGTAATATAGAGGAAAATGGGAAGGGTCTGTGAACGTGTGGCGGGGTAGCTAATCAGTCAAACTTGCGGAGAACGTTATAGGAGAAGTGAATCTGCAAAATGACGGGCGCGGTAATTAATTACCCAAACTTCAATAGGTAGGGACAACAAAAGACGATTGTTTGCTTTCTGCGCCGTTGAATCGATGTCGGCCCTAAAATCCGGATAATCTCGTCCTTTTGTATCTGTTTTATGAAAGAAATAAAGTTTTTATTTCCTTTAGAATTAGCTGCCCAGCTAAAAGAACCTTATCTGGACCCCTTTTGATGCCAGTCATACTTTATAATTATTGTATTATTTTAATTTATGCTTTTGAATTTCTTTTTCAGTTGTGTTAGATTGTGAGGTTGAGCTTAAAAAGTTTGTTTGGTTGAGTTTCAGTTAGATATGTGTTGTCATTTGTAGTGCTGGTTTTTGCAACAAGGTTTTGTTATGGACCGGATACAAACGCATATCGTGGCAGGCAACCACTTTGTTGTGCAAAGCTAAAAAGGCTGGTCTGCAGATAACGAGCTGAGCACAATGGCCTCCCTCGCCCGCCCACCGCCAAATATGAACTCTCATTGTCTACTTAATTACAACGGGTGTCTTTGAGATATGGCTGGTACACATTCCACCACAAAGCCTGTCACATACAAATAATATTTTATCGCTGGAGCAATGTTTTCTCGTCTCAAAAGGCAATTATTGTGTCTAGCGTATGTACGCAAGTGCGCAGTAGGCATCACTCCAAAGGAGCTATTGAGCGTCTTAATTCGTCGCAGCCAATTTCGTCTGCCAATGCAGCGGGAATGGCGTAAACTGTTCAGCGTATGCATTATTAGAGTTCAATATGTAGTAAAATTTGTGAATTATAGTGTTTTAAGCGGGTTTTATATAATTCTACATTGATATCTCTATAAATCCTAACTTCTACATGACTTAAAGCAATTTGTGAGCATTTATAGGACTTTAAATTCTAACGGAATGGGGCAAAAGTCTTGATGCTTATTATTTTTTTAAATAATAATACTGTTGATCACGAATGGACAGGTAGTATTGTACCTGGTGATTTCCGCTTCCTTAAATGATTTCTGGTGCTTGGAGACGGAAGGAGTTGCTATTTGTATGTTTGAATTATGCTAAATAAAAATTGCAAAACACTTGCCAATCGAAATACATCGGGATTGGTCGATCTACCGTATACAATTAAGCTCTAGTGAACATAAACGTATCGCACTGTACCAAAGAGACAAAGGCAGCGGGTTTTAAAAAAATATTTGTATAGCACTCGTGCCAATAATCTATTTCTTTGACCCATCGGTTAGGGCTGTGTGTCAATATGTCAGTTGATCAGCAAGTTTTATAAGATGTAGAGATTTCCAGCGAATAAAGAGATTCCGCACGTCCCTTAAGATAACAACAGTAGCCTTTTTAAATAAGAAAAACAAACAATATAAGACAGCTTCATAAATAAATGAGTCCATAAAAGGACGATGCACTTGTCCGTTTCGCCCAATAAATTTCCTCAACGGTTTTACTTCACCCATTGAAAATAATGGGGTTGGCTATTTTAAGCGGCATAGGGCCAATTTAATACCCCAAATACTTTACGAGATCTTTGTGATTACTTCACCAAGAATAATACGTGTTTTATTGTTCTTAATATAAAATTAATTCGAAACCAAATTGCGTAATCAGACTAGACATACAAGATATTTTTGAGTAGCAATTGATAAAATATTATGATCCTAGCTAATAAAAATAAAAGGTTCACGATAAAATTAATTTTAAATTAGATCAATTTAGGACGATAACGGCTTCAGTTATTATTTCCATGGCGGCGATAAACCTTGTAAATGGTTTTGCAAACGTCCCGGGCGCGCGGCGAGCCTCTTTATTAGAGTACTAGCCGTTTCCCGCGGTTTCACCCGCGTCCTGGGGGATCTACTTCACGTACCCGAAAAACCCAAAATAAAATATAGCCTATGTTACTCGCAGATAATGTAGCTTTCTAATGGTGATAGAATTTTTAAAATCGGTCCAGTAGTTTTTGAGTTTATCCATTACAAACAAAAATACAAAGTTTTCCTCTTTATAATATTAGTGTAGATTTGTCAAGATATTTCTGCGCTAAAAGGGACTATAATCGAAAATTTTACGTTTGGTTACCATACGCCTTGTGTTCTGGCCGAGTGGGTAATTTTTCGAAGAAAATAACCCGCATTTGTTACACAGATAAGTACTGTCCATGATCCACGGGCGCCTGTTTCCTGTATATTACTCCGATATTCTTAAGCCCGCAGGCTGCTATAATTTTAAGAGTTATCCCAATGTCGAACAACGAGGAAATAAACGGAAAACATTAAAACAAAATTGTTTACAAAAACGTCAAGATATAAAGTGCTACCAGGTCAAGATTACAAGATTTATTGTGTCGCAATTTTATGAGGATTATGTTTTTATTTACAGTTTTTCAACCAAAGGAGAGCCCAGCAAAACATATTCTGTTACTATAAAAATCTAATAATACCGTAGCCAATACAGGAATCAAATTGGAGACCTCAAGATCTGTGTAACTTAGTGGGATAAATTATCATATATTTTTTACAATTTAAACTTTCTGAAACATAAATAATAAGTTGTACATACAAGCGATATTAAAAACCAAATTGAACTCGCAGCCAGAACGCCAAGTATTCAAAATCGGCGCGAGCATGTAATAAAGTGAAAACCGTTTGTGATACGAGTCTCAGTGAGTGTAAAACGATTCGAATGTCTGCGGCACAAAGGGAGGATGAGCGAAGGAGCCTATAATGGAAATAAACCGTTGTTTATTAACCAATAACACGACAGAACAGTGGCCCGATTACGATGCTATACATGACTATGGACGCAAATTTGCATGTTTAATGAAATCATTGTATGTACACGATCCATGTTAATTGGACTACTAAATCCGTTCATTTGTTTATGCATTCCAAACTAATTACTGGCATCGTAATCGGCAGTGAAGATTTGACGATCACCAAATCAAAATAGCAATCAGCTTTCGACGCACGATTCTGAATCAGCTGCCACTTTACTGAATAAATTGACAGCGCGTGTTGTATTCTACCAATACGATTAAAATTCAGTTTTGTCGGTATTTATTTTATTTTATGCTTGGCTGCGTGGATTGCGTTGTTATATCTCTCGCTTCGGCTCTGCTAGGTGCAATATCAGATGAGGTAGTATTTTGTAGGTACTGCTCATGGTCATAGCAGTTTTATAGTTATGCCACAAATATAAGGTATGCCGTAAAACCTGGCAATATGTGAAAGAGGGTATTATAGTTATCGCATTTTTATTTAAACATCACAATACAGGTAGTGATACCCAAGTGGCTAGACCGACAGACTGCTACGCAGTGGATCTCGGGTTCCATTCTCGGAATCCACGGCACGCACCAAAGACTTTTTTGAGAAGTGCGTATTAAATTGTTAATTATCGCTTGCTAAACGTACAGGCAGCAGCACCTGACCACAGCACCCTGAGGGAAGCAGTGGGTCACATCAAGAGCCTGCTGGCCTTCCTCAAAGAGTCAGGGTGGCTCGAATGACAAGACCATTCCCACCCGCACGCAAAATACACGGTAAGACGTGGAGTTGCGGAAACAGCCCGTGCCATCAAGTATCAAGTTGCTAAACGGTGAAGGAAAACATCGTAAGAAAACCTGCATGTCTGAGAGTTCTCCATGATGTTCTCGAAAGACATGTGAAGTCTGTCAACCCACACTTGGCCAGCGTGGTGGACTATGGCCTTACCCTTCTCATAGTGAGAAGAGGTCCGTGCCCAGCAGTGGGACAGTATAAAGGGCTGGTGATGATTTAAAAATCACATGTGCTGACTGATCATATCAGAGAGCACACTACTGAAGATATAGACATAAAATCTGGGGAGTGGAGTCCTTTTGAGACGTACCTAGTCACCCAATAGGGATGGAGGAAGGATTTTATAATATTCCTCCCCTAAGGGGATATAACCGGGGTAGAATGGTACTGTCAGGAAAATCGGAGAGTAACAGCTAGTTACTATAGTTTCATATCACCGGTGGTAACCATAAAGAAAGCATTCGGATCCTAACACAATACGGATGTTGGACGAAAACAGAGTGCAAAACAGACAAAGCTTGGTTACCTAAGTGAATATTATTAACTTTACATTGTTTGTAAGTAGTAACTGGATAAGACATAAGACATGCTGACGTAACTAATTTTGCTAACAATCTCGAAACAAGCTCACGTTACTCATATTATGCCATTTATAATGAGCTAGCTGCTCTTTAACTGCATTATGTGCAGACCTGCTTCATTGCATTCAATTTTAGAAATTTTAGAAAGGAAAGCTGCTCTAATTTTTATTTATTAAATTTAATATTGTACATTAAATAAACATCCTTTTATAATCTATATGTAGCTTAACCTAATCTTAATGTCTAAGTAGTATATGTATAAAAAACCGTAAAAAGAAATTAAAAAATGAAAATATTTACAAGGTTTAGGCGTCGTAAAATGCCTCCGCATCAATGTCATCGGGTAACGTGCCCGGAAGGCTGGCAGCATTGCCACGCTGGATGGCAATGCTGTTTCTCTGAGCAAAGAATAAACCAGCCTTCTGGTCACGTGAGATGTCGATCAAACGTTTAGAAATTTCCCGGAACAGTGAACGAACGCTCGGACCCCATGAGCCTGGCGTTTCCACCCCAAACGGCTCAATCACGTAATTACTCACTAAATTAGTGTATTTGCGCCGTTTGAGGGTTTCCGCAGTAGCAGCAGCAGCGCCAGCATGGCCTCTCGTGCTTGGAACATGTGATGGCGCGAGGGTGTCTACGCAGGTTGCGTCCCACACCAAAGGCCTACACATTTTCCAACGCAACAATGACATACCGTCAGGTCTCTTACCGTCGTCGCGTACCAAACCATTTGGTTAAAGTACAGCTGGTACGCCAGACGCGACAAGAGCACGATGAATTATGTCATTAAGATGGGCGTGACGGGGAATTCTACCAGCGCTTCTGCTGCAAGATAGCGTATGGTGTCCGAGGCTATCGACGTCTTCTCCACAATGACATCGATGCGGAGAAACACACGGAGCACCTAAACGAAGACAAGTGGCGATACGGAACGTCTCATCGTCCAACATGGTTCCAGTGTTGGACGATGGTAGTGCCTGAAGCCACAGACCCGATTCCCACTCTCCCACAGCCAGCAAGCGAGCACGCTCTGCAACATTAACTGCAAAAGATGCATCTAAAAGACTTTTCCTTACAAAGTCACAAAGCGGCGCGTCCCACTGTCTTTGGGAGAATAGGTTGGTAGGCAAATCAGTGCTTGGACAAGCCATTTTCCAGGCGTTTACAGCTTCGGTTTTGCACAGCACTTCTGAGTTAACTAGTGTAGGTGATAAAAAGTTTCTTATGTTTGTGCTAGGACTTCAGTGTGTTGACGGTTGGGTTGTCATAAAAATAGGGTGAGTAAAGTTCGACTGTATACGAAAACAAGATAGACCATCCTAGCATTGGGTCGATGATATAAAGACAATGGCAGTGATTAATGTGAAATAGAATAGCCATACGTAGGAATATGTGGACATCGGAACCCCTCCCAACGGCCAACAGATTAGAGTATAGAAGTTAGAAATTTGACTTTGTGTGTTTATAGGAAAATATCAATTAAGTTCGATAATAATAATATAACTAGCACATTAATTTTAATTTACTACAACCGTAATACACAATTTGTGCGATTAAAATACAAATATAGTACAACCAACAATTATTCAATACTTTATTCTCATATTTAGATATATTCTCTTATTTGTGGCATTAAAGTATATTTCTTTTTTCTATTCCATTTCCGTAAGGTAAATCACACCTCTCTACAGAAGAGGGAAAGCCTGCATAAAACACAAGTTAAAATAAAATAGTTACCTGGAACAGCTTCCAACAACCGAGCTCGAGGTAAATACGCAAGAAACAAAGCAAACGACTCGTATGTCGTCGGGCGGCGGATGAGTCAGGCCAGCCAATTTCCGGGGTGCATCGGTAGCAAGTGGCCCGCGATTAGCCTGATACGGCCCGAGCTGGGAAATGCACTAGTGCCCGGCTACCGGCAACCGGCAACACTACCTACTGATAAACTTCACAATATGAAACGCTTAGAACGTTACGTTTGAAATGATTTCACGTAACCGTTTGTAGTTTGTAGCTAGCTAGTAGTTTGTGGGTGAAATTGTTACGGCCTAACGTAGTAATTTGTGGCTCATAGAAATCCGGCCTATTTACTACGGAATTCAGTATTCGATCTATAGATAGATCTGTAGATTTTAGATCGGTCTTTGACATAAGCCCATACAAAATATGTCAAACATGAATCTCGAATCTCAAAATCCATGTATGGATCGAATATTGAAAGTGGCCATTAGAGACCATTGAAAAAATATTTGCTGGTACCCGCGTTTGCCTAGTGAACCTAATTTATATTTCTGTGATTTTCAAACAATGAATTTAATCCATTAGGGGTGGCTTCAAAATATTCTTCTTCAGAGGCATGCCTACATCATCAAAGGAACCTACCGTCTAAATTGTAAGTTTCTGTGATACAGTACTTTAGACTCTGTGACAATTTTAGTCAGTAATGCCAGGGATTTTATATACCTACTATACTTAGAAAAAACATAGATTACTAGGAGCAAAAATAAACCTCATACTTAGGAATTTCTATGTCGTGTAGACTAAAAGTATTTCATCAACCGTCTTAGGTCGAAAGCCCGATAATTGACCTACAGGAAGGGAATTGCTGTGCCGTTTATTTATTCTTTGAGTAAAATAAGTACATTCATCTTCCGAGCACAGCAGGTTGTGCGGGCGCTGCTGCTGCTACAGCGGAGACCCTCAAACGGCGCAAATATGTAAATCTAATAGGAGATTATGTATTTGAGCCGTTTGGGGTCGAAACATTGGGGTCATGGGGTCCAAGTGCGCGATCACTTTTTAGAGATCTCGCAAAGAGAATCATAGACGCCTCGCGTGACCAGAGGGCTGGCACGTATTTGGCTCAAAAAATAAGTATAGCCATACAACGAGGCAATGCTGCCAGTCTTCTAGGCACGCTTCCAATTGACTGCGATGCGGATGAGTTTCATGACGCCATCTAAACTTTATTTTTTTTTTAATTTTCACTTGTACCTATATATTAATTAGTTTTTTGTATTATTTTAAGACTTAATTTAATTATATTGTTAGTACATTCTTAAAATGCTGTCAAGTAACTGACAGTCTAATTAAACCGCCTTCTATATATGCTGATAAATATACCTATTTACTGAAAATATTTCTTTATCAGCTTGGAAACGATACAATATATTTTATCCAAAAAAAATATTTTCGCACAGAATCTTTACAGTATAATAATTTCTTTATTAAAATGTATCTTGCTGACAAAAACAGGCGTAAAATACACGCATTCTCATATCTTACCAAAAGAAGAATTAATATTAATTAAAAATGTTTCATATTACTTACAAAAACATGCAGAGAATTATAAAAGTATTTGTCTTAAAATGAGAATAAAAGATGTTTATAAACGAACTTTTGTGACTTCCACGTGGAGTAAACGCCCACTATGTTTGTGTATTATACTTTTATAAGGTTAATGGTTTAGGCGGTCGCCTCGTCGCTTGACACTGTGCCGAGTGTTGTGGGTGCGATTCCCACACAAGACTACACTTTGTGTGATCCATAAGTTGTTGTTTCGAGTCTGGGTGTTCATTTGTCCGTTGGTGGTATGTTTGTAAAGTCCCCCGCGATATAGAATTTCTGACTATTGCGGGAGTTACCTTACTAAAATAAAAGCGTAACGATGCAAGGAACATGCGTGGCAACTTCAAGCTTCCAGTAACAATAGTTTGCGCTACATGTTGATACTGAAATTACCACTTTGCTTTAACAGGAGAGAAGCTGTACCTACGGGTCTACTTATCCGACTAGAAAGTTATCATCATCATAATCTCAGCTTAGAGATGTCCACTGCTGGATAAACACGTCCTTAAAGCTATCGGAAGCCGCGTTATCGATGTCGTTAACGATATTATGTCCAGTACGAGGCAGTCTCTCCAGAACCTTCCTGCTCCAACAGCCATTGGATCTTTACGCTATGTGTTAGTTCCCAATTAGTCAGCATCATGCATTTTTTCATGTTACTATTATTATACCATGAATTTCACTTCAACGAAATCTATAAATATATCCAAGTTAATAACGGAACGACACACTAAGACTGGGTTGCATCATCTTACTTTAACAATGACAAAGATCGCAACATCTGTCAAAGTATCGATTACGCAAAAAATTAGTTGCACCACTTGACAATTGTTAAAATGACGTCATAATCTTACGTTAACTGTAACCGCCCGATGTTGGCCGGTTAATGTTATTGTTAAAGTCAGTTCTATTGTTCTATTATTGATACGCATCGAATATAACGACCAAAAATGTCACTGTTTCGAGAAATACTCGCAGAAACTAGTTCTTCTGAAGACGAATGTGATTTAGACCCGATAAGTGAAAGGCTTAGGAAAAGAAAAGTGTATTTCTCCAGAACCGATCGAGTTTCAAAAGGGGACAATAAATCATTCTTAGCTAGATTTTGAGTCTCCAAAAATGTAGCGCGGTGGCTAGCTCAACGGTCGGAACACTCTCTGTGCTAGCTACCTGAAATTTTATTACGTAGAAATGAAAGGTATTAGGTAGAAATGGTAGGTGCATAGGGTTCCCGCCAAGAACTTAGGGTCCCAAGCCAACCTCACCTGCAAGTGGTGCACCTGCCGATCAACGGACGAGGCTCTGGCAAACAAAATATCCCGATAAGCGGCAATAGGCTCGCCACCTATTACGTGGGATCAAAACACTGGTGAAATGTGGGCGTTTAATATGCCTCTGCCTACCCCTTCGGGAAAACAGGCGTGAGTCTATGTATGTATGTATGTATGTAGAAATGAAAATAATAACAGTTGAAAAGATAAATGTGACGATGCCAGGAATCGAGTGCGCTGGTAGTGTGTGACTGGCGAGTTTTCCTACGACGATCATCTTCTATGTGCTAGTGGACTGTATGGCTTCGATCTATTCCGGGCTTCAGAAATAAAACATCTTCATACGTTGAGAGCGATGCTGTTCAGGTGTTCGGTGCTGGATGGCTACATATAGTTACTTGGTTACAACATGGTGGTTGGGACGCCAACAAACTGGCCAAAAATATGGTCGCTTAGCTCCTTCGAAATTTTACCTTAACGCCGACCACCGCACCGAACATATGCACAACAAATCTTTATTTGTGATACATGTAATTATCTTAGATACTATGGTACATGCATATAAGTTCTATAAATAGCTAGATCAGTCTCAAAAAGTTCTATCGAACGGTATATAATACATAAACTTAACTGTTTGCATCATGCTAAGTTATTCAAGAAAAATTATCGAAAAATGTTGTCACACAAGGATCCGCCCACTATATTTTCTATAAAAAAACTATGAAATTCTATAGTTATGTAGGTATGTAATTTTGGTGGGCCGCATCTTATAAAACAAACGCCATGGAAATAGCTTTATTCAATTCTAAGATAACATAATAAACCTACGATGCATAAAATACAAACTTTCTTTCTATCGTACATAAAGAAAGTTTATGATAAACATGCAAATGTTTATTATTACGATTATTTCGACTATATAAACCAATAACTAGCAATAAAAAACTATTTAAACATGATTTCAAGCCTATTCAAAGCAAAAAAACACTTATAAAACTACTATGTAAACAAAAATGCCGTGTGGTTGACGGCAAAGAATACAAGTTTCACCACTCCCTATCTTCCCGTGGGTGTCGTAAGAGGCGACTAAGGGATAACACGATGCAAATACCATCTTTGCGTAGAGACGGAAAACTCGACATCAAACCCTATACGACTGCCTCGTTGGTCTCGCGGCATAAATGTGCGCGTGGGATCGGGAGGTCCCGGATTCGATTCCTGGGTCGGGCAGTGTTATTGGGTTTTTCTGTCACGAAATTCTCAGTAGCAGCACGGAGTCTGGAAATGTGCCCGGTACGGCAATAGGCTCGCCCCGTATTACGTGGGACTGAAGTATATCTGGCGAAAAGTGGGTGTAGAAATACACCTCTGCCTACCCCTTCGGGGATAAAAGGCGAGACGATATGTATGTATGTAAACAAAACAGCTGTTTATCAACTATTAGTTCTTATCTATTACAACTGATAACACTATTTATGATCGATATCTAAGTTCCTACGGTTAGCACAAGTATAAGTTTAATGCTTATACACTACACGGCATTACTTATTACCGATTTGCGAATTTTCACTATTCTAGCGTTATCACTTTGACGCGTCCGGGAACCGAACCCGGTATACCTACCGCACGATTGGATAGCACTATTTTTACACGATTTTCACTCGCGGTTTCGAATACACTATTCACTATAGAGTTTTTTAATGTCTGTCGCGAAGAATAAATAAGTATGAAATTTTGAGCACCAGGCCCTTCAATATATTTATCATTGTATCTATTTATGTACCTTTTTGCCACTCTCTTGATATTCTCAAATTTGTATTTGAGCTGCTTCACAGTGCGTGGGATCTCTCCAAGGGCATTAAATTCGCTTTCTATTAAAGTCCACACGCTATCCTTTTGCTTACTATTTATTCAATTCAATTCAATTCAATTCACTTTATTTCAGATAAAATCCATAGATTACAAATAACTAACATTGCACACATCAATATAAAATAAGTAAAAGTTAATGTCAATACTATAATATATAAAATTAATAAATTACAGTTAAAAGTTCAATTGAAAATAATAAATAAATAATGCGAATTCAATATAATGTCAAAATCAAATTAAAATTAATAGAATTTAAAAGTAAGAAATTCAACATTAATAAAATCAAAGCTAATTTAATTTAAAATTGATAAAATCGGAGATGATACCTATATATAAAAAATATCAAATTCATAATTAATAAAATGTCAATATCTAATGCGACTTATAAATATAATTGATGATCAGATGACATGTATTTGCAGCCATCTCTGCTGCATGGGAGACTCCCATCGGTCTGCGAATACATTCAGAACACTGTTGGCACTGCCTCGCATACGAGTCATTATAGAGGCGCACCGTTTTCTAATAATGGCTCCAAAGCCATCTACATGCGCGTCGGTAAACATACGAGAGGCACTACATCGCCACGGCAATCCCAACAGTACTCTGAATGCGTTATTATATTGGACACGCAGATCGCTGTATGCCCGCTGCGTGTAACTGACCCACAGATTGCACGTGTAAAAAGATTGGCAATAAGCTTTAAAAAGCGTTATCTTAGCTGGTATTGTACAGCGTGCAAATCTGCGAGCCAGCATATTACATCGGACAGCCAGCGACCTGCGCTCCCTTTCTAAATCGCAATCATCTTTTAAATCCTCGGTGACCCAGTGGCCTAAATACTTATATTTGTTAACCCTTCGTAGGACCTGTCCATTGAGTGATACCGTAGGTATTTCCGTGTAGGCAACAGTTTTTGCACTAAAGAGCATGATCTCACTTTTATTTGTGTTATATTTAAGCCCATGAGTCACCGCATAGGATTCACAAATAGCCAATAGACATCTTAAGGCACCAACAGATGGTCCCAGAAGTACCATGTCATCTGCATAACTATAATTATTCATACAAACGCCATCGACATGGCATCCTACATTGGTACTGCTGAGTCTAACTATTAGCTGATTAATGTATAGATTAAACAAGCGAGGCGATGTGAGACCCCCTTGCCGTACACCACATTCCAAACGGTAGTCACTTGAGTGTTCGCCCGCCCACCTAACACTGTTTCTCTGGCTGGTATACCAATACTTAAATATTGAGGTAAGTTCCGGCGGCAAGGTAGTCTCAGTCTCAAGTTTATGCCACAATACATCATATTGGACCAGGTCAAAAGCCCGCGACAAGTCCAAAAAACAGGCAAACACTGGTGTTTTCCTTGCCGTATAGTATTGAACAGTCTGCTTGAGACATAAGATAGCACTTTCCGTAGAAAGACCTGGTTGAAAACCGAACTGAGAGTCGTGTATGTTGCAGTGTTTTATCATATGTTTATCAAGCAGACTATCCAAGACCTTGGCTACCACTGTCGCCAGTGAAATGGGCCTGTAATTGGTCATGTCAGAGGCGTCCCCTGTCTTGTTCTTTATAATTGGCACTACAATTGTATACATCATGTCATCCGGCAGATAAGAATGTCTTATACACAAATTAAACAATAAAGCCAACACACGAGGTATATGTACACCTCCATGCTTCAGGTGCTCTATGCTGAGGCCGTCGTGGCCCGGGGACTTACCTTTTTGCATTTTACTGATTATAGAAGCAACTTCCTTAGCTGAAAATTGGACAATAGCGTCACCGCTGCCACAGGCGGCCCCAGCATAGCTCTGTCGCGGCACTCGCACACCGGGTGATTCAACCTTAAAATGTCGCTGAAAAGCATTCGCTATTTCTTTCGGTTCGTGCACACCCGCCACACACACCGGAATGCTCGTTGTCGGATTCAATTTATTAGTAGATTTCCAAAATTTCCCGAATTGTTTATCTGCGTGATTTCTTGCTATTATGTCCATCTTTATTTGCTGCTGATTATCTAAACAATACTTTAATTTTCTCTTAAAAATCTTTTTTGTAGAACACATATCGTTATAGATAGAACCGGAGGTAGGTTTTCCACACGATAACCACATCTGATAACGTAATCGAGCCTCCCGATGTGCATCGCGGACGTGAAAGTTCCAGCCGGGTATGTATTTTCTCTTGGTACGATTATATGCACCAATATGACTACATTTAGCACCATCACTGAGAATACCAATTATTCTATGATACATTGCATCCAACACTGCACGGTGATCCTGATTCGAGCACATACTGTCAGCACAATTACTGAATTGAACCGGAAAGTGAAATTCCCTCAATTCTGTATTACAATATTCCCTATATTTACTAATTTGATCACAATTTCGCTCTCCCCAGATCACTTTATTACCCGAAAAAACTGATGAGGTAATTTTAGGTGTGATTAAATTAATGTTACACTCAATAAGCAATGGTAGGTGATCTGATGAGTATACACCATATAAAACAGATGCATTTATTACTAATTGTCTCGCCGCCTTACTCACAACAATATGATCCAGCCAGCGAAAAGCACCGTTAGCAGTGCTTTCAAACGTAAACGTGTCCCTAGGAAGTAACTCCAAGTCAACGCATGACCAGGATTGTTCCGCGCACACCGTAAGTAACTCTGTTGCAAATCGCTCACCTGGATGGGCGTTGTAGTCTCCCAGTACGAACACTGACTCAACATTGCTACTCTCAGTTATGGCTATAATTTCACTTAAACACTGAGAAAATTCGAGAAAATTCTCCACAGCGTTTGTAGGCATGTACACAGAAAATATAATTAGCGCCCTATCATTCTGCATAATTCTAATAGCTACTAAACGAGCACTATCGCACGGTATCACTGACACTGTAGGAAAAGCCGATTTCCTCCATAACAATGCAACTCCGCCATACGGTCTTCCTGTCAGTATTCCGGCCGACGTGTCCACGGCAGACTTCCCCGTATAGGCAAAGTCGGCATGTATACTGCCAAGATACGGTATATCATGTGGCAACAGCCATGTTTCTTGAAGGGCTATAACATCGGCCATACCACATAAGCCGCGCACGCAATCAGCTGATCGGACTACGTTCTTGCAGTTGAACGTAGCCATAGTTATATTCACTCTGTTGTTATGAGTCATGTTTGAAGTACATTTTCTTTCCCATTCAGAGTCTTATCTCTGCCTCGTTCCGCATTAAATCTAATAAAACGTCTAAACGTTATTCCCTCCGGCCACATGTTGTCGTCCAAGAAGGTGCCCAATTTATGCTTAGGTACAAATAACTTAAACGCATTGTATGACCTTTCTGATTTCATATTGATTTTCTCTAGCTTCACAGTTACATTCGATTTACTTTGTATGTACTCACAAATATCTTTCTCTGTCGTTTCCTTATTCACATTTGAGATAAATAAGGGAATTTTTATCTCAGCGGCCTTAAACCTACCATTTATCTCGGATATGGCTTTTCCGGTTTTGCCAGTAAAGCGATTCCTATACCTTGCCTTTTGCACTAAAATCCATTCCTCGTCACGTTTAGGCTCGTTACACTTGCTTTTGTTTCCGTTGTTTACTATCTGAGCTAAACTTATACTCGGCGCCGCATCACTCTGTAACATAGAAAACCTGTTCATAGCCGAGATATCTTGTCGCGTGCCACTGGTGACGCATCCATGAGCAGGCGAGTGAGATATTATCGTGGATTCACTCGTTTCGGCGCATATGTTTTCTATTGTCTCACTTGGCGCAGAATTATCAATTGCGGGTAATGAAAGGCAGATATCGGTTAACGGCTGATCCGACGTCACATTATTTAACATATGCCCTCCTTGTTTTGATGTAAATATTTCCGTATTTTGTAACGCATTTTTTGTAATTTCAGGTTCAAAATACACTTTAGCCTTTTCAAACTCCTCTTTGGTCACGTAACTGTTTTTGATTTCAGCAACTTCAGAGCGTAGAACCACTAAATCCTTTAACAGTTTTGTCACATCAATGTGATCAAAACTGATTGGTGGTAACTTGTGTAGATCGTACGCCACAAACACGGGTATATGTCCAGGATCAATTGTTTTAAACACTGATATTATGTCTTCTAGGTCTTTCTGCTTCTTGTTCTTCCGTCTCGAAACCATCTTCTGGTTTGTTTTGGTCGAAACAAACAACAATTTCTTCGCCTCATCTACTTCCTCCTCAGAAAAAGCAGACGAACAGATCCTTATGAGGCTTTCATTATCCATTACATCGTGTTTATTGCGAATAAACGCCAGCACTTCCGAAATAACCACATTACAATTTGTACACTTTACACACGTATTTACGGACATCGTAGCAAAATATGCGACCGCTCGCGAGAAGGCGCATACCCGCACTCCGATATATTTATACCATCGGTTTTCTTACAAAATAATACATTTTGATGTTTGATTATTAACGATTGAAGTCTATCGACTTCAGCTCCGGTATAGTTTACGCTTCTTTCCCTGAAATATACAGAATTTAACGTAAAGATAGGCATAAGTTTGTGTGCTGTAAAAAGAATAACACGCAAGTGTTATGGGCAACAGAATAAGTTGTGCATACTTACTTTGTTTGGCTGTTTACGTATGTACAAGCTTTTTGTATTTGATGCCATTATTATCTTCTACACTTCGTAAAACTTGAACTCGTAGGTAATAGGTGTAGTATAAACAAGAAAGATAATCAAAATCTTTTAAAATGATGCGCGTTCAGCGCGTTCAATTCGTTTGACGTTCGATATAATACTTGACAATTGACATCTTGACATTATCAATAACAGCGAAGCTCTAGTATTGCCGGACTTAAAAATAGTTCCCGCAGTGAATCGGGGTAGATTACGCCTCATTTGTCTAGCAACCCTGTTAACTTTAACGTTAGCAACAAAAACGTTGGTGCAACACATTTTACGGCAGCCGTCAAGTTTACTGTTAAAGTTATTGTAAAATTTGACTTTAGCTTTTACTTTAACCGGTGATGTGGTGCAATCCACTCTAAGTGAAACTGCAAAACACTATTATAAGTTAAAATTAACAAACCGTGTCAAATCAAAAACAATATTTGAAATTTTCTCTACTAATAACGATTGCTCGTGGAATATAGTCCAAAGTAAGAGGCAAAATAATTAAACGTATTCAAAAAGCGGGCGTTGGAAGTAATAAGCTTAAACTTTTAATTGGCCAATCTAGATCCTTTCATTCCTTTCGATGTAAAAAAATATTTTACTAAGTCTCGAAATTAATTGGAGGAACCGAGAGAGGGACTTTTAAATAACTGAGTTAGCACGATGTCCATATTATACAAGTATCTGCACTGATATAGACTCAAAGAAAACTCTAAATGGCACCGAGATAGCGGATATGATTCAACGATGTTATGGCCGGCTGTTCTCAGCTTCTTGAATAGATTATTTTCTAGTTTAGTACGAAGGAGGACCGTTGTACAAGCTTGAAATTACGTTGAGGAGCAGGTTGTGATGCTTGGGTAGGTCAGTTCAAGATTTCTTAATTATAGATATTTACTTTTTACAATTCTAAAATATTTAATAGAGCTTATTTATCTCAATCACTTTTATCATATGTGGTGTTGTTACAAACATTTATTTTGTCTTTTCTATGCACCTTTTGATGATTTAGGTAGATACCTATATGATAATTAGTAATTACCTATGTTTAACTAAACGTAATTGAATGATTGAAGTAATAAAATGTATAGAATTTTGGCCTGGCGAAAAGTGTAGTTTTTTTACCAATTACATCATCATCATCAGCCCTGTATATTAACTGGCCCACTGCTGGGCACGGGCCTCTTCTCACTGTGAGAAGGGTAAGGCCATAGTCCACCACGCTGGCCTCGTTCGGGTTGGCAGACTTCACATGTCTTTCGAGAATATTATGGAGAACTCTCAGACATGCAGGTTTCCTTACGATGTTTTCCTTCACCGTTTAGCAAGCGATAATTAACAATTTAATACGCACATAACTCCGATAAGTCATTGGTGCGCGCCGTGGATTCGAACTCGGACCCTCTGCGTAGCAGTCTGTCGGTCTCTGCACTAGGCTATCGCTGCCATACAATTGATCCATATTACCTATCTCCAGCATCAATCCATCATCATATCATATCATGAGCTTATAAATATGTCAATCACAGAAACTTTTCAAATTCTTTATAAATGAGTAAATGTGATTAGTAATTCTTAACAAAAGAATACGAAGACAATGCTGACAATGAGCGGAAATAAGAAAGTAAGTTAGTGAAATAAGTATTCTGAATAGCTGTTTAAAAATCATCCGTGATACCCAAAATTGAACAATAAAATGTATCAATGAAGGAAACTTTTTTCCCAGTGCTGAATTTAGGAAGACGTCGGACGTTTCTTTGAATTAATAAGCAGAGGCTAAATTTAAATTTAATGAAACAAGTTTCTACGAGAGTCCCGAGTTAAACCTATTCAGTTCATAACTGTGTCCTCAGCTTCTTCGTTCGTTACCTCGGAACATTGTGTTATGTAAATTATTTACAATTTATTACAAGAGCCTTGTTCTGCCGTGGCGAAAATGTAATCTACTTGTGCCTACGAATGCCACTCGTGAAAAATATACAATTATACATGTGTATGATTTTATCCCTGGGGCAGTAGGCAGCTGTTTGAACGGTTCTTATTAGTATTAACATCGTAAACTATATACTAGAGCACTCACGTATCTGTTCTTTGTATTTGAAAATAAAAATACCATAGTTAGTGTTGTATTTTCTTACCAAATTCTACTGCAGATTGCTGATCCATTCATATTGTTTCTATTTTTATTTGGGACGTATAAGTTAACAACCGTTAATGGTACGCTCATGTTGTAACCTAAGGACTATAGTAGAAACTAATATATCACTTATAAAATAAATGTCAATTAACTAAGCGCTTCCCAACATCTTCAAAAGTCCGAAAAGTTTATTAAGTAATGTTTGAGTTACTGTAATGTTATCTGAAATCCGTTGTGTGAGTTCAGAGTTGTTCCTGCAGAAAATGGTATCATATGCGGGCTTTACTTTTCTTGGCAAACGCTATACACATCAAACGTGTCATTTTTACTGTAAGTATTCTTGTTAATTAGTCTTCTTCTTCTTCTGTTAATAAGTAAAACTGTATCATGTCAACTATATCATGTACCTAACTCTGTTCATCCCGTTTTTACATTAAATAGAACATTTTATTGTGAATTCAGATCTAAACCCAGAGCAGAACATATTAGACATGCAGATTCTGAAAAAGATGCCTAAAAAATTTCGTAACATTACAAATCTTCTTGATAGTCAATTTCACCGCCAATTTAGAGCATGTTTGATCAAAAATACAACGTCTACCCGTCAGTGGCTCAGCTCGAGTAAAAAAAGATTTGTTCGGAAATTACATTTACACACTCCGAACTTGTGTTACGGGAAACTCGATTTTCCCTTGTTTCACCGAAACCTTGAACTTATTTACGAGGTGGAAATTTATTTATGAGTAATTGTTTACAATAACTTCCTGGTACGGAACAGATAAGTGGTTGTAAAATGAGAAATTAATTCAATAAGTTGGCGTTGTGCGAGCAATATCTATCAAATATTGGCGCACGTCTTCACACAAACTCGCACCAGCCTATACATCTACGGCGTCATAATAATGTTGATCAAGATCATAGCGGTTACGTCGATGATAAAATTTATGTATAAAATTTTCTGGAACTTTCTTGTTTGGTTTTATATTTACTCCACTGGCCCAGTTTGTTGTAATCTTGAGTCCGATGATTGAAGTTCAAGTAAACTAAGGTTTTAGAGGACTTAGGATTTGGAGGTTTTTCTTCCGATAAATGTTCAGCACGTATTCGATTAATATACTTTTCAAATTTCAATTCTTGGAAGTAAAACACATATCTACGAGTAATAACCCATCTGAAAAATATCAGCGTGATATATCTCCTTTCCCCTTAGTAACTGCAGTATTGTTTAGATTACCTATTGAGGTCCGTCTACTCCTTCGGGCGTGGATTGGCAAAAGTGTAGCCTTATTTATATAATACTTCAGTAAATTTCGGTATTCATTTGAGGGTTGATTAAAGTTGATTTAGGTCTGTATATTATGCGTGACGAGCTGAAAGGAGGCTCTTTAGAAGTCCTAGTCTGTGGTAATAAGGATGTTGTATTTGCCCTATTGTGGACGGCAAGTGAGAGTTATATTTTAGTTGAACAAAGAGCGAAGGTCTCTGTATTAGACTGTTGATGTTTCACTGTAAATGTGTATATTCCGGATGTTATTCTACGTATAATAGGGCTTAGATATTTTTAGTACCAGAAATTCGATAGCTATTTTGAAAAATAGACAGTCATCTAATAAATAGCTCTTTACGGCTGAGACAGTGGTTTTAGAAGTTAAGCCTTGCTCGAAGATAAATATTATGGTGCCCTAGTGGCTCCCTCCCCGTGGGATCTCCACCTTGTCGTGGTGGGGGAGGCTCAGTAGCCGTGGTTGGGTCACCCACGGTGAAGCTAAGCGAGATCCCGGGAGTGGACGCTCCGCGTGGGCTTGACGGAGACCTGCGCAGGATGCGTCCAAAGGTGCGGGTGCGAGGGACAGTTCTTCTGTCCCTCGCAGTAGGGCGCGGTCGCGGGAGGAGAGGCGTGTCGGTGTTGCGTTGCCGCGCGCCCTATCTCACGCGACCAAATGGGGGCGCACCATTTGTTGCGTTGCGGTGGGGCCGCAGAGGAAGAGGAGATGCGGTGTTGTTAGGTTGCCGTCCTCCCTATCCTCTGCGGCCGCTGGGTGTTTTGGTGGCGGAGCCCAACACCTTCATCCGCCGCCAAGAGGGTTTTGTTCGGGGCCCGCCTGACCATCTGGCGGACCAATACCCGTCAGGGGTTAGCGAGGAATGCTTCGGTGATACCCGACCCTCCGACACACGGGTACATGAGGTAATAAAAAAAAATGGTGCCCTAGTGGTGGTGGGTAATGCCAAAAGTATAATAACAGCGATGGAGCCTTTCAGCAGTCAAGGGACATTGACGGAAAATGCGGCAGTCTTAGTGGGTAAGCATGTAGGAACGCCTATAGGGGAGCACACATACCTCCTCTGCCTACCCAAGAGGCGGAGGATTATACCGTTATTTGAGTTGCCACCATGAAGACAAAAAGTACTGCCATCAACTATAATTATGCTCTGCTCATTGTCAACTATATTTGTCAATCGACAATATATGTAGTTGACAATGAGCCAATCGTGAAGACTAACTTAACTACTAAAGCGCTACGGGAGTAGTGCCAGTGAAAGATTTGTAATAAAAGCAAATATATCATGTATCGAATTTAACCTATTGAGGTATATTTTGGATTGTCAGACTATCTCCCCATAGTTCCTTTATAGCAACATAAACTTCGGGTAATTTGAAGAATAAATTCCAGATTATTTTATTAGTTTAGCATTGGGGTTTAACATTGGGGTAAGTTTACACAATAGCTAAGAATAAATTATATAATGCTTGCCCAGCTTGTCACCCAAGCCTAAAACTCCATTATTTAAATTTACTTATCACAACAAAACAATCCTTACCACATATTATTGTAGAAAACATTATACCTACTTACGCGCATAGTAATTAAGTCGGTAAATGCATATCTGGCGAACGCTGAAATTGCCAGTTATGCTAGGTGTACGCAAATATTTCCAATCTAGGTCATCGAATCGTAGCTCCGCGTTGCTCAACGGTACAAAATGATTCATGGAAATTGCACAGTAATTGAAAAAAATACGTTATTGGCATTTGACGCATTGCGCGCTCTGTCTGTTGCTAGAAATATTCACATCGCTCGGAACCGTAATCTATTCGGTTTTGCACACGTGTTCCGATGTTCAACGATTTATGGACATATTATTGTGTCTCGAGTTATTATGTTGTAGATGATTTTATTGGGTTCGTGGTTATAAAATAATTGGAGTTGTTCAGTTCACGAGTTGTACTTTGCATAAGTTTCGGAGTAATTAAATGTTTTGTGTGTTGTGTTGTGGGGGAATGTTTTGGCTTACATTGTTACATATTAAATTATATTTATAGGTTGTTACGGATTTTATGTAGATTTAGGGATTATAAGTAACAATGTATAAAATATACACTTTACCAACTAACAATGTTGATTATTGTCTTAAGTAAAATAAAAAAACGTTTAGCTCGAGGTGAGACAAAGACATACCTCTTGCTCCTGATATTCATTATTTTTCATTATGATTTTATGCCAAGTGCTGTCCAACTATAATATGTGCGACTGCAGATCATGAAGTCACAGGTTCGATTCCCGGCTTAAGCAAAAAGTGATACTGGCTTTTTCTGATGCGTAAGAACTATCAAACAGAAGCTTCGAGCTGGGCATTTGGCGAAGTTACACAAGAGTCTTGAAAACCAAGTTTACGTTTTGTTGGTCTTGCACCCAATATCTCTCCAGTCGTGACGGTTATGTTATCCAATTAAGTAGACTATGAATGGAGAGTGATTAAATTCTATATAATATCTCCTGCGCAGTTGGCTAATCCTCGTTGCGACTGGAGGCGCTGTGGAGGACACTATTACAAGTTTAAGATATGTTTATCCTGCCGATTCCTCAAATGTTGTTGTAATATTTATTGTTCAAATTATGCTTGTGTCGCTACAAAGACTGAAACCTACAACACGAAGTGTGGCGATCCTACCACTTTAGCTAATGTGTTGTTCATTTCACAATAACACTACAAACAAACTCGCTAATACACGAGTAATAGCTTTGCAAAAAGCGATTTACTGAAATTATATCGAATAAAACGTAGAAAAATACAATTCTCCATCACTTTTATCGCAAAAATGTTGTTTACCGAATCCTTTTTACGTTCATGCATGAATGGTCCCTACTCGACTGATTCACTGGGTTCTCGCCGATAAAGTCCGAAAGTTTCGCTTAAAGTACTCAAAGCAAAACAATCTTTTGTATTGCGGTACGTACTACCCACTATCACCACTGGGACTGCCTTTACCTAATTCGAATGCAAGCTAGATTTAGTTTTGTTCCACGGTTTGCCGTCATTTTCAAGTCGTTGGTCAAAGCAAGAAGTGAAATTGCATTAGCATTGATTATATTCTGGCCAATTTTATTGTTTCCACATATATATATGATCGCAGCATGTTTGAAAAGACATACAGGAATGTTTCAAAAATCTTTAACGACAACGTTTTTGGTACAGTAGGTATTGCCGGACCAGCGAAGAAAGACTTTGCAGATATAATTGGAATATTACCAAACTAGCTATATTACGGTGCATAATCGCATAAAATACCTAATTTATTCAGAATGTTAATAAAGCTTTAAGAGCTTAAGTACCCGTTGGAGGTTGAGTCTGCCCTCATGTTTATGCACTTACGAGAAGCAGAAGAGGTGTTTTAAGCTTAAAGGATGGTCCGATACGATTTGGTTAAAAAATAGGGGAGCGGGGGGCACGCTGTTACAGGGGTAAGTAGTTACACCCGTTTTTTATCGGGATTTTAAACTCTTTGATGGACATAATTGGACTCATTCCTTTTCTTATAACATCGTGCATTAAATAAAAACAATCAGTGACCCGCCAAGCGCTGAGCTGCTAGGTTGTGTGCATGTGTCCCAATTTCAACCAAGTAAGTAAAAAAATCCTTTAAGAAATGTTTGATTCCTGATGACTATATTTTTTATTTTGTCAAAATTTTGAACCTTGAACGTTCATAATATATCTACCTTTAATTTACAATACTGTTTTATTCTACTATCGATATCCATTAATAATGACTTCAATTTTTATTAAAATACGTACCATGGGGCAAGTAGTTACAATTATTTGGGGTAAGTTGTTACGTGTAACAACTTACCCCAAAAATATTACCATATCTGGTATTGTACCGTTCGTTTTCTTATTAAAAATTACAACATATTCTTAGTTTTTTTCCAGAATAAGAAACTATAAAAGAAAAACAGAAAGAGGTACAACTAGTAAAGACTTTTATGAATCTGCTGCAGCAGAAGTACTTCAGAATAAAACGAGCATTCGTAAAGCAAGCGAGATGTTTAATTTGTGCCCGATGTACTTATCCAGGTATGTCAGAAAAAACAAAACAACGATGGTAGTTCATTGGGTTACGTTAAACCTAGATTAACGTAATCCAATGATTATAAGATTTAAAACTGTTCCTTGCAAAGTGATTTTCTACAAAAAAACTTAAATACTTAATTACCATAATAGATATTATAATTACTTATAAATGTTAGAGGTGCATAAAGTGCATAGGGTTCCCACTAAGAACTGAGGGTCCCAAGCCAACCTCACCTGCAAGTGGTGCACCTGTCGATCAACGGACGAGGCTCTGGCAAACAAAATATCCCGATAAGCGGCAATAGGCTCGCCACCTATTACATGGGATCGAAACACTGGCGAAAAGTGGGCGTTTAATATCCCTCTGCCTACCCCTTCGGGGAAACAGGCGTGAGTCTATGTATGTATGTATGTATAAATGTTAGAAGACTGTATAAAGTGATCTCTATTGTTTATATCGTTTTGAAATACTAATAAAAAATATGTATCACTGATGATTTTGTTTATTTATCTACCGTGTAACATCGTGCCCCGATGATGTAACAACTAGCCCCGATTCCGGGGTAAGATGTTACAATCTACTTGTTTTGTTAAATACTCCATTGTGAAAAAATTACATAAATTTTAATCATTTTTCAGTCATATTTTAATAGCTAAATAGACATACTAACATTACAAGTAATCAAATGTATAATTTATTTGATAGCTTTTGTCATATTAACAACTATCTAAAAATTGTAACAACGTGCCCCTCGCTCCCCTACAGTGGAAGAATCCGAGTAGTCTTTGACAAGTAGTTGAGCGGGATCGGCCGATCCGAGCGGCTGTTTGCCCAGCGCGACTTCGCAAATGCTACTGATTGCTTGTTTGTACTACGAAATTTTTATTTCCCGGAGCAAAGTTCACGTTAAAGCCTCGCAATTTGGATCTCAAGCTATGTGCCGACGGATTCGATTGAACACACACAGTTTACCATCTTTGAACTTCTTACGAGCGCGTTTAGTTCGCAACTTATTGATATAGAAATATATGAGAGTGTAAGAAACGGTACGTTTAGATGAGGCTGTAACCTACGACATTTATATTAACTCTATTTTTTATCAACATACAACTAGTAGGTATTGTTTACTGGTCGTTTTGGTATCGTAAAATCCAGTTGGAATCGGAAGATATTCCGGAGCTCGTATCGACAAGCGGCTTAGTTTAAATTGAAACATATTGGTGGGGAAGGGAATCCTTACCTTACGTGTACAGTTCCATCTGTTCAAATAAGGTACTCGTACAGACGCTCACGGCACACAGTCAGTACAGCTCTATCGTATATATTATTTGATTTTATTATTTACACAACGTGATTTTATGTAAGCAACTATTGTTTATTGAATTCACAAGTCGTGATCGACTGTACGGTGTATGCCTCAAACCACAACCCGTCTTTATTCAATTAAAGGTTATGCCTCAATTCTCCGCATGCCTGAGCATAAAACATTTATATGATGCAGTCTGATACGATGCAGTCTATTAATATGAAGAGCTATAATATAAAATATCACGGCATTGTGAGGATGGCCCGGTATTGTGAATTTTACAAGGCATGCACTCTATTTCAGTTATAGCATTTCAGTCACAAATATTTTATTACACTTCCTATTTTGCTGAACGGCGCTCACGATTGCACGTGTTATGAAGTTCAAATTATGTAGTACCATGAAGTTTCATGTCGCACAATATTTTATATTGCTTTATAGTTAGGTGCATTCCGCTATGAATGACAATTCGGAACAATGGAACATTTTATTGGTACCATATGAATCGTAAACGGCGGCGCGAGCACACGAACCACCGGTGATTTCTTATGCACTAGAGCCTCGCAGATGGAGCGCCGGCGCGTGTATAATTCAAGGGGACGTGTTACACGTCGCCTCTTGTACCCTCTGCAATTTATTCCCGCCTTACTTGTCTAATTTCACGCAATCTCAGCCGCGTGATTGGTAAAAGTACACATTGCTGGAGCCGCTCGTCGGAGGAAAGTGTATTAGTTATGTAGATCGCCTCCGTTCCGCCAACCGAAAGCGGACAATAGTGTCGGATTGTCGTTTGTGTCGAGTGTGACGTACTACCGGAGGATTCTCATGAAAATACACGCACTTGGTAGATTTAGTGCGAAACACCAGCAATAAATAACTGACCCGGAAGGGACAAAGGTACAAGAGAATCATCCAAATGAATTGAAAAGGCCTCATACATAAAACAACGAGTCTTTCCCTTGTTACAACTTAGATATCACCTCGGCTGGTGTGAATCACGACGCAGACATTTTCATAAGTACACAATACACGGTTGTACGTCAAAAGCTGGAAGTTAAAAAGGCGAATTCCAATTTTATTAGTCCGTAGTAAAAATAAAAATGTAGTTCTGTACGGAAGCCAGTACAAATATTTCTCACACGTAAACTCTTTGAGCGGAACTCGTTTGAATCATGCCCGCTCCCGTGCACTGTGTGCTATCTGTATTTGTGTAGTTAGTGTACGTCGAATCCTAGTCGGAGATTGAAACAATGTAAGTATTTACAGAGAAAGTTTGTACCCGGTCTGCGTAGCACATTGCGTTGGCAGTGGCTTTATTGTTTTCAGTTGTTACTTTGTGATCAATTGATTCCGGGCAGTCGGCTCACGTCGCGACGTCCTATCAACTTTGTTTCTGTGACATAACCACATTTGTTATTGTCGCGATACTGTTGCTTTATTTCAATGTATCATATTAGTTTTATCGGTGGAAGAAATAAACCTTTGCAGAAAGAAATCTTTCAATAAAACGTACATTTTGTATTTCAATTAGTTGTGCAATTTCTTGCATTACCTATATTATGAGTCCATCTTAATCTTCCCACCTTTCCATTGCCTCTCAAATGTTGTATTATATGGTTTTAATTAAAATGGAATCTATCATGATCTTACTGTTAATTTTATCGACTCTTCCGTGAAGATGCACGTTTGTCATGTATATAATAATATTTTTCGTAAGCCTAAGTAAGTTTAAGTAAGCGTAAGTTGTTTTTATCACTCACCACGCGGTCAGTCTATTATCTCACTATATCTTTATCTGACAAACACAGATTTAATTCCCGTTTGCTGAAGAGAATTTCCGACTTTTAAATTATAAGAAAAGTCCGTAGCCTCGCTATGCAGTCGACCTAGTATAAAAGCGTGATAGCTATTTAATTATCTGACACGGTCAATATACCTACTCTATGAAAATAGCTTTTTATTGAGTAACTGCGTAAATGTTAGTAGTAACTAAACACTTTAAAGTAAGGTAGACCTTTTTGCAATACCTACTAGCCTAATCTTTTAGTAGGTATCTAGAGAAATAAAGTAAGAAAAATTAGAATTTAATCATGCTTAAGCCAATTGACTCCTAAGAAACTAGTTATGATTAAGTAAACATAATAACTTAAATTAGAAAGACTAAATAAGTTAAATAGCTACTTTCGAAATTTATGTTGTAATATAATAGCAACCGTTCAACCTTTAAAACGTTAGATTATTTAACCCGATGTCAAACGGTTGAATATATAAAAAATTTGCCCCGTATTAGTGTAGACCTATTTAGGTTTTCTCCAGTTGCGCCGGGTGAGATCAAAAAAACCCTCTTATCCATTAAAACCAAGGCTGTAGGATGCGATGATATAAGTCGACGAAAAATATCTAAAATAGGAATCAACAGATTCCTACTTTAGATCAGCTCCCACCTGCGCTAACCCACATTATTAACTTCTCATTTGATACTGGTGTTTTTCCATCCTTAGGGTGCTTCTACACGGTGCATGTAGCTGGAACAAGTAAAGGTGCGGGTTACACGCGTGGGTAATATGCGCAAGCTACTTGATCAAGTTACTCGCTTGTACTTGTACATGGTGCAAATAACTGGAGCAAGTAAAGACGCGGGCTACTTGCGCAAGCTGTACCTATGTACAAGTTATTTGTTCGTGGTCAAGAGCTACATGTGCATGCTATTCGCGTGGTAGCTTTATGACTTGAATCGCGTCAAATGTTTCGACGAACGAAAATTATTTTAAAATCATATGTTAAAAATGTAATTTTAACATATAACATGCGCGAGTGCCCCGCGCGCGTCGCAGAGCACGCGAATTACTTGCGCGAGTGGCTCGCTTTGGTACATGCTCGAGTCGCTGGACCCGCACATTGTTTTAAACGATATGTTTACGGTGCATGTAACCCGCGCAAGTGCCTCAACATGCTCAAGCTACATGCGCCGTGTACAAGCACCCTTATGGCGCAAAGCATATATCCGACCTTTACCCAAGATCCCCAGTCCGTCATTGCCTACCCACTTCCGTCCTATAGCCATTCTTCCTTTCCTGTCTAAAGTGCTGGAGGCCTGTGTCCATTAGCAACTGTCTCGCTTCGTTTATGATAATGACTTATTAAGTCCTCTCCAGTCGGGTTTTAGGCCAGGCCACAGCACTACCTCCGCACTCCTAAAAGTGACTGGCGATGTTAGAGCGGGAGTTGAGGATGCCAAGGTCACTGTACTGGTCTTGGTTGATTTCTCGAACGCCTTTAACACCGTCAGTCACGACATCCTCCTATCCATTCTCTCCCATTTTATGATTATTTATAATCTTTGCAAGTATGACCATGTGTCTGCTTTTCGTTGCGAACTACGCTGGTTCCGCATTCGTCAGCGCCGGAGTTTACGGAGGCTTCGCTCATGTAAATTTGGGGTTCTCTTGTTATTGTATATCATCGATGTTCGGGGTAACACATATCTCCTTTATTGGGCGGATACTATATAACCGTAAAAAGTATTAACACATACAAACTACTCAGTACTTAGTAGTACTCAAAATGTTATCCGGTATCTGTGTCATTTCGCGAGAATGGCCAATATGGCGACTGTGATTTGTCTGTCAGAACCATTAGAATTTAACAAAATACTCGACAATCCGAATTTTGCAGATATATGTTGTCGACTCGAAATCTTTATTTTTAATGTTTTATTATTCGGGTAAGGTTTCGATGTACTCCTTGACGAAATTATTAACATAAGATTTGACACTGCGATAGCTGCGCAGTCCGTCGGTTCCAATGTGAAACATTCCGAAATCTACAACTATTTACAAATTAAAAATTAAGTAAAAAAACTTTTTCCAGTTGACTAAATTGTGAATCTAAACCATTCTCAGGTTCCCTTGAACACACACAAAAAATTTCATTAAGATCGGTGCACTCATTTAGGAGGAGTTCAGTGACATACACACGCACATAAGAAATATATATATTAAAATATGCTATTTAAATATGTATATATATTTACGTCTATATTATATTATGTTATACATACATACATACATAGACTCACGCCTGTTTCCCCGAAGGGGTAAGCAGAGGCATATTAAACGCCCACTTTTCGCCAGTGATTTGATCCCACGTAATAGGTGGCGAGCCTATTGCCGCTTATTGGGACATTTTGTTTCCCAGAGCCTCGTCCGTTGATCGGCAGGTGCACCACTTGCAGGTGAGGTTGGCTTGGGACCCTAAGTTCTTGGTGTGAGCCCTATGCACATATTATGTTATATAGTATATATTTAATATTATATCCATGTATTTATTCTTATTATTGTAATGTACACCTTATCTTTTTTAACGTGACCAAAACTATTTGTACACCTATCTCTGCATCACGCTATGGTTGACTGGTAGAGAATGATTATAGCATTAAGTCCGCCATTGTACCTGTGAGTTGTACATAAAGTTTAAAATAAATAAATATATTATATAAATTATACTCATAAATATATTATACTCATTTTAGTCGTTTCAAAACTACAATTTTATGCACTGTTAAGTTATCATGCGTGGTTTACAGCAATATACGTAGGAGAGGTCGATTTTTTTTTTCAATTGTAACTTATGTTCCAAGTTGGCAAAAAACAAATATAGTAAAATGTCTTCTAAACAGTTGTGATGTGAGTTTGTGTTGGCGCGTCGCAAGGAGCAGCAATGCTTTTAGCGCGTGTTGTTATGCAGCGCTGCACGCCGCGTCGCCGCGCGGGCGAGCGGGCGGCGGCGAGCGGACCCGGGGCCCTCATAAATTCCGATTTATCGCCCAACCTGCCGAACTTTCTGGACGCTTCACTCACCTCTCCCCCACGGAAACCTTATTTTATTTAACTTCTTTATACTGTTCCCTAGTTCCGCGTCTACTCCGTTAAAAGCCAATTAAACGGTTATTTCGCCAACTTATTTTTGCTCCAATTCGGTTTGTTTATTTCATTTACTGATTAACTGTTTACCTATCTCTATTTTTGGGTATTTTGTTTCCCGCCAGATTAATTTAAAAAGAAATATTTCCGTTGTTTGATAACCGAACAGGGAGAACATAAACATTCCATAAGTAATAGGTGTTCAAGCAAATAAATATTACTTTCATGTCACGAGCAAAAACCCTTTTGATTGTTCCGTATAAATATGAAACAACAAAACAAAAAGGAAAAGGACATTATTTCACGTTTGAGTAACAAAACACAAAGGTGTAGTTTATTTGCATTCGCATCAGCGTTAAGTCATTTTTCTAGTGGCGAGAAAATAATAGCCGGGGGAGGGAGATGAAAAAAGGTAAATTTAATATCGCAGTCGATAATGTAGCTAACAATAATATCTGAGGGGGTTAGCGCAGGTAGTGACGTGGCGCCAAGTTTTCACGCAAACAAACCAATAGACGTCGGCGGCGAGACAATTTTGGGGAAGGAAGCAATTATTTATGTTTCATATTGATATATGTAGGTATGTGCGGAGCTGAACGGTAATCCGTTCACCTGCCGCGGCGTGTTATTGCCCAACTTACATTATTGTTATTGGCGGCGAAATGAATTCCATTCCCGATCATGTAAACGCGCCATCATCACTTTGTTACGACGCGCGACGCTTTGAGATAGGGGTTCATTGTTTTGTTCGATCAAACTTTTAGGCTGACTCAGTGTTCCTTTTGTTTGTACGTGTTGTATTTGTGTGGTGACTTACAGTGTAGTTTCGTTGGTGATGTTTATATCTCGTGATTTAGATGCGTTGTTTTCATTTAAGTGACTATTTATTTTATAAAAGAGGAAGCTTTGTCTACTCTCATTGAACTTATATGTGTGTACACGAATTTACGCTTGAACTGTTCTACTGATTATCATAAAATCATATATTATATGTTATCAGTTATACAGAGACTGCCTCCGTGGTCCAGTAGATAGCGTATGTGACTGCTGATCGGAAGTCCCGGGTTCAATTCCCGGGTCGGGCAAAAGTGTTACTGGGGTTTTTACGAATTCTCAGTAGCAGCACTGAGTCTAGTGATGTGCCGGGTAGCGTATTTCCAAAGCCTTTACTATTTGAGTCACAAGTCAGACTCTAATAGAATAGCCATTGTTTGTGCATATTACTCGACAATACCTAATCTATTTCATTAAAAAATTGACTCAAATGGATTAACTTTTGTGCCTTGATATTTTCAAAGAAAATACACGTACAAAACCTAGTACGGTAGTATGTATTCATATTCACTCAAATAGATAAGCCTTTGTCGAGATATTTTCAAACATGGTTTTGGTTTGTTAGGTGCGACTGTATGTAATTCTAGTAACTAAATAGGTTATGTTAGGTTCTCTTTTGACCCTTAACCCAAAAATAGAAGCCCTGCGAAGCTCTTAAGAAAGTCAACTTAGTTTATTAAAAATTATTTAATTGGACATAAAGTCTACTTACTAATATAATATAATATAAACTAAGTTGACGGAGCCCTGCTTTGCAGGGCTCCTATTTTTGGGTTAAGGGTCAAAAGAGAACCTTACATAACCTATTTAGTTACTTGAATTACCTACATACAGTCGCACCAAACCAACCAACACTGCACATTGTGGTCCTAAATTTAGACCCAAATTGAATAGCATTTGTTGCTGCAATGTTAGAATGAATTTATTCTACGAAGTCTACGCGATTTCGGTTCATTTCTGTACTAGAATAGACTAGGGTTTCGTCAAGTTTTTGTCAAACAAAAGCTAAGCCAGTTCAGTTTGCACTTTCACTCTAATGCTTTGTAAATACGCTGCCGGGTAACGGCAATAGGCTCGCCCCCTAATACGTGGGGCCTAAAAATTCATGGCGAAATGTCGGGAATATATATAGACAACTCTCGCACTAGGATTAAATCTTGTGTCGCGGGGGATTTTACAAACATACAACTAGCGGACACAATGAACGCGCAGACTCGAGACAACAATTTATGAATCACACAAAGTGTTGCCTCGTGTGGGGATCGAACCCACAACACTCGGCGCAGTGTCAAGCGGCGAGGCGGCCGCTTAAACCACTACGCCAACCGTGCAGTCAAGTTAGGAAGGTTATATTCACTAAAAGCCTGACTGACTACTGACTGCCGCTTATACAGTAGGTGGCCAAATTATTACGGACAGTGCTCAGCTGTGGTATTTAGTTCTTATGTTTTCTGTTTAATAATAATAATACGGATGATAAGCACAGGTAAGTAAAAAGAAACATACTTTGTTTAAGGTACCTACTTCGGTAAGTTTGTAGGATAGGGATATTTTTTTATATAAATATCTTCAAATTTTTATTTATTGTAAACATCTTCAGAATGTTTAATTTTTGGTAGTATTAGGTATTATAATTTCGAAGGTGTATTTGTTTATTCTGCTTTCACGCTGTAACTACTGACGGAATACCTATTATAGAAGCTTTGAAATAATAGACCTTATACAGCAGAATAACACATACTACCTTTTGTAGCGATAGCCGACACTAACGAGGACGGAGTCGCGGTCAATGTCTTGTATACATACATACATGTTAAAAAAGTTAATAAAAATGTGCCAGCATGTAGCATCTCAGCTGTAATACTTCGTTAAGCTTCACTTATGTTAATTTACCTCTACATCATTCATAAATACCATAAAACTTCACTTGAATAAAACAGAAACCCTACAATTCTGATAATAATATTCAAATACTGAAAGTATTTTCAGTGGACAATGTTAAGTCATTGTCATATTATTGACAGTTCGAAATATAAAGTTAAAGCCGGGACATCGTGACAGGGAAATGCTTTCTTAGCGGGAACAGCAAAAATATAAGTAAAGAACAATAATGTCGTTTTGTAGAGGATAGAATAATGTATACGCTATTCAGATTTGAGGAAATGTTACTTTATTATTGTGATTGTTGATTTTACTTGGAAAGTTCTTTGTTTGACGACTCAGTGTGCTTTTTATCGCGATATTTTGCGTTAGTGAAGGTATTTTTTCCATCTAATGCTTTTTTATTTGCTATAATCTCGTTGTAAAATAAGGCTGGCCTATTGACCTCTAAGGTTAGTGACCCTAACTGCTAAACCTTATGTCGTGGAATCCCAAATCTTTGTGTGATGAGCACGATCATTTGTTTCGTGGTCTGTAATTTATCTATAATATCTTTGTATTTAAGAATGAAGAGGATGGATGACTAAAGACTGACAAAGAAGATATATATGGCAAGTGTGAATGGGACGTGACGAAGGGGGAGACCTAGGCGGACGTTCTCTGACCAGATTGGAGACTTCCTAAAAAAAAGGACAGGTCAGAAGAACTCTAAACAGAAAAGCATGCACGAGAAACTTGATAGGAGTGAATGAAGCGAGAGAGGTATGTCACGATCGTTGCAAATGGCGTTCCGCAGTCTCTGCCTACCCCTCCGGGAAACAGGCGCGAGTCTATGTATGTATGTATGTATTTAAGAATTTCTGTAAAAGCAAGATTTATCAGTTATCTGTTTACCATAGTACGAGAACAAGCTCTGTTTAGTTTGTGTGTGAAATTATCGGCTATTATATTATTATATAGATCTACAATAGAGGCATCTGAGGTCCTTATCAACATGTATTGTAATCGGCTGTTTTCTGTAAAATTCGAAGTTTTGTCTAACACATTAATCAAAGAGTTTTCACAGTCTCCATTAATAAAGTCTGACACCTGCATCAGCAATGTAATCCCCTACTAACACAATAAACCTCTTTCAAAACTAAACCTATAAATAATTTCGTTAAAACATTTTTGAGCTAGGAGCTTACACTACCGGTGCAGTGAACTATACAGCACCCATACGCATTACGGCACAGTGTGCATCATTCAACGAGCGCTGGGGAACTTCAGTTTTTGAGGCTCAAGTTTTATTTTGCAATATTATGAGCAACTCTCCGTTTTATGAACTCTAACTCTTCAAGATGGAATCTTACTGGAAAGGCACGTGGGTTTTCAATGGCTACCCACTTGTGCTCACGTGTGGGGGTGGGTGCGTTGAAAGGAATGTTGGGCTATAGCAATCTGTTAGGTTTAAAAATGTTACAATTTAATTAAATAAATAGTTTTCATGCTTATGCAATATTTTATTTAGGACAATTTTTAATTGGCCTTAACTGGGACGTTTTGATAGAATTAGCTTGTGTATCTTTATTATTTCAGAGCTGAATTGAAAAGAAAGTAAGTACGAATATAATTTTTATCCGAACTTGTTAAGTTTCAATTTAGAGATCGTAGTTGTTGGCTCGGCTATATTTTAGGGCATCTCGGACTCAACTGAGCTGGTGAAACGTAGCTCTAGTACTCCTCCTACGCCTACTCCTTTTATATACTTAATGTATGTAACATGATGAGTGTACGTTGTTATGGCACGATAATAAATTAGGTAATTACTTACTTACTCTTTATTTATGCATGCGAAAGTACAAGCTACTTTTACAAATCTGTGAGAAACTCTACCCGTCAGTCCTTCATTTTATTCAGTACTAAACAAAACTAGGTAAGTACATAAATACTTTAATGGTAAGGTCAAACTGGAACAGCTCTCCCACAACGTAACAATGCCTTAAAACAAACTAACCCAAACAGCATACAGGTACTCAAATGACTTAGAATGTTTTAAGTCACGTACTGTATAAAAGGACACTTCCAGGAGTAACAAATGTGGTGACTTTATTTTTATGTGTAAGCATTAGGTTGGCTGCGCTGTAATGCGTCCGCGGAGACTCACGACTCTACACGAAATACCAACCGCAGCGGGAAACTTTCTAATCTTTTAAAGTTATTCAAAAAGAAACAGAACAAATATCTATCTTTGCTCCGTACTCCCACGCAGTTTTACTCCAAAACGAGTAAAATTAACGTGAGGACTGCAAAAGTCACTTTTTGATGCCATTAAATTAATTACTGTAATTTTACTCTTCGACAAGCTTGACCCGATCTAGTTAAGCTGTATGTGAGGACGGAGCTTTTAAAGTAAGTGATTCATTGATGGTGTTTACTTACTTCATAGGATAAAGAGGACACGTATTTAATTTATTTTCTTCTTAAAATTCATTTCCGTACAGACCTACCTGTCTATACCTAATCGCAAAACCTAAACTACTGAAAGCGAAAACATGAGACTTGGACAGTGATTTCCTTTTAAACGTGTAGGCATGTTTTACCGAGTATTTCATTACTTTGTTTTGATATAAATCTAACACACAAAAATACACAAATACTAATTAAATTTTTTATGACTATCTAAATTCATGCTCGCGGCCGGATCTGAACTTTTTCTACTTTAGATTTTCCAGTTACTAAAAATAATTCTTAGTAGTAGAGCGGATTCTAATAATTATATTGCCCATTTGATAAAGTCGACGAATTAGGTTAATTTCTAAGACGTGGTGTCTGATAGAGTTTTGAGATAATTATTCGGCAATTATGATAAAGGGATGCTACAGAGACAGAGGTCGAATAGGAGCCGAATATCTAGGCAATTGTGTGTACCTGTAAAGTGAATATCTTACTCGTCTCACGATAGCAAGCGCATTAGTTCAAATTCCATTATTATAATATAACATTTACCTAAATGCGTCTGCCGTTATGGTGTTATTTTGGAGGATAAGGCGTTTCCGCAGACGCAGGTTTGTTTCTCAGAATTTTTAGTACTTACGACAAGTTATTTAGTGTCATGAATTTCTTACAGGTTGTTCTCAAAGCTCTACTCTCTCATCATAATCTCAGCTTTACAACGTTCACTGCTGCACAGGCGTCGCCTAAGGCTTTTTAAGCAAACCGATCTCGATCCCGCATCCACCCACTTCCCGCGATCTCAACCTTCTCGTCGGTCTACCTTGGGAACTCCAGGGGCCGACCCCTGCTGCGTCGTTCATTGCGAAATACTACTCACTAACGAGACATGAAAATATTATGTTTAACGCGCATTTAGCGTCTATTCATTTAGGTTACTGAATAGCGCTTAAATGAATAGCCCAAATGTGTTCACGGTTTCTGTAAAGAAATTAACTGAAATTAACTAATAAATCACGATAGAATCCGTAAACCGTAGTTTGATTTCAATGATAATAGAATTTTTATCATAGTGGCATAAATTATGTTAAAATACAATACTTTTAAATGACTTAGCATACTTAGTGTTTGCTTAAATATACTGACAATCGCCACAACATATGAAGAGAAGTATCGTGTTAAGTAATCACTATAGTCGTATTTTTAATTAGACGAAGCCAATTGACAGTAGCTAATGTCACTTTGTAAAATAATGTTGCCATATTTAAAGTAATAGTGATGCGTTTATTTCTCGTTCAATCAGATGAACGAACAATGAGTGTGAATAGTTAATCATTTCAAACTATAAAAGAATATTATTTCCATTTTACAATAAAATTGTATAAAAGTGCTTCTTAATAACTTTATAATACTTCATATTTACGCCACTTCGTAATAGAATTATGTTTCCTAATGGTAGGTTCACTTATACTCATAGCGCCATCTGCCAAATGTGTGTTTAGAACTATGTGTTGAAAAGAGTTTGAACATATGAAACTCTTTGGACACGAAATTCAACAATATTTTCATAAAGATCATTTTTTAAATGTTTTGTCACATCTTTCTATTGTCAAAAAAGAAACATCAAAAGACAGCTTGGACAATATTTTATAAGGAATGTTACGTCTATCGTTAGAATATATGTCAATGGCTTCTAGCCTCTGGTCTGATAGCACGAATATTTTTCTGCACTCACGCTGTTTAGTGTTTAGTTATTGATTTTGTTAAGTTTTTCGTTACGTTGTGTTTGTGGTAATTGTTGTGTTCATTTGTTGCTATATTGTTTCGTTTTCACTAGACAATCGAGGCAATTTCATTCAATTAAGAGTTTTTTCAATCATTCACTTTGTCACAACACTATTTTTATTTCATCATAAACTGACAACACAGTAAACGTCAGTTGACTTCGTCTAATAAAAAATACGACTATAGGTATAGATTCTCCCTAAACATCTCGTTTGACTCTGAGAAATGTCGATTCGGAGTAGCGGTGCGTGTATAGGGAAGTTCTGTTGTTAGCCAAATGCACCTCGCGATTCAGATATTTTTCTTCCGGTTATTCTTATTATTCCCAATCGTATTGGCGGCTCAGGTTTAGTTTGCAACGTGATTACACCACTTTCCCCTCATATATATGTATATATGAGGGGAAAGTGGTGTAATCTCGTTAATGGGTATACGATATGCCAATTATTATAATTACTAGGCACCTGGTAGTTATAAAAAGCGAAAAACACAGAAGGGACTGATTTTCTTATCATGCACTATTTGTTTATGGAGCACTTTTAGAGTTTCCTGCACTATTTATTATCCTTTATTGTGTGCTATTGGACATAGATTTATTCGAATTATTTTAAAGTAGCACCACAGCTAATAAGTATAATATACAGTCCTGTATAGGCAGCGATAGCCGAGTGGAGACACCGACAGACTGCTACGCAAATGGTCACGGGTTTTAATTCCACGGCACGCACCAATGATTTTTTAAATATCGCTTGCTTCTTCTCCATAATGTTCTCGAAAGACATGTGAAGTCGGCCAACCCGCACTTGCCCTAGCGTGGTGGACCTCTTGTGTGTACCCTTCTCATAGAGAGAAGAGGCCCGTGCCTTGCAGTGGGACAGAATATATATATACAGGGTTGATCATGATGTTGATAGGCCCCCTTGCTTTGCAAGTAGTTATAGCCTACACATCAGAATAACACATAGTCTACTCTTGTTAAAGATAACTTTAATATAATAATATATATTATACATATATATAATATAAGTTCACATAAACTGACACCTTATTACAAACATTGGTATTCGAAACCTGTTGTGTAATTCTATACAATGATGATTAGTAGTAATAATACTGTGTTATTACATGCATACAAATAACGCTGGTGTTTTATTTACATGGTGAAAACTTGCTAAATAGTACGATTTCATATTACTTATACTAATTATCACTTAAGCAAAACCCATTAGTCATTTCAGTGATTTGACAACGTTTATAAAAAAAATAGGTATGATTTTAGTAGTCGCTGGTTTTCAATAATTGTGAAGTACTAAATAAAAGCTATGAAAATGTTTAGGTATATGTATTTTAAATCAAAATTGTATGCATTTTACCGAAAAATTGTGTGCTAGATGAAGAACTACATCTAATATTATCGCAATAAAACATAAATTATTTATTAAACTCGTACCCATACACAACAAACAATTTTAGTAAAAAAATATCATAAATATTAATAACTCGTAGGTATGCACTGTTGGCTTACAACAATTACAAGCAAAAATGTGTGGATAAATTGTGAATAGTTCAATTCATCACAACCGTCAACGCGCTCTTGTTTTACTTTTTTAATTGTCTACGGTTCATGCTCGTTCATAATATTGTCTATTTTGCAAATCGCTAATTGCCTTACAATCCACATACTGCACGTTGACGTGGGTGGGTTTATATTGCAATTTAAAAAATAATTAATACAAAGTTGCAATTTCTAATGCATTTTCCATTGTTAGCGTTGCACTGCAATATTTATTTTTCATTGTGTTGGTTAAATGCGTCCCTGGGTAATGTTTTTTATTAGACTTTGCCTGTGGTTCCGCACACGTTAATTATTATATACTTAATAAAACTTCCTCAGAAATTATTCTATTTATTTGTAAACACTGTACAAAAATCTGGTCAGTATTAGGCTGCGATACTTCATTTTATATCCTCTTAGCGTTATCCCAGCTTCAATCTGGAGTCCGCTTACTAGTCAAACCGTATTTGGCTGAATATTAGCTTTTCCACGAAGCGACTGCCTGACCTCCGCAATCCGAAGGGAAAGCGATATTCCATGGTTTAGACTAGTGTCAGTTTTATTGAGATGTACTGATGCCCAAAAACGACTGTCAAAAATGACAACCGGGCCCGACGGCTTAACGTGCTCTCCGAGGTACGAGACAAGCGATAATTAACAATTCAATACGCACATAGCTCCGAAAAGTCAGTCGTGCGCGCCGTGGAGCATTGGAACCCGATACCCTCTGCATGGCAGTCTGTTGGTATCTCCACTAGGCTATTACTGCCTTCATTTTATATGAATGAAAATAATTATAAAGAACACTGGTTCGAACATTCGTTGTAGCAAGCTATGCGTGTATTCTATGGCCGGTATGGCGGTGACTATAATAAGTTCTAATGAGACAATACAACACAGCTTGGACGTGGCTACAATATTTCCGAACGCCACAAAACAGCCAGTCTGTTTTCTCTAATAGGTACAAACATGGCGACACTCGCAAGTAGCGGCATCTCGTTGTAAATAAATAATACTTGAAATGTGAATTCTGGTGGCAAATCTCCTTTTGTGACAGTAATCTTCGTTCCGCAGTATCTTCACAACTGACAGCTTTTGTCTTCCAATCTTTACCGTTCGGTGCAAGAAGCCGAGATTGAAGGGCAAAACTGATATGAACAATATGGCACAATTCTTTTGAAATAAAGTCACATTATTTTTAAGAAGGAATCTCTGTCAATTATGTGTGAAGACATTACTGTTTATTTAATTTTAGTAATTTTAAAAACTGGGTGATTAATTTGCGTTCTTATTTATTTTAAGACACAGTATTTTTATATTAAAATATTTTTTGCCAGGCTCAGTTCAAGTTAGTTTGTCGATGAGTTGAGTAGTTCACTTTCATACTAAGATATGTTATGATGACTTGTAACAAAGATGCGGTTAATGTGCTTGATAGATGCAAAGGTTGACTATGTATAGCTCGATACACCGTTTTATTGAATGTGTTCAATAATGTGGTGCGACACTATGACTGAAGCATTAACTATTTGCGAACAACAGTTTGCCAATTCAGATCATATAGAAATATAACAACAACAAAATGTTCACTCGAGCATGTTTGGTTTCCAGTCCCATTTTTTTAAATCTAATTAGAACTGTTTTTCTATTAGAAGTCACTCAGAAATGTATCAGTCATTTGGTGTTATTTCCCATATCATATTAGTGTCGATATAGTTACTTATCGGATTACTCGGTATTTGATATTTGATAACATTAGGTTCTCTAAAGAGTGAGAGTGAAGCCCGATGTTCTAGGAAATACAGATCTATAGCATCCAGCTTGTACCGCACATATATCATTCGTGTAAGCCTGGATTGTCTACAAGATATAATAGATACATACGATGCCCTCTAATAAATACACTAAGCAATTCCGCTTGATCTGTTCCAAGGATCATGGATACACGATTGCGGTTGATAGCCTTATTGTTACTACAATCCTGTGTTGAGAACATTTACTTGAATGGTCTCTTGAGATATGTATCTGGATAAAAGGTTTTAGATCTTAGGAAGGTCTTAAATCTCAAGTCAACCTCATTAGGGAATTGGTTGGTTTGTCTGCTCGATGAAAAACAAGGGTCTGCTACACATTTCCTCCTGGGGTTGGAAGACACATACTAGTCGCTCTCAAAGAGAAGAAATCAGCTAGATTGTGGTTGACTTTGGTTTCCAAGGTGACAAGGTGAATGTCTTGGATTGCAAACGGAATAAAGTTAAGATGACCAACAACCAAAAATCTTTTTCCTACATCCTCACTCATTCTTCTTTAAGCAATTCCTAATTATCACAAATTTTCAGATGATTGCCAGGTAAAATAATATAATTTTATCCGACTACGGCGAAGCCAAAAGGAAGGGTAATGAAAAAAGTGGGTTTGTACGTTCCAGCGTAGCGTCTAAACTTCTGATCCGATTTTAACAAATGGGATGTCAATAGATTCGTAATAATGGCCTGGGTGACATAAGCTATATAAATTTTATCTTAATTTTCTATTTCGTAATTAATACCTCAGATTCCAACCTCGAAAAAAATTAAACTGAGATAATCATTACGTGCTTGGTGTGAAAAGAAAGACATTGGTGAGAACATCACAAATATGTACATATATTATACTATTTGTATCAAAATAGAAGTTTAAAACTCGGTTGTGCTTACAATACGCGTGGTTCAAACGCTTTGAGTTTCTGTTTTTCTTTCTTTAAATGCGACAACGTAGATATTGCACTGTTAGTAAATGCATCTTCGGGATACGGAAAAGGATTAAATAAAAAAAGTATTGGAACTATAGCCCAACTTCGTAAAAAAGGAGGTCTAAAAAGGACGAAACAAGAAAATAGCTCATTCAGATATAAATCCAGAAAAGTATACGTACAGAAATGCTAAAGCTAGGCAGAGCTAGGCTAGCTAGGTAGAGCTGCAAGTAGTTATTAAAACAAATTTATTTATTTTTATTTTATTTCAAAACTTCCTGCAAAATACATTGCACAAGGTGGACTTAATGCCTATAGGCATTTTCTCCCAGTCAACCTTTGGGTGATGCAGAGATGATCATGGCAGGTGTGTATAACACATAAAGAGTAAAATTAAAGAGAATACTCAACATAATACATACTTATAATTTAAATACATAAAATATCAATACATACACATAAATAAATACATATATATATACATATATATAAACATGAAAATTAGTGTTTAAAAGATAGACGACTAACAGGTAAAAAAAGTGCTACTGAGAAGCTTCCGACAATTCACTATACAACAGCTGGCGAACTCTAAAGGCTATGGGCAAAAATATATGGGCTCCGTCCCCATATACCAACACAGATGGAACTGATGCCAATGTGTATTTTATGTATCCACTATTTGATTAAAATCCTTCTTTTTACTTAAATCCATGGGATATATCCATAAAAAAGCTATTAATTATTATTAATTAACCTATATTTTCATTTGACACTTGCAATTTTTTTTAACATTGTGGTTATATTACAGTACAAAACATGATTTTGTAACGATACAAAATAAAAATAATGTAGTTTTAATCATATACTTACATTTAAATGATTATTTGAACGAATAATACGAAAATAAAAAAACTAAAGTTGAAGATGTGGGAAAAAGGCTGCTAACCTTAAATGGAACTGGGCGAGCCATGTCAGCCGTATACATGAGGATCGTTGGGCGAAAATCTCGACAGACTCTGTGGGTGCCAGAAAATGGTCGTCGTCGCCAGCGTTGGCTCCGAAATGGTGGCGAGATGACCTAGACGCCTACCACAAGAGTTGGCTTGAGATCGTTGGCGACAAGAGCGCGTGGAAAGATCTCGGGGAGGTTTTTGCCCAGTAGCGGGACAGTACAGACTAAAGAAAAATTAGAACATAACCAATATAAATAATTGAATCATTTAAATGAATTGTCTTCTAATATTCATTCTTACAAAGCTCGTAGTAGGCAAATAACAATCCCCCCCGTGGGATCTCCACCTTGTCGTGGTGGGGGGGCTCAGTGACCGTGGATTGGTTACCCGCGGTGAGGCTAAGAGGGATCCAGGAGGGGACGCTCCGCGTGGGCTTGACGGGGCCTGCGCAGGATGCGTCCAATGGTGCGGGTGCGGGGTACAGTTCTGTCTGTCCCTCGCAGTCGGGTGCGGTCGCGGGAGGAGAGGCGTGTCGGTGTTGCGTTGCCGCGCGCCCTATCTCCCGCGACCAAATGGGGGCGCACAATTCGATGCGTCGCGGTGGGGCCGCAGAGGAAGAGGAGATGCGGTGTTGCGTTGCCGTCCTCCCTATCCTCTGCGGCCGCTGAGTGTTTTGGCGGCGGAGCCCAAGACCTTCATCCGCCGCCAAGGGAGTTTTGTTCGGGGCCCGCCTGACCATCTGGCGGGCCAATACTCGTCGGAGGGTAGCGACGAATGCTTATGTGAATCCCTACCCTCCGACACACGGGTACATGAGGAACACGGGTTGGTTTTTAGTCAGTAAGAGTCTGACAGTCCCCTTCGTCCTTCTCCCGGGGCGGAGGGACTCCATGAGGATTTTCCAACCCGACACCAAAAAAAAAAGAAAAAAAAAGGCAAATAACAATAGTAATAGAGTATTAATATTACTGGTCTATTTTTATATACTATATTGATGACCAGTTGGCGCCGCGGGAGTGTAAGCGACTGCTACGCTGAAGGTCGCGGGTTCGATTTCCGCTCAAGTCAAACATTTGTGTGCATGAACATGGATGTTTGTCTTGCTCTGGGTGTTTCTATATATAATATGTATGTATTTACAAAAAAATAAGTATATATGTATGTTTATCCATTATCTAGTAGCCATATTACAAGCTTCTGCTTAGTTTGGGACTAGATGGTGTTGTGTGAATGTGGTAGAATGTACCATAAATTCCTATAATCGATAAATGAGTAGGTATTTTACAATAAATCGGCAATAATGCGTCAAAAAAATATTTGTTTAAACGTTAATTACTATGAAAACCCCATGCATTTGGGCAACGTCGCCATAGTAAAAAAATGTCATCTTGCCAAGATGTGTCGATTGAGCTATATTTTATTTCTGTTGATGGGTGGGGACGATTCCGCCCATGGTCCTTTGAAGGTGGCACGGCTAGTAGCCGCCCTAACTTCGGGAGGAAGAGCATTCCAAAGAAGGATAGATTGGATATTGAAAGAAGAATGTACTAAACTAGAAGTGTGAGATGGATAGAGAAGAAGAAGGTTATTAGTAGATAGCAAGTTCTTATCATGGTTGGAGCAAAGATATTCAAAATAAGGTACTAGATATGACGGACCGTTAGGAGAGTGAAGAAAAGAGTATAAAGTCGTCAGTGTACGCAAATTTCGTCGCTGTCGAATCAGCAACCATTTTAATTCCTTGCGAAATTTAGAAATGTGATCGAACTTACGCAGATTAAAAACGAACCGAATGCAATAATTGAGAAGTCGGTCAAGTTTGTTGAGAAGATCTGCATTCAGGTCGAGATAACACACGTCACCATAGTCAATTATAGGAAATATTAACGTTTGCACAAGTATTGCCTTAGTTCTGGATGGAAGAAAATTTTTGAGACGATACAGTGAGCGCAGGGTCCCGAATACTTTTTGGCTAACGACTGAAATCTGGGTCCGCCAGTCAAGGTTTCGCATCTATATGTAGACCAAGATTTTTTACAGATGTCGAGAATGGTATAGCACACCCGTTAAAAATTACAGGCGACAGGCTTGTAAAATCTATTCTGGTGTTCATAGGCGGACTTCCCACCACGATAGCTTGGCATTTTGTGGGATTAACGCACAGGCCAAATCTGTCAGACCACTCTCCTATGGCATGAAAGTCTCGATTAACATCTGCAATTACATCGGACAGCTTGTCCACCCTTGCCTGAGCATAAAGCTGCAAGTCGGCAGCATACAGATGATACGCACACTGAAGTTCATGAGTGAAGAGGTTAATGAATAGTGAGAATAGAAGTGGAGAGAAAATAATAAATGGCTTTCTCCTAGAATCAGTAGCGTGAGTAATGTTTGGTTGACAGCTCTTTTGAGCATACAGACACATATTTGGATGACCTAAAAAGCATGTTGAAATGCTTTGAAGTATAAAAATATCGTCATATTCAGCAGAGGCACGAAGTCAATCGAAGGATGCTGCTTCTTCACGAACAAAAATATTTTATACAACATTGTACGACAGTTATATTACAAACAAACAAAAACTGTGTTATAACTTTCCATGATAAAGTCGGTCTGACTTCGTGGACAGCGGTAGTCCGTTCTGCGGGTTTTAAATTAATGGCAACTTTGTTTATTTTATTGCAATGCCGAAGAAATTCAGTTTTAATTGTGTAGTAAGTAGTTTATGAAAGTTGGGCACACTACTTTTAGTGTGTCTAACTTACATGTTGAAATGTGATTATTTTAGAGATCATCATCAGACGGATAGATGGTGCTGGTGAATTTCGTAGAAAAATGTATATGAATCTTCTAATAATTACGTAAAAAAGTCGTGTCAAAGTGTTTGTTATCGAACTCCAACCAAATCGCAAACACATTTTTATGATTATTTGTTTATATTTAGTAGGTCGGCGAATAGGTCGAAGACTACTTTTAAAACACAGGTGATCAGTGTGTCCCGGCAATAATTTATACGCCCGGAAAACGTTTGTCGATAAAGCTTATTTAACTCTCAAGTTATGTTTGAAAATGTTCAACCTGTTCATCATGTGTGTATTCTAAACATATGAAAACAGACGTAAAAGTAAATATTACGAGCATGACAATGAATGAATTCTGCCTTGGCCAAGTATATACAAATAACTAGAAAATGTACCTACCTTTATTACAAAGGGTCTGGGCATTTTCATAAAAACATGTACATCCTGAAATTTTGGTTGTCCCATGTTTATTTTTTTTTAACTGAAGTCAATGCATCTTTAATAACTGCAACTTCTTGTATATATTTGAACGACCTTCCGGACATTCGTTTACCATACATAAAATATAACATTTATTGATTAAAAGACATGAAAATTAATTTCAAAGTTTGTCAAATATTCTATACAGTACTGTCCCATTTCTACTAAACAACTTTTGAGTTGCCAATTTCGATGATTTTTTCTATAAATGCTTTATAATTTCTAACTTTTCTATGGCAAAATAAATTTCTACTTAATAAAAACACATTTATGCAGTTTTATATCTTAATTATAATTTATTTTCTAATTTTAAATATTGTCCCATCGTTTTATTGATAACGGACATGTCCTGCATTGTTACCGAAGTTTAAGCAATGTAAAAATATTTTCTATAATTACGTTGTGTTTTATTAAAATGGTAACACCAAAGTCGAAGCCGTCATTCGCTGTCGGCCATTTTAGCGTCGTGTCAGGAGCCGGCCGGAGCTTTACAGCAGGCGATCCCTCGTTTTCCTATCCGATTGTCCGGTAAGTAATCACAATTTTACCAAACAATCACTATCACCATCAGTTTGATATGTATTGTACCATACAGGTTAGTTAATTCTACAGCAAGATACATTATTCATTATAAGAAAACAAAACAACATTTTTGATTATTAATAAAGTTTTGCTAAGTATTGTGATTCCGTTACGTCCTGTCTGATACCATACAAAAGGTAACGTATAAGCCGGACCAAAAAAGTAACGAACATGACCGCATAAAGTTGCGACACACTAGAAGCTAAGTGCTCATGGTGCCACGGTGGGTGTTTGGTGGATTTTGAATCAACGAAATAATTCTAATTTAAATGAATCGTATCAAATAGTTATCATTATTAATGTGATTAAAAAAAATAACACTCTGTGTTTATTACACCATTCGAAAGTATCGCTGGTATCGCTACTAAGGATGATGATGATGTTTCGTTAAAAATGAGCACTTTCCGTTAGTTTGCCATATGTTATTACTTGCCAGAATTTGAACCTTATTGGCGACACTTTCGAATGGTGTTATAATATAGGATGTTTTTTTACAAACCAATCGGTTCGATTCCCGGCCTGGCAAAAAGATTATCAAAAATATAAATATGCAGTTATAGTTTTCATTAAAATCTAGACTCCTTTCAGCTTTTATCGATATTTCTCATAGTTTCGGATTTGGCCATCCACGCACATTTGAAAAATTTGTATACATACGCCAAAAGGGTTGAACCATAGTAAAATAAGAATAGTAGGTGAGCTAAGGCCGCTCAGCGAGTTAATTGCCTACTCTTGCGTTGACGCACGGGTTGTCACTTGTTTACACCGCGGCGCCAGCTTTGTCGGCGCGCGCGCTTTTTCGCCGCTTTTCGTGATCGCGCTGAATACTTCACAATTTAAGCTTGAATATATTTTTTTCAAATACCTACTGACTACCTAAGCGTTATATAACTATCTAAATGCCTTTTATAACGAGAAAAAAGTAACAAGTTTAATTTACTATCGTTTTACACATTTTATAAAATTAATAACGTTTATTACAAAACTGAATTTATATAAACAATTTGAGCGGGCGAGCAGTGTAGTACCTACATGAATGCGCGCGATAACTGCGCGGCGTTTCCGGTATATTATAGTACTCTTTGGCGCGGCGCATCCCGTACTGACGCCGCGCTTGCCGCGCTCGTCTATGGGATTGTGTGCGTGAAAAGTGTGTGCGTACACGGCGCCGGCGACTCACGCGTACATACAAACTGGCGGTGCCCGATTTGTATGAAGCTATCCTACTATTCTTTTTATGCTATGGTTGAACGCATTTTAATGAAATTTGCTATGAAGATAACTTAAAGCCTGTGAATGGTTTCTAGGTACTTTTCATCAAACATCATCATTTATTTTTATCAAAAATCGCGGTCCGTTTATTCAACTATAAAATATTTCTTTCGTTGGGAGCAAAACTAAAACTTGTATTTTTTTTGGTTCTAGGTATACTTTAACTCAAACTAAAAATGGCTCTTACAGCCGCAGAAAAAATGCGGCGTTATAGGGAACGCATCAAAAATGACCCTGAAAGATACGAAATGCAACGTAAAAAGGACTTAGAGCGAGTTAAACAAAAGCGAAAGAAGGTAGCTGAATTAAATAATACACAAAAAAATAAATTGAGGGAACAATGGAAAAATCAGAAACGAAGGCAACGTAACAAAACGAAGACACGAGAGAATAATCAAACCAATATTATAAAGAAACAAAATGAAAATGATAGTAGTGGTAGTCAAAGAAATAAAAATGACTCAGATGTTACTTCTAAACTGAGAAATTTAAAGAAAAGGTATGATTGCTTGTCTAGAAAATGCAAAGGATATGAAAATCGAGTGAACAAATTACTAACTATGCAAGAAAGACTCAGAAAAAGGCACTATCGAATGAAAATAGAATCAGATAAAAAACTTAAGCAGCTTGAGAATATAATCGAGAAAATGAAGGCACGTGAAGAAATTCTAGAAGTGTCACTGAAAAATACGTATAAAAACTGCAAGAAACGCTCAGAACAAAGACTTATCAAGTCATTAGTTACTAATGCAAAGGCTAAGACGTACGTAGCCCAACTCATCGGTCTGACTGGAAGAGTCAGACCTATGAAGCAAAAGGCAAGGGCAATAGAAAACAATTGTGAAATAGTAAACTTTTTCCTCAAAGATGATGTCAGCAGGTGCACAGCAGGAAAAAAAGAATGTAAAACTAAAAATAAGGAAAAACATCAAATTAGATATTTGCTCGACACATTACAAAATCTTTATCAAAAGTACCGTAACGAAGGTGGAAAATTTAAATTTACTTCATTTCATAAACACAAACCCTTTTATGTTTTATCACCGCACCTTGGATCCAGAAATACTTGCCTATGCATAAAGCATAATAATATTGAATTAAAATTTAATACTTTGAAAAAACATCTAATACTACAGAACAACTTAAAAGAAATCCTTGCATCGCAGTCTTGTGATTTAAAATCATATAAGTGTATGCATGGCAAATGCAATGATTGCAAAGAAATAAATCTTAGACACGGTGCCAATGATGAACAATTAGACCAACATGTTACCTGGTACCAATGGGATCGAATCGATCATCAATACACCAAAAAAGAAGGAAATCAAACTAAAAATGTTACTACAAAGAAAACAGCAAAATCTGTAAAGACTGGAACTCTTAGAAAACTATTACATGAATTTAAAACAGATCTCATAAATTTCAAAAAACATTATTTCAACGTTTACCACCAACAACTGAAATATCAAACAGCCGTTGCAGAGTTAAGAGAGAACGAAGCTCTAATTATTTGCGACTTCTCGGAGAACTACGAGACCAAATTAAGCGAAGAAATTCAGAGCATGCACTTTGGGGCATCTAAAACCCAAATTACCCTACACACGGGTATGGTGTATTTTAAAAATATGTCACAGTCATTTTGCACAGTTTCCCAAAACACTTCACACCAACCGCCAGCTATTTGGGCACACTTACAACCCATCCTGAAAATGATAAAAGAAGAAATTCCTGAAGTCTCTATTATTCATTTTTATTCCGACGGGCCGACGTCTCAGTACCGCCAGAAAAATAACTTTTATTTGACTGATCTGTTTACCGAACAGCTAAAACTTGATTATACTACGTGGTCATATTTCGAAAGTGGTCATGGGAAGGGAGTAGCGGACGGCATTGGCGGATCGGTGAAAAGGGTCTTAGACCGACAAGTATGTTTCGGAAAGGACATTACAGACGCCTCTGATGCTTATAAAATATTAAGGGAATGTATGAAAACAGTGAAAATTTGGTGCATTACCGACGAACAAATTAATAAAATATCCTCAGTTTTGCCACTACAAGTGCCCACTTTAGTAGGCACCATGCAGCTTCACCAAATTATTACAAAAGGAAGCGGTACATTGACATACAGAGATATCACCTGTTTTTGCGGAGAACTGAAAGGGTTATGCAACTGCTTTGGAACAAAAACTCACCGTATCAGACTGGGTGCTGCATCTGATATTACTACTAACTGCAAAGAAGATGCTACTATGATACTTCAACAACAGACAACATCATGCTTACCTGCGATAGAAGACATCATCCAGGACACCGAAACTGATACAAAGTCGCCTTTTGTAGAAACAGAACCCTACTTTTGTCTTGAAGATTCTATCCTGAAAAATGAATCGGTATTTGAACATTATTTACCTATGGATGAAAACGCCGCTATGGAAATTGAAACAACAGTGTCATGCTTACCTATGATAGAAGACATCATCCATGAAATGCAAACTGATCCAAACTTACCTTTAGTAGAAAATACATTCCCAGATACTACAACTAATGCATACTGTAAGGCCGCCACCCAAAATACATTAATTAGCCCAGACAAAAATTACACCTTGGAAGTGGAACTCAAGAACTTACCTGTTAGTGGAGATACTTTGGATATTAGATCAGAAATAAGCAAGTCAAATTTACCAGTAATAGAAGAAATTGGAAACAGTACTTTGGAACAGGTTACTGACTTACCTACCTTACTAGTATTTCATGACTATCCTGATGTGGAAATAAGTTTAACAGATGATGATACCGGTGAGAATAAGTTCTTAAAGCAACCGGTACACGTTAACAGAGGAAATTCTGTATCATTATCCAATTGCAAAGCAAGTAGTTCGTCGACTAAAAACCTCAACCAGACTATAGATCTTACTGCCAGTAAAAAATCTGAAAGAAATCCTTTAAAGGAAATATACATACCAAAAACATTGAGAACATATACAAAACGCCAGTTTCACTGCGATGGATGCAAAGCTCCACTAACCCTTAACCGCATAGCCAAATGCATGTGCTGCAAAAAATGGTTTTGTTGGCGATGTAGTGGAGACCAAATCATCGTTGACTATATATGTGATATGTGTTTAGAAGGCACTGATTAAATGGTGATATATACGGGTATAATAGAGCAGATATTTTTTAGTAGATAATATTGACTGATTGATTTTAAGTAGAATTTGTAACTATTCAGAGGTTTTACAATGCAACACACACTTATGTACATAAAATACTAATAGTATTTTATGAAAGTGTGTGTGTGTGTGTTATTTTGTGTTTTTGTATTGTTTTAAAGTTTATTTAGTTTATTTCTGGAGAATAACCAAAGTTTTTGTTATTAAAGAACACTGAGTAAAAAGTGTCGTAAGTTGTTAATGTTTGTAATATTTGAGTCAGAGTTTATTTAGTATCTAGCTCAAATGATTTAAACTGTATTTTGTACTGATCTCTTGCCAAGATAGTAAAATTAAAGTAGCGACTGTTTGTCTGTTATTGACTTGATTGTTACATGACTATTATTTTTCGAAGCCACAGCTTGATGGAAGTTTATTTTTATTAATTTATAGAAAACCCAAAGTTTTAAATTAAAGAGCTGATAACTATATAATGTACGTTATTTTGAGAAGTTTATTAAATTAAGCTGTTGCAAACTAGAACTTTTTATGTTTTTGTTTTGTGAAAATTGAAGAAATCGTTTATTTCATTTTTTGCAGGCTAACACTACTAGATATTATGCTATGTTAGATAATAAAAAGCAACCATATTTTTTGCGTTACTTCTAAAATGTCGAAGTGTGATCTCAACTTTACTGTGTCCTGTTTGTTACGGGTAGGTCAGGTAACGTTACTGTCCCTTACGAAAGTTTACTGTATTTGTTGATTATTTCCTATTTTTATTAAGATGTTCCAACTTATTTCTGTAGGTATAGAATTAATAGCTTAGTAAATACTAATAAACCAAAAATTGGATTTTTACGAACATTAATTTATTGAATACATTAAAGTGAAATATTGTGATCCAACGATAAGTAACGGTAAGGACGCATTTATTGCAAAAATGTTAATTAAATATTTTGCTATCAAACAGTTATTCATTATTAATTGACTAACATCATAGGTACAAATTATTGAAATAATTAAAATGTCAAACGAACATTTCGTTTTATTTTATCAACAGTGCTTTTATGAGTAACGAACATGACAAAATTAACTGCACTAAATTCCTTTTAATTCAATTAAAATAAAAGTAACTGAAATTCATCAGTATTCTATGGTTTAAATCAAAGATTATAAAAACGAGCATGCAAATTCATAAAATTTATATTATTTACTAAAGTTTTGGTCCAATCATGCATTTTTGAAATTTTGTACATGTTCTGACGAAAATGCCCGTCTACCTTTTTAGTTACGAAGGTAAACGTATTGGACCGTCACTGTTTCTGTCTTTACGATCCTCATTAACATTAATGAGTTTTTTTCATCCACCAGTATTTGTTAGAAACGTAAACACAGAAGTCCATCGAGTTATGCACAAAAACAAACTGCTGAGTCTTTAAATTAACCGTCAAAGTAAAAATGGGCTGTTTCCGTTTTCAACCCATGTTTTCCACCTACGAACTAAAATTAATAATAAACATTCCGTTTTCAAACCATTACAAAATTGTACAAAAAAGATGTTTTCGAATATTCCGTTTTCAACCCGGTGGCTAATTTAACACGTTAACAGTTCAGATATAAATGATTAAAATACCCCTCACGTGCAAATATGTTTTGCGGAAATTTGATAAGATAAGCATAGGTAATGACTTATAACATACGAAAATGAAAAATAGAATACCCTTATTATTTTTTTTTGTATTTTTCAGGTGGGCCACATGTGGTACACTCACGTGCACGCTAAAGATTTCGTGCCCCATATATGTGCCACTCACGTGTACTTTGTTCTCATTCATGAAAATGTGGGTAGAATCTAACATTTATGCCGACCCATTAGACGATAACATGAGTATAAGTAAAAGTTTTCAAAACTAAGTAAGTTTTTACGAATTCTTGACGCTCCGAGCATAGCAAGTGTTGTCGATTTCTTTTATTTTGGTTTTCATCTTGGTTCATTATGAAACGTTCGAGGCCGATATCTTCATTGCCTTTGACGGAAGAGGAGTTTGGAGGATATCGATGGTGAAGAGAATGTTGTAGAACAATTGGAGGAGTCAAAATATACCTGTTACAATAATTAGTTCATTCGTTATTTCATCTTTTAATTAATTTGTTTCTAACTATTAAAAATTGTTTTCATTTCCAACCTCGATTGCCTGGCAACACTGACTAAATTTCGGTCGGTTTTTTGGACATTTTACTATATGGTTCATTGTTCATACGTGTATATCATAAAAACTGGCGCAGTTGGTACGTGCAAACTCAAAAAAAGCATTCCATTGATACAGACTCGTGGCCCATTTGTGGTGCACGCACGTGTCTTCATAGTGGCCCACATGCGGTACATGTACTGTGAACGTGTTAAGGTAGGATCAACAAAAAAAACAGCTTTGACGTTGATAAAAATATTTATTAATGCACTACAGAAATTGAGTAACTGAGATTCAGATTATCTAGAATTAACAAATTAAACAAAATATAGATAACGATAGAAGTCAAAATCGTTTAAAATTTTCTATAAAATATGAAGCACTAAATCTTTAACAGAACATATCAATATGAAAAATATTCCATGTAGGTATGCTACGTGGAATACTTCCGCATATATTATATAATATTTATTATTGGTAATAAAAAATGGTAGAAAATCACTCATATCTTAAATAGAAAAAATATAAATCACATCATAGCTTTTAAAACACTACTAATATGCCAATAATTATTAAATTTAATATACTATTCTAAAGTATAACGTATCAACAACAAAAAATCACAGATTCGTAGAAACTATTATAATCTAAATGTAAAAAATAGCCATAGGTAACTTGTAAAAAATCAAATTGTTTCAAACTTTCTATAAAATATGAAACACTAGATCTTTAACAGAACATAGCAATATGAAAATAATTGCGTGTATGCTACGTGGAACATGTTCTCAATATACAGTAGAATTTCGTTAAGTCGAACCTCGATAAGTCGAAAACCTCCACAACTCGTAAAAATCTTGTATTCCCTTCCCTTCAAGCCCTATAATTCGAAATAATCAGTACGTCCCTACAAGCCAGTTCGGTATATATTTTACCTCCATAACTCGAAAAAATTCATCGGATCTCTGTAACGCGAACATAGCACATGTTTGATTTTAAAACCTTTATATCTCGATCATATGAAACTAATTACCTCCAGAGCTCGAAAAAATTTGTTACCGTCTATAATATATTCCGTCTATAATAATACCGTTTTAGTAATCACACCGTTTTAGTAATCACCTTCTTGCTTTGGAATCATAACAACATTGGTTGTTATGATTCCAAAGCAAGAAGGCGCCTTTGCACATCGCTATGTAATGGTATTGTCCTTATTGGTTCTTTTCTTATAGAATTCTCTACCACCACAAACTAAAACTGGCTTGTTTCTCTTTGATAAAGTAAAATAAAAATCTTCACCGACTGTATTAACATCTTTACTGGTACTTGGAATTTGGATTTTTTTTTTATGTCATAAGCGGCAAACGAGCAGACGGATCGCCTCATGGTAAGCAATAACCGTCGCCCATGGACACAAACAACACCTGAAGAGTCACAAGTGCGTTGCCGCCCTTTGGAGAAGGGATGGGAGGAGGAGTGGGATGAGGGAGAAGGAATAGGGGATGGGGCCTCCGGCACTCTCACTCACCGAACGAAACGCAACAGTTTAGGTACTGTTACTTTACGTCGATTTTCTGTGAGAGGGTACTACTTCCCCTGTCGAACCGGCCCATTCAAGCTGAAATCAATCAGCAAGGCTCTACTGCCTGAAAAAATTTAAATGTTTTAATATTATCTACAAAACAGGTACCACTACTGTCTCGCACTTCTGGGTAACTAAGATAAAAAACTAAGGCCATACCAGATTAGCTGTATTATTTACAAGTTAGCTTTCTCTTTCACTCCCTACTGGGCCCAACGAAATAGAAAGAGATAGTAATAATATCTTCCATTAAACTTGCTTTTTGATTTGCCAAACGAATGACGCCACAGGTACTCTTGCACTAAATTAGGTACAAGTAACGATATTAAAGAGCTTACGATATTTTTTCTGTCTCTACAAAATAATGATAAAATGTAGTGGGTTGAAAGCGGAATAAATTTTAGGTAGAAAACGGAAAAAAATATATTAATTCTATTGCGGGTAGAAAACGGAATAAGAATTGGGTTAAAAACGGAAAAAATATTCGTGGTTTGAAAAGATGGGTTGAAAACGGAAACACCCCCTAATCCATGTAGCCAGATTTAATAATAATAATTTTGCTAGTTATATTTCGGTACCTCGATATTTAAAGACTTTTTCTCGTCATTTTAGATTGAAAACAATTGATTTCATTTGTAGACTTCTGCACTGTGCTTCTGCACATAACAAAATGGAAAGAGACGGACATGCAGTGGCGGCGCTAGACCACATGTGGACGTCGGCGACATCAAGATCGCGAGGCCCCTTTTACTTACTACTTACGCGAGGTAGTTCAATATTATTGATGCATTTCGCCATTTAACAAGATAGATAACAACTCAATACACAGATGACTTTGAAAAGTCTGCAGTGTGCGTCGTGGCGGTAGCTCTGAGCCTAACAGGCTCTGCTTAATAATCTGCCACTACTTCTGGGTTACTCTGCTGCAAACCACAGAATATATTTATAAATTAAATCGACAAAAAAATAAAATAGAATAAGGGGACATTGTTAAAACAGGATTTATATAAATAAATATTTTTTTAATTCCAATTATTTTATTATTTACTGCAGGTAAATACATTCATGTAAAGCACAGAGGAGAGGACGCCACATTGAATACATACATTATAATATAATGTCATGTAAAAAGGTTTTGCTCCTATGGCTCTAAATGGTCTAATTGTATTTTCAGACCACTCAGAAACCTACTGTAATAAACACACAAAATTATATCGAAATAGGTCCAGCCGTTTGGTGTTAGGTGACAAATATACCTACTGAAGAATTATTTATAGGTATTAAGAATATGTAGAGAAAAGTGTCTGTCTTTAAATGGCTACGGAAAAATGCAGTCAGCAATAGTAAAAGGCCGATTTGTAACAGAACGTGTTTTATGTTCCAGGAGGCAGACGAACAAACGGATCGTCTGATGGCAAGCGATTACCACCGCCCACACACACCTGCAACACCGAAGGCGTCGCAACCTCGCAAGTGAATAATTATGTCCTCCCTCGACACCCCTATATAATTTTTTTTCTACCAATTCGAGCGACTTCCCTCGCCAAAGCGTCGAGGCAAACAATTATAAGGTGTTTTACCTTTTATTTTCATACTAGCTGACCCAGCGAACTTCGTATCGCCTTTTTAAGAGTTTTTATTTAATTCCCTTTTTTCCAAGCCCCTTTTCCAAAGTTACCATTGACTTAGCGCTTAATCTCCTATCATTCCAGGGTCTATAAATGATGCAAAAACAAACATAGATTTTAATATAATATTGAATTGCCCATTCGTTAAAATATCGGAGACGATACCCATATCAGCTTAAAAAAGTCCCGTCCGCCATCTTTGATTTCCTATCCGGCATCTTTGATCACGAAATAGATGTTGTATTTGGATTCACCATCCCTTAAATCATCAGAGACGATACCCATATTGATTTTTAAAATGTTGCCCATCCGCCATCTTTGATTTCCCATCCGCCATCTTGAATCACGAAATAGATGTTGTATTTGGATTCCCCATCCCTTAAAACATCGGAGACGATACCCATATTGATTTTAAAAAAAAATCCCGTCTGCCATCTTGGATCACGAAATAGATGGTGTTTTTGAATTCCCCAATCCTAAAAATATCGGAGACGATACCCATATCGACTTTAAAAAAAATCCCGTCCGCCATTCTTTGATTTCCTATCCGCCATCTTTGATCACGAAATAGATGTTGTATTTGGATTCACAATCCCTTAAATCATCAGAGACGATACCCATATTGATTTTTTAAATTTTTCCCATCCGCCATTTCTGATTTCACATCCGCCATCTTTGATCACGAAATAGATGTTGGATTTGGATTCCCCATCCCTTTAAATATTGGAATTGATACTCATATTGATTTTAAAAAAAAATCCCATCCGCCATCTTGAATCACGAAATAGATGTTGTATTTGAATTCCCCATTCCTTAAAATATCGGAGACGATACCCATATCGACTTTAAAAAAAATCCCGTCCGCCATCTTTGATTTCCTATCCGCCATCTTTGATCACGAAATAGATGTTGTATTTGGATTCACCATCCCTTAAATCATCAGAGACGATACCCATATTGATTTTTAAATTTTTGCCCATCCGCCATCTTTGATTTCCCATCCGCCATCTTGAATCACGAAATAGATGTTGTATTTGGATTCCCCATCCCTTAAAACATCGGAGACGATACCCATATTGATTAAAAAAAAAAACCCATCCGCCATCTTGGATCACGAAATAGATGGTGTTTTTGAATTCCTCATACCTAAAAATATCGGAGACGATACCCATATCGACTTTAAAAAAAAACCCGTCCGCCATTCTTTGATTTCCTATCCGCCATCTTTGATCACGAAATAGATGTTGTATTTGGATTCACCATCCCTTAAATCATCAGAGACGATACCCATATTGATTTTTAAAATGTTGCCCATTCGCCATCTTTGATTTCCCATCCGCCATCTTGAATCACGAAATAGATGTTGTATTTGGATTCCCCATCCCTTAAAACATCGGAGACGATACCCATATTGATTTTAAAAAAATATCCCATCCGCCATCTTGGATCACGAAATAGATGGTGTTTTTGAATTCCCCATTCCTAAAAATATCGGAGACGATACCCATATCGACTTTAAAAAAAATCCCGTCCGCCATTCTTTGATTTCCTATCCGCCATCTTTGATCACGAAATAGATGTTGTATTTGGATTCACCATCCCTTAAATCATCAGAGATGATACCCATATTGATTTTTGAAATTTTTCCTATCCGCCATTTTTGATTTCCCATCTGCCATCTTGAATCACGAAATAGATGTTGTATTTGGATTCACCATCCCTTAAATCATCAGAGACGATACCCATATTGATTTTTAAAATTTTTCCCATCCGCCATCTTTGATTTCCCGTCCGCCATCTTGGATCACTAAATAAATTTCATATTATTAATCAGCGTCCCGAAATTCTCGAATACGATACCCATGTAGATTGTATCCTATTCTTTTAGCCTTTTTGCCTTTGACCCAACCCTCCCCCTTCTCGTTTGACCATTTTATTATTTTTGTCTGGCCCCTAAAAGCTGTGGCGTAATTTTATATAGCCTATAGCCTTTCAAAATAATTGGGCTATCATAGGCAATAACAATTTTTAAAATCCGACTGCTAGTTCCTGAGATTAGCCGACATTATGTTTTAGCCTTTTTAGCCTTTTGCCCGGCCCCAAAGGGTCAAAGCGTTATGTTATATAGCCTATAGCCTTCCGGAATAACTGGGCAATCGTATACAAAAAGAATTTTTCAGATCCGACCGGTAGTTCCTGAGATTAGTGCGTTCAAACAAACAAACAAACAAACAAACAAACTCTTCCGCTTTATTATATTAGTATAGATATATTACTATGTGTGTATGAAAGTTTAAAAGTTTTTCTGTGTAAGGTAGAGCGAAACTAAGTCACGGCTGTGGCGAATTTTGCTTTTTATATTATACCTAGCAGGACACACACAAGCTTATGCCTCTGTAAAAAGTATTCCCGAAAACAAAACAATCAACAAAAAATTAATTTAAGAAATTGAACGCGTTAAGTCGAGCAAGCTAACCTCATCAAAGCGAGCTAAATACTTCTTAACATAAACACACAAGCTAGCAAAGCTTCAAATTTATCCGGCGTCTGGTATTGACAGCAAACAGGTTCCGCACTAGCACTCGATCCGGGTAACCGGGCCGTATCCAGGTGACGGTGATTTATACCGGGCGTTGACAAACATTGAGCTGTTATCCCCGCCTTGCACCTGCCTTATCCGGGTGCGACTTGTGCGAGGTGCATCGCAAGCCTGCCAACTAATCCGATTTGTGATTTTGATGCATGAGAATTGACTCATTTTGGGGCTTCTGGCGTATCAAAAGATACGCCTACGAGAAACGGTAATCGATAGTAAATAACTTTATTTTACTTGGCGACGGTAGCAAATATACTCTTAAAGGCTTGGAAATACGTATATTTCGATTATGTGTACTTACTTGATATTAGAACTGACAAAAAAATAAGTGTCTAGTACTAATATATAAAGCGGAAGTATTTGTTTGTTTGTTTGCTTGAACGCGCTAATATCGGGCACTAATGGTCCGATTTGAAAAATTATTGCAGTCTTACATAGCCCATTTATCGAGGAAGGCAATAGGCTATATAACACCACGCTATGAACCATGGGAGCGGAGCAGTAGCCTTAAATAACGCGAGTGTAACCGCGGGCTTATCTAGTCAATGAATATTGCCACAACACCACTATAAATGGCTTTGCCAACATATCTTTTGTCAAAAATATGTCTGTGTCACTCTATATAATATGAACTACCTTAGTATATTGTTGTAAGAGTAGTAGTTGTCTTAATTAGCTTTTAATTTAATTGTTTACTTCAAAGAACTGAAACTCTTGTAGAGTTATTTAACAGTTTTGTAGAGACTTTATATTAGGTATACCAAGGTGACAAACAAAATACAAATAGTCAAAGACCTCACATCCCAGGTAATCCTTAAGGTAACATGTCCGTATGTCCCTTTGGGGTTACTTGTTCCACTAATTGGACAACGTTGTCATAGAAGTAGAACATAGGTTACTACATTACATCTTTATGATATTAGTTCAATATTGTAGAGTCCCAATCCTACCTAATTTGGCTAATATACACTTTTCATTTTATTTTTATTTTTTTCAGTATTAATTGTATTATAGTATAATGGCGTTAAGTAGGTAGGTACTATAATGTCCGAGAAGATTCGTAATTTTATACTTAATGTGGCATTACTGTATTATGGTGGTTGCGGAAAATTTGACAGATAAGACTTGACGTTTTTAGACCGTTTGTAAACGAACCCGAGTTATAAATATCTTAAAAGTAACAAATTATCCACATTTATGCTATCTATAGTAGTAGCCAGTAAAGAACCACATAGTTTAATAAGACTCTTGAATCGTATTTACACAAACTTGAGTCTGAGACACAAGTAAGATTGTACGAAAGTTTTCAAAGAGTTTCCATGGCGCCGGTCTACGAAGAGTTCAGACAAACTCCTTGTCTCCAGACACAAAAAAAATGTATCCTCAGCTTCCCAGTTTCAAATATCGTAACACTTCTTCCTTGTTATTGTAACTTGATAAATAATACTCACGCAATAAAACTGCGTCGTTGTTTAATTAAAAGTTTTCAACTTTGCGTAATTTTTTTCAATAACAGTATACGTTTTAGACAGAGAGGACAGAGTATATTCTGCAAGTTGTGAATTGGCGGTGAGTCTGTCGCATCGTGGTGATAGACGGAAGTGCGCCAACTTGAGCCTTCCCCACTTGTATTTATTGCTTCCCGATTCGGATTCGGCTAGTTCGATGGCAGTATGCACCGCAGAGCACGTGTGATTTAATATCGGTTATCATTGCAAGGATATTTACTAGTACTTGTAAGGTATTTGTTGTTTATGGATGTGCATTACGCCAAACTCAGTTATTGTGTGAATGGTAAAACTGACTATGTTAGCCTTTGTTTATCGCCTCGGGCATTGGTCAGCACTAGCCTGTGTGCTATGTATCCGAAAAGAAAAACATGAAACACTGAAAAACTACAACTCTAAAAATAAGTTAAGTAAGCTTTATCGGCATTTCAGAACGCTGCGCCGTGACTAAAAATACCCGTACATAAACCTCTAGCCAAGCTCCACGGAACACCGTCAGTCCTAGCTCCAAAACAACGGATACAAGTCATCAAGCTATAATTATACCTACTAATGCCGCTGTAATATAATTATTTAGCTTAATACCTATATATGTATGTATATGTAGTAGGTAGGTAAACTATATGTTGAACATGTGAATATAGATCAAAATTGATCAGAATTGATATGCTTAGAAAAATAACATTTTCACCAGCGATTGAAGTCTATTTGCATGCAATAATTTTCCACAAACACAAGCACATCAAGGTAACGTTAGTTTTTCTGATGACATCGCATTTATAGTTTTTGTCGTCGGCCCATACTGACATACGGCACTCGCGTATAAACCTTAGAGCCACATATGAAAGTAATATGAGACGACCAGGATGAGTTACGATCAAGGGACACGTCATTCCGTGAACAGAGAAATTCTTTTATCAACATTGTTTCGTTGGGATAATATGCTCTGGATACGTGGGCTCATGTTATTTTATATCTGAGTAGGTAGCTACCTATTTTTATTAGATAATGTATGTTTATACATTATTAGGATAGAAGACGAATAAGTAGGTACCTATACTGCAAACGTTTGCCTTATTTTAGTAACACTGCTATATTAATGTGTACCTATATATTTTGCAAAGATCTAATGTAATGTGATGTGAAAAAATAATTTTACTTTCAGGTACACAAAGTTAGTTAGTTGGTAACGGTGTCAATGTGCTCAGCTTCAGACACACTACATATATTGTAGAGTTAGAAACCTAATAGGACACGTCACCATTGTGGCGATATGTCCCATTATTAACAAGTGGGTGGAGAGACGTCATGGCATCATCACCTTCCAGCTGACGCCAATCCACACCGCCTACGGTAGTTTTTGGCCGGTACTTGTGGAGGATACGCCGCGTACCGGGAGGAAACGCCCAGATGCCACCATTGTGGAAACTGGCCCGACTCAGTTGAGGACATGGAGCTGCACACGTTGACGGAATGCCATCACAGCGCCGTGACTTAGTCGTGGCAGTCGGCACGGTCACCCTCTCGCTCTCGACCTGGTTCCGTCTATGGTCCGGAGTGGGACGTATTGGAAAGCTCCCGTCTTCTTCTGTGAAGCAGGCATGCTGATCAAGGAGACGGCGAAGCGGGAAGGAGTAGTTCACCGAACTCTCCCTAACCGTAAGTGAACGTCGGGGACGCGGACGACGCACCTACAGCATGCGTGACGTTCTCCGACCACCGTAACTTGTGAGCCTGTGGACGGTGAGCTTTACCGCCAGCCCGTAACTCCATCGATCATACTATACGACTGAGTGATGTAGTCGACGCGTACAGAGTTTCTATAGCGCAAAATAACATAAAAGGTATACCTAGAGACTAGAAGGATCTAGACTGTCCATGGATTTTTGACAGAAGGCGGAATATGACAGTTTGCAGGTAGCATATATGTAGCTAATCAAGTAGCTAGTGAGTACTTCTTGTGCCGAGTTGTCCGCCAGCCAAACCATTCATATAAACTATTAAATTACCAATGTACATACATGTACAAACATAGTACAATTTTATTTACTTCTTTAAAATATAGCTAAAAAAGAAAATCTATAGAGATCAGGGCTCAAGTAAGCCGCCATGTTTGTCGGAGACCGGACGCGCGCTTAATTTTTTGAATAAAAGTTATGATTCTCGTTTAGATTGTTTTTATTGCCGTTATAAACCTAACTTTACCTGGTCGGCGTTGGTTGGACCTTGTTTTATATCGCAGTCAGGGTTACAGTTAATTTTAATAGACAATTTTTCCGTCTGCCTACAAATGAATATAGAAGATGTTGAATACAGTGTCGACGTTGTGTCAGTTGTGTGGTTTTTGAAGGAAATACTTTGCTGTTTGAATAACATTGTTCGAAACTTAAAATATAAATATTACAGTTTTGTAATTTACATACACTTTTACAGATTTCACTATCGTCCTTCCTTATCTTGCCTTACCTTATGTGAGGGAACCAACTTATACTTTACATTACATGACGTTTTTAATGTATACGACAAGCAACATAGAATTTTGAAGCGTTGCGCGGACTCTGTGACATTAATATATTGCGGCAGGCAGGATGTACGTGTATCGAGGCACACATTCGCGCTAGTCCCGTAGTCTACACTCGCACCGATACTCATTTGTCATTACCTATTGCTAATCGCGAATTGGTTGGTAAAAAATCCGGTCCAGGCTAAAAAAAAATGCTCACCGCATTTCCTGACAGATATTTTGTAGGCAACCCAATATCATCGTGCTCGCAGTGAAGTAGCGGTCATCTTATACTTCTTATACTAATATTGTATAAAGCGGAAGAGTTTGTTTGTTTGTTTGGTTGAACGCGCTAATCTCAGGAACTACTGGTCCGATTTTAAAATAATCTTTCAGTGTTAGATAGCCCATTTATCGAGGAAGACTATAGGCTATATAACATTACGCTATGAGCCACGGGAGCGGAGCAGTAGCCTTAAATAGCGCGTGTGTAACCGCGGGCTCATCTAGTTTTAAATTTAGGATTTGTTTATAAAACAAATTGATAAATATGGCTAGTATCAACTTAACAGTCGAAGTGTTTTACCTGGCAACCCTTTTTTTTTTTTTTTTTTTTTTTTTTTTTGGTATCGGGTTGGAAAATCCTCATGGAGTCCCTCCGCCCCGGGGGGAAGGCCGAAGGGGACTGTCAGACTCTTACTGACTAAAAACCAACCCGTGCTCCTCATGTACCCATGTGTCGGAGGGTAGGGTTTCACCAAAGCATTCCTCGCTACCCCCCGACGGGTATTAGCCCGCCAGATGGTCAGGCGGGCCCCAAACGAAACCCCCTTGGCGGCGGATGAAGGTGTTGGGCTCCGCCGCCAAAACACCCAGCGGCCGCAGAGGATAGGGAGGACGGCAACGCAACACCGCATCTCCTCTTCCTCTGCGGCCCCACCGCGACGCAACGATGGTGCGCCCCCATTTGGTCGCGGGAGATAGGGCGCGGGGCAACGCAACACCCACACGCCTCTCCTCCCGCGACCGCACCCGACTGCGAGGGACAGACAGAACTGTCCCCCGCACCCGCACCATGGGACGCATCCTACGCAGGCCTCTACCAAGCCCACGTGGAGCGTCCCCTCCCGGGATCCCGCTTAGCTTCACCGTGGGTGGCTTCTAACCCACGGTTACTGAGCCCCCCCACCACGACAAGGTGGAGATCCCACGGGGGGGACCTGGCAACCCTACAAATACGCCAGGAAAAATTTACAACCCAATGTTTACCGTAACCTTTAGTATTCATACATTCGGTTAGTTCTAAATTTATTAATTAAAACGCGTATATACATATGCAATGTTAAATGAAAAGCCACATTTTTTTAACTTTTCCTATTCTGGACCGGATTTCTTTTACCAACCCATGCGCGATATATTTTTTAACATGTAAAATATATGGCAAAATATGTTATAAAATAGTTTTTAACCAATAACCAGATCGGTGAAGGTCGCTCTTCTTCGGATCTCTAACTACACAATATGGGCAACCCTGCGTGTCAGTGTATAGCCAACTCTGGTGTTGGAGTTTTCAGACCGCCCAAAGTGGCTTGCAAGAGGCCTGGAAACTCCGACATGGTTTATCGACTCTTGCCCTGGGACATGAACCGGGAACAACAGCGTTACGTGCCCTCTGAAGTACTGTGCTCTGGAGGAGGCTCACCTGTGCAGGGTTGCTTCACCTTCCCGACCTATTACGAAGAGTATACAATAGCCTCATTGAATCTGTAGTTGTTTTTTTAATGTACAACTGCTACACTTGTAAAAGATAAGTATATCCTGTGTCGCGGGGCCTTTACAAAAATACAATCAACGGGTCCACAATGAACACCAAGATTCGAAACAACAAATTGTTGATCTCACAAAGTCGACCGTGAGGTTCACACATAGTAATTCATCTATGCTATGCTAATAATAATGCCGCATCATGATTTAAGGAACATGATGCCGTCTGTCGATGGCGCTGACAATAAATAAATTAAAAGGAAAACTTCTACCAAAAATATTCTGACGTCTAATATGCCTATCGTTGTAATTTTGTTTATTGTGTGGATTATAAAAGTCAGAAGCCTTGATCAGAAGGTTGTCGTTACTCCACAAAATATGATAGTCATGTAGGTAGGTAACGAGTATATAAATACGGCCACGGCCATGCCCAATTCACTTCAGAATAATAAGGTTTCACTTGAAAATAAAATATCTTCATCATTTCGATGGCAACGTATTCTACGCAAATATTTTATATAGAATGTTCGACCTTAGATTATTTCAACAGAGCATTGTTTTTTGTCTTCGCCCATTCAGCCATCCACAGGCTTTACTTAGTAATAATTTATCTAGATAGTTCCGAAACAAAATATTTCTACCACAACAAATCTTCCTATTACATCTCTGTTTTGGGATGGCAACACATAGGTTCTTTATATGCCGCATAAGTGTAACATTACAAAAAAGACAAAAGAGATGAGGAAAGTGATCCATGCGTTTACAGCAATCCCTTGATGTCTAAGGTCCTCCAGACAATATACATGAGTACGAAACTCTGAAAAGGGACAAGCAAATAGCGATTGTGTAAGAAATTTATACGTGGAACTCGTTCAAGGGTTATTAGATTTCCTGTCACACGCAGGGCTCGACGCGACGGCGACGGCCGCAGGCCTTATTTGCCAAACATTGAGAAGCCAATGTCAATTTCTTGCGTAAACATTTTGTTCGGTCATTATCGTTCCTTGTTGGATGTTTTGCACTGGTTTGAACAAATTATAGACGAGTTTGAAAGTTGGTGCCAATTTTGTTCAATTTGAAAATTGTTATTTGCTTGAAGGGTGCCTGCTAGATCTCATTGATGTAATTTTAAGCTTGTTTTCCAGACTCGTAATTCCCGCAAAAGAGGTTTTGTCGTTGCGTACGTAGCTGGAGCGGGTAGATGGTGTAATTTAAGTCCTTTGTGAGTAGGCGTGCTGCTCTTTGCGGCACCAAGGCTCTGATATTAACGGGTCCCCTATGTTGTTTCGAACGCCGCTGTTGCGACACACGCTGTTGCGAATTATTTTTCCACTGCCTCACAGGTTCGAAAGCTCATGGACTCGAATGAAGTAGTCGCGAAAGACGCTGTTTTGAAAAACATTTTCACTGCCTCATACGCTCGAATGCTTGTGATTTCGATTTATTTAGTCATAAAGTGTACCCAAAAATATTTAAGCAGTAATTAAATAAAATCAACAAATTCCTAGATAAGTTTTCGTATACATCCATACAGTCCAAGTCTCTTATTTTCTAACAAAGAATTCCAGTGGCGATGCCAGGCTTCTACAATGTTTGGAGTACGTGGAAGGAACAAGTTGTAATTTCTTTCTATAGACCATAGGCTCGGTAGAAAAAGTGGTTGTAAGCGTAAAACTTGAATTTTGTCATCTATGTTTCGGCTTATCCGTTGACCTAAAACATTACTCTTCAAAATAATTAGTCACTTCAAAAATGTTGATGTTGACACCGAATTTGTTGATTTTATTTAATTACTGCTTAAATATTTTTCGGTACAATTTATGACTAAATAAATCGAAATCACAAGCATTCGAGCGTATGAGGCAGTGAAAATGTTTTTCGAAACAGCGTTTTTCGCGACTACTTCATTCGAGTCCATGAGCTTTCGAACCTGTGAGGCAGTGGAAAAATAATTCGCAATAGAGCGTGTGTCGCAACAGCGGCGTTCGAAACAATATAGGGGACCCAAATATTAACATCTTATTCAAAGGGGGTGGGGTAAGTACATTACGTGTCCCTACACACGATCCTTATGACCTATAGTTATGAATTCTGACTGTCTATTATATGCTATCAATAAATTAATCCTTCTTACATTAAAATTTGTAAATTGGCTAAGTACAAAATTATAAAACCACGCTTAGATTCTTTGCGAAAGTAAGGTAAATATGAAATAATTCAAATGTGCAACTTATTGCTAAAATCTGTATTTGTGTAAATTTTGGATTTAGACTGGTTTGGTATTTTTGGATTCGGTATCATAAATAATTAACGCGAGGAATTAATGCATTCAGGTTTTAGGATAGGAATCGAATACCTACATAAATTGTAATCTACGCTTTAGGATAATTACCTACTATTGTCATAAAAAGGGTACTATCTTTTTCATAAACATGAAAGGACAAACCAATTCCAGTTTACTGAAAACTTCATGACGTATTTAAGCTTACTTGTAAGTACCTACTTACTACTTATACGCAACTCTTTTCTACACTTTCACACCGCATTTATTTTCTCAATTACTGGCAATACTAAAACTGAATTGGTTCATTGAGGAGTACGTCTGCGTCCACTATTGTGCTGTTATCAGCATTCAAGACGCTTAACTGAATAGTGTGGCGGTGGCGCCCCCTGCCAGCAATTAACTAGCGATGCTCATTAGCAGCCCGTTTTCATTCGGTGGCCGTAATCCGCCGAGTTTCTTTAGAGCAGGTCGAGTTACGGTGTCACGTGGCCCTTAATTTGCTGACACTACGCAGTTGGTACGATTGTAACTCTCACCGTTAACGGTGCGGTTGTGGCACCCCTGCTAACTGTCTAATTACGTTATTCGACGGAATAATAAACATTTAGCACAGGTTTATTGAACAGATATTGTACTTAGATCTTGAAGAAAGCCGATGTAGGTACCTACCGTTAATAAATAGACTTGCCCGCACGCTTCTATGGGCAAAGGTAAAACAGCTTCCAGTTAGTCACTTGTAACGAGTATAAAATTCCATACTTAAATGACTATTTGATATGTTATAAATGTACTGCTATACTACTTTCATCACACAAAACTTTATCATAGGTGGCAATCCAATCTACGAGCTCCGGCATAACAGTCAGTGTTACTTACCAATTGATCAATGCTTCTATGGCCTGCCATATGTAGTATTTCATTCACGCATTCACGCTCGTGGGCTTCCCAAACTATAAGGCCCAAAAAGCAAAATACGAAAGGATGGGACAGACAGCGCACCGTCAACAAGGGAGGCCTGGGGATTGGCTTATCACATCTGTTGCTGTTACCCACTAAGGTGTGATGCACTAAGAAATTGCTTAATTACCTACTGTACTGGCACTCACTCTGACAATAAATAAAACAGATCCCTTTGCCGTTATAGTTATTATGTTTGTATAATTTGTTTTCATCATCGTCATCAGCCCTGTTCATAAACTGTCCCACTGCTATACCGGACTTCACCGGTCTTTTGAGAACATTATGGAGAACTCTCAGACATGCAGTTTCCACAGTATGTTTTCTCCACCATTTAGCAGGCGATAATTTTATTAACCATTTAATACGCACGTAAGTTTGAAAAGTTATTGATGCGCGCTGTGGATTCAAACCCGAGTCCCTCTGCGTAGCAGTCTATCGCTCTCTCCACTTTCTTATTATATCACTGTATTTTTTAATTGTCATATAATAGGCAACATATAAAGACACAGGATATAGTATAAGCAGATCTATTAGAACATAATCCATGTAGCCAGATATAATAATAATAATGTTGCTAGTTATATTTCAGTACCTCGATATTTAAAGCCAGTTTCTCGTCATTTTAGATTTAAAACAATGGATTTTATTTGTAGACTTCAGCACATAACAAAATGTAAAGAGGCGAATGGCGGACATGATGCTAAAGGCATTCTCAGACGGTCTGCCTTTGAGCGGCTTCGAGACAAATCACATACCAATTTAGCTTTGTACGAGATGAATATCTACAATAAAACTATTTTCGTTATAAAATATAGTAGCATAATAATAATAGAAACAGCCCTGTTTTTAAACGGTCTTTCAGCTGGGTACGGGCCTCTTGTTACCTACTATGGGAAGGATTACTTATGCCATAGTCCACCACGCTGGCCAAGCGCCGATTGGCAGCGTCCGCATGTCTATCGCATGATTGATGCATTTCGCCATTTAACAAGATAGATAACAACTCAATACACAGATAACTTCGAAAAGTCTGCGGTGTGCGTCGTGGCGGTAACTCTGAGCCTGACAGCCTCTGCGTAATGATCTGCCTCCCACTAGGCTTACTCTGCTGCAAACCACAGAATATAGTTATAAACTAAATCTACAAAAACAGAAAATAGAATAAGGGGACATTGTTAAAACAGAATTTATATAAATAAATATTACACTTATTTTAATATTAACTGCAGGTAAATACATTCATGTAAAGCACAGAGGAGAGGACGCCATATTGAATACATACATTATAATATAACGTCATGTAAAAAGGTTTTACTCCTATGGCTCTAAATGATTGACAATGCGGAGAGCACACAGTAGGTACATTTTATAGAGTTACTAGCGGACACAGCAGGCGTTGTGCCTTTTTTTTATACTAATAGGCGGCAAACGAGCAGACGGATTGCCTGATGGTAAGCAATTACCGTCGCCCATGGACACAAGCAACACCACAGGAATCACAGGTGCGTTGCCGCCTCTTGGGATTGGGAAAAGGGATAGGATGAGAAGTAGGATAAGGGAGAAGGAATACGGGATAGGGCCTCCGGGACTCTCACTCAACGAAAGAAACGCAAAAGTTTAGGTACTGTTACTCTACGTCGATTTTCTGTGAGAGGGTAGTACTTCCCCGGTCGAGCCGGCCATTTATGCTGAAATCAGCAAGGCTCTACTAAAAATTGTCCTGCAAATCGAATTTGGCGACACACCGGCTGCAACGCACATACCGGCTACCGGGTCTAATTGTATTTTCAGACCACCCAGGAACCCACTGAAATAAACACATCAAATTATATCCAAATAGATACAGTGGGTTGGTGTTAGGTCACAAAATAAATATACCCACGGAAGATTTTTTTATATGTATTAAGCAAAATGTAGAGAAAGATGTCTGTCTTTAAATGGCTACGGAATAATGCAGTCAGCAATAGAAAAAGGCCGATTTGTAACAGAACGTTTTTTATGTTCCAGGAGACAGACGAACAAACGGATCGTCTGATGGCAAGCGATTACCACCGCCCACAGACACCTGCAACACTGAAGGCATCGCAACCTCGCAAGTGTATAATTATGTCCTCCCTCGACACCCCTATGTCGTGGGTATTATTTATTTTTCTACCAATTCGAGTGGTATAAGGTGTTTTACCTTATATTTTCATAAATATTACTATGTGTGTGCAAGTCGTGAAAGCTTAAAAGTTTTCCTGTGTAACGTAGAGCGAAACTAAGGCTGTGGAAAATTTTGCTTTTTATATTATACCTAGCAGGACACACACAAGCTTATGCCTCTGTAAAAAGTATTCCCGAAAACAAAACAATCAGCAAAAAAATAATTTAAGAAATGTAACGCATTGAGTCGATCAAGCTAACCTCAGCAAAGCGAGCTTAATACTTCTTAACTTAAACTCACAAGCTAGCACAGCTTCAAATTCATCCGGCGTCTGGTATTGACAGTAAACAGGTTCCGCACTAGCACTCGATCCGGGTAACCGGGCCGTATCCAGGTGACGGTGATTTATACCGGGCGTGGGCAAACATTGAGCTTGCACCTGCCTTATCCAGATGCGACTTGTGCGAGGTGCATCGCAAGCCTGCCAACTAATCCTATTTGTGATTTTGATGCATGAGAACTGACACATTTTGGGGCGGCTGGCGTTTTCTTAAGCTGTCTTTGATACGCTTACGAGAAACGGTAATCGATAGTAAGTAGCTTTATTTTACTTGGCGGCGGCAGCAAATTTACTCTTAAAGCCTTAATATATTCTGAAAAAACGCATATTTCGATTATTTGTACTTGATATTAGAACTGACAAAGAAATTGCCTAGTACTAATATATAAAGCGGAAGTATTTGTTTGTTTGTTTGCTTGAACGCGCTAATATTGGGCACTAATGGTCCGATTAGAAAAATTATTATATAATTATATGCAGTCTTAGATAGCCCATTTATCGAGGAAGGCAATAGGCTATATAGCATCACGCTATGAGCCATGGGAGCGGAGCAGTAGCCTTAAATAACGCGAGTGTAACCGCGGGCTTATCTTGTCAATGAATATTGCAACAACATCACTATAAATGGCTTTGCCAACATGTCTTTTGTCAAACATATGTCTTATCTCTCATAGAAGTAGAACATAGGTTACTACATTACATCTTTATGATATTAGTTCCATATTGTAGAGTTCTACCTAATTTGGCTAATATACACTTTTCATTTTATTTTAATTTTTTGCAGTATTAATTGTACTATAATACAATGGCGTTAAGTAGGTAGGTACTATAATGTCCGAGAAGATTGGTAATTTCATACTTAATGTGGAATTACTGTATTATGGTGGTTGCGGAAAATTTGACAGATAAGAATTGACGTTTTTAGACTGCGTGGTATCAAAAAATCTCAAAAGATTTCACAAAAATCGGTAAACGAACCCGAGTTATAAATATCTTAAAAGTAACAAATTATCCACATTTATGCTATCTATAGTAGTAGCCAGTAAAGAACCACATAGTTAAATAAGACTCTTGAATCGTATTTACACAAACTTGAGTCTGAGACACAAGTAAGATTGTACTAAAGTTTTCAAAGAGTTTCCATGGCGCCGGTCTACGAAGCGTTCAGACAAAATCCTTGTCTCCAGACACAAAAAATATGTATCCTCAGCTTCCCAGTTTCAAATATCGTAACACTTCTTCCTTGTAAATATAAGTTTTTTTTTATGGCTCCATTGCTTATCGGTGATTTTGCCAATGTCAAGGTGGAAGAAGAGATCAGACAGGTATATTATATTTTAAGTAAGAACAGCCTATTGATCGGTCGGATTAGCAGTGGTTTCTCTTTGAGGCCGACTTTTTGGAAAACAAACACATAAACGTTATTGAACATATTTGAGGGTAGTATTAGACTTACAAAACAGGAAAAAAGAAACAGCAACAGGAAGGATATTGAGAAAAGAAAGAGATCGGAAACACCTAGCCCTAAAACTGGTGACGGTAATACAAGTAATGATCAAAAAGTTATGAAGCGGGATGCCTTTCAGTATCTTAGAGAACGATCACACTCCTTTACAGACAATCGCTCACCAAGCCGGACAAATACAACACAATAAGCAACAACAATCGAAAAGACTCCCAACACGGCTGGTCCCTGCGGGAGTACTAGACCACCACCCTCCAATCAAAAGGTGTAATCGGTTTTATATTGCAACTCTCAACACAAGAACCCTCAGGACTCACGAAAGTCTACTAGAATTAGAAAAATCTTTAGAAAACATAAAAGACGACATCTTAGGTATAAGTGAAATGAGAAGACTAGGCGATAAAATAGAAGAACATGGTGAATACATACTATACCAAAAAGGAGAAATTGCCGGACATAGAGGAGTAGGGTTCTTAACTAAGCAGTCCCTAAAGGAATATTATACAGGAGTTAACAGGAATATCTGACAGGGTAGCAATACTTAACATAAAACTACCAGGATACAAAAAAACATGGTCTATCATACAAGTATATGCTTCTTCCTCCTAGCGTTATCCCAGTTTCACCCTGGGGTCCGCTTACTAGTCTAACCGGATTTGGCTGAATATTAGCTTTTCCACAGAGCGACTGCCTGTCAGACCTCCGCAACCCGAAGGGATAGCGATATTCCCTGGTTTAGACTAGTGTCAGTTTATTTAGAAGGTACTGACGCCCTATAACGACTGTCAAAGATCTTCATGACAACCGGGACCGACGGCTTAACGTGCTCTCCGAGGCACGAGGCAAGCGATAATTTACAATTCAATCCATTCAAGACCATACATTGAAACTAATTCAGGAAAGAAAAATACTTTTTACCAGTCAAGACAGAAAAGAAAAAAGACACCTAATTACAGCGCTTAGTAAGAATATAACTGAAAACATACGAAAAGATCCAAGAAATAAAAGACTGGAAACATTCGAGCACCATACTAAAAAATCTGGTGGTGTGAGAAAAGCCCTGCAGGAATTACGAGAAGCAGGCAAAGAATGGATACCTAAACTCGTTATACTATACAATTTCCAAAAAATTACCGACTTTGTGGCGCACCATTTTTTTACGGCACTGCGTGCTTTCTTATTATTTTTCATGGATCTATCGATGGTAAAAATGCCGTACAAAAATATATGACCAAAATGCGTACTCACTCTAATTGCACTTTTGAATTCTCACCAGCGCTCAGTTGGACAGCTTACAAGTGACGGCATAGTGCTGAATCTTATTATTTTATGCTCTTATATCGTCCTATATACGTCACCTGGTGGTTCATATGACCCATCCATTTTGGACATGGGCCTGTAGTCTATCACCTAAAGTTACCAGATACAATAATAGTAGCACCATCCGTTTGGGCTCGAAGTTTTGTGGCAGACGTTTTCTGATTGTTGAACATTCATTAATTCGTACCTACTAGATAGCTCCATCGACTAAACGAATTCATCGAAAATATTCTTAATGAAAACCATTTATTATTTTAATTAACTATATTCCGTAATAACGCTATGTTCTTCATTTAAGCACGCAGATTAATTACGGGAGTATCATGTTGAAAAAAATTGTCTGCGTTTAAAATTGTTGAAAGTACAAAGTGGTCGTAAAAACATTTAGTATCCTAAAATAATATGAATATACTAGAGGACGCCAGCAGCTACGCCTGCAATTATTGTAAATTTACCCGTTTTGGCCGATCCCGTGGGAATTTCGGGAAATCCCTTCTTAGTGCACCCCTACGGTCCCCAAGGAACATACATAATAAATTTCAGTTTCCTGCGCCCAATAATTTCGGCTGAAGCGTGTCTGTCAGTCAGTCAGTAACGCAAGGATTTTATATATTAAGATATGATGTAGGAAGGTAATGAATAACATGCAAATGGGGCCTCTAATGAAAACCGCTCTGTGTGGCTCGCCCCCTCGCCTCTCTCTCTGGACTCAGAATCATGAGCCGACTTTGCTTCGTATTAATTTGTTCAGCAGGATACATGTCAGACACGACTCTCCACAACGCTACACCAACACACACATCACTGCTACATTTCACCTGAATGATTAGATTATGCTGGCTGAACGTACCTACGCCTATTTAAACAAAATATGCTTTTGTAAAACACTTTGACTGCATGCGAAATTTAGTGAGCTCCACAGCGCTCTTCAAAGATAATAAAGATAAATTATTATAAACCTCATATTTCTGTAGCTTTATATTATACAAATTCAGCATATTTTTTATAAAGTTTTATATAATATTGAGGGTGAATGTATATTTATATGCCTACGTTGTGTCGTAAACTTTTTTAGCATCTGGGGACAAAGTTGTCTTTACATTACGAGTGCCGCGTTAGGTACGTTTCATACCTACAAGCGCTTTAACGAATTTTAAACGCACAAGGAAAAAGTTGAGAATATTTTCTTTATTACAAGAGATAAAAGAAGTAGGGTACAGTATTGTTCACGAGCCCACTGGAGATTTGACAAAAAAAAACTAACTATGTCATCTTTTAGCGAGCAATTAGAAGCATAGCTTGGTAGTTTGTTTGTGAATGCGGTCGCTCTTGCTGAAAATGGCGGCCCACTGAGAGTAGGGGCCCGTAAACAAAAGGCTCTCGTCGCACTTTTATAATTTACTTAGGTACCTACTTCCTCTTTCCTTTTTGAATTTTGTTTTTAACATTTTCCTTTTTTGAAGAGCCGTTATCTCGGACGTCGCTGCTGCCTTCATTTTGCGTGCTATTCAAATCTGTTTTGATGTGGGCCTTGGCTTCATATTCTCGACAGACGCGAATTCATCACGTTACAGAATTTTAAGGAGTTATCTTTTTGAAGAAGCGTCACGCTGAATTTTATTGCGACCGGTCGTGCATTATGGGATGCGTAATTACACACAGCGAAGGAACCTTTGACGTTGATTTAGGACGACCGTTTGGGGAAAAGGTTTATACAGATAATATTTATACTGCAATGCGTCGTAAAACTAATGTAATTTCCATGCAGGTTATACCTACGGCGTGAGGAGAAGACAAAAAGCGGCAGTCACAGTTTCACTGTCTCACTCAGTTGCTGCACTACATGGCTGTGCAGCATAAATCATCATTTTATTTTATGGATGGTAGTTATTTTCGCTATTAATTACCGAGTTGTTGCTGGTTCGATCACCGCATGGGGTAATGTTTACGTGATTCGTGAACCGCGTGCAAAGTTGTCCCGAATATGGTTGTTCTTTGTATTCATTATTTAAATATAAAATGTGAAGTGGAGATCTGTTTATCTGAATTGAATCAAAGATTTAGCTGCAATTAATATCTTAATATTCAGTCAATGCAGTACTCAACGAAATATATTATTGGCATTTTTGTCAACATTTTAGTCGCCCACAGACAGACTGCCAAGAATAATCAGGTGGATCTACGGCGTATAAAACTCTTCGCTATGACTTTAGTATCCTACTGATATCAAGTTTAGTATAACCATTTTATAACACGTTAAACAAAAATATAAAATACTTCACATATTTAGACGCAATAAGCACACACTATGGACTATTAAGAAAGAACTTTTGTCGCACTAATCATTGACTAAGCACCCCATTTGTAGCTGGAGAGTAGGTTTTAATGGGCACCGAGCGAACAGATGTCGTCGGGCGAACTTTTTTTTTTTCTTTTTTTTTTTTTGCTCTGGCAACTGTAACCGCCAGACGTCAATAATTTTAGCTCCGTAATTAAAAAAGTTTTAATATAATTTTAGTTGATTATTTAACATATAAGTTAGTATATATTGATAAAATAGTGACAAGAAGTTATTGTTAAAATTGTGTTTGTAAAAAGTATAATAACTACATGGCCAAAGTTCGAGCGAACAGAACGGAGACTTGGTGTCAACGGACGGATTTGAATTTACATCTGCTACGACTTAAACCCGGGGAGTATAATACTTATTAAAACTTATTCAACACTCCACAACACCGAATTACTCGGCTCACCCCCGTGTGAGCTACGTCCAACACACATCTGGCTCAGTTCTGTCTCCTTTTGCTTGACTATATGTGGAAGCAAAATCGAGGACTAAACAACAGCCCCAGACAAACACAATCTACAGATACACTTCACAATTACTACACTGTTTATTCTTGTCTGTACTTCATATATTTGTGTACTTTTCAGTATTAGCTATTATTGGTTTAAACCTGTAACTTGTATACCTATTTACATTTTATTAATAAGTTGATTAAGTTCATCAGCTGAGATATTTCAATAGAAACCTTGTAAAAGTATTAGATAATTACTCTAAAGTATTCAAATTACCTAAATTGTTCTCAATTTCTTAGTTTCTACAATTAATTAATTTAATATATTTTTTATTCATATACCCCCCTTTTCTTTTGTAACTTTTCTTATTTATTCTGTCTATACAATAATACTCAAGCCCCATCACATCTCTTCTCTTCTTTGACTTTGCTCAGCTGTTTTCTTATTTTTTAGGTAATTTGTAATCCTTGGCAATGTCTACCCATATGATGACTCGGAAGGCAACGGCTAAGGAGGTGGAAAATAAATTAAGAATAACTCTGCTCGAGTTAAAGAAATACAAGGATGACAACAGTCAACTATAAAGGGAACGCGTTGACTGTGAAGAAGAAATTAAAATTGTAAATGACCGTATATCTGAGCTGAAGACTCAACTCACGGAGCTGCATATAGAGCATATGGATGTCTTGGATCAACGGGACAGACTACGAGAAGAAGTTAGGTGTTTCAGCAGCTGCGACGAAATTTACTCCAGACAACTTAGCCGCAATGCGGCGTTAAAAACAAGTCTCAATGAGGCTTATGGCAGAATTTCAACTCTAGAAGACACAATTGCGGCCTTTAACAGTACTGCTACTCACAACTTATTCTCTGAGCTCCTGGGTGACAAAATTAATGTGCTAAAAGCTCTTAAATGTAACTGTTTCAAAAAATGCCTTAGTAAGAATAAATTTAGAAAATTGTTTAAGTTAAATAAATTAATTAAGAAACTTAGATCTGGTCCTAAGTGGTCTACCAAATTGAGTCAGTATGCACAAGACAACTGTAAATTAAATAAAGAGTGTGAGTCTCTTTTATTAAAGCTTGAGGAAACAAATGAAGAATTAGTTTCTGGTAGGTTGTTATATGAACAACACACAAGTGAGTTGCAAGCACAATTATCAAATCTACAAGCTCAACTCACTAGAACTATAATGGAACAACAGAATGAGGCTCATGAATACATCTTAAAATATGAAGAAAATTCAAGAGTTGGTCGAGAAAATTTAAAACAACTTATCTCATTATCCAACTCTAATAATTACTGTTCCAGTTGTACAACTAAGTGTGCGACTACACCTGCTGAATCAATAGAATTGAATGCACATGGATGTCAGTATAATACACAAAACAAACTGCATCCAGTAAAGACTGACAGTAAGAATGTAATAATTTTTTCAGACCGACTGGGAGTGAGTTTAGGGAGCTTAATTGATCATTACACTGAGCAACCAGTACAGAACTTTTGTTCACCTGGAGCTCAGTCTTGTACCCTAGTTGATAAGATTAAGAATGCCGACTTGAATGCACAAACTACTGTCATCATATTGTATGGTGACAGCTCATTAGTCTCCAAAAACAGTCTCATAGAATTAACAGACTTAATGATAGATGTTAGCACAAAAATAGGATGTAGCTTTATTATTTGTGCATTACCTTATTCATATGCTCTCACAGATGACCAAAACAGGCAGATAGGCAAATTAAATCTATTATTGTACAATAGGACATGTCATAGTGACAGTATTTTATTTTTTGACACTAATATTTTTATTAGTAATTTCTTTTTAACAAAAGATACTATGTATCTTTCTTATGTACATAGGCGACAACTTGCTAAATTATTAGCATTTAATTTATATACTGACAGGAGTACTACTAGAGTACTTAGGAATTTGGTAGATAATAGTTATACCAATAGTAGTATTGACACATCTATTAGTTTAAACTATTAGATGAGACAACAGATAGGCATTCATGTGTTTTAAACTTAGTTCATCAAAACATAGAAATAGATTTATTTTTAAATAAACATAAGATTGATATCTTATGTATTACAGAACATTGGTTGCGAGGTGACCAATTAATATTTAACAATCAACATTACTCAGTTATAAGTGCATTCGTAAGAAAGAAGGCTATTCGTGGTGGCTCTCTAATATATGTATGTAATAGTTTGAAATGTAAAGAACGTAAGGATATAGCTAAACTTTCTATCGAGCGCACTGCTGAGATTTCTTGTGTTGAGCTTGAACAACATATTATAGTGTGTGTGTATCGACCACCACAAAGCGACTTTATTCAGTTTGAAAGCATTATTGAGGATGTCTTAAAACACATAATTTCTAGTAGGAAGTCTATAATCGTATGCGGCGATTTTAATGTCAATTTGTTAGAAAAAGCACCAATTTGTACTAGGTTAGTTAGCTTATTTAGGTCATTTAATTTAAATGTTTTGTTCTCTGAACCAACTAGAATAACCTCACATTCATCTACATGCTTAGATAATGTTTTTTGCAATTGTCTTTATTTAAGTAAGGCTGTTTTAACTGACTTGACATCGGATCACTGCGGGCAAAAGGTTGTAATTCCAACTAATACAACCCCTAAAGTACAAGAAATTACAAGTAGGCCAATGACCTCTGCTCGCCTAAAACACTTTAGTAATGATGTTGCTGCCAAGATCGCCAGTATTGACTTAACCGTTGATGATCCTGGTGAATTATATAAATGCTTATTTAAAATTGTTAATGATGAGTACAATAAAATTTTTAAACTGAAGACGTTTGCAAGGAGCATTAAAGTAAATTTTTGTGATTGGGCAACAGTAGGTATATACAAAAGTAGAGCTAGGTTGTATGATCTATATGGTATGAAGAAATACAATTTTAATCCTGAATTTATTCAATATGTTAGAAATTATTCAAAGGTTTTTAAGAGGACATGTGCTTTAGCCAAATCCTTATATTTAAGCAATAAAATCAAAGAATCCAAGAACAAAATTAAAACTACTTGGAGCATTATTAACAATGAGACTGGTCGAGCTAAATTGGTAGATAACAATTATGAATTAAAATTTAATGGTGAAATTATAACTAGGAAAACTGATGTTGCTCAGACATTTAACAATTTCTTCATATACATACCAGTGAACACAACCAGCTGTCTAGATTCATGTCCAAACAAAGCAGAAATGTTGGTTAGGGGCAATGTGAATGAGTGTGATGTGCTTTTTAATTTTAAATATATTGACACCAATGACATACTGAAGGTATTCAAGACGCTCAATAATAAAAAATCTGTTGACTTATGGGGCATTTCTGTTAAACTTGTGCGACAAATTATTTCTAGCTTAGCTCCATATTTAGCTGCAATATTCAACAGATGCGTAGATACAGGAGTATTTCCTGATCTAATGAAATACAGTAAAGTAATACCATTATTCAAAAAGAGATCAAAGAGCGACCCTAGTAATTTTCGGCCAATTTCTATCTTGCCTGCTATTAGTAAAATTTTTGAAAAGATTATTTTGCATCAACTAGAGAGCCACTTTCACACAAATAATTTATTTCACAGTGAACAGTATGGCTTTACTAAGGGTCGCTCCACCGTTGATGCCGGTGTAACTTTGTTAAAGCATATTTTTAATGCTTGGGAAAACTCGAAGGATGCCATTGGTGTTTTTTGTGACCTATCAAAGGCCTTTGACTGTGTGGAACATAATACGCTTTTACTTAAATTGAAACTTTATGGTATTAGAGATACCGCACTCAATCTTGTTGCCAGCTACCTTAGTGATAGAATTCAGTATGTAGATGTTAATGGGAGTAGGTCTCTAGGTTTGCCAGTAGGAATGGGCGTTCCACAGGGCTCTATTCTCGGTACATTTCTTTTTTTAATATATATTAATGATTTGCCGTTCTTTGTACAAAATTTATGTGATATTGTTTTGTTTGCCGACGATACGTCACTAATTTTTAAAGTTGATCGTAATTTAAGTAACTTTGATACCGTCAATAACACTCTTGCACAAGTATTAGATTGGTTTTCGACAAATAATTTGGTACTTAACTCAAGCAAAACCAAATGTGTTAAATTCTCTTTGCCTAATGTCAAAAGTGTTCCTACTAATATAATTTTAAATAAGGAAACAATTCAACTAGTCGAATCAACCGTATTCTTAGGTGTAACTTTAGATTGTAAGCTTCAGTGGGGCGCCCAAATATCCTGTCTCGCAGTAAAACTTAGTTCTGCAGCGTTTGCAGTTAGAAAAGTTAGGGAATTCACAGATATAGATACTGCTAGACTAGTTTACTTTAGTTATTTTCACAGCGTAATGTCTTACGGAATAATGTTATGGGGTACAGCTGCTGATATACATACTATTTTTGTCATTCAAAAAAGGGCCATACGTGCAATTTATAAGTTAGGTGCTAGAGATTCTTTACGTAATAAATTTAAAGAAGTAGACATATTGACAGTTGCATCGCAATATATATATGCTAACTTAATGTACATTAAGAAAAACTTAATTCTATACCGCAAAAATAGTGATTTGCACAACGTGAACACAAGGAATAAGCATAAACTGGTGGGAACTAACTACCGTCTACATAAAGTTCAGAACTCATTTGCGGGGATTGGTATACGATTTTTCAACAAATTGCCTCTTGAAATAATGAATTTACCCATGCACAAATACAAACGGACAATTAGGAACTTTCTTTTACAAAGGGGTTATTACACTATTAAGGAATTTTTAAATGATAAGACACCGTGGGGATAGGCTTAGGCTTGTTTAACTCACGATTATTTTATTTACATGTTAAGTGGAGGTGCCTCGTGAACACATGATTTTTGCAGGATTTGGATATTTTTATGATTTGTTGAATGTAGTTTAACATTATTTATCTCTGATCATATCATTGTTCACTTGTCACAAAATTCTTTCTACATTTGCATTCCTTCACGCGTTCCACTAACTTATGTTAATAATAACGATCTGGAAAATGGAGGTAATTGGCGGTCATGGTCAGTATACCAATAGATTGTTTCTTACTGCTGGTTCGTATACCGTTGTTGTCATGCTCACTAAAATGTCATTTCTTGTGGTGGCGTCGTGTGTCGGGTCATCCCTGTCCCTCTAATATGGCGAGAGGGATGATGGCTGGCACATGCGTCATACTCGTGAACGGGTGCTACTTGCGATGACTGGTCGATGACGGTCTTGCGGGCTGGTATTAGATTTTAATATTTAACTGCATCATTTCCATCATGGTTCTGATCACTTTCGCGGATTGCCTGCATTATTAGGTATATATAATGTAAGTGGATGCTCCTGTTTCACCATGTCTATTCTGAGGAGGCTAACCAAAAGTATTATGCTTGAGTATTATGATGTACAGTAAATATATACAAGTGATATAGAAGGTGTAACAGTTGCAGCACCTTACAAAATGTAAATTATGTATTATGCAAAACCTGGCGATGAAAAAGAGTGACCGTGAGTTTTATTGCCCGTTCTTTCTCATGGTTCTACTTATTGCTTTGCGAACGTGGCAGTAAATGTAAATGTAGAAGCATACAGTAATAATGTTTTAAATTTGAGTATAAGTAATTATTTTATAAATTTATTATTTTGACGTTCATAAGCGTCACATTGTGACCCAAATGAATAAAGGATTTTGAATTTGAATTTGAATTTGAATTTGAACTTCGAAAGTGCCGACGCAGCAAGGCGATCTGGCCACTCGGTGAATTCATAAAATGGATTTTCTACCTATGTAAACTGAAATATTGGTCAGAAAAATAATCTTATAATATATAGTACAGTGAATAAATGCACAAAATATGTATTTCGTGCAAAAGTTTTGTTCATTTGGAGTTAGTGGCAGGTGCGGCTATTCACAATGTTCCTATAAATTCTTGGATAAAAGATGTAAGTTGTTATGGCAGACCCTTTGTATGAAATTTACTTTCGGTCAGAGAATTCAACGAACCTTCTAGAGTATTTATTATCCTTACCTGAAGCAACGTAGGTTTTTATTAAATATCCATTAGCTGAAGTGTGCCGGCTTAATTAGATTGTATCATTGGAGTCTCATTACCGTTTACGGTACGCATTCAGGTAATGAGATGACAATGATATTGTCTTTGCAACGAAATCTTGGTTCCTTCAGCTAAGATATTTTTTAATGTATTTTTGTTGTATTCATTTGATATATGTATACCTCTTGTTGAAGATTTGGTATTATGTGAACGTATATGTATGTGTAATATTAGCACGATACATAAACTAAAAAAAATATTAGTTATGGCGGAGTAATTATTATTTTTTAAACTGTGTGCACGTAGGATTGATAAAGCAGCACGATTCGGGAAATACCAAAACCCTAAACCTTTCACTGTCTAGACATGCTCCACACATAATTATTATTGCATTCCCTACAGCGACAGAGACTTCTAGAAGCAAAAATATCATAATGATCATTAACTTCTTCCCGTTCCGACACATCAATGGATCATATAAATAGAGCGCGGGTGGCACAACTCATTATAGTAGCGTCACAGTATAAAGACTGTGGTAGCGTACTGAGAAAAGCGTGTTATCCACTTGTTATTCCGGTCGATAAACAAGCAAAATTACACATGTCTTCATTATATATTCCTTTCACTCGAAGGTCAATAGATTCTGTCATATTTTTGGTTTAGTTAAATATTAATTACGGGAATTATTTTATAAACACTCAAATGATTTATGGGCTATACGTCAGCGCGCACCTCACTTCACTAACTACCCACTCTTTTTGATTATTATGAAGAGGGACGAGTCGAAGTGAAAGGCGCGATGCCACATGCAGTCTGATAACAGCTCTCGGACGTAACGGACGTAACTAAGTTAGCTAGTTATTGTAACAGTTTGTAATTGTGCAAAAGTATTACCTTATAAAAGTGTACCTGTAATAATTGAAATAAACGAGGAGTGGTTTATACTGGATTTGGTGTTTTCATCAAATATCAGAAGTGGCACGGACGTATCCAATGAAGTGTGCCCACAAGTTACAGAGAAGGCAAATGTTAACGCTGCTATGTTACTGAATAAGCTAAGCCTTCAACAACATCCGTGGTGAGCGTATTTTATCTGTTTTTTTTTTTTTTTTGTGCTGCAAGCTGTTTTCCAAGTATCATCACATTCATCACTAAATAACATTTATTTAGTGTTCAATGTGATGATACTTGAAAAACATTATTAGTTAGCAGAATACTGATATACGTTTAGTAACCTTTGGAATGTCACAATGGCTGCGGTGGTGATGTCACCATCACATCGTATCGAGTGTTCTGGGTTCGATTCCTACATGAGACACGAAGTTGTGGTTAAAACAAGACTTTTACTGTAAAACCGTTTGACCTTTACGGTATCGTGTTTCCCATGATGTGATCTCCCAAACAAGCTTCTCTTGATAGCTTAAAGTAAGAAAAAAAAAATTGTAGGTAGTAACCTACTGAATGATTAAATTACGCCCATTGCTGTATTTTCTCTTAGCATATGGTTGTCCAATTACGACTGTGACCTACTATAGCGTAGATATCGTATGGAAGTTTCGGGTTCGATACCCGGGTTTAAAAAAAAGCGAAATTGTTTTTATTTATTTCTAGTTCTAGTGGATATGTTTTCCACTAGAGCTGAGGTGGATATGTTTTCCGCTGTACTAGTAATATGATTCCAGTTCTAGAGGATATTTTTTTTCTCTAGAGCTGAGGTGGATATGTTTTCCGCTATGCTAGTAAGATTCCAGTTCCAGTGGTATATGTTTTCCACTAGGACTGAGGCAGTGGATATGTTTTTCTCAATATGTGGATGATTTTTGTTTATTACGTTTCAGTATTACAAGCAAAGGCATTTGATGATGAAGCAGGCACGCCAGCCTTGCCTAAGAATGTAAGGAAAAGAGTCAGGGAGACTCAATGGCGCAGGATGCCGGTTCCAGTGGATATGTTTTCCACCAAGAGCGGATATGTTTTGCTAGTATGATTCTAGTTCTAGTGGATATGTTTTCCACCAAGAGCGGATATGCTTTCCGCTTTGCTAGTATGATTCTAGTTCTGGTGGATATGTTTTCCACCAAGAGCGGATATGTTTTCCGCTATGCTAGTATGATTCTAGTTCTGGTGGATATGTTTTCAACCAAGAGCGGATATGTTTTCCGCTATGCTAGTATGATTCTAGTTATAGTGGATATGTTTTCCACTAAGAGCGGATATGTTTTCCGCTATGCTAGTATGATTCTAGTTCTGGTGGATATGTTTTCCACCAAGAGCGGATATGTTTTCCGCTATGCTAGTGTGATTCTAGTTCTAGTGGATATGTTTTCCACCAAGAGCGGATATGTTTTCCGCTATGCTAGTATGATTCTAGTTCTGGTGGATATGTTTTCCACCAAGAGCGGATATGTTTTCCGCTATGCTAGTATGATTCTAGTTCTAGTGGATATGTTTTCCACCAAGAGCGGATATGTTTTCCGCTATGCTAGAATGATTCTAGTTCAAGTGGATATGTTTTCCATCAAGAGCGGATATGTTTTCCGCTATGCTAGTATGATTCCAGTTCTAGTGGATATGTTTTCCACCAAGAGCGGATATGTTTTCCGCTATGCTAGTATGATTCTAGTTCTGGTGGATATGTTTTCCACCAAGAGCGGATATGTTTTCCGCTATGCTAGAATGATTCTAGTTCAAGTGGATATGTTTTCCATCAAGAGCGGATATGTTTTCCGCTATGCTAGTATGATTCCAGTTCTAGTGGATATGTTTTCCACCAAGAGCGGATATGTTTTTCGCTATGCTAGTATGATTCCAGTTCTAGTGGATATGTTTTCCACTAGGACTGAGGCGGATATGGTTTCCGCTATTCTAGTATGATTCCAGTTCTAGTGGATATGTTTTCCACTAGGGTTGAGGCGAATATGTTTTCCGCTTTGCTAGTGCGAGTCTAGTTCAAGTGGATATGTTTTTCTCATGTGGATAATTTTTCTTTATCACGTTTCGGTATAACAAGCAAAGACGAATGATGAAGCCGGCACGCCGCCCTTGCCTAAGAATGTATGGAAACGAGTCGGGGTGACTCAAAGGCGCAGGAGAAGACTTCGGCGTCGTCTTCCAGTAAAGATGAAGCCAATCCTCGCAAGCCGCGAAAATACAGTATTCCAGTTCTAGTGGATATGTTTTCCACTCAGAGCGGATATGTTTTCCGCTATGCTAGTAAGATTCCAGTTCTAGTGGATATGTTTTCCACTTAGAGCGGATCTGTTTTCCGCTAAGCTAAAAAGATTCAAGTTCTAGTGGATATGTTTTCCGCTAAGAGCGGATATTTTTTCCGCTATGCTAGTAAGATTCCAGTTCTAGTGGATATGTTTTCCACTAGGAGTGAGGCGGATATGTTTTCCGCTATGCTAGTGCGATTCTAGTTCAAGTGTATAATATGTTTTTCTCATGTGGGTGATTTTTCTTTATCACGTTCCAGTATTTAAAGCAAAGGCAAATGTAAGGAAATGAGTCGGGGAGAACTTAACGGTGCAGGAGAAGTACATTGATTTTGGCGTCGTCTTCCAGTAAAGATGAAGCCATTCTTCGCAAGCCGCGAAAGTACCGTATTCCATGTATAATTATGTTGATTTGTTGCTCAATATGAGACTTATTTGAGTTGCCATATATTTTATAATCGATGTACAGATATCGTTGTAGCCCGTGCTTTGAATAATTGTTTTTTATTATATTCAAAACAGTACTAGATATTGTCGGATTCATAAATAAAGATTGCTCACTATTATTTGTCAATGTCAAAGTGGTAATGATATCAATGTTTTGTTAGATGTCAATGAATTTAGTGTAGAATTAGATATGTCAGAGTTAATTGGTTTCACTGGGTCAATAAAATTATTATATAAAACCAAAGTTATATGTGGCTGGTCTGTAACTGTACTTCCTTTGACATTAATTTGAGAAATATTCTCATGGTAAAATTGCCTTTGGAGGCATTTATTATAATTCAAGTTGTTAATAGAATTCCTAATATAATAATCATTGTGATTTTTATGTCAAATTGATAATGCGTTTGAGCGTTAAAGACTTCTTTTTTTTTGCGTAAAGTGTATTTCATTATAGTATTTTTAAATCTTAAATAAGTTTTAATTGTTTGTCTATACATAATACTTTGCAAGAATGTTGTTTATGTCTGTAATAGATACACTTATAAAATATTATTTACAGAGCCTTATTCTTAACGCATTTTAGTATGTATATTGTTGATATAGCTACTAGTAAATAAATAAATAAATACTGTTTAAATTTGGTTTGATCAGATTCAGTAACAGTTCTCATCATTTTATATTGAATATCAGATTTTATTAATATAAAATAAACAAAGTTATGTCTATTAACAATTTTATAATGATTAATCTTGATTTGCAATCTGTCGTAATTTTTTTTTTCACTTTTACTTAAACGACCGAATGTCATATTCATATTTCTTAAATATGTTATTCACGATTGTAGTAAGTTAAGCATTGTATTATACTTATGTATGTTAGTAACTAGAATGTTGTAAATACGTGCGCCAGGAGGCAGCACGTTGTCGGATGGCCGAATGTCATATTTTTGGTTTAGTTAAATATTAATTACGGGAATTATTTTATAAACACTCAAATGATTTATGGGCTATACGTCAGCGCGCACCTCACTTCACTAACTACCCACTCTTTTTGATTATTATCAAGAGGGACGAGTCGAAGTGAAAGGCGCGATGCCACAGGCAGTCCCAGATAACAGCTCTCGGACGTAACGGACGTAACTAAGTTAGCTAGCAGGAGTTATTGTAATAGTTTGTAATTGTGCAAAAGTATTGCCTTATAAAAGTGTACCTGTAATAATTGAAATAAACGAGGAGTGGTTTATACTGGATTTGGTGTTTTCATTAAAATTCCTTATCGCAAACAATAGGTACTGTCAAGAAACTTAATAACATTAAAAGGAAAATTTATATAACGATGTAATCAGATCCAAGAATCGCTAATTTAAATATACAGTAGTAAAACTGTTGGTAACGACCTTACTAACGCCGAGGACTTCCGCGAAAAAGATCCTATCTTCGGTCACTTGATAAATTGAAATTGGCTTTATTTGTCGAACATCTGAGCTAAGTTATATTTAAGAGAATTTCCATTAAATTGAATAAAGTTACTGAAAGACGATGGTTGGTGAAATCGATTTTCAAATAACTAGTTGCCAGTTGAAAAATATCACAAACGATTTTTTAGGCGTGCCTTGTGTGGATTTACTAAAAACTGTATTGTTTCGGTAGATCTAAACGCCAAACGGTTTACGTAGTGATAGCGGTATAGAGCGGCGTCGAAGCGGTGACTGGACGACTCGAGGTCGGGAATAGATGAAAACCTGCATTTTGTTTCTCACGTCTGTAACAGAAGCCATTCTTGTTATTTATATTATTTTTTAAACACACCGGGACTGCCTCCGTCCTCCAGTGGATAGCGTATGCGACTGCTGATCGGAGGTCCCGGGTTCGATTCCCGGGTCGGGCAAAAGTGCCAGCAACACTCTTCCTTTTTTCCGAATACTCAGTAGCAGCCCGGGGTCTGGTGATGTGCCCGGTAACGGCAATAGGCTCGCCCCCTATTACGTGGGACCTAAAAATTCATGGCGAAATGTGGGTGTAATATTTACACCTCTGCCTACCCCTTCGGGGATACAGGCGTGAGACTATATATAAATAAAATTTAAACACACCGCTTTCCTCTTCAGCGCGATTTCTCTTTACCAACTGCTCTGTTTATTCGCACGAAGTATTAAGCCAGACTTTTCAACATGTAGATTTCGTTTGGTGGATTCGAATATTCGGTTTCCTTTAACGTGTCTAACTGGTTTTGGTACGCGTACGGTTTGTTGTATACCAACAGTTTGATAAAGGCAAATATAAATGGTACCGAACCCAAATATGTGTTCTGTATTTTGTTACTTGTGAAAGGCTTTACGTTTTCCTATTGCTAACGGTTATTCAAACGCAGCGCACGGATGGGCTAACAGAAATTCAGTCCTAAAGCGAATATTTTTCAATAAAGCTGGGATAGAGTTCTTCTGATCTGACAAACTCTTTGCCTTCCTTATTTATTATACCTTCTCGAGATATTCATTCCTAAAGGTCCATTAATAGAAAGTGACTACTTTGAGTAAAAGATTACTACTATAGATATTTTTCAAGAGTTGTAAGGACTACTGAGTTGTAGCCTCGTGTGTGTATCGAACCCACAACACTCGGCGCAGTGGCAAGCGGCGAGGCGGCCGCTTAAACCACTGCGCCAATCGTGTCAAGTCGTACTAGATCAGCAAAGTCGAGTGCGTTAGATAATTTTTTGGCGTTGTGCACTCGGTAAAATTTAATAAAAACTTAATGAGACCGTAAGGGACAAGTGAGGAAAATTTCACGTAGCAAGACCACGGTTTTTCGGCGATAGTAGTAGTTTTGCTTCATTTATGTATACTTACTAGGTGCTTCTTTTCTCGCGAGACTTTTACTTTAGAAGGCTTTTAGTGACACGCATAAAATAAAGTCATCTTAAAATAGAGGTTAATAGAATAGTTTCTCGTGAACTGTTTAAAAAAGTAAAGCAGCCACCAAAAATAAAACAACTATTTGACAGTTCATTTCACACAATCTTCAAGAAATTGTTTACTTTAGTCTTGTTCACACAATCGATTAGGTATAGTTAGCTACATGTATAGTTAGTTACTTTAATAAGGGAAAGGACCATAATATGTATTAAAAAAATTTTAAAAAGGTTTCTGTCCTATGTTTAAAAAGTCTTTATTACTTATAACCTTACCTCAGAAAAATGTCACAGGTTCACTGCTTAGATTGCCTTAAGTCTAGGTCCATAACATTAAAATTTAAATTAATTTACTTAGTACATAGTTATTTCAAAGTGCGTACCTGTGTAATAAAAAAGGCAACACGGAAGTAATCCGTTAAATCAATTCTGTATTCACATGTGTGTGAACGGCTCGGCAATATTATCATATTGCAATCAATCCATTTAAGTCATGCGAAACTCATGTTACGCTCCCCTAACACCTACTAGTAATATGAACATGGGAAGGGTCTGTGAACGTGTGGCGGGGTAGCTAATCAGTCAAACTTGCGGAGAACGTTATAGGAGAAGTGAATCTGCAAAATGACGGGCGCGGTAATTAATTACCCAAACTTCAATAGGTACGGACAACAAAAGACGATTGTTTGCTTTCTGCGCCGTTGAATCGATGTCGGCCCTAAGATCCGGATAATCTCGTCCCTTTGTTTCTGTTTTATGAAAGAAATAAAGTTTTTATTTCCTTTAGAATTAGCTGCCCAGCTAAAAGAACCTTATCTGGATCCCTTTTGATGCCAGTCATACTTTATAATTATTGTATTATTTTAATTTATGCTTTTGAATTTCATTTTCAGTTGTATTAGATTGTGAAGTTGAGCTTCAAAAGTTTGTTTGGTTGAGTTTCAGTTAGATATGTGTTGTCATTTGTAGTGCTGGTTTTTGCAACAAGGTTTTGTTATGAACCGGATACAAACGCATATCGTGGCAGGCAGCCACTTTGTTGTGCAAAGCTAAAAAGGCTGGTCTGCAGATAACGAGCTGAGCACAATGGCCTCCCTCGCCCGCCCACCGCCAAATATGAACTCTCATTGTCTACTTAATTACAACGGGTGTCTTTGAGATATGGCTGGTACACATTCCACCACAAAGCCTGTCACATACAAATAATATTTTATCGCTGGAGCAATGTTTTCTCGTCTCAAAAGGCAATTATTGTGTCTAGCGTATGTACGCAAGTGCGCAGTAGGCATCACTCCAAAGGAGCTATTGAGCGTCTGAATTCGTCGCAGCCAATTTCGTCTGCCAATGCAGCGGGAATGGCGTAAACTCTTCAGCGTATGCATTATTAGAGTTTTCCTCGAATTGCCAATATGTAGTAAAAGTTGTGTATTATAGTGTTTTAGCCGGTTTTATATAATTCTACATTGATATCTCTATAAATCCTAACTTCTACATGACTTAAAGCAATTTGTGAGCATTTATAGGACTTTATATTGTAACGGAATGGGGTCAAAAATGTTGCGTTTTTTAAATAATAATACTGTTGATCACGAATGGACAGGTAGTGTTGTACCTGGTGATTTCCGCTTCCTTAAATGATTTCTGGTGCTTGGAAGACGGAAAGAGTTACGATTTGTATGTTTGAAGTATGCTAAATAAAAATTGTAAAACACTTGCCAATCGAAATACATCGGGATTGATCGATATACCGTAAACAATTAAGCTCTAGTGAGCATAAACGTATCGCACTGTACCAAAGAGACAAAAGCAGTGGGTTTGTAAAAAAATATGCAAATATTTGTATAGATCTCATGATAGCACTCGTGCCAATAATCTAGTTCTTTGACCCAACGGTTAGAGCTGTGTGTCAATATGTCAGACGATCAGCAAATTTTATAAGATGTAGAGATTGCCAGCGAATAAAGGGATTCCTTAAGAGTACTACAGTAGCCTTTTTAAATAAGAAAAACAAACAGCCCTAATAAGACAGCTTCATAAATAAATGAGTCCATAAAAGGACGATGCACTTGTCCGTTTCGCCCAATAAATTTCCTCAGCGGTTTTACTTCACCCATTGAAAATAATGGGGTGGGCTATTTTTAGCGGCATAGGGCCAATTTAATACTCCAAATTCTGTATAAGTACTTACGAGATCTTTGTGATTACTTCGCCAAGAATAATACGTGTTTTGTTGTTCTAAATATACAATTAAATGGAACAAAAAATGCGTAATCAGATTAGACATACAAGATTTTTTTGAGTAGCTATTGATAAAATATTATGATCCTACCTAATAAAAATAAAAGGTTCACGATAACAATAATTTTAAATTAGATCAATTTAGGCAGATAACGTCTTCAGTTATTATTTCCATGGCGGCGATAAACCTTGTAAATGGGTTTCCAAACGTCCCGGGCGCGCGGCGAGCCTTTTTATTAGGGTATTTGTCAAGATATTCCTGCGCTAAAAGGGATTATAATCGAAAATTTTACGTTTGGTTACCATACGCCTTGTGTTCTGACCGAGTGGATAATTTATCGAAGAAAATAACTCGCATTTGCTACACAGATAAGTACTGTCCATGATCCACGGGCGCCTGTTTCCTCTATATTACTCCGATATTCTTAAGCCCGCAGGCTGCTATCATTTTTAGAGTTATCCCAGTGTCGAACAACGAGGAAATAAAGGGAAAATATTAAAACAAAATTGTTTACAAAAACGTACACATATGTACACACACACATCGTCACGCCTTTTATCCCCGAAGGGGTAGGCAGAGGTGTATTTCTACACCCACTTTTCGCCAGATATACTTTAGTCCCACGTAAAAAGGGGCGAGCCTATTGCCGTACCGGGCACATTTCCAGACTCCGTGCTACTACTGAGAATTTCGTGACAGAAAAACCCAATAACACTGCCCGACCCAGGAATCGAACCCGGGACCTCCCGATCCCACGCGCACATTTATGCCGCGAGACCAACGAGGCAGTCGTATAGGGTTTGATGTCGAGTTTTCCGTCTCTACGCAAACATGGTATTTGCATCGTGTTATCCCTTAGTCGCCTCTTACGACACCCACGGGAAGATAGGGGGTGGTGACACTTGTATTCTATGCCGTCAACCACACGGCTAGCAAAATGTATATTGTTACTGCAAAAATCTAAAAATGCTTTAGTCAATATGGGTATCAAATTGGAGATTTTAAGATCTATCTAACTTAGTAGAATAATTAACATCTATTGCTTACAATTTAAATTTTCTGAAACATAAAATATAAGTACATAAATAAGCAATAGGTTATCAAAAAACAAATTGAACGCGCAGCCAGAACGCCAAGAACCGTAAAACCGGCCATCATTGCCCTTGGCGGATATCTTTGCCCGAACACGAAAAATAACTGAAATCTTGAATTGTTAATCAATTTAAATAGCTTACAACATTATTTAATCTTTAGGGTAAATTTGAATATTTTTCTGACCACACTAAATATTAGTTACTTTGCTAAGTTCACTCAGTTGTCGGCGAGACATGTTAAAAGTAGGACTAGTGTAAGGTGGTGCCAAAATCTTGTTTTACGTTTTTACACACTGACAGCGTACGACATCTCTCAGGTAAGTTATTTCAATATACGAGTAATAATAAGTACCGAGCTTTATTTCAATGCTAGTTTGAGACCTTTAAAACATAAAATCTTCTAGATAATGCAGTGGGCAATGATTCCCGAACTTGCGTGAACATAGGAGTGACAACATTGCCCACTGCAAAAATCGTGTTAGGGTTGGCACCCATTATATCTAGTAGCAGTGACAGCTTTCCTTAAAGTGACTGACGAAATTAGGCGTGGAATGGAAGGCACTGAAGTTACCATTTTAGTGTAAATTGACTTCTCCAACGCGTTTAATACAGTCAGTCATGATGTCTTTTTGTCTATCCTTTCTTATCTTATGGTCTTTAATAAATAAATTAAAGCTTTTTAATTAAATACTTTAGCTTTAATAAATAAATAAATAAGCAGATTATTATTTATTACATTAGTGTGTGGCAACCCTAGCCTACCGTTTTAGTTTGTTTGAAAAAGCAGCTGGTGTGTAGTGTAACATTGTCCACCTCAGTAAAATTAAAAACATAACGTTTTTGATTATAATGTGCCACATCAAGAGCCTTCTGGCCTTCCTCGAAGAGCTGGGGTGGCTCGAATGACAAGACTATTCCCACCCGTACGCAATATACACCCCAAGACGTGGAGTTGCGGAAACAGCCCGTGCCATCAAGTATCAAGTTGCTAAACGGTGAAGGAAAACATCGTGAGGAAACCTGCTGATGTCTGAGAGTTCTCCATAATGTTCTCGAAAGACATGAGAAGTCTGCCAACCCGCACTTGGCCAGCGTAGTGGACTATGGCCTTACCCTTCTCATAGTGAGAAGAGGCCCGTGCCCAGCTGTGGGACAGTATAAAGGGCTGGTGATGATTTAAAAATCACATGTGCTGACTGATCATAGCAGAGAGCACACTACTGAAGATATAGACATAAAATCTGGGGAGTGGAGTCCTTTTGAGACGTACCTAGTCACCCAATAGGGATGGAGGAAGGATTTTATAATATTCCTCCCCTAAGGGGATATAACCGGGGTAGAATGGTACTGTCAGGAAAATCGGAGAGTAACAGCTAGTTACTATAGTTTCATATCACCGGTGGTAAGCATAAAGAAAGCATTCGGATCCTAACACAATACGGATGGTGGACGAAAACAGAGTGCAAAACAGAGAAAGCTTGGTTACCTAAGTGAATATTATAACTTTACATTGTTCGTAAGTAGTAACTGGATAAGACATAAGACATGCTGACATAACTAATTTTGCTAACAAGTTCCTCGAAACAAGCTCACGTTACTCATATTATGCCATTTATAATGAGCTAGCTGCTCTTTGACTGCATTATGTGCAGACCTGCTTCATTGCATTCAATTTTAGAAATTTTACAAAGGAAAGCTGCTCAAATTTTTCTTTATTGAATTTAATATTGTAAATTAAATAAACATTATTTTATAATATATATGGAGTTTAACCTAATCTTAATGTCTAAGTAGTATATGTATAAAAAATCGTAAAAAGAAATTAAAAATTGAAAATATTTACAAGGTTTAGGCGTCGTAAAATGCCTCCGCATCAATGTCATCTGGTAACGTGCCCGGAAGGCTGGCAGCATTGCCACGCTGGATGGCAATGCTGTTTCTCTGAGCAAAGAATAAGCCAGCCTTCTGATCACGTGAGACGTCGATTAAACGTTTAGAAATTTCCCGGAACAGTGAACGAGCGCTCGGACGCTCGTTTGCGAGCAGAGAGTGAGATTTCACGTAACCAATTCGGTTTTATGCCTGGTCGAGGTACGGTGGATGCCATTTTTGCACTTCGCCAAATTTGTGAAAAATACAGGGAGGCGCATAAAAATCTGCATATGGTATTCGTTGACCTCGAAAAGGCATATGGCCGGGTACCGCGTGAAGTCTTATGGTGGGCCCTCAAGAAGAAAGGAGTGCCTGAAAAGTACCTGAAGTTGATCCAAGCTATGTATGCTGAATGCCACACGCAAGTCCGGTCCGCAGCAGGAATCACAGCCAGATTCGATGTGGCTGTAGGCTTGCACTAAGGGTCGGCTCTTAGTCCTTACCTCTTCTTGTTGATTATGGATGCCATATCATCGGACATACAGGAAGAGGCACCCTGGTGCATGCTGTTTGCCGACGACATCGTCCTGGTAGCAGAAAGTGGACAGGAGGTGCAGAGCAAGCTGGAGGAGTGGCGGCAGAGACTGGAGAACGTAGGCCTTAGGATAAGCAGAACCAAAACTGAATACATGTTCTGTGACTTTGGCGGCCTCTCTAGTCCAAGCCCGGTTACACTCGGCGGTATACCCCTACCAGTATGCTCCGACTTTCGCTATCTCGGTTCACTCCTGCAACACGACGGCGAAATTGACCGAGATGTTCGGCAAAGGATCAACTCAGGATGGATGAAATGGCGACAGGTCTAGGGCACAATATGCGATCCTAAAATGCCTTTAAAATTCAAGGGACGATATATAAGGCGGTTATAAGGCCTGTCGTATTGTATGGAGCTGAGTGTTGGGCTACTAAGAAGATGGATGAAAAACGATTACATGTGGCAGAGATGAGAATGTTGCAATTAATGTGTGGAGTTACGAGAATGGATAAGATTAGGAATGAATACGTGAGAGGTAGTCTGAAAGTGGCGCCTATAGACGAGAAAGTGAAAGGAAGTCGTTTGGCTTGGTATGGACATATTATGCGAAGAGATGATATGTATGTAGGTAAGCAAGTGATGAATATGAAGGTAGAGGGATGGAAAGGGAGAGGGAGGCCAAGGAAAAGATGGATGGACTGTGTGAGGATGGATATGAAAGAGAAAGGGGTAAATGATCAGATGACGGGCGACAGAAAAGAATGGAAGCGAAGGACGTACTGCGCCGACCCCAAATAGATTGGGACCAGGGCAAGAAGATGATGAGTGAACGAGCGCTCGGACCCCATGAGCCTAGCGTTTCCACCCCAAACGGCTCAATCACGTAATTTATCACTAAATTACTGTATTTGCGCCGTTTGAGGGTTTCTGCAGTTGCAGCAGCAGCGCCAGCATGGCCTCTCGTGCTTGGAACATGTGATGGCGCGAGGGTGTCTACGCAGGTTGCGTCCCACACCAAAGGCCTAAACATTTTCCAAGGCAACAATGACATACCATCAGATCTCTTACCGTCGTCGCGTACCAAACCATTTGGTTAAAGTACAGCTGGTACGCCAGACGCGACAAGAGCACGACGAATTATGTCATTCAGATGGGCGTGACGGGGAATTCTACCAGCGCTTCTGCTGCAAGATAGCGTATGGTGTCCGAGGCTATCGACGTCTTCTCCACAATGACATCGATGCGGAGAAACACACGGAGCACCTAAACGAAGACAAGTGGCGATACGGAACGTCTCATCGTCCAACATGGTTCCAGTGTTGGACGATGGTAGTGCCTGAAGCCACAGACCCGATTCCCACTCTCCCACAGCCAGCAAGCGAGCACGCTCTGCAACATTAAAAGATGCATCTAAAAGACTTTTCCTTACAAAGTCACAAAGCGGCGCGTCCCACTGTCTTTGGGAGAATAGGTTGGTAGGCAAATCAGTGCTTGGACAAGACATTTTCCAGGCGTTTACAGCTTCGGTTTTGCACAGCACTTCTGAGTTAACTAGTGTAGGTGATAAAAAATTTCTTATGTTTGTGCTAGGACTTCAGTGTGTTGACGATTGGCTTGTCATAAAAATAGGGTGAGTAAAGTTCGACTGTATACGAAAACAAGATAGACCATCCTAGCAATGGGTCGATGATATAAAGACAATGGTAGTGATGATTGTGAAATAGAATAGCCATACGTAGGAATATGTGGACATCGGAACCCCTCCCAACGGCCAACAGATTAGAGTATAGAAGTTAGAAATTTGACTTTGTGTGTTTATAGGAAAATATCAATTAAGTTCGATAATAATAATATAACTAGCACATTAATTTTAATTTACTACAACCGTGATACACAATTTGTGCGATTAAAATACAAATATAGTACAACCAACAATTATTCAATACTTTATTCTCATATTTAGATATATTCTCTTATATGTGGCATTAAAGTATATTTCTTTTTTCTATTCCATTTCCGTAAGGTAAATCACACCTCTCTACAGAAGAGGGAAAGCCTGCATAAAACACAAGTTAAAATAAAATATTTACCTGGAACAGCTTCTAACAACGGAGCTCGATGTAAATACGCAAGAAACAAGGCAAACGGCTCGTGTGTCGCCGGCGCATGAGTCAGGCCAGCCAATTTCCGGGGCGCATCGGTAGGAAGTGGCCCGCGATTAGCCTGATACGGCCCGAGCTGGGAAATGCACTAGTGCCCGGCTACCGGCAACCGGCAACACTACCTACTGATAAACTTCACAATATGAAACGCTTAGAACGTTACGTGTGAAATGATTTCACGTAACCGTTTGTAGTTTGTAGCTAGCTAATAGTTTGTGGGTGAAATTGTTACGACGTAACGTAGTAATTTGTGGGTCATAGAAAACCGGCCTATTTACTACGGAATTCAGTATTCGAACTATAGATAGATCTGTAGATTTTAGATCGGTCTTTGACATAAGCTCCATACAAAATATGTCAAACATGAATCTCGAATCTCAAAATCCATGTATGGATCGAATATTGAAAGTGGCCATTAGAGACCATTGAAAAAATATTTGCTGGTACCCGCGTTTGCTAGGCAAACGCGGGTACCAGCAAATATTTTTTCATCAATATTTTTTCTCCCAACGGCCAACAGATTAGAGTATAGAAGTTAGAAATTTGACTTTGTGTGTTTATAGGAAAATATCAATTAAGTTCGATAATAATAATATAACTAGCACATTAATTTTAATTTACTACAACCGTGATACACAATTTGTGCGATTAAAATACAAATATAGTACAACCAACAATTATTCAATACTTTATTCTCATATTTAGATACGTATATGTATTCCCTTATTTGTGGCATTAATGTATATTTCTTTTTTCTATTCCATTTCCGTAGGGTAAATCACACCTCTCTACAGAAGAGGGAAAGAATCTCGAATCTCGAATCTCAAAATCCATGTATGGATCGAATATTGAAAGTGGCCATTAGAGACCATTGAAAAAATATTTGCTGGTACCCGCGTTTGCCTAGTGAACCTAATTTATATGATATTCTGTGATTTTCAAACAATGAATTTAATCCATTAGGGGTGGCTTAAAAATATTCTTCTTCAGAGGCATGCCTACATCATCAAAGGAACCTACCGTCTAAATTGTATGTTTCTGTGATACAGTACTTTAGGCTCTGTGACAATTTTAGTCAGTAATGCCAGGGATTTTATATACCTACTATACTTAGATAAAACATAGATTACTAGGAGCAAAAATAAACCTTATACTTAGGAATTTCGATGTCGTGTAGACTAAAAGTATTTCATCAACCGTCTTAGGTCGAAAGCCCGATAATTGACCTACAGGAAGGGAATTGCTGTGCCGTTTATTTATTCTTTGAGTAAAATAAGTACATTCATCTTCCGAGCACAGCAGGTTGTGCGGGCGCTGCTGCTGCTACAGCGGAGACCCTCAAACGGCGCAAATATGTAAATCTAATAGGAGATTATGTATTTGAGCCGTTTGGGGTCGAAACATTGGGGCCATGGGGTCCAAGTGCGCGATCACTTTTTAGAGATCTCGCAAAGAGAATCATAGACGCCTCGCGTGACCAGAGGGCTGGCACGTATTTGGCTCAAAAAATAAGTATAGCCATACAACGAGGCAATGCTGCCAGTCTTCTGGGCACGCTTCCAATTGACTGCGATGCGGATGAGTTTCATGACGCCTTCTAAACTTTATTTTTTTTTTTTCTTGAATTTTCACTTGTACCTATATATTAATTAGTTTTTTGTATTATTTTAAGACTTAATTTAATTATATTGTTAGTACATTCTTAAAATGCTCTCAAGTAACTGACAGTCTAATTAAAACGCCTTCTATATATGCTGATAAATATACCTATTTACTGAAAATATTTCTTTATCAGCTTGGAAACGATACAATATATTTTATCAAAAAAAAATATTTTCGCACAGAATCTTTACAGTATAATAATTTCTTTATTAAAAATGTATCTTGCTGACAAAAACAGGCGTAAGATACACGCATTCCCATATCTTACCAAAAGAACAATTAATATTAATTAAATATGTTTCATATTACTTGCAGAAACATGCAGAGAATTATAAAAGTATTTGTCTTAAAATGAGAATAAAAGATGTTTATAAACGAACTTTTGTGACTTCCACGTGGAGTAAACGCCCACTATGTTTGTGTATTATACTTTTATAGAATTTTGCAAAAGCCTATCATAACAACTCATCACGGTCGCTGTAATGGTTTAGGCGGTCGCCTCGTCGCTTGACACTGTGCCGAGTGTTGTGGGTGCGATTCCCACACAATACTACACTTTGTGTGATCCATAAGTTGTTGTTTCGAGTCTGGGTGTTCATTTTGTCCGTTGGTGGTATGTTTGTAAAGTCCCCCGCGACATAGGATTTCTGACTAGTGCGGGAGTTACCTTACTCAAATAAAAGCGTAACGATGCAAGAAACATGCGTAGCAACTTCAAGCTTCCAGTAACAATAGTTTGCGCTACATGTTGGTTCTGAAATTACCACTTTGCTTTAACAGGAGAGAAGCTGTACCTACGGGTCTACTTATCGGACTAGAAAGTTATCATCATCATAATCTCAGCTAAGAGATGTCCACTGCTGGATATACACGTCCTTAAAGCTATCGGAAGCCGCGTTATCGATGTCGTTAACGATATTATGTCCAGTACGAGGCCGTCTCTCCAGAACCTTCCTGCTCCAACGGCCATTGGATCTTTATGCTATGTGTTATTCCCAATTAGTCAGCATCATGCATTTTGCCCCAGATTAATTTTCATGTTACTCTTATTATACCATGAATTTCACTTCAACGAAATCTATAAATATATCCAAGTTAATAACGGAACGACACACTAAGCGAAACTGCAAAACACTATTATAAGTTAAAATTAACAAACCGTGTCAAATAAAAAACAATATTTGAAATTTTCTCTACTAATAACGATTGCTCGTGGAATATAGTCCAAAGTAAGAGGCAAAATAATTAAACGTATTCAAAAAGCGGGCGTTGGAAGTAATAAGCTTAAACTTTTAATTGGCCAATCTAGATCCTTTCGATGTAAAAAATATTTTACTAAGTCTCGAAATTAATTGGAGGAACCGAGAGAGGGACTTTTAAATAACTGAGTTAGCCCGATGTCCATATTATACAAGTATTTGCTGAGGTTGCTATCTGCACTGATGTAGACTCGAAGAAAACTCTAAATGGCACCGAGATAGCGGTTAATGATTCAACGATGTTATGGCCGGCTGTTCTCAGCTTTTTGAATAGATTATTTTCTAGTTTAGTACGAAGGAGGACCGTTTTACAAGCTTGAAATTACGTTGAGGAGCAGGTTGTGATGCTTGGGTAGGTCAGTTCAATATTTCTTAATTATAGATATTTACTTCTTACAATTCTAAAATATTTAATAGAGCTTATTTATCTCAATCACTTTTATCATATGTGGTGTTGTTAAAAACATTTATTTTGTCTTTTCTATGCACCTTTTGATGATTTAGGTACCTATATGATAATAAGTAAGTACCTATGTTTAACTAAACGTAATTGAATGATTGAAGTAATAAAATGTATAGAATCTTGGCCTGGCGAAAAGTGTAGTTTCTTTACCAATTACATCATCATCATCAGCCCTGTATATAAACTGTCCCACTGCTGGGCACGGGCCTCTTCTCACTGTGAGAAGGGTAAGGCCATAGTACACCACGCAGGCCTAGTGCGGGTTGGCAGACTTCACATGTCTTTCGAGCATATTATGGAGAACTCTAAGACATGCAGGTTTCCTTACGATGTTTTCCTACACCGTTTAGCAAGCGATTATTAACAATTTAATACGCACATAACTCTGATAAGTCATTGGTGCGCGCCGTGGATTCGAACTCGGAACCTCTGCGTAGCAGTCTGTCGGTCTCTGCACTAGGCTATCGCTGCCATGCAATTGATCCATATTACCTATCTCCAGCTTCAATCCATCATCATATCATATCATGAGCTTATAAATATGTCAATCACAGAATCTTTTCAAATTCTTTGTAAATGAGTAAATGTGATTAGTAATTCTTAACAAAAGAATACGAAGACAATGCTGACAATGAGCGGGAATAAGAAAGTAAGTTAGTGAAATAAGTATTCTGAATACATCAAAGAGATGTTTAAAAATCATCCGTGATACCCAAAATTTAACAATAAAATGTATCAATGAAGGAAACTTTTTCCCAGTGCTGAATTTAAGAAGACGTCGGACGTTTCTTTGAATTAATAAGCAGACGCTAAATTTAAATTTAATGAAACGAGTTTCGACGAGAGTGCCGAGTTATACCTATTCAGTTCATAACTGTGTCCTCGGCTTCTTCGTTCGTTACCTCGGAACATCGTGTTATGTAAATTATTTACAATTTATTACAAGAACCTTGTTCTGCCGCGGCGAAAATGTTAGCTTCTTGTGCCTACGAATGCCACTCGTGAAAAATATACATGTGTATGATTTTATCCCTGGGGCACTATGCAGCTGTTTGAACGATTCTTATTAGTATTAACATCGTAAACTATATACTAGAGCACTCACGTATCTGTTCTTTGTATTTGAAATACCATAGTTACTGTTGTATTCTCTTACCATTTCTACTGTAGATTGCTGATCCATTCATATTGTTTCTATTTTTATTCGGGACGTATAAGTTAACAACCGTTACTGCTACGCTCATTTTGTAATCTAAGGACTATAGTAGAAACTAATATATCACTTATAAAATAAATGCCAATTAACTAAGCGCTTCCCAACATCTTCAAAAGTCCAAAAAGTTTAGTAAGTAATGTTTAAGTTACTGTAATGTTATCTGAATTCCGTTGTGTGAGTTCAGAGTTGTTCCTGCAGAGAATGGTACCATATGCGGGCTTTACTTTTCTTGGCAAACGCTATACACGTCAAGCGAGTAATTTCGATTGTAAGTATTCTTGTTAATTAGTCTTCTTCTTCTTCTGTTAATTAGTAAAACTGTATCATGTCAACTATATCATGTACCTAACTCTGTTTATCCCCTTTTTACATTAAGTAGAACATTTTATTGTGAATTCAGATCTACAGCCAGAGCAGAACATATTTGACATGCAGATTCTGAAAAAGATGCCTAAAAAATTTCGTAACATTTTTTCAAATTTCTTGATAGTCAATTTCACCGCCAATTTGGAGCATATCTGAGCCTAAATACAACGCCTACCCGTCAGTGGCTCAGCTCGAGTAAAAAAAGCTTTGTTTGGAAATTACATTTACACACTCCGAACTTGTGTTACGGGAAACTCGATTTTCCCTTGTTTCACCGATACCTTGAACTTATTTACGAGGTGGAACTTTATTTACGAGTAATTGTTTACAATAACTTCCTGGTACGGAACAGATAAGTGGTTGTAAAATGAGAAATTAATTTAATAAGTTGGCGTTGTGCGAGCAATATCTGTCAAATATTGGCGCACGTCTTCACACAAACTCGCACCAGCCTATACATCTACGGCGTCATAATAATGTTGATCAAGATCATAGCGGTTACGTCGATGATACAATTTATGTATAAAATTCTCTGGAACTTTCTTGTTTGGTTTTATATTTACTCCCCTGGTACAGTTTGTTGTAATCTTGAGTCCGATGATTGAGGTTCAAGTAAACTAAGGTTCTAGAGGACTTAGGATTTGGAGGTTTTTCTTCCGATAAATGTTCAGCACGTATTCGATTAATATACTTTTCAAATTTCAATTCTTGGAAGTGAAACACATACGAGTAATAACCCATCTGAAAAACTATCAGCGTGATATATCTCCTTTCCCCTTAGTAAGTGAAGTACTGTTTAGATTACCTATTGAGATCCGTCTTCTCCTTCGGGCGTGGACTGGCAAAAGTGGAACCTTATTTATATAATACTTCTGTGTATTTCGGTATTCATTTGAGGGTTGATTTAGGTCTGTATATTATGCGTGACGAGCTGAAAGGAGGCTCTTTAGACGTCCTAGTCTGTGGTAATAAGGATGTTGTGTTTGCCATATTGTGGACGGCAAGTGAGAGTTATATTTTAGTTGAACAAAGAGCCGAAGGTCTCTATATTAGACTGTTGATGTTTCACTGTAAATATGTATATTCCGGATGTTGTTCTACGTATAATAGGGCTTACATATTTTTACTACAAGAAATTCGATAGTTATTTTGAAAAATAGACAGTCATCTAATAAATAGCTCTTTACGGCTGAGACAGTGGTTTTAGAAGTAAAGCCTTGCTCGAAGATAATTATTATGGTGCCCTAGTGGTCCCCCCCCCGTAGGATCTCCACCTTGTCGTGGTGGGGGGGCTCAGTAGCCGTGGTTTGGTCACCCACGGTTAAGCTAAGCGAGATCCCGGGAGTGGACGCTCCGCGTGGGCTTGACGGAGACCTGCGCAGGATGTGTCCAAAGATGCGGGTGCGAGGGACAGTTCTTCTGTCCCTCGCAGTCGGGCGCGGTCGCGGGAGGAGAGGCGTGTCGGTGTTGCGTTGCCGCGCGCCCTATCTCACGCGACCAAATGTGGGCGCACCATTTGTTGCGTTGCGGTGGGGTCGCAGAGGAAGAGGAGATGCGGTGTTGTTAGGTTGCCGTCCTCCCTATCCTCTGCGGCCGCTGGGTGTTTTGGCGGCGGAGCCCAACACCTTCATCCGCCGCCAAGAGGGTTTTGTTCGGGGCCCGCCTGACCATCTGGCGGGCCAATACCCGTCGGGGGTTAGCGAGGAATGCTTCGGTGATACCCGACCCTCCGACACACGGGTACATGAGGTAATAAAAAAAAATGGTGCCCTAGTGGTGGTGGGTAATGCCAAAAGTATAATAACTGCGATGGCGCCTCTCAGCAGTCAAGGAACATTGACGGAAAATGCGGCAGTCTCAGGTAGGTAAGCATGTAGCAACGCCTGTAGGGGACACATACCTCCTCCGCCTACCCAAGAGGCGAAGAATTATACCGTTATTAGAGTTGCCACCATGAAGACAAAAAGTACTGCCATCAACTATATGCTCCGCTCATTGTCAACTATATTTGTCAATCGACAATATATGTAGTTGACAATGAGCCAATCGTGAAGACTAACTTAACTACTAAAGCGCTACGGGAGTAGTGCCAGTGAAAGATTTGTAATAAAGGCAAATATATCATGTATCGAATTTAAACTATTGAGGTATATTTTGGATTGTAAGACTGTCTCCCCATAGTTCCTTTAAAGCAACATAAACTTCGGGTAATTTGAAGAATTCATTCCAGATTATTTTATTAGTTTAGCATTGGGGTTTAACATTGGGGTAAGTTTACACAATGCGTCACCAGCCTTTAACAGTCCACTGCTGGACTAGGCCTCTCCTTTGAAAGGAGGAATTGGCCTACTATACCACGCTGGCCAAACGGGTTGGTATAGGGTTTGTATCAAGTTTTCCTTCTCTTACAGTGCTGTTCTCTGCATATTATGCTCCCTCTGTCGGCTCTCACGACACCCATGGGCTGATATGGGGTGGTGACATTCTGTATTCTTAATCCGTCACCACACGGACGATACAATAGCTAAGAATAAATTATATTATGCTTGCCCAACTTGTCACCCGAGCCTAGAACTCAATTATTTAAATTTACTTATCACAACAAAAAAATCCTTACCACATATTATTATAGAAAACATTATACCTACTTACGCGCATAGTAATTAAGTCGCTAAATGCATATCTGGCGAACGCTGAAATTGCCAGTTATGTTAGGTGTACGCAAATATTTCCAATCTGGGTAATCGAATCGTAGCTCCGCGTTGCTCAACGGTACAAAATGATTCATGGAAATTGCACAGTAATCGAAAAAAATACGTTATTGGCATTTGATGCATTGCGCGCTCTGTCTGTTGCCAGAAATATTCACATCGCTCGGAACCGTAATCTATTCGGTTTTGCACACGTGTTCCCATGTTCAACGATTTATGGATATATTATTGTGTCTCGAGTTATTATGTTGTAGATGATTTTATTGGATTCGTGGTTATAAAATAATTGAAGTTGTTCAGTTCACGAGTTGTACTCTGAATAAGTTTCGGAGTAATTAAATGTTTTGTGTGTTGTGTTGTGGGTGAATGTTTTGGCTTACATTGTTACATATTAAATTATATTTATAGGTTGTTACGGGTTTTATGTAGATTTAGGGATTATAAGTAACAATGTATAAAATATACACTTTACCAACTTACAATGTTGATTATTGTCTTAAGTAAAATAAAAAAACGTTTAGCTCGAGGTGAGACAAAGACATTCCTCTTGATATTCATTATTTTTCATTATGATTTTATGCCAAGTGCTGTCCAACTATAATATGTGCGACTGCAGATCATGAAGTCACAGGTTCGATTCCCGGCTTAAGCAAAAAGTGATACTGGCTTTTTCTGATGCGTAAGAACTATCCAACAGAAGCTTCGAATTGGGAATTTGGCGAAGTTACACAAGAGTCATGAAAACCAAGTTTAAGTTTTGTTGGTCTTGCACCCAATATCTCTCCAGTCGTGATGGTTATGCTGTCCAATTAAGTAGACTATGAATGGAGAGTGACTAAATTCTATATAATATCTCCTGCGCAGTTGGCTTATCCTCGTTGCGACTGGCCGCTGTGGCCAAAATTCGACTGGAGGACACTATTACAAGTTTAAGATATGTTTATCCTGTCGATTCCTCAAATATTGTTGTAATACTTATTCTTCAAATTATTCTTGTGTCGCTATAAAGACTGAAACTTACAACACGAGGTGTGGTGATCCTACCACCTTAGCTAATGCGTTGTTCATTTCACAACAACACTACTACACTACAAACAAACTCGCTAATACACGAGTAATAGCTTTGCAAAACGGCGATTTACTTAAATTATATCGAATAAAACGTAGAAAAATACAATTCTCCATCACTTTTATCGCAAGAATGTTGTTTACCGAATCCTTTTTACGTTCACACATGAATGGTCCCTACTCGACTGATTCACTGAGTTCTCGCCGATAAAGTCCGAAAGTTTCGCTTAAAGTACTCAAAGCAAAACAATCTTTTGTATTGCGGTACGTACTACCCACTATCACCACTGGGACTGCCTTTACCTAATTCGAATGCAAGCTAGATTTCGTTTTGTTCCACGGTTTGCCGTCATTTTCAAGTCGTTGGTCAAAGCGGGAAGTGAAATTGCATTAGCATTGATTATATTCTGGCCAATTTTATTGTTTCCATAGTTATGTATGATCGCAGCACGTTTGAAAGCACATACAGGAATGTTTCAAAAATCTTTAACGACAACGTTTTTGGTACAGTAGGTATTGCCGGACCAGCGAAGAAAGACTTTGCAGATATAATTGAAATATTACCAAATTAGCTATATTACGGAGCATAATCGCATAAAATACCTAATTTGTTCAGAATGTCAATAAAGCTTTAAGAGCTTAAGTACCCGCTGAAGGTTAAGTCTGCCCTCATGTTTATGAGGAGGAGTTTATGATTAGATGAGGCTGTAACCTACGACATTTATAGTAACTCTATTTTTATCAACAAACAACTAGTAGGTATTGTTTACTGGTAGTTTTTTCAACATTATTTTTGTTATCGTAAAATCCAATTGGAATCGGAAGATATTCCGGAGCGAGCTCGTATCGACAAGCGGCTTAGTTTAAATTGAAACATATTGGCGGGGAAGGGAATCCTTACCATACGTGTACAGTTCCATCTGTTCAAATAAGGTACTCGCACAGACGCTCACGGCACACAGTCAGTACAGCTCTACCGTATATAATATTTGATTTTATTATTTACACAACGTGATTTTATGTAAGCAAATATTGTTTATTGAATTTACAAGTCGTGATCGACTGTACGGTGTACGACTCAAACCACAACCCGTCTTTATTCAATTAAAGGTTATGCCTCAAGACTCCGCATACCTGAACATAAAACTGTTATACGATGCAGTCTATTAATATGAAGAGCTATAATATAAAATATCACGGCATTGTGAGGATGGCCCGGTGTTGTGAATTTTACGAGGCATGCACTCGATTTCAGTTATAGCATTTCAGTAACAAATATTTTATTACACTTCCTATTTTGCTGAACGGCGCTCACGATTGCACGTGTTATGAATTTCAAATTATGTAGTACCATGAAGTTTCATGTCGCACAATATTTTATATTGCTTTATAGTTAGGTGCATTCTGCTATGAATGACAATTCAGAACAATGGAACATTTTATTAGTACCATATGAATCGTAAACGGCGGCGCGAGCACACGAACCACCGGTGATTTCTTATGCTCTAGAGCCTCGCAGATGGAGCGCCGGCGCGTGTATAATTCAAGGGCACGTGTTACACGTCGCCCCTTATACCCTCTGCAATTTATTCCCACCTTACTTGTCTAATTTCACGCGATCTCAACCGCGTGATTGGTAAAAGTTTACATTGCTGTAGCCGCTCGTCGGAGGAAAGTGTATTAGTTATGTAGATCGCTTCCGTTCCGCCAACCGAAAGCGGACAATAGTGGCGAGATTGTCGTTTGTGTAGAGTGTGACGTACTATCGGAGGATTCTCATGAAAATACACGCACTTGGTAGATTTAGTGCGAAACACCAGCAATAAATAACTGACCCGGAAGGGACAAAGGTAAAAGAGAATCTTCCAAATGAATTGAAAAGGCCTCATACATAAAACAACGAGTCTTTCCCTTGTTACAACTTAGATATCACCTCGGCTGGTGTGAATCACGACGGAGACATTTACATAAGTACACAATACACGGTTGTACGTCAAAAGCTGGAAGTTAAGAAGGGTAATTTCAATTTTATTAGTCCGTAGTAAAAATAAAAATGCAGTTCTGTACGGAAGCCAGTACAAATATTTCTCACACGTAAACTCTTTGAGCGGAACTCGTTTGAATCATGGCCGCTCCCGTGCACTGTGTGCTATCTATATTTGTGTAGTTAGTGTACGTCGAATCCTAGTCTGAGATTGAAACAATGTAAGTATTTACAGAGAAAGTTTGTACCCGGTCTGCGTAGCACATTGCGTTGGCAATGGCTTTATTGTTTTCAGTTGTTACTTTGTGATCAATTGATTCCGGGCAGACGGCTCACGGCGCGACGTCCTGATGTATCAACTTTGTTTCTGTGACATAACCACATTTGTTACTGTCGCGATACTGTTGCTTTATTTCAATGTATCATATTAGTTTTATCGGTGGAAGAAATAAACCTTTCCAGAAAGAAACCTTTCAATAAAACGTACATTTTGTGAAAGTATTATAATTAGTTGTGCAATTTCTTGCATTACCTATATGATGAGTCAATCTTAATCTTCCCATCTTTCCATTGCTGTTCAAATGTTGTATTATAATTATGGTTTTAACTAAAATGGAATTTATCATGATCTTACTGTTAATTTTATCGACTCTTTCGTGAAGATGCACGTTTGTCATGTATATAATAATATTTTCCGTAAGCCTAAGTAAGTTTAAGTAAGCGTAAGTTGTTTTATCACTCACCACGTGGTCAGTCTATTATCTCTCTATCTCTTTTTCTAACGAACACAGATTTAATTCTCGTTTGCTAAAGAGAATTTCCGACTTTTAATTTATAAGAAAAGTCCATAGAATCACTATGCAGTTGGGTATTGAACCTGTGACCTGGTATTAAAGCGTGATAGCTATTTAATTATCTGACACGGTCAATATACGCTATGAAAATAGTTTTTTATTGACTTACTGCGCAAATGTTAGTAGAAACTTAACACTACCAGGTAAGATAGAGCTTTTTCCCTACCTACTAGCCTAATATTTTACTATCTAGAGAAATAAAGTAAGAAAAAATTAGAATTTAATCATGCTTAAGCCAATTGACTCCGAAGAAACAAGTTATGATTAAATAAACATAATAACTTAAATTAGAAAGACTAAATAAGTTAAAAAGCTACCTTCGAAATTTATGTTGTTATGTTATATAAATCATACTCATAAAAATATTATAACCATTTAAGTCGCTTCAAAAGTACAAACTGTCGATTTATTTTTATTCAAATGTAAGTTATGTTCCAAGTTGGTATAAAACAAATAGTAAAATGTCTTCTAAAGTATTGTGATGTGAGTTTGTGTTGGCGCGTCGCATGGAGCAGCAATGCTTTTAGCGCTTGTTGTTATGCAGCGGTGCACGCCGCGTCGCTGCGCGGGCGAGCGGGCGGCGGCGAGCGGACCCGGCGCCCTCAAAAATTCCGATTTATCGCCCAACATGCCGAACTTTCTGGACGCCTTACTCACCTCTCCCCCACGGAAACCTTATTTTATTTAAATTCTTTATACTGTTCCCTAGTTCCGCGTCTACTTCGATAAAGGCCAATTAAATTATTTCGCCAACATATTTTTGCTCCAATTCGGTTTGTTTATTTCATTTACTGATTAACTATTTACCTATCTCTATTTTTGGGTATTTTGTTCACAAACACAAAACCACATATATCCGTTGTTTGATAACCGCACAGCGAACACATAAACATTCCATAAGTAATAGGTTTATGCAAGCAAATAAATATTACTTTCATGTCACGAGCAAAAACCCTTTTGATTGTTCCGTATAAATATGAAACAACAAAACAAAAAGGAAAAGGAAATTATTTCACGTTTGAGTAACAAAACACAAAGGTGTAGTTTATTTGCATTCGCATCAGCGTTAAGTCATTTTTCTAGTGGCGAGAGAACCGAGAAAATAATAGCTGGTGAGGGAGATGAAAGAAGGCAAATTTAATATCGCAGTCGATAATGTAGCTAACAATAATATCTGAGGGGGTTAGCGCAGGTAGTGACATGGCGTCAAGTTTTCACGCAAACAAACCAATAAACGTCGGCGGCGAGACAATTTTGGGGAAGAAAGCAATTATTTATGTTTCATATTGATATATGTATGTGCGGAGCTGAACGGTAATCCGTTCACCTGCCGCGGCGTGTAATTGCCCAACTTACATTATTGTTATTGGCGGCGAAATGAATTCCATTTCCGATCATGTAAACGCGCCATCATCACTTTGTTACGACGCTTTGAGATAGGGGTGCATTGTTTTGTTCGATCAAACTTTTAGGCTGATTCAGTGTTTCTTTTGTTTGTACGTGTTGTATTTGTGTGGGGACTTACAGTGTAGTTTCGTTAGTGACGTTTATATCTCGTGATTGAGATGCGTTGTTTTCATTTTAGTGACTATTTATTTTATAAAAGAGGAAGCTTGGTCTACTCTCATTGAACTTATATGTGTGTACACGAATGTGTGTTTGTTTGTTAAAATTTTACGCTTGAACTGTTCTACTGATTATCATAAAATCATTGTTTGAAATAGAAATAGTTTTATGATAAGTCAAGTCGATTATATCGATTTAGTAACGTTTAGTTTAGTCTATTGTAAATTTTGACTATGGTCACACTAAACTGTCATTCACTCTCTTTGGTTGATTGTCCGTTTCCTGGTATAAAAGTTTTCTTCGCCCACGCAGTTTATTGTAATTTTGAGTTTTTGAGTTAATTATAGTAATTAACAGCCTCGCAACCGTCGCTATATGAAGTTGTCCGACGAGGTTGTGAGCGATTGACAAAGTAAATTAATACCTACGGTTTTGTCCTCTATTGAAATTATCAACAAAGAACAAAGCTCTCGATCTCCTGACTTCTTACTTGGGCAACAGAATCCAGAAGGTCGAAGTTAATGGTAAGACATCTCCAGGTTCAGCTTTAAAAATGGGTGTCCCGCAGGGTTCAATTCTAGGTCCATTTCTATTCTTGATATATATTAACGATTTACCTAATTATGTAAAGGACAATCATGAGATTGTGTTGTTCGCGGATGATACATCTTTGATTTTTAACATTAAACGACAACAGGTTAATTTTGACGAAGTAAACAATGCACTCTCTAAAGTTGTTAATTGGTTTAATGTAAATTACCTATTACTTAATAATAAGAAAACAAAACTTTTAAAATTCTCTATGCCTAATGTTAAACAAATGGAAACCAATGTGCAACTTAATGAATCTAGGATTGAGCCCGTCGAGTCAACCCTGTTTTTAGGTATTATGCTCGACACCAAACTACAATGGGGTCCACATATTGAAAGGCTATCGGGCAAACTCAGTTCTGCAGCTTATGCAGTTAAGACAATTAGACGCCTTACAGATTTAGAAACAGCTAGAATGGTTTATTTCAGTTATTTTCATACTTTAATGTCGTATGGGATTCTTCTCTGGGGGAGTGCTGCAGACCTTAATACAATATTCGTTCTACAGAAAAGAGCTTTAAGGGGAATTTATAACCTCGGTCCAAGAGTTAGTCTTAGAGAAAAATTCAAAGAAATAAACATTCTAACTGTTGTTGTGATACAACAGTTAGAATGTTTATTTCTTTGAATTTATATATTATATTTATGAAAATCTGTTATTTATGTACATAAAAATATTGACAAATTTAGTAAAAAATGTGATATACATTCTGTAAATACAAGACACAAGAATAATCTGGTAGTTCATAGCACTCGTCTCCACAAAATAAGTAGCTGTTTTATGGGGCAATGTATACGCTTTTATAACAAGCTCCCTTATAATTTAAGAAACTTATGTATAAATAAGTTCAAAATTATTGTTAAAGCGAAATTATGTTCAAAAGCATATTATAAAATATCTGAATATAAAGACGACCAAAACACTTGGGATTGAGCTGTTCTAATTCGACACACAAAAATAATTGTATAAAATGCTTTTTTTTAATGACGTTTCGTAAGTACTTGCAAAGTTTATACGAAATAAAGAAGTATTTAAATTCATTTCATTTCATCGCCCCTTGAAAGCAAATGGGTGCTCCGCGAGTCGTAGTGGTGTCGAAGTGAATTCGTGCTATAAAAGAATATTTGGAACCCGTTTGATTGCCGCTTCCTTGATCAATAACTGGCACCGGTTTATTTGTGATATAAATAGTATCTTAATGACTATTGTAAAACTTTGGTGAATCCGCCAACGTGCATCGTGGTCTGAAGAAGGACGCCGATCTGGACCTCGAGTAGTGGTATTCATAACGATTTTCTTGTTATTTTGGCCAAAATTATGAGTTAATCTTATAGGTCCACTCAAGAACATCATCAGGAGCATCAGTGAAGATTTGGTAAGTCAATCAATATTGTAATTTGGATTTCAATTCATAACTGTGCAACGCAGTGCATTGTGTTTAGGCCTTTGCCTTACCGTGATTAGGTGGATATATAACAAACTTCCACTGCGCACCCTGAACAATTTCCTACCTGCCTACGGTAATTCTAGACATAATTTTTGGTAGCAGAGCGTGGTTGTATCTTAGCTGCTGTTGATTGTACCTATACTCAGATTGGTATTGTATAGGCTAAAATAGGCTTGTATCTGAGCTATATATTCATTGTTAACAGTGTTGTGGTGTTCCCAGGTTAGTTTTATTTAAAATACATCATATTTATTTGTATTGGTTCACCTACATAACTTGAAACACATGTCATACATAACCTCAATCAGTAATTGTTTGATTTAAATTGTTGAAATCTAGTATAGATTTGTTGTTGTTAGTACCTATTAATAAGTCACTTTGATTGGATACATAACAGTTACATGTATCAATTAATGAAGTTAATGGTAAATTGCATATTGACCGCTGACCAGCGAAATAAGTTTGAAACATTATAACAACCAAACTTGACAAACCTTTGTTGTTATAATATATTGATAAAATTGTTAGGTAACAAAAAATGGTGCCTACAGTTGTAATATAATTATAAAACATTTAGTCTGTTTGTTGCAATATTTAATTAATTACCTAATTTAAGTTTCAACTTTAATTGTTGTATATTATAACTTTAATAACCTTTGTCTTTGAGTCAATATATTGAAACTATGATTTTGTTGGGCAGTAAATACCTGCCACTTGCTTGTACCAGCAGTAAACAGCCTAATACTTTGTTGGTTTCAAGGAATTAACAAATATTAAGTTTTGATTGATAATATTGTTTAGCGCTTGTCCGAGCTCTTTTGCAAACTTAATAGATAGATAGATAGATAAATAAATCTGTATTGTACACCACATAAAGAAAACATACATAGAATGAGCACAAACAAGAAATGCACAATTGGCGGCCTTATCGCATACAGCAATTTCTTCCAGGCAACCTATATATAAATATGTTAGCTATCAAGGACTTGCGTGCGGCTGCTGGTGCTATTGCATCAGATTTGCGCTGGTTTGCCTCAGCCAGTGCCGTCGCCAGCAGGCCTTACTACAAAGGTATGAGCGGATCGATGATCGCCTGGCAAGTGTGGAACAGCAATTGCGCACTTTCAGCGCTTGCTGTCTCGCAGTGTCAGTTAATAAATTCACCGCTGACCAGCGAAATAAGGTCAGCGAAGATTATGCCCAGGTCTTAGACCTGTATGATGCTGTCTCCAATAGTGCGGGACAATTAATTGCCGAGAGGGACGGGCAACCCGGCTTGAAGCAGAAGCTTCCTAGGACAGCACCGGGGCTGGTGAGTAGGCTTCCTACCTTAGACCTCCCGCATTTCGATGGCTGCCTAGGAAGCTACCTGGGCTTCGTTAATTTGTTTGACAGCCTGGTAAATTTTATTTTATTTTATTTTATTGGCTTACCAACAACTGTTAACACTTATAATAGTACATTATCACACTGACATATTAACTAAATCTAGTGTTACAGTCAATTATAGGTGAGCACCACATGAGCTATGTTTAGCAAAGATATGTTAACTTAAATTAAGATGTATTAAACCTATATAATTATATTAAGTAGAAAATATCTATTAAAACAGAGGAATTTATAGGCACTATAATAACTAACTACGTACTTGGACATTAATAAGCGTGAGATTTAATGATGTTATGGAACTTGCCAAGCGAATCGGTGCGCACGTCAATGAGGTCACTGCAACTGTTCAACAGTTTGCAAAGTCTGGGAATGGCTGAGTTTGCACCAAGCACAGTACGACAAAACGGAGGACATAGAGGTGTAATCGGGGCGCGCGGGTATCTGGCAGGAACTCGGAATTTTACCATCAATAATTCTGGACCATATATCCATACCATGTAATAATTCTGGACAGTCAATTTTGTTTTGCAGAATTTTAACCAGGAACAGGGAGTCTGTCACTTTAAAACGGTCTTCAATGGATACCATGTTGAAGTGTGCCAGTCTGTTTGTGTAAGAGCGTTTCTTTTTCGCTATCCCAGCAGAAAATGATAAGTGCCAAAGGAACCTTTTCTGTATTCTTTCAAGCCTCAGAGTATGGGATGCATAATGCGGTCTCCACATTGTGCTACAGTATTCTACGATACTGCGCACGAGAGTGTTATAAACTATAATTTTAGTTCTACTACGTCTAAAACCGGATACGTTCGGATTAATATTAGATTCTTGTAAAAACTTATGTAATTCATTACAAGTGCCGACAAAATTTGTGCCATTATCAGATAAGATGCTCTTGGGTTTGCCTCGACGAGCAACAAAACGTTTTAAAGCTGCCATATAGCCCTCTTTAGTGAGATCTGTAACGAGCTCGATATGGACAGCCTTGACTGCTAGGCAAACAAAGATGCATATATACGCCTTTAAAAGTTTGCACCCTCGCCCCTTTCGATCTGCTATCAATATTGGCCCGGCATAATCAACACTACAATTTATGAATGGGAACTCCAAGTGAGTTCTTTTAGAGGGCAACTGCCCCATAACTGGTTGCACATTTTGAGCCTTATACCTAAAACATTCTATGCATTTTCTTACTACCAACTTAGATAGATTTCTACCGCCAAGAGGCCAATATGTTTGACGTACATTTCCTAACAATAACTGAGGGCCAGCATGAAGTAAGATTCTATGTTGCATTTGAAATATCAATTTTGTAAAGTGGTGCTTGCCGCATAGCAAAACTGGATGCTTAACCTCGTATTCATATGGTGAGTTGTCCAGCCTGCCACCTACACGAATAATGTTATCATTATCTAAAAAAGGGGTTAAATAAATAAGTCTGTTCCTGCGCGGCAATGACTTCCCTGATCGAAGTATCGCGTACTCATCTGCAAACATTTCAGTTTGAGCTGCACGTATCAATATAGATAAGGCATCTTTAAATTATTTAATAGAAAGAGGACCTGTTACTTTAGAATTAGGATTCTTTGAATTGTGTATGAATCTATGTATATATGCCACTGGTCTTTGTAAACGATTTAAGTTTGAATGTTTATGAATTAATGAATGAATGATTGATTTATTTGTGAGAGACGAAAGTACATGATTTTGTGAATGTGTGAGAAACGAGTGATCAGTGAAGTTTGATGTAATGACTTCTGGTAGATCTTGTATCACACTTCTATTAGGCATGACTGGCCCGTCCTTTTCATGATTTAACAAAAAGTGAGGCCCTGACCACCATAAAGAACACTTGCTGATAAGGTCAGCCTTCAGCCCTCTAGAAACAAGATCCGCCGGATTGTCCTTAGACGGAACGTAACTCCACGTGTGCCCTGCTGTGTTCTCCTGAATCTCATTGACACGATTACGCACGAAAGGTTTTAATTGAGTCGGTGACATTGACAACCAACCCAACACTATTGTTGAGTCACACCAAAATTGGCATTTGGTAATGGGCAGAGTTATCGAACTCAGTACTTTAGCACACAGTCTCGCCCCTAGCAATGCCCCACAAAGCTCCAGACGAGGAATGGTGGTGGGCTTTATTGGTGCTACACGATTTTTAGACGCATAAAGTTGTACCTGAACTACCCCTTGCTCGTTTACTGATCGGAGATACACACAACAGCCAAACGCTTTCTCTGATGCATCTGTAAAAACATGAATCTCATGCAATATAGCATTGTCACACACAACGCATCGGGGAATTTTTAAATTATGTTAACTTGGAAGAGTGTTTATAAAATCGTACCAGCTATTACAAATGGACTCTGGGACCTGCTCATCCCAATCACACTTGGCTAACCATAATTGCTGCATTAGAATTTTTGCCTCAACTACACATGGACCTACCAAACCTAATGGATCATATATTTGACTTATGACTGATAACACTTGACGTTTAGTAACCTGTTTATCACTGCATCAATGTGAATAGAAAATGATAAATAATCTGCTTCACACATCCAAAGTAAGCCTAAAGTTTTCGATGCCAGATTCCTATCCTCAGCTAAGTTTAGGCAACCCGAAACCTCTGAAGAATTTGTAATTTGGTTTAAAATTGACGAATTATTAGACTTCCATTTTCTTAAATGAAAATTAGCTGATGACAAAACAGAAATTACCTCTTTGACCATCTCTACGATGTCGGATACTAAATTTCCACCAGCAAGATAATCGTCAACGAAGAAATCGCGTTCAATTGAAGACCTAACGTTTTTACTAGTAGCAACTTTAGCCAAACTAACCAAACATTTTGTCGCCAAATATGGTGCGGCTGCTTCCCCATAACTTAATGTATTGAGCCTGTACGTTTTCAGGCGCTCCAGAGACAAAAATCGACGCTTAGCCATTTCATATGACTCACCTAAAACGTTAGGATTGTTTTTTAATGGAATTGTTACAACAAAACGACCCTGTTCATCACGAATAGTGTTTTGACGAAAGCTTTCTTCACATGCGCGTTCTTCTCGAGACATAGAATGTATTGATGACACAGAATCTAGTTCCCAAAACCTGTTTATATTACTGCTTAATTCATCCATCGACACATTGCAATAGTATTATTGTTTTTTAGATGACGAAACAACTGGGACTGGGCCCGACACTATCCACCCGAATCTTGTGGCGTGAAGATTGGGTTTATTCTTACCTAAGTTGATCGATGAGGTACCTAACACATTCCAAAAGACTTCAGCGCCGACAAGAATATCAATAACTGACGGAATGTGGAATGAGGGGTCAGCCAGTTGAATATCCGTTGGAATGTTGATGTTGCTAATGTCCACCATACATGACGGCAAATTCCTAGTTATCTCAGGCAGTATAATACAACTGATATTCTCCTTATAGGCACCATTTCGGGACTGAATTGTAAACATACAAGACTGTGTGCTATTAGACATCTGATTGTTTATACCTGATATAGTGGAGTTAGCATTACGTCTGGACAACCCTAGCTTGTGACACAGTGTTTCAGTAATAAAATTGGCTGTGCTACCGTTATCCAGCAGAATCCTGGCGTCGAGCTTCTCACCTTGGCTGTTGACCACTGTCACCAGAGCTGTGGAAAGCAAAATAGAACGGGTAGAGTTTTCTGTAGTATCACCCGACAAGGCGACGTTTTCAGACGTGCTGTTTTGAAATTGTGCACCTCCAACAACGTCAGTAGGTAAGCTAGGTAAAGCAATACTAGGCATAGGGTCTTGGAAGTTGCTTGAGTTAGGTTGATCTACATGTAAAAGGGTATTATGCCTACGTTTACAGTATTTACAATGCGACAATTTACACTGTTTACTAGAATGACCAGAACGTAAACAATGAAAACATAACTTAAGCTCCTATACCTTTAACAAACGATTTTCTACTGTTAACTTACGAAAATCTTCGCAAACAAACATAAAGTGGTATTTTTTGCACATAGGACATTTACTGTAATTTTTTGTAATTCCTTTGTGTTTATTATTGTTTAAATTGTCGCTTTTATTGGAAATTTGTGTATCTACTATATAGCTGTTAGTACTACTATCTACATTTTTGTTTGATTGTTCAGTACGTTCAACCGTCTCCAACAAATCAGCCCGCTTGCTAACAAATGAACAAAATTGTGACAAAGTAGGATTTTTAGATGAACTATTACAATACTCCTGCCAGTCTCTGTTAGTGACTTTATCTACTTTGTTAGTCAACATGTACAGTAAGATTGTATCCCAATATTCAGTGGGTTCATTCAATGTTTTAAGTGCTCGAATATTTTTATTGATTGTGTCCACAAATTGCCGCAAATCTAGACACGATCTTTGACACTGACTGCGGGAACATTGAATAAGGCCTGCACATGGTTGTTTATCAAAAGCCTGCTATTGTCGTACCGTTCACATAGTAAATTCCACGCCATCTTGTAATGATCAGCCTTAAAATCAATATTTTTTATTATTTGTTTAGCATCTCCCTTGAGCGATGCACGAAGGTAGTGAAATTTACCAATGTCATCGATATTACTGCTATTGTGAATTAAAGAAATATATATGTCCTTATACTCAAGAAAACACTGATAACTACCATCGAATTGGGGTAAATCTATTTTAGGTAAGCGAACAAAATTTTGACGTAACGATGCACCTTTGTTTTTGTCTGTTGAGCCCGCTACAGACACGGCGTCATTGCCGGCATCAGCGCTGATCATCAAACTGCGCGCTTGCGCCACCACTGCATGGTAACGGTCCTCGAACTTGGCACGTTCCCCATACGCCTCGTCTAGGTTGTCCGAGAGCATCTCAATCTCCAACTGCAAATTGTCAAATGCATCATATAAGGCATCAAATTTACTAAGCCGTCCCTCCAGCTCAATGCGCTGCAAGCTTGAAAGTGATTCGCAACTAAGAAGCACGTTAACATAATTGGAGAAGTTTGTAAGCTTAGCTTTCATGGCACTGCGTTTTCTTACTAATAGATCGTCAGTAGACATTATAAAACTGGTTTTATTTCTGTTTGAAATAGAATTAGTTTTTATTATAAGTCAAATCGATTAGATCGATTGAGTAACATTTTGTTTAGTCTATTGAAAATTTCTGACAATGGTCACACTGAACTGTCACTTCGGTCTCTTCCCGCGTTTAGAAATTACCACGTTGTCGTCTCGTACGTAAAATAATTGTTCGCCTTTTGAAAAGCACATCATTGTAGCTACGCGAATAGTGAGTAAACCGCTTTGAACGCCGCCTGATCTAGTGCTGGCAACGGTAAATTGATTGTGAACTATTGATTGACATTTGTGAAAACTGTGAATCTGGTATCGACTTCCACGTGCCAACGTGTCCTGAAGACGTCGCGTTTGAAGCTTAATAGCTAAGTATAAGATACTTCATTCATTTATTTTGGCCAATATACTTGTATGAATGTGTCTAATTTAGCTCAAGCCTGACATCAGCAAGGATAGCGGGTGAGTGAAACCCAACATTGATATTGATTGATTTAAATTCATCGCTGTGCAACGCAGTGCATTGTGTCTGGATCATTGTCTATCGTGGTCAGGTAGATGTATTACATCTTCCACTGCGCACTTCTGATACACCTTCCTGCCTGGCTACGGTAATTCTAGACATAAACTTTGGTGCAGAGCTGTAGTTGAAATTTAGCCGCTGTTGCATTACTGAGTATAAACTCAGATTGGTATGAGCTTGTATCTTATCACCTTGTAGACAGTATTGTAGTGTTTGTCAGGTCAGTTATTGTCTAAAATACATAATATTTAATTGTATAAGTTGACCTAGATAATTTGAAACACATTGTCACATAACCTCAATCAGTAATTGTTAATTTGTATTGTTGAAAAATCTAACTTAAATTTGTTGTTGCATTAATAAGTCAGTTTGTTTGGATACATAAGAGCTGTATGTATCAATAAATTTAGTAAATTTAGTTCATTGCATATATTCATAAACATTGTAATAATCAAACTTGACCTTGCCACTTGGGCGGGTTACATTAATAAACTTTGTTTTGTTATAATATAGATAATATTGCTAGGTAACACATATTCTGTGCTTACTTACTATTGTATATCTCAAATAACACAGCCAGTCTGTCTGTTGCAAATAACTAATTAATTAATTTGAAGTTTCAACTTTTAATTTGTTATAAGTTATAACTTTGATAACTTTTGTGTTTGATTCTTCAATATATTGAAACTATTAATTTTGTTGGACAGTAGATACCTGTCACTTGCCTGCACTTGCAGTAAACAGGCTAATACTTTGTTGGTTTCAAAGAATTGAGAAAAATTAAGTTTTGATTGTTAATATTGTTTAACGCTTGTCCGGGCTCTTTTGAAATTTTGATTATGTCAGCTATCAAGGACTTGCGTGCGGCTGCTGGTGCTATTGCGTCAGATTTGCGCTGGTTTGCCTCAGCCAGTGCTTTAGTGAACCGGCCTGATCGCCAGCAGGCCCTACTTCAAAGGTACGAGCGGATTGACGATCGCCTGGCAAGTGTGGAACAGCAATTCCGCACTTTCAGCACTTGCTGTCTTGAAGTGTCAATCAATGATTTCACCGCTGACCAGCGAAATAAGGTCAGCGAAGACTATGCCCAGGTCTTAGACCTGTATGATGCTGTCTCCAATACTGCGAGACAACTAGTTGCCGATAGGGAAGGGCAACCCGGCCTGAAGCAGGAGCTTCCTAGGTCAGCACCGGGGCTGGTGAGTAGGCTCCCTACTTTGGACCTCCCCCATTTTGATGGCTGCCTAGGAAGCTACCTGGGCTTCATTAACTTGTTTGACAGCCTGGTCAATGACAGGGCTGACCTTCGGCCAGCACAAAAATTGGCCTATCTAATGTCGGTTCTGGATGGGGAGGCTAAGGGCCTCATCCAGCATCTGCCCGTGTCTGACGAGGCGTACCAGACGGCTCGGGACCTAATTACCCGTAGGTACCATAATAAGCGTGGCCTCGCCGACACGCACATTGAGCAGATTTTGGGCTTGCCGACGCTCACCCGGGTCTCTGGGTTGCGCACCCAACTGTTGAACCCGCTTTTGGTGGCCATCAACGCACTTAAGTGCCTTGACCTGCCCGTGGACCAATGGTCCTATCTATTGGTGCACATTGTGCTGAAGAAGCTGCCTGCCGACCTGAGGTCGCGTTTTGAACAGCGCTTTGGTGGGGATAGCGCGACCCATTTGCCCCCCTTTGCTGACCTGGAGAGGTTCCTGGAGGATGAGTGCCGGGTCTTGGTCAACTCCGGTGGTGACACGCCGGCTAAGACGCAGCCGCCCAAGGTCAAGGAGCAGGCTCGCGTTCACACCCGAGCCAATGTTGACCGGCGCCCTCCTCGCTTTGCGGTAACGCAGAGCCCAGCGGAGTGCTCCTACTGCAAGGTCACGGGGCACAGAACGGCCAGTTGTAGGGCATTCTTGGACCTACATGTCGCCTCTCGAAGGCGCATCGCGAATGCCCGCCGCCTTTGCTTCTCTTGTTTGGGGTCCCACTACCAGCGAGACTGCCCAAACTCTCGCCCCTGTCCTCACTGTGGAGGACAGCATTTGGACATTCTCTGCATGAATGCCAGAGAGGTTGGCCGCTTGTCCAACCAGCCGACGCCGCGCACGGGCGGGTGTTTTGAAGGTGGCAGCCGAGGCTCACCGGCGCGTAGCCGAGAGTCGCCTCGCTCAATTGATCGCCACTCACCCCGCTTGGAGAATCGTAGCGTGCGCACGCCTCCTCTCTCTCGCGCACCTGAATGTGCTGTTCAGCGTCACCAGCACCATGACTGCTGCCCCAGGTATTCCCCTCCTTTGGCGGAGCGTCCCCGCCTTGACTCGCGCCCACCTCGTTTTGGGCGGGTGCGTCACTATGACCCCCCACAGATGGCACGCGGATCGAGTCATCGCGCCTTTGAGGACTTCAAGCCGCACCCTCGCTTTGACTTGCCTGGTCCTGGCCAACGGTCGCCGCCCAGGCAACAATAGGTAATTAACTCCTGCCCTATAACGCCAACCTCCCCCATTGAGACCGTTATCCTACCAACGGTTGCTGTTAGGGTCTGGGGACCCACGGGGACCTCTGTTGTTGTCCGTGCTATATTGGACACAGGTTCACAAGGTTGCATTGTTTCCACTTATTTGGTAGGGCAGGTTAAATTAAATATGGGCTCCTTTCCAAATTGTATACGGGGCATAGGTGACGTAGCCTCTAATGTTGAAGGGCAAGTTAAGGTTTTGTTTGGCCCTGTTGAATCTTCACACCCGAGGATTAAAACCTCGGCTATTGTGTTGAAGAATATTTTGGGTATGCACCCACAGAAACAGCTACCCGCTGCTGTGGTGTATTTGACATCGGGATTAGAACTGGCAGACCCCAAATTTGACACACCGGGACAAATCGACTTGTTGATTGGCTCTGATGTCCTCGGTGGAATTTTGATTGGTGGGAAACGGGTCTTGGTGCCAAATGGTTTGACTGCCATCCCGACCATATTTGGATTTGCTTTGATGGGACCTGTACCTAGGGACCCCCCTCCACCCAAACTTGATAATTTGTTGGCTGTAGGCTCTGCTCTCTCTGATGCAGTTCAGAGGTTTTGGGAGGTAGAGGAGCCCCCTCAAGTTGCCCGTTTGAATCCAGAACATGAGGAGTGCGAGCTGTTCTTCCAGAACAACACTGGTCGACTCCGTTCTGGTCGGATCATTACGAGGCTACCCTTCCTGTCTGTTCGGCCTCCGCTTGGTGAGTCACGACCTTTAGCCGAAAAGAGGTTGTTGGCCATGGAGCGCCGCATGGGTCGTGATCCGGAGCTCAGACAGAAGTACATTGAGTTCATGAGGGAATATGAACAGTTGGGACACATGTCTGTGTCAAATTTGGATTGGCGTTCGGTGGAGCACTACTTTCTCCCGCATCATGCGGTATTGAAGCCATCGACTGGCAAGCTGCGCACAGTGTTTGATGGTTCTGCGCAGACTTCAACAGGCGTATCCTTGAACCAGTGCTTGCATTCTGGTCCCAAGTTGGTCAAGGACCTTTGTGACGTCATCACCAGCTTCCGACGACATCAGGTTGTCTTTGTGGCCGACATAAAAATGATGTTCAGGCAGACGATTATCCACCCTGATGACCGTCGCTTCCAGCTGATCCTTTGGAGAGAGTCTCCTCGCGATCCCATGGTCGTCTACGAGCTCAATACAAATACGTACGGGTTAAGGTCAAGCCCCTACTTGGCAATACGTTCTCTTTGGGAGCTCGCAGACCGCGAAGGCCTACGTTTCCCACGAGCCTCCGCCATCTTGAAAGACGATATTTACGTCGATGACATTTGCTCGGGCGCCTCCACAGCGGACGAGGCGATACTCCTGCGGGACGAATTGATAGGCATTTTAGCCTCCGCTGGTTATGAGTTGCGCAAATGGATTTCCAACTCACCAGCGCTTTTGGAAGGCTTGCCAGAGGATCATCAGCAGGATCCACATTTGTTTGAGATTGTTGACAACCCCGCCATGATGGCTGTTCTCGGCGTTCAGTACAGACCAGTCCAAGACATCTTTACATATAACGTAGACTTGAAATTGCCGTGTTCTTGGACTAAACGTCTCGTATTGTCCACTGTCGCCAGAACCTTTGATCCGAACGGTTGGATCTGTCCAATTATATTTTGGGCAAAATGCTTCTTGCAGAAGCTTTGGACAGCAGGATTGACCTGGGACGAACCTCTGCACGGCACTCTTGTTGAGGAATGGACATCTTTTGTATCCTCACTTCCTGCCGTCAACGAGATCTCCTTGCCTCGTCCCATCCTTCCTCCCGGGAAGTACAAGGCCACCCTTCACGGGTTTTGTGATGCCTCGGAACGTGGTCACGCGGCTGTGGTGTACTTGCACACAGTCAGTGCCTCAGGTCAGGTGAGAGTTTCCCTGATCATGGCGAAGAGCAAGGTCGCACCCCTTCGGACATCTCTGACCATCCCAAAATTGGAGCTCTCGGGAGCAGCACTACTTGTACGCTTATTGAACCACGTGTCTAACACTTTGGGTAAAAGCATTTTTATTAGTGGGACCTACGCCTGGACAGACAGCCAAATTGTACTTTGTTGGTTGAAGGCTTCTGTTCACACCTTGGAGGTATTTGTCGCTAATCGCGTTTCCCAAATCCAGAAATCCGAAGTCAAACTTGTTTGGAGACACGTGCCAGGTGAGCTCAACCCCGCTGATTGTGCCTCGCGCGGATGCTTGACGCCTAGTTTGATAGGTCATTCGCTGTGGTGGGGTCCAGAATGGTTGAGTCGACCAGAAATTGATTGGCCTCGAACGCCAGTTTTGAATACTTCTGATTTGCCGGGTCTACGAACACTCGCTCTTGAGAAGGTAGAATGCGCCTTCGACCCCGATTTCCTGTTGAATCGTTACAGCTCCCTCGACAAGTTGTTAGGTGTTACTGCTTGGATAAAGCGTTTTGTTTTTAACTTTAGGCACCCACAACAGAAACGACTGACACCGTTTCTGTCACCACAGGAACGACAGGAGTCCCTCACCTTTTGGGTTCGTTCTGTGCAATTGGCGCATTTTGAAAGGGAGATTGCTATCCTCAAGTCGGGGAAATCGAAATTGTCGGGAGCTGTCTCTAAATTGAACCCCTTTTTGGACGATACGGGTCTCTTGCGCGTCGGAGGGCGTCTCAAGAACGCCAACCTCCCTTACGGAGCACGTCACCCCCTTTTGTTACCTAAGGACGGTCATTTGGTACGCTTGTTGGTAACTGACCGTCACCTTAAAAATTCGCATGCTGGTTGTAATGCGCTCTTGGCCATTTTGCAACGCGAGTTTTGGATCGTGTCTGCCCGAAGAATTATTCGGAGTGTAGTCTTTCGCTGCATCCCTTGCTATAAGCTCAAGGCTTCTACTATGCAGCCCTTGATGGGAGACCTACCGGCAGATCGCGTAACTGAGAGCAGGACGTTTGACGGTGTTGGCACGGACTTCGCTGGTCCCTTCTTGGTGAAAACGTCGACACTTCGAAACAGCAAGACTGTCAAGGCCTACTTGTGTGTTTTTGTTTGTCTTTCCACAAAGGCCGTACATTTGGAACTGGTCTCCTCGCTTTCGACCGAGGCGTTTGTAGCCACATTTGACAGATTTGTGTCCCGCAGAGGGCTGCCTTCCTTGATCCGTTCTGACTGCGGCACTAACTTCAAGGGCACTTATAATTATCTGAATGATGTTGTTAATTTCCTTGAAACCAACAAGGCTGACATAGGTGATAGGCTTGCCCGACGTGGGATAAATTGGTTGTTTTCCCCACCAAATTGTCCACACTGGGGTGGTATTTTTGAGGCCGCTGTAAAATCGGCCAAAACACACTTGCGCAGGACAATCGGTGAGTCTGTCCTTACATTTGAGGAACTCGCAACTGTGTTTTGTAAGATTGAGGCCGTTTTGAACTCTCGGCCATTGTGCCCGATCTCCTCAGATCCGAATGATTTGGAGGCCCTTACGCCGGGCCATTTTTTGATTAGTCGCCCACTTGTCGCCTTGCCTGAGTACCCCTATATTGATACGAGACCTGGTCGTCTCTCGCGTTTTGAATTGGTACGCCAGATTACTCAGAGCTTTTGGAAACGCTGGAACTTGGAATATTTGCACATACTCCAGCAACGCGTTAAGTGGACCGACAAGACCGATCCACCCAATCGTTTTGATCAAGGAGGCTAACCTTCCGCCACTCAGATGGCGCAGGGGGCGCATCCTTCATTTGGTAACTGGGGCTGATGGAGTTCCCCGATTTGCTAAGGTCTTGGTGGACGGTTCGATTCTGAGGAGAGCGGTTGCAACATTGTCACGTCTACCAACCGATTAGCGGACCGGTAGGCCGGTCCGGGGCGGGTGGATGTTTGAAATAGAATTAGTTTTTATTATAAGTCAAATCGATTAGATCGATTGAGTAACATTTTGTTTAGTCTATTGAAAATTTCTGACAATGGTCACACTGAACTGTCACTTCGGTCTCTTCCCGCGTTTAGAAATTACCACGTTGTCGTCTCGTACGTAAAATAATTATTCGCCTTTTGAAAAGCACATCATTGTAGCTACGCGAATAGTGAGTAAACCGCTTTGAACGCCGCCTGATCTAGTGCTGGCAACGGTAAATTGATTGTGAACTATTGATTGACATTTGTGAAAACTGTGAATCTGGTATCGACTTCCACGTGCCAACGTGTCCTGAAGACGTCGCGTTTGAAGCTTAATAGCTAAGTATAAGATACTTCATTCATTTATTTTGGCCAATATACTTGTATGAATGTGTCTAATTTAGCTCAAGCCTGACATCAGCAAGGATAGCGGGTGAGTGAAACCCAATATTGATATTGATTGATTGAAATTCATCGCTGTGCAACGCAGTGCATTGTGTCTGGATCATTGTCTATCGTGGTCAGGTAGATGTATTACATCTTCCACTGCGCACTTCTGATACACCTTCCTGCCTGGCTACGGTAATTCTAGACAATTTCAATGGAAAAAGAAAAAGAATTCGCTAATAGAATCAATTATTTAGATAGAAAAATTTGGTAATTACAAAGAATAAGGATAATGCGATATAAACAGTTATGTAGCAGCGAATAGGTATAAAGAAGGTAAATATTGCAATGAATAGCCGTATGACCCACTAAGCAGAGGCGATAGCAAACCGGTTTTCGAGCGACTATTATGTTAAAATGTAAATGATTTACGACAAACTTTATGCATAATGACTAACGATATGAAAAAACGATCACTTGATAACTCAAATATGAAATTGAACTGAAACGGTTGTAACGGAATTTTTGAAATTTGAAACGAAGTAATAGAAATGAAATGGATAGGAAATTGGAACGATACACAAATATTTTTATTTTTTATTTTTATTCTCTCAAACTCTTACTACTAACATTACAGGACACTTATCCTAATGCGTTAGTGAGGCATTTTAAATGTAACATATTTACAAAACAAATAACTTAAATACTATAGACACAACATAAATTTAACATTAAGAAAATAACAATACAATAATATGGCACATAACATTTCCACTTAACCTAAAACTACTCTATCCTATAACATAATATGTATAAAATAATCTTTGCGAGTTCACTGAACTGACACGCGAATATATCTATAATGTTCTGGATTTCGTTAATCGTACTAATTGCTCGCGTCAGAGGCGTTTTGGCCAGTAGGTTGGTCCTGCCAGCTGGCACGGCTAGCAGTGGCGGACGCCGGCGCCTCCATACGTAGCGGTCCGGAACACAAAAACTCAAGCGCTGCAGTACTTCAGGATTGTGTTCCTTGCCGTGGAGTAATTTAATTAGATAAACGACTAGTGTGAACTGTCGCCGCACCCCCAACTCGTTGTACCCTACCATACCCAGTACAAAAAGTGTGGGGTACATTAACGGGTATAACGGGTATACCCCATATAGTCTCCAGTACAAATGGCGCGTGAACTTGTTCTGTACACGTTCCAGCATGACAGAGTACTTGGCTTCGTATGGAGCCCATATAACGCCACCATACTCCAGATGACTCCTGACTAGTGCATCGTATAATACCCTAATTGCTGTAATGTTAGTGAACCCTTGCGACTGCCTAAGTACAAACCCGAGGTTTCTGTACGCCTTTTTGCATATCTTTACGATATGTTCGCGAAACGTAAGATCTGGAGTAAAATGTACCCCTAGATCACGTACTTTTGTAACTCGCTGTAATACTGTCGCCTCTGCTTTGTACTCATAGCTGTCTGCTATGAGTACAAAGCGCGCACGAGTGAAGGATATTACCGAGCATTTGGATACATTGAAGTATAGCTTATTGTCATGGCTCCACTTCACCACTCTATCAATGTCACCCTGGAGCCGCTCACAGTCAGATTGATCCCTAACCTCGATTAGCAACTTGAGGTCATCTGCAAACAATAAACATGAACCATGTCTTACGACTTCCGGCAAGCTGTTAATCATTATGATGAATTCAAGAGGCCCCAAATTGCTTCCCTGACTCACGCCGGATCTTGTGAAGTATGGCTCAGACACGTACCCATTGTAATCAACATACTGCTGACGGTCCTGCATATAGCTGACAAAGAATTTTAATAAGTGTGGCGTACAACCCACATCTGCTAGCTTTCCTAGTAAGACATCGTTATCCACTGTGTCGAATGCCTTTTTGAAGTCTAAGTATGCTGCGTCTACCTGCCCGCCAGCATCTACGGCCGGTATAACCTGTGCCATGAAGTTAAGCAGATTGGTGGCAGTGCTGCGTCCCGGCCGAAAGCCGTGCTGTGCATTCGACAGCTGCGCTTGTACCTGTCGTTGTAGGCAGCTTTGGATTGCGGACTCAAATACTTTTGCCAGAGTCGACAGCACTGCCACTGGCCTGTAACCTCTGACATCCGGACCTGACTTACCCTTGGGCACTGGAACGACTCGTGTAATCTTCCAACTCGCCGGAAACGTCGACTGCTGTAAGCAGATATTGAAAATGTGATGTAGCGGGCCTACTAAAACTCTGGCACAATCCCTGAAGAGAAACGCTGGTATACCGTCAGGACCAGATGAACGCTTTGGCTTGAGGTTCATCAGCGCTGCCTGCACGTCTTTAAGACTCAAAGCCTCGATGTGTACGCGTGCACTGGTGGCGCTGCTTCGCGCCGCCGCCGCCTTCGCGTCTAGCCGCGGTGGTTCCCGGTTGTACACCGACTCAAAAAAGCCTGCGAACTCCCTAGCACACTCTTCATCCGTGAGATTACGACCATCCTTTACTATACTTTGCCGATTAATTCTAGACTTCCTTGACGCTATATACTGCCAGAATGATTTTGGATCTTTAGCGAATTGGTTTTGAATTTTATTTTTGTGTTCTGTATGTGCCATTTCTATTACCTTTTTAACCCGGGCCCTACACTTGGCGTATTCATAGTAATCACAATCGCGTTTTGATTTTTTATATGTTTTGTGAAGGCTTGCTTTAATTTTAATGTCTCTGATGATCTCTCCTGTGTACCATTCGGGATACACGTACTGCGAATTTTCTCGGGTAAGCTTTCTCCTAGGTACACATTTGTCTAAAATATTAACTAATTTATCATAAAATATATTTAAAATGTCATCTAAGTCATGCACCATATACATTGAACTCCAGTCAGTAGAAGTTAACATCGAATATAATAACTGATAATCGGCTTTATAAAAGTTCCACTGTGGTCCGCGCGCGGTATTAGGTTCGACGGCTGGCGAGGACGACGCAGGGGCAAGGTACGCGGGCGCGGGGCGCACGGTCGCCGCGAGCGGCGGGTGGTACGCGTCGACGGGCACTAGCGCGTCGCGCGCCGCCACTACCGATACCTCTGCGCTAAAACCCGTACTCAAAACCAAATCCAGTTGACGCCCTAACACATTGGGTACCTTGTTACTTTGAGTGAACTCGCAATATGACATAAAATATTCATAATAATTACCAATATTTACAGAACAAGAATGTAAATTAAAATCTCCAATAACAATAACTTGGCTATATCTATCACACATATTTTCTATTAACCTAAACAGAATCATGTAATCATTCTCAGAACTCGCAGGTGGGATATAAACTACACAACATAAAAATAACAATCTATTATTTAAATGGACCGTTGCACTAACCAATTCAAACCCGCAGGTGTTTATCGACGCTTCCGATACATGTACTTGTCGCAGGTCGAACCGGTGTGTGGCCACGAGAAGCGCGCCGCCTTGCTTACGCCCATCAACTCGATCACAACGTATTATCTTATATCCCTGAGGAACAATTTCTGCGTCTTGAATGGATTCGTTGCAGCCGGATTCAGTAATAGCGTATAAGTCGGAATCAAATGATATTATATTGTTTCTGAAGACTTCTAATTTTGTACGAAGACCCCTTACATTTTGATAAAATATTTCTATATCATTGTTGTTCGTTGAACGTACTTTTGGTATATCTACGAAACCAAATCCACTCATTAAATTGTGCTTTGTCCGGCCAAACTTCTGCTTTATTTAACTCGCTATACATTTGTTCCGGTACTCCTTTTATGAATGATGAATAGTCTCGTTCTGTTTTATGCTTTATTTTTTCAATTTTCGTAACTACGTCTTGGCCACAAATACTTTTAACGTGGTTAGTCATAGCCTCTACCGTGGTTTCGGGATGGAGTCGCCATACGTGTAGGTGTTTTTTTCGTTCTGCAGCGAGTATTACTTTTATCTCAGTATTTTTTCCAATACTGACATCCTTAGACAAACGGCTGAATTTCTTGTTTCGCACGGTAGTCCAGCCAGCTTGGTTTATTGCCTCGTTTTCCATGTTTTCCAAAGCATCCGTGATATGTACTGTATCAGTAATGTTCAACTGAGCTGACGACATAGCGGGTTTCGTGGCCATACGTTTATTTACCTTTTGCGATTTGGCGGAATGCTGGATACTCGCGATGTTGGTGGATTCAATGTTAGGTGAAGTATTTAGGGTCACAGCTTCAGCAAATGTGGTGGGCGAGCTCGTAGTTGCCTCTTCAGTAACTGTCTTCTGGGAATGGTGGTTCTGAGTCTGAGTCACTTTGCTTTCAATGACTGTTATTATTTTTACTAGATTGTCGAGGTCAGTTTTGGTCTGTGAAAATTGATATTGCAATTGCGTAATTGCATTCGCCTGGCTGTCTAAACGGGTAATAATGTCCGAACGAAACTGCCTTAGTTCAACAAGTAACGTAGCATCCACATCTTTATCCATCATAATAGGAGAGAACTGGGCCTGGCTACCGCGGTGGGTGTTCACATTATTTAGCGGTGTGGTGGTAATATTAAAGTCAGCTTTGTCAGTTCTCACGGGCGTTTCCATGTTTCCACATTTCGGCTTCAGACAAATGCAATCCGGGCATAACCATTTCTTTTTATATGCTAGGGTATAAGCTTTAAAAGCACCAGACGCAATATGAAGACATTTTAAGTCATATCTTTTCATGCACTTATCATTAGAACATTCCATGTAGTAGGTATCTATTATATGTGAACAACAAGCGCTACACTCGTTATTCATAGTTTTTCAAATATTTTGAACTAAGTATTCCCAAATAATATCGCTATCATGCAAAACCGTCGTCCAATATAATTGTGCAATGTTATCGTGCAAAATAGTTGTGCAAGATAGTTGTGCAAAGTAATGGTGTAAAATAGTCGTGCAAAATAATCGTGCGATTTAATCGTGCAATAGATGCGCATGTGCGTGTGAGCGTTTCTATTGGTCAGATGAGCAAGTGACGCTTTGCTATTTAGTATTTGCTATTTCACAAATCACAAATTTTCAGTTCGTTGAATAAAGTGTTTTTGTTTAATAAGTTCACTGATCGTATGCAAATCACTTTTATAATTATAGAGACCACTGTACACAGTATTACACGTTTGTAGTAGGTTTTTGAGACTGTTTTGTTCACTTTTTACCACTGAAATGGAATTAAACTATAGAGGAACGGTGAAACGTGTCCCTACTGTCCCGCGGTCAGTGTTGCCATATATATAATATGCTTATCTTTATCCACAAGGCGGACTGTGAAGATTCCCACGAAGCTACTCGGCGGTTTCGATCAACGTAGTCGAGGCTTGACCACCCGTTGACGTGAGGACCTCGGGAACTGGTAGACGTCCTCTCCTAGCGTACTTAGGCGACTCCAACTCCAAACTAGTCTGCCGTTGAAAACAGCTGACTATGATATGGCGCTTTCGACCGGTATTCAAATACGAAGTCCGCCAACGTCACACGAACTGCCCCCGCGCGAACGTTTTCTTCGTAATAAACGTTACGCGGAATTTGCTGTCGGCTCGATGACCAAAATGTTCAGGATTCTTCTTCGATGTAAAGGAAACAATTGTGTGGACTGTATAATCATAATATATTTCGCCGGTAAAGGTAAGCAGTACAATATTGGAGACTAAAATATTTGATATGCGCGCGTGCCGATCGTCGTTCGGTCGCGGAGTGAGTCCCGTGTCGCAGCCCGTGCGCCGCCGAAAACCGTTGAGACCGTGCCCTCCGCGCTCCACCGTCCTCCCGCCAGGGGCACTAACATACAAGGCGCGAACACCATATGTGGTATGAATGTCAATTTCTGATCGAATAGTACACCTAAATCTCTGATTACGTCAGTTTCTTGTATGGGGTCTGAACCAATACGATACAATGATGACACCTGTTGCCTATTCCTAGTAAATTTAACGTGGTGGCATTTCTTGGTGTTTAGAACCATGTCATTGGTACTACACCACAGAACTAGACTATCAAGATCACTCTGAAGCAATTCAACATCTCTGGCCGTTTCGATCACCCTGCAGAACTTTAAGTCGTCAGCGTACATGAAACACTTTGAGAAGCGAAGGCATTGAGGTATATCGTTGACAAAGATATTGAAAAGAATTGGCCCAATATGAGATCCTTGTGGAACTCCCGATGTTGTTCTATACATGCCAGACTGAAAGCCATTGACTGCGACAAAAAATGACCTATTATCTAAATATGACTTGAGCCAGGCTAGAAGTTAGCCTGTGATACCATATGCTGCTAACTTCTCCAAAAGGATGTTATGGGAGACATGGTCGAAGGCTCGACTAAAATCTGTATATATTACATCGACCTGCTTGCCATTATCGATAGCTTCAGCCAGAGTCTCAGTAAAAGTTACCAAATTGGAGCATGTAGACCTGGATGTCACGAAACCATGTTGATAACTACTCAAATAAAGACTCAAGTGCGACTGTATCGAAGGACAGATCAATGACTCTAGGACCTTAGCAAATGCTGATATAATAGAGATCGGCCTATAGTTAGCAACACTATGGGCATCACCACTCTTGAAAATAGGCACAACCTTAGCTTGTTTCCATAAAGCTGGGAAAACACCCGAGGCTAGTGATTTGTTGTAAATTATTAACAATGGGTGCGCTAACGCAGCTGCACACTTGGATATAAAAATTCACATCGGCTGTCCCAATGAGTCATACGCTTTGAATTTATACTTTTGAGCACAGCAATCAATACTCCCCCCCCCATCTTTCTTCCTACCATCTCTGTCTCTCCTGTATACTACGTATCTTTCGTCAAATAGCTCCGAGCTAAAAACAGTACTATTTAGCCATGTTTCAGTCAATACGACTATATCATAGTTTAGCATAGAAAGTTGACGACAAAAGTTATGAGTTTTTGTTCGGAAACCGCGTGTGTGTTTTGATAGTAAAGTGTGAATTTTGATTAAAATTTATAATTACAAAGACATTCCAATAAATACCTATAACTACTTAACCTAATTTATTTAAAGTGTCCATGCTCTTCACCAAAATATGTTCAGTATCCGGTGTTTTACGGATGAAAATTCGTCCGTTTCTAATCCAAACGTATTGATAACCGAGCTCCTTGGCCTTGATTCTCGCAGCTGCGTGCAGTGCCTTATTGCTGTTAGAAAGATGTTCCGTTATGTAGATTGCCGACTTCTGGCTTGCAGGGTAACCGAGGTGTGATGTGTTCAATTTATCATCTGGGTTGGATTTGTTGTAGATTGTAGTGGCCGCAAGTAAAGCATCTCGGATTTTCGGCGAAGCAAGCTGCACCACTATTGAACGTGGACGGTTTTTGCGGGGTTCAGCTTAGCAACTCTCGTACAATGTAACACATCCCTATCCTCAACGGCGCATCCGATTACTTTGGTTATTTCGGACACAACCTGAAAAAGATTTTCTTGTTTCTTCTCTGGTAAGCATTGGATCTCGATATTCTTTGATCTATTTAGTTGTTCCATCTGATTCAAACGGCCTCTTAAATCTACGATACTTTTCTCCATAATTGAATTCTCATTCTACAATTCTTTGATAAGATTCTTCGTGGCTGTATGTTCTTTAAGCAGTTCCTCGTACTGCCTATTCATGAAATTCATCGAGTCAGTTATGTCAGAATTTTTTCCCTTAAGGGGCTGAAGCTCTTTATTTAAGGTATTGTTAAACTTAGACAGCATCTGCGTAAGCTCGTCATTGATTACCTCCTGGACAATCTGACGAATGTCATTTCGTGACAATTTATCATCAACTGCTGCTTGGGGTTGAGAGCCGAGCACTTGTCGCCTACTGCTTCTGAGTGCCGTTGCGTTAGAGGAAGGTACGGTGTTATCATTTTTGGCGGTTTTGTCAGACATTGTGGAAAATATATTGGAGGTAAGGTGGTAAGGTAGGATATACTTGGAGGGGTCCAAGTGAATAGGCGTAAAAGACAAAAAATGCAAAACTGCTACTTGCCAGTTGCTATAATAATCTTCGCAGGCGCAGCAAAATTATAGTGTCGGGTAGTTTGGAATATTTCTTGACAGCAACTTCACAAGTGACGATTTTACAAGCACCAATTGTTTATTATTCGATTAGTAAATCCAAAAATGTACCTCTCACAAAGTAGAATATTGTCCAGTTCAGTGTTATAAATCACTACAATTTCACTTAACACTTGGTAACTATTTTTAATTTAGGAATTTAACAGGAGCAATCAAAACACATCTTAGCTAGATGACAGTATCTAGATGACAGGGCTGACCTTCGGCCGGCACAAAAATTGACATATTTGATGTCGGTTCTGGATGGAGAGGCCAAAGGCCTCATCCAGCATCTGCCCGTGTCTGACGAGGCGTACCCGACGGCTCGGGACCTAATTACCCGTAGGTACCATAACAAGCGTGGCCTCGCCGACACGCATATTGAACAGATTTTAAGATTGCCCACACTCACCCGGGTCTTTGGGTTGCGCACCCAACTTTTGAACCCGCTTTTGGTGGCAATCAACGCACTTAAGTGCCTTGACCTACCCGTGGACCCATGGTCCTATCTATTGGTGCACATTGTACTGAAGAAGCTGCCTGTCGACCTGAGGTCGCGTTTTGAACAGCGCTTTGGTGGGGATAGCGCGACCCATCTGCCCCCTTTGCTGACCTGGAGAGGTTCCTCGAGGATGAGTGCCGGGTCTTGGACAACTCCGGTGGTGACACGCCGGCTAAGTCGCAGCCGCCCAAGGTCAAGGAGCAGGCTCGCGTTCACACCCGAGCCAATGTTGACCGGCGCCCTCCTCGCTTTGCAGTCACGCAGAGCCCAGCGGAGTGCTCTTACTGCAAGGTCACGGGGCACAGAACGGCCAGTTGTAGGGCATTCTTGGACCTGTCGCCTCTCGTAGGCGCATCGCGAATGCCCGCCGCCTTTGCTCTCTTTTTTGGGGTCCCACTACCAGCAAGACTGTCCAAACTCTCGCCCCTGTCCTCACTGTGGAGGACAGCATTTGGACATTCTCTGCATGAATGCCAGAGAGGTAGGCCGCATGTCCAACCAGCCGACGCCGCGCACGGGCGGGTGTTTTGAAGGTGGCAGCCGTAGCTCACCGGCGCGTAGCCGAGAGTCGCCTCGCTCAATTGATCGCCACTCACCCCGCTTGGAGAACCGTAGCGCGCGCACGCCTCCTCTCTCTCTCGCGCACCAGAATGTGCGACCGTTCAACGTCACCAGCACCATGACTGCTGCCCCAGGTATTTCCCTTCTTTGGCGGAGTGTCCCCGCCTTGACTCGCACCCACCTCGTTTTGGGCGGGTGCGTCATTATGAACCCCCACAGATGGCGCGCGGATCAAGTCATCGCGCCTTTGAGGACTTCAAGCCGCACCCTCGTTTTGACTTGCCTGGTCCTGGCCAACGGTCGCCGCCCAGGCAACAATAGGTCATTGACCCCTGCCCTATAACGCCAACCTCCCGCATTGAGACCGTTATCCTACCAACGGTTGCTGTTAGGGTCTGGGGACCCACGGGGATCTCCGTTGTTGTCCGTGCTATATTGGACACAGGTTCACAAGGTTGCATTGTTTCAACTTATTTGGTAGGGCAGGTTAAATTAAACATGGGCTCTTTGCCAAATTGTATAGGTGACGTAGCCTCTAATGTTGAAGGGCAAGTTAAGGTTTTGTTTGGCCCTGTTGAATCTTTACACCCGAGGATTAAAACCTCGGCTATTGTGCTGAAGAATATTTTGGGTATGCATCCACAGAAACAGCTACCCGCTGCTGTGTTGAATTTGACATCGGGATTGGAACTAGCAGACCCCAAATTTGACACACCAGGACAAATCGACTTGTTGATTGGCTCTGATGTCCTCGGTGGAATTTTGATTGGTGGGAAACGGGTCTTGGTGCCAAATAGTTTGACTGCCATCCCGACCATATTTGGATTTGCTTTGATGGGACCTGTACCTAGGGACCCCCATCCACCCGAACTTGATAATTTGTTGGCTGTAGGCTCCGCTCTCTCTGATGCGGTTCAGAGGTTTTGGGAGGTAGAGGAGCCCCCTCAAGCTGCCCGTTTGAATCCAGAACATGAGGAGTGCGAGCTGTTCTTCCAGAACAACACTGGTCGACTCCGTTCTGGTCGGCTTATTACGAAGCTGCCCTTTCTGTCTGTTCGGCCTCCGCTTGGTGAGTCACGACCTTTAGCAGAAAAGAGATTGTTGACTATGGAGCGCCGCATGGGTCGTGATCCGGAGCTCAGACAGAAGTACATTGAGTTCATGAGAGAATATGAACAGTTGGGACACATGTCCGTGTCAAATTTGGATTGGCGTTCGGTGGAGCACTACTTTCTACCGCATCATGCGGTATTGAAGCCATCGACTGGCAAGCTGCGCACAGTAATTGATGGTTCTGCGCAGACTTCTACGGGCGTATGCTTGAACCAGTGCTTGCATTCTGGTCCCAAGTTGGTCAGGGACCTTTGTGACGTCATCACCAGCTTCCGGCGACATCAGGTTGTCTTTGTGGCCGATATAAAAGTGATGTTCAGGCAGACGATTATCCACCCTGATGACCGTCGCTTCCAGCTGATCCTTTGGAGAGAGTCTCCTCGTGATCCCATGGTCGTCTACGAGCTCAATACTAATACGTACGGGTTAAGGTCAAGCCCCTTCTTGGCAATACGTTCTCTTTGGGAGCTCGCAGACCGCGAAGGCTTAGGTTTACCATCTTGAAAGATGATATTTACGTCGATGACATTTGCTCGGGCGCCTCCACAGCGGACGAGGACGAGGCGATCCTCCTGCGGGACGAATTGATAGGTATTTTGGCCTCCGCTGGTTATGAGTTGCGCAAATGGATTTCCAATTCACCAGCGCTTTTGGAAGGCTTGCCAGAGGATCATCAGCAGGATCCACATTTGTTTGAGATTGTTGACAACCCTGCCATGATGGCTGTTCTCGGCGTTCAGTACAGACCAGTCCAAGACATCTTTACGTATAACGTAGACCTGAAATTGCCTTGTTCTTGGACTAAACGTCTCGTGTTGTCTAATGTCGCCAGAACCTTTGATCCTAACGGTTGGATTTGTCCTGTTATGTTTTGGGCAAAATGCTTCTTGCAGAAGCTTTGGACAGCAGGATTGACCTGGGACGAACCTCTACACGGTACTCTTGTTGAGGAATGGACCTCTTTTGTATCCTCACTTCCTGCCGTCAACGAGATCTCCTAGCCTCGTCCCATCCTTTCTCCCGGGAAGTACAAGGCCACCCTTCACGGGTTTTGTGATGCCTCGGAACGTGGTCACGCGGCCGTGGTGTACTTGCGTACAGTTAGTGCCTCAGGTCAGGTGAGGATTTCCCTGATCATGGCGAAGAGCAAGGTTGCACCCCTTCGGACATCTCTGACTATCCCATAATTGGAGCATTTGGGAGCAGCCCTACTTGTACGCTTATTGAATCACGTGTCTAACACTTTGGGTAAGACAATTTGTATTAATGGGACCTACGACAGACAGCCAAATTGTACTTTGTTGGTTGAAGGCGTCTGTCCACACCTTGGAGGTATTTGTCGCTAATCGCGTTTCCCAAATCCAAAAATCCGAAGTCATGCTGGTTTGCAGACACGTGCCAGGTGAGCTCAACCCCGCTGATTGTGCCTCGCGCGGATGCTTGACGCCTAGTTTAATAGGCCATTCGCTGTGGTGGGGTCCGGAATGGTTGAGTCGACCAGAAATTGATTGGCCTCGAACGCCAGTTTTGAATACTTCTTATTTGCCGGGTCTGCGAACACTCGCTCTTGAGAAGGTGGAATGCGCCTTCGACCCCGATTTCTTGTTGAATCGCTACAGCTCCCTTGACAAGTTGTTAGGTGTTACTGCTTGGATAAAGCGTTTTGTTTTCAACTTTAAGCACCCACAACAGAAACGTCTGACACCGTTTCTTTCACCACAGGAACGACAGGAGTCCCTCACCTTTTGGGTTCGTTCTGTGCGATTGGCGCATTTTGAGAAGGAGACTGCTATCCTTAAATCAGGGAGATCGAAACTATCGGGAGCTGTATCTAAATTGAACCCCTTTTTGGACGATACGGGTCTCTCGCGCGTTGGAGGGCGTCTCAAGAACGCCAACCCTTACGGAGCACGTCACCCCCTTTTGTTACCTAAGGACGGTCATTTGGTACGCTTGTTGGTAACTGACCGTCACCTTAAAAAATCGCATGCTGGTTGTAATGCACTCTTGGCCATTTTGCAACGCGAGTTTTGGATCTTGTCTGCCCGAAGAATTATTCGGAGTGTAGTCTTTCGCTGCATCCCTTGCTATAAGCTCAAGGCTTCTACCATGCAACCGTTGATGGGAGACTTACCGGCAGATCGCGTAACGGAGAGCAGGACATTTGACGGTGTTGGCACGGACTTCGCTGGTCCCTTTTTGGTGAAAACGTCGACACTTCGAAACAGCAAGACTGTTAAGGCCTACTTGTGTGTTTTTGTTTGTCTTTCCACAAAGGCCGTACACTTAGAACTGGTCTCCTCGCTTACGACCGAGGCGTTTGTAGCCACATTTGACAGATTTGTATTCCGCAGAGGGCTGCCTTCCTTGATCCGTTCTGACTGCGGCACTAACTTCAAGGGTACGTATAATTATTTGAATGATGTTGTTAATTTTCTTGAAACCAACAAGGCTGATATAGGTGATAGGCTTGCCCGTCGTGGGATAAATTGGTTGTTTTCCCCACCAAATTGTCCACACTGGGGTGGTATTTTTGAGGTTGCTGTAAAATCGGCCATATATAGGTGATAGGCTTGCCCGACGTGGGATAAATTGGTTGTTTTCCCCACCAAATTGTCCACACTGGGGTGGTATTTTTGAGGCCGCTGTAAAATCGGCCAAAACACACTTGCGCAGGACAATCGCTGAATCTGTCTTTACATTTGAGGAACTCGCAACTGTGTTTTGTAAGATTGAGGCCGTTTTGAAATCTAGGCCATTGTGCCCGATCTCCTCAGATCCGAATGATTTGGAAGCCCTTACGCCGGGCCATTTTTTGATTGGTCGCCCACTTGTCGCCTTGCCTGAGTACCCCTATATTGATACGAGACCCGGTCGTCTCTCGCGTTTTGAATTGGTACGCCAGATTACTCAGAGCTTTTGGAAACGCTGGAATTTGGAATATTTGCACATACTCCAGCAACGCGTTAAGTGGACCGACAAGACCGATCCACCCAAGATTGGTGACCTCGTTTTGATCAAGGAGGCTAACCTTCCGCCACTCAGATGGCGCAGGGGGCGCATTCTTCGTTTGGTAACTGGGGCTGATGGAGTTCCCCGATTTGCTGAGGTATTGGTGGACGGTTCGATTCTGAGGACAGCGGTTGCAACGTTGTCACGTCTACTAAATGATTAGCGGACCGTTAGGCCAGTCCGGGGCGGGTGGATGTTTGAAATAGAAATAGTTTTATGATAAGTCAAGTCGATTATATCGATTTAGTAACGTTTAGTTTAGTCTATTGTAAATTTTGACTATGGTCACACTGAACTGCCATTCACTCTCTTTGGTTGATTGTCCGTTTCCTGGTATAAAAGTTTTCTTCGCCCACGCAGTTTATTGTAATTTTGAGTTTTTGAGTTAATTATAGTAATTAACAGCCTCGCAACCGTCGCTATATGAAGTTGTCCGACGAGGTTGTGAGCAATTGACAAAGTAAATTAATACCTACGGTTTTGTCCTCTATTGCAACTATCGCCCCTTGAAAGCACATGGGTGCTCCGCGAGTCGTAGTGGTGTCGAAGTGAATTCGTGCTATAAAAGAATATTTGGAACCCGTTTGATTGCCGCTTCCTTGATCAATAACTGGCACCGGTTTATTTGTGATATAAATAGTATCTTAATGACTATTGTAAAACTTTGGTGAATCCGCCAACGTGCATCGTGGTCTGAAGAAGGACGCCGATCTGGACCTCGAGTAGTGGTATTCATAACGATATTCTTGTTATTTTGGCCAAAATTATGAGTTAATCTTATAGGTCCACTCAAGAACATCATCAGGAGCATCAATGACGATTTGGTAAGTCAATCATTATTGTAATTTGGATTTCAATTCATCACTGTGCAACGCAGTGCATTGTGTTTAGGCCTTTGCCTTACCGTGATCAGGTGGATGTATAACAAACTTCCACTGCGCACCCTACAATTTCCTACCTGCCTACGGTAATTCTAGACAATCATATATTATATGTTATCAGTTATACAGAGACTGCCTCCGTGGTCCAGTAGATAGCGTATGCGACTGCTGATCGGAAGTCCCGGGTTCAATTCCCGGGTCGGGCAAAAGTGTTACTGGGGTTTTTCTGAATTCTCAGTAGCAGCACGGAATCTAGTGATGTGCCGGGTAACGGCAATAGGCTCGCCCCCTATTACGTGGAACCTAAAAATTCATGGCGAAATGTCGGGAATATAGGCGTGAGCCTATAAAAAAAATATAAAAAATAAAGTTAGGTATACAGAAAAAGATTTAGGTAGGTTATTTTTTTTTTTAAATAGACAACTCTCGCACTAGGTCTAAATCTTGTGTCGTGGGGGATTTTACAAACATACAACTAGCGGACACAATGAACGCCTAGACTCGAGGCAACAATTTATGAATCACACAAAGAGTTGCCTCGTGTGGGGATCGAACCCACAACACTCGGCGCAGTGTCAAGCGGCGAGGCGGCCGCTTAAACCACTACGCCAACCGTGCAGTCAAGTTAGGAAGGTTATATTCACTAAAAGACTGACTGACTACTGACTGACTACTGACTGCCGCTTATACCTATTTAGTTCTTTTGTTTTCTGTTTAATATTAATAATACGGATGGTAAGCACAGGTAGGTAAAAAGAAACATACTTTGTCTAAGGTACCTACTTCGGTAAGTTTGTAGGATAGGGATATTTTTTATACAGGGTGGCGCTACCATAGGGGCACTTTTTGAACAGAGGCATAGCGTACAACATTCTGAAGCCTTGTACCAAAAATCAATTAAATCGGTGCAGTAGTTTAGCCACAATATCGATTTTAATTTCCGCAATTTTTGCACTTGCTTTGAATTCCACAGAGCTGATACAAAACGGTCAACGTCAGTGCATGTTTTTTGTCAGGTTCATTTATGCACTTTATTGTAAAAAAAATAAAGTTTATTTTCAAGTGCGTTAATAAAATCCTCTCCACTGCGCTCCGTTTTATCTGCGCTGAGCCTATCTTCGGATGACGTCAAGGCGTCGCGTCGTAGCGAGTCGGGGCGCACAATGTAGGGTCGTTGACCGTTTTGTATCAGCTGTGTGGAATTCAAAGCATGTGCAAAAATTGCTGAACTTAAAATCGATATTGTGGCTAAACTACTGCACCGATTTAATTGATTTTTGGTACAAGGCTTCAGAATGTTGTACGCTATGCCTCTGTTCAAAAAGTGCCCCTATGGTAGCGCCACCCTGTATAAATATCTTAAAATTTTTAATTTATTGTAAACGTCTTCAGAATGTTTCATTTTTGGTAGTATTAGGTATTATAATTTCGAAGGTGTGTTTGTTTATTCTTCTTTCACACTGTAACTACTGACGGAACACCTATTAAAGAAGCTTTAAAATAATAAAGCTTATACAGCAGAATAACACATACTACCTTTTGTTGCGATAGCCGACACTAACGAGGACGGAGTCGCGGTCAATGTCTTGTATTACATACATCCATGTTAAAAAAGTTTGAAAAAATGTGTCAGCATGTAGCATCTCAGCTGTGATACTTCGTTAAGCTTCACTTATGTTAATTTACCTCTACATCATTCATAAATACCATAAAACTTCACTCAAATAAAAAAGAAACCCTACGATTCTGATATTAATATTCAAATACTTAAAGTATTTTCAGTGGAAAATGTTAAGTCATTGTCATATTATTGACAGTTCGAAATATAAAGTTAAAGGCGGGATATCGTGACAGGGAAATGCTTTCTTGCTTTCTTAGCGGGAACAGCAAAAATATAAGTAAAGAACAATAATGTCGTTTTGTAGAGGACAGAATAATGTATACGCTATTCAGATTTAAGGAAATGTTACTTTATTATTGTGATTGTTCATTTTACTTGGCAAGTTCTTTGTTCGACGGCACAATATGCTTTTTGTTGCGATATTGTACACGTTGGTGAAGGTATTTTTAAAACTTTTTTCATACTTTTTAAAATACCTATTATTTGCCATAAAGGCTGGCCTATTGCTCTAGCGGTTAGTGACCCTGACTGACTGCTGAACCTTAAGTCAAGGAATCCCAAATCTTTGTATGATGAGTACGATCATTTATTTCGTGGTGTTTTAGTATTGGTGGTAATTTATCCGAAATATCTTTGTATTTAAGAATATATTTATAAGTATGATTACCAGTTATCTGGTTGCCATAGTATCTACAAAATCTATTTAGTTTGCGATCAGATGACCATTACGACATAAAGACATATTTATTTCTGCATTTTGGTATTTTACAACACTTATACAAGTCAAAACCCTATTCTAGATGATGCCGGCTTTTCCTAGCTAAATAACTTCTTGAGAAGAAAGGCCAAAACAAACTCAGAGTCATTTGTTTTTGTCATTTCAATTTCTTTCATCTTTTCTTGATCTTTTAAAATCCAGACAAAATGGATTTAGTATGCATCATATGCAGTACAATGCAGGATATCGTCTGACGCTTTTGACTGACTCAGCCCACTGATGGCCCGCATTCAACATCCACCGTACGGCTCAACCTTAATTGAGGGAGCCAGCACGATCTGTATCAGTATGCCTCCACGACATCAGAAGGAGTATGCATAAGCATGTCAGCCTAAGCCATCAGACAGGTTGCCATAACTATTTATTAAAATGTTTAATAATGCCCACATCGTACTCACAAATTTACAATCTAATATATGTTAAAATAAATGTTGTAAACAAAATGTTAAAAGTAATCAAAATTAAAACAATACAAGAAATGTGAAATACTAAGCTATTATACTCGTATTAATTTACAGCAGAGGCATCTCAGTTCCTTATCAACATTGAATCGCCAGTTTTCTTGCAAATCTTAATTGCGATGCTTCGTCTTACATATAAATTAAATTTAGGTCTTCACCTCTCTACTTAAAAGACTCGCACTGACATCGGCAATATAATCCCCTACTAACACACTAAACCTGTTTCAAAACTAAACCTATAAATAATTTCGTTAAAACATTTTAGAGCTAGGAGCTTACACTGCCGGTGCAGTGACCTATACAGCACTCACACGCATTACGGCACAGTGTGCATCATTCAACGAGCGCTGGGGAACTTCAGTTTCCGAGGCTCAAGTTTTATTTTGCAATATTATGAGCAACTCTCCGTTTTATGAACTCTCACTCTTCAAGATGGAATCTTACTGGAAAAGCACGTGGATTTTCAATGGCTACCCACTTGTGCTCACGTATGTAGGTAGGTACGTTGAAAGGAATGTTGGGCTATAGCAATCTGTTAGGTTTTAAAATATTACAATTTAATTAAATAAATAAGTTTTCTTGTTATTAGAAAGTTATTTTAATAATTTACCTGGTACTTACTTTGTCTAAGAGTATTTCCAATTGGTTTTACTGTGAATTTTCGATAATATTCGTTTGAGTACCTTTACTACTTATCAAAATAATTAAAAAATAAGCTTTTGGATTTCAAGAGTTTAATTGGCCGAGTCTTGGAATGAGATTGGTACCGTAATAAATTTGTTTGTGCCATACGGCATCCTTGAGATACTCCTCTGCCTACCCTTTTAAAATAATGAATGCGAAGTACAAGCTACTTATAAAAATCTGTCACAATCTCTACCCCTTACTCTTTCATTTTATTCAGAACTAAACAAAACTAGGTACATAAATACTTTAATGGTAAGGTCAAACTGGAACAGCTCTCCCAGAATCGTAACAATCCCTTAAAACAAACTACCCCAAACATCATACAGGTACTTAAATGACTTAGAATGTTTTAAGTCACGTACTGTATAAAAGGACACTTCCAGGAGTAACAAATGTGGTGACTTTATTTTTATGTGTAAGCATTAGGTTGGCTGCGCTGTAATGCGTCCGCGGAGACTCACGACTCTACACGAAATACCAACCGCAGCGGGGAAACTTTATAATTTTTTAAAGTTATTAAAAAAGAAACATAGAACTCATATCCATCTCTGCAGTATTCCACACGCAGTATTACTCGGTAGTTTTACTCCAAAACGAGTAAAAATTTAGGTTGGATCGCACAACTCCCACTTTGATGACATACTTACTGTAATTTTACTCTGAGTCGACAAGCTTGACCCGATCTAGTTAAGCTGTATGTGAGGACGGGGCTTTTAAAGTAAGTGATTTATTGATGGTGATTCATATGATAAAGAGGACACGTATTTAATTTATTTTCTTCTTAAAATTAATTTCCGTATTGACCTACCTTTGTTTTGCGATTAGGTATACCTATACCTAATCGCAAAACCTAAACTACTGAAAACCAAAACATGAGACTTGGACAGTTATTTCCCTTTAAACGTGTAGGCATGTTTTACTTACCCGGTATTTCATTGCTTTAAATCTAACACACAAAAATACACAAATAATAAATCAATATTTTATGACTATCATTATTCATGCTTGCGGCCGGATCAGAACTTTTTCTACTTTCGATTTTCCAGGTACTAAAAAATATTCTTAGTAGTAGAGCGGATTCTAATAATTATAGTGTCCAGTAGATGAAGTCAACGAATAGGATTAATTTCTAAGACGTGGTGTCTAATAGAGATTTGCGAAAATAATGCAGCAATTAGTTATGACAAAGGGATGCTACAGACACAGGTCAGATAGGAGCCGAATATCTAGGCAATTAAGTGAATACCTTACTCTTCTCACGATAGCAACCGCATTAGTTCAAATCCAATTAATATATTATAATATTTACCTAAATGCGACTACCGTTATGGTGTTATTTAGGAGGACCAGGCGTTTCCGCAGATGCTGGTTTGTTTCTCAGACTTTTTAGTACTTACGACAAGTTATTCAGTGGCATGAATTTTTTTACAGGTTGTTCTCAAAGCTCTACTCTCTCATCATAATCTCAGCTTTACAACGTTCACTGCTGCACAGGCGTCGCCTAAGGCTTTTTAAGCAAACCGACCTCGATACCGCATCCATTCCCGCGATCCCAACCTGATCGTCCTCCTTGGGGACTCCAGGGGCCGACCCCTGCTGCGTCGTCCGTTGCGTAATACTACTCACTATCTAAGACATGTAAAATATGTTTAACGCGCATTTAGCGTTTATTCATTTAGGTTACTGAATAGCGCTTAAATGAGTAACCAAAATGTGGTCACGGTTTCTGTAAAGAAACTAAAATTAACTAATAAATCACGATAGAATCTGTTGACCGTAGTTTGTTTTCAATGAGTAGGCATAGAATTGTTATCATGGTGGCAAAAATTATGTTAAAATACAATATTATAAAATGACTTACCATAATTAGTGTTTATTTAAATATAGTGACTATTGCCAGAGCATACAAAAAGAAATATCGTGTTTAGTAATCACTAGGTATAGATTCTCCCAACATCTCGTTCGACTTTGAAAAATGTCGATTGGGATTATTGGTGCGCGTATAGGGGAGGCCTGTTGTTAGCTAAATGCTCCTCGCGATTCAGATATTTTTCTTCCGGTTATTCTTATTATTCCCAATCGTATTGGCGGCTCACCGTCTAAGCAGATGCGATCGGGGTTTAGTTTACAACGTACATATATATGAGGGGAAAGCGGTGTAATCTCGTTAAGTTAATAGATATATGATATGCCAATTATTATAATTAGTATGTACGTAGTAGTTATAGGAAAAGAAAAAGAAAGAAAGAACTGCTTTTCTTGTCTTGCTGTACTGGTTTAAGTATATAGAGTCCTTTATTGTGTTCTATTGGATATAGTTTTATTCGTATTATTTTATAGTAGCACCACAGATACATACATACATGCATAGACTCATGCCTGTTTCCCGGAGGGGTAGGCAGATACTACAGAACGCCATTGGTAACGATCCTGACATATCTATCTTGATTCATTCATTCCCATCAGATTCCTCATGCATGCTCTTCTGTTCAGGGCACTTCTAACCTGTCATGATTTTAGGATGTCTCTAATCTGATCAGAGAACGTCCGCCTAGGTCTTCCCCTTCGTCCTGTTCCATTCACACTTGCCTTGCTTGGTCAGTCCTTCGTCATCCATCCTCTCGACGTGCCCAAACCACCTTAGCATACTTTCTCGATGCTTGTCACTACATCTTCTTTTACCCTACAACACTAGATAATATGTATAATATTATACAGACCTATAATAGTATAGGCCCTCTTACTTTGCAAGTAGGTACAGCCTATACATCAGAATAATACTTTTGTTCACGATAACTGACACCCACGCAGACGAAGCCGCGAGCAAAAGCTAGTATTAATATAAACTGACACCTTATTACTAACATTGATATTCGAAACCTGTTGTGTATTTCTTTACAATTATGATTATTATTCTTCGAATACCTACTGTGTTATTATATGTATACAAGTAGTTCACGCTGGTGTTCTATTTATAAGGCGACAACTTACTTGCTTAATAGTACGATTTCACATTACCTAAATAATAATTATTACTTAATCAAAACCCCAGGCTATTTCAGTATTTCGACAACGTTAATAATCAAAAAATCGTTTTTAATAGTCGCTGGTTATATACTTGTGAAGTACTAAATAAAAGTCATAAAAATGTTTAGGTATTCGTCATTTAAAACAAAACTGTTAGCTTTTTTAGTGAAAAACTGTGTGCTAGAAGAAGAACTACACCTAAAGGCCATGATCGACGGGCGAGTAAAACCGCCGTTTTATGGCTCGTCGGTAAAGCTCGTGGATCATTGCAATACTGCTGTATTCAAAACCAACGAGCCCGGCTCGCGGCTCCTTAGTTATGTTTTATTTTTTGCTCGGCACGCTGCGCAAGACCGCGTGTCGATCACCACTGACGAGCCGAGCCTACAGTTTTCCGCGACAGCGCTAGCGAACAGATGTACCTACCTACGTGTACACTTTCTTAATAATGGATTTGCGAACCTGTAGTCACGATTTCATGATAGAATTTATAAACGCCTTCAGAGACTGCACTTGCTTATTGCAATATACCTACATTGAGTGAGTACAAAAACAAAGGAATCCGTCTTAATGCCTACAATACACTGTTGGAGATTTAAAGAAAAACGAACCAAACTCAAATATAACTGAAGTCAAGAAAAAAATCAGTCATTGCAAGCTTCATATAGAAAAGAACGAAATAAAGTTACTGCAAGCATGAGGACACGGTTGCGGTTCACACTCGACTGTTTTGCTCTCTAGTCGATCAGCACCTAAGTGCGAGCCGCGACTCCGTGAGTTAAAACCGTCGTCTCCAAAACCACGATATACGGCTCGCCCGTCGATCTACCACTTAATATTCTCACAATAAAACATTAAATATTTAGAAAATTCGTACCCATACACAAAAAACATTTCTAGTTAAAAAATATCAGGAATATTAATAACTCGTAGGTATGCACTGTTGGTTTACAAGCAAAAATGTGTGAATAAATTATGAATAGCTCAATTCATCACAGCCGTCAACGCGCTCTTGTTTTACTTTTTAAATTGTCTACGGTTCATACTCGTACATAATATTGTCTATACTGCACGTCGCTAATTGGCTTGAGGCCTATCCACACGACACGATTTTACGTCCAACTTGACTAAATCACTTGATGAAATCGTGACGTGGAGACGCCAGTCGTCCAACTCAAGTTCATCGGGTGGGCGGTACCACCAGATTTTAACCAATCGGGTGGACGGAATGCAAATCAGTGATTTGATTGTGTCGTGGAGACGGGCAAAGCCAATTCGATTGAAAATTTGATCAGTGGTAAAATTGTATCGTGTGGCAAGGCCTTTACAATCCACATACTGCACGTTGACGTGGGTGCGTTTATATTGCAATTTAAAAAATAATTAATACAAAGTTGCAATTTATAATGCATTTTCCTTTGTTAGCGTTGCACTGCAATATTTATTTTTCATTGTGTTGGTTGAATGACGTCTCTAGATAATGTTTTTTTATTAAAAACATATAGACTTTGCCTGTGGCTCCACCTACGTTAATACTATATGCTTCATAAACCTTCCTCTGCAATCACACTATTTATTCGTGAAAACTGTACAAAAATCCGCTCAGAAGGAGGCAGCGGATCTTCAGTTTAAATGTATTGAAATTAAAATAATTATACTATACTGGTTCCAACATTACTTGGAGCATTAGTTATCTTTATAACTTAGTGTATTGATAGAATTATACTTGCGCTGGAGCTGTGGAATGTTATCAAATATATTTATTATATCAGTTGTTCAAAAGCAGATCAACCCATTTAGACTTCAGCGTCTGAATTTTTTCTCTTTCAGCAAGAATAGTTCATATTTCGCCATTTGGTAACAAAGTTCATGTGACAATTTTGCTCAGCATAATAATATATCGCGGCATAAAATTAATCTTGATTATCGATTCCATAATCAAGACTGCTTTCTTCTCTACCTTAGTCCGACTACATGATCTATGTCTGTGTTTCAAGACAAAGAGCTGCCAGTGTCGGAATCGAACTCACAACACACAGCGCACTGGCAGTGGCGATGCGATTATTTAAATCACTAGGCCATACTCGTCTTCTATAGTGGTTATAGCAGTGTTTATAATTTTCTAATGAGACAATACAACACAGCTTCGACGTGGCTACTATATTTCCGAATGCCACAAAACAGCCAGTCTCTTTTCTCTAATACAGACATGGCGACACTCGCAAGTAGCGGTGTCTCGCTATAAATAAATAATACTTGAAATGTGAATTCTGGTGGCAAATCTCCTTTTGTGACAGTAATCTTCGTTCCGCAGTATCTTCACAACTGACAGCTTTTATCTTCGATTCTTTACCGTTCGGTGCAAGAATCCGAGATTGAAGGGCGAAACTTAACAATATAGCACAATTCTTTTAAAATAACGTCACAATATTTTTAAGACGGAATCTCTGTTAATGATGTGAAGACAATACTGTTTATTTTATTTTGGTGATTTTAAAACCTGCGTGATTAATTTGCGTTCTTATTTATTTTAAGATGTGTGTATTTTTTATGTTAAATTATTTTTTGCCAGGCTCAGTTCAAGTTTGTTTGTCCTTGGGTTAGGTAGTTCAGGTTTCATACTAAGATATGTTATGTTCACTTGCAGCAAAGATGCGGTTAATGTGCTTGATAGATGCAAAGGTTGACTACGTATAGCTCGATACACCTTTTTATTGAATGTGTTCAATAATATGGTGCGACACTAAGACTGAAGCATTAACTCTTTGCGAACAACAGTTTGCCAATTCAGATCACTAGTAGAAGTCACTCAGAAATGTATCAGTCATTTGGTGTTATTTCCCATAGAGAAGTAGTATCAGATGGAACGCGCGGCACAGTTGCGTGCGGCCACTAAAGCAAATACAAAATTGAAAAGCGAATACAAACTCGTCTCAGTGCGCTACGAAGCATCGTACAGTTCACGCGGCACGATCACTTCAACTTTTAAATTCTCAAAATGCCGTCTTGTGTTCTTAAACACTGTAAAAGTTGTTCCTAAAAACAAAAACAGGAAAATGGAATATCTTTTCACATGTAACTATTGATAATTTGACTGTTTGCTAATTTAATTTCGATAAAATTCGTATTTGTGCAAGAAATATGTAAGTGTTGCCAGTTTTTGTCGACGCCGTTCTGCCTGAATTAGGGAAAATGCACTTGTCAATTGATTATGTGATAATGATTGTCATGTTAATGAAAAATACATTACCGTATTATAAAAGTATATTGTAGATGTATCTTCTTTCTCATAAATATAGTTATAGAATTTCAATTGCCATTAGTATATACCTTACATAATATTGTTTTGAGTTCGATCCCCAAACGATCCAAATATTCGTGTACACCCTGCTACTCGTCAAGCTCATACACTTTGACGTTTGCACCGTTCTTATGGCGTAAAGAATAAGTATCAAAATCGTACAGCAACTGTTTAGCTTGACTTAGCGCCGTGTGTACATACATACTTATGGCGTAGGGAATAAGTATCAAAATCGTACAGCAACTGTTTAGCTTGACTTGGTGCCGCGTGTACATACATATTATTTATTCCTCAACTAATCCACGCCAGCAGCTAAGCCTGCATTTTTTTTTAATTTACCCGTTTTGGCCGATCCCGTGGGAATTTCGGGAAATCCCTTCTTAGTGCACCCTTACGGTCCCCAAGGAACATACATGCCAAATTTCAGCTTCCTGCGCCCAATAGTTTCAGCTGTAGCTTGTCTGTCAGTCAGTCAGTAACGTAAGGATTTTATATATTAAGATATACTAGAGGACGCCAGCAGCTACGCCTGCATTTTTTTTTTAATTTACCCGTTTTGGACGATCCCGTGGGAATTTCGGGAAATCCCTTCTTAATGCACCCCTATGGTCCCCAAGGAACATACATGCCAAATTTCAGCTTCCTGCGCCCAATAGTTTCGGCTGTAGCGTGTCTGTCAGTCAGTCAGTAACGCAAGGATTTTATATATTAAGATATAGATTTACGAAGTAGTTAAAACTTAGCTCGGTACCTACATTTAAGAAATGTATTTATAAAAGCATGAATTAAATCCATGGTAAATTCTACAAAACCGCAAATGTATATAAGAATATTACATAACTATATGCAAAATACTGGGAGATTATTCATAATCTGGCATCTTTTTACACACATAGACGCGCGTGTCCGTACTGTGCCAGTCGCCAAAGGTCACGCACACATAGCTGTCAACGTGCTACACTTAGTTGGACAAATGCGCTCTATCTGATACTACTTCTCAAATCTGTGATCGGATTACTTGGTATTTGATATTTGATAACATTAGGTTCTCTAAAGAGTGAGAGTGAAGCCCGATGTTCTAGGAAATATAGATCGATAGCATCCAGCTTGTACCGGACATATATCATTCGTGTAAGCCTGGATTGTCTACAAGATATACTAGATACATACAATGCCCTCTAATAAATACACTAAGCAATTCCGCTTGATCTGTTTTAAGGATCATGGATACACGATTGTGGTTGATAGCCTTATTGTTACTACAATCTTATGTTGAGAACATTTACTTGAATGGTCTCTTGAGATATGTATCTGGATAAAAGGTTCTAGATCTTAGGAAGGTCTTAAATCTCAAGTCAACCTCATTAGGGAATTGGTTGGTTTATCTGCTCGATGAAAAACAAGGCTCTGCTACACATTTTCTCCCTGGGATGGAAGACAAATACTAGTCGCTCTCATAAGAAGAAATCAGCTGGATTGTGGTTGACTTTGGTTTCCAAGGTGACAAGGTGAATGTCTTGGATTGCAAACGGAATAAAGTTAAGATGACCAACAACCAAAAAAATTTTTCCTACATCCTCACTCTTTCTTCTTTAAGCAATTCCTAATTATCACAAATTTTCTGATGATTGCCAGGTTAAATAGTATATTTTTATCCTACCACGGCGAAGCCAAAAGGAAGGGTAATGAAAAAATTGGGTTTGTACGTTCCACCGTAGCGCCTAAACTTCTGAACCGATTTTAACAAATGGGGTGTCAATAGATTCGTAATAATGGCTTGGGTGACATAAGCTATATAAATTTTATATTAATTTTCTATTTCGTAATTAATACCTCAGATTCCAACTTCGAAAAAATTAAACTGAGATAATCATTACGTGTTTGTTGTCAAAAGAAAGGCATTGATGAGAACATCCCAAATATGTACATATATTATACTATTTGTATCAAAACATAAGTTTAAAACGCGGTTGTGCTTACAATACGCGCGGTTCAAACGCTTTGAGTTTCTATTTTTCTTTCTTTAAATGCGACAACGTAGATATTGCACGGTTAGTATACATGCATCTTCGGGATACGGAAAAGAATTAAATAAATAAAAGTTTTGAAACTATAGCCCAACTTCTTAAAAAAGGGGGTCTAAAAAAGACGAAACAAGGAAATAGCTCATTCAGATATAAATCCAGAAAAGTATACGTACAGAAATGCTCAAGCTAGGCAGAGCTAGGCTAGCTAGGTAGAGCTGCAAGTAGTAATTAAAATAAATGTCTTTCTCCTAGAATCAGTAGCGTGAGTAATGTTTGGTTGACAGCTCTTTTGAGCATACAGACACATTATTGGATGACCTAAAAAGTTATAGTGCGACAGTTATGTTACAAACAAACGAAAACTGTGTTATAACAGTCCATGATAAAGTTGGTCTGACTTCGTGGACAGCGGTAGTGCGTTCTGCGGGTTTTAAATTAATGGCAACTTTGTTTATCGTGTAAAAACGACTTTCTAGTAAATGGTGTACAAAGGTGGGCTGCGTGCGTACGAGAAATTCAAACTTTTCAGACATGTCGCGTAACCTGGACTTTATCCACGAGGTTCCCATTGTATCCCACTTGTCAATGGCTGGATCGTAGCGCAATGAAAACGCTTCTAATTAATGCTTCATAAATTATCTTTATAATGTATGTTTTTAGTATTTGTTTCTGCGCCAGGTACATGATGATAGAATAATGCATACAGTTACTATTCATATATCAGTGGTCAGATTTTTTATTGCAATGCAGAATATATTCAGTTTTAATTGTGTAGTAAGTAGTTTATGAAAGTTGGGCACACTACTTTTAGTGTGTCTAAATTACATGTTGAAATGTGATTATTTTAGAGATCATCATCAGATGGATAGATGGTGCTGGTGAATTTCGTAGAAAAAAGTATATGAATCTTCTAATAACGTAAAAAAGTCGTGGCAAAGTGTTTGTTATCGAACTCCACCCAAATCGCAAACACATTTTTATGATTATTTGTTCATATTTAGTAGGTCGGCGAATAGGTCGAAGACTACTTTTAAAACACAGGTGATCAGTCCCGGCGATAATTTATACGCCCGAAAACCGTTTGTCGATAAAGCTTATTTAACTCTCAAGTTATGTTTGAAAATGTTCAACCTGTGCATCATGTGTGTCGTCTAAACATATGAGAACAGACGTAAAAGTTAATATTACGAGCATGACAATGAATCATTCTGCCTTGGCCAAGTATATATAAATAACTAGAAAATGTACGTACCTATATTACAAAGGGTCTACCTTTTTAGTTACGAAGGTAAACGTATTGGATGTCTTTACTATCCTCATAAACATTAATGAGTTTTTTCATCTACGAGTATTTGTTAGAAAACGTAAACACAGAAGTCCATCGAGTTATGCACAAAAACAAACTGCCGAGTCTTTAAATTAACCGTCAAAGTAAAAATGGAATGTGGAGCGTTCTCGAAATCGCGCTAATCTTCCTTCATTTGTATGCGGGGGCGACTTTAGAATAGTCACCTAATTAAAAAGAGTCGCCTTTGTCATGCAGATACGATGGCAGGCGCAATCAAAGCGGTGCTCATTTCACCAGAACCCCTTAAAATAAATATCTGATCCTCTAAGCCTATCAACGTGTTTCTTCACAATTTATTTTTAATTAAGCACCGCTTGTGATGGGCTACAAATGAAACCTTTCAAGTCAGTGTTTTTTTTATTTTATACAAGATTCAATAAGTCATTTTACGTTAGCACTGAAATATTGGAATTGAAAATACAGCAGACGACCTTTGTTCCAGCTGCTGACGCGTAGTTCTGTGATGGACGGTATAATAAATAAACTTGCGTTTTCTATTTAATATGGCTTTGTGACTTCAAAATTAATAAATGAAAATGTAAACTAGAAAATAAATGAAGAAAACCTAAATCAAAGAATACAGTCGAAAACGTATTTACTAAATTAGGCTATCATTTATTGCCAGTGGTTGAAGGCAAAGTATGCCAACCGCGATTTGACTGACCCCGGCGCTGTGGGACGTAGAGGACACCGCGGTGGTTTTAGTGAGAAAATTCCAAGCGCCTGAAGGCCGAGAGTCCCACATCTGCGCCCACCCCAAAACTCGAATTAGGTAGTGTGGAGAAGATGACTGCACTGGCATAATTAGAGTGTTAAGGTTAACATTAAAGTGTTAACTCAGCATACTATATTTTGACTTGCTTATGCATATAATTAGTATTTATATTGTATTAATGTATATTCACAATTTCAAGTTTTCTAAATACCTACATATCTCATGCATATGAAAATTTCAATTCCTATTTACAAGTACGTAAGTCAGTGCACGAATGCAGAAACTTGCCTAGAGAAGTTAAATTACATAGAACCTAATTTCAAATAAACGTACGTATCATTTTAAAATGGGTTGCATAGCTATAGGTAGCTATATACAGGCATTAATACCTAGAGAGAGGTAAGTGTAAAAATGTGTGCACAAGTTGCGTGCAACTACTAGCAAGTTGTAGCGATGACAGTTTCATGAGTCGGTCGGACGGTCATTTGCAACGGGCCCGACCGCTCACCAACTTACTGCCGTGTATACGGGTATGTATGGGGTTATTGCATGCCTGAACGTCACTTACCCACTGCGAGTGGACTTCCACCAACTTACCCGATGCTCTCAGCTCTCTAACTTCGCCTAGTTTAAGTTAGTACGCTTTTAATTGGTAATCAGATGTGTCCGAGGGATTTTGAGTGGAGTCCTTGCTTTAAGTAAAGCATAGTGTATACGCACGTATATAAACGTGAACCGAGGCTATGTATTACTAAAAGTGCTATTACTAAATAACAAATGCTTAATTTAATGAAACGAGATACTTATATGTTTACTTTGTTGTCGGTCTAACTAACGTCTTTCGTCTATCAAACAAACCGTATATATTATAATTTCAGCAGCAATAAGCAAAATATATGATATCTTAATTAACTGATTTAAACAGAACCACTTTGCACTACTTCAAAGTTGAATATTATAAATACATCAGCTCTGTTAGACATGGTTTTATCGAAGCTTGCTTTTGTATGGGATGAATTCTAAACCCTGATAAAACCCTCAATATTTTAAACATCTATTTTAAAATTTTAATAAAACCAAGTCACATACAGTATGTGTTTCATAAAGCCAGTGGACCAAACACAGTACGTAGTACTTTTGCAAACAGTTCTAAAGGGGCCGAGTGCGGCATTGGCGCAGGCACCGCCCCTACAGCCTAATGAATAACATGCAAATGACGGTGTCTAATGAAAACCACACTCGCCTCTTTGCGCTCAAAGTTTTCATAAACTTCCCGGTCACTTGTGTAGAAGTTACCTCGATGTACTCAAACGCTGTCCGAGCTTGTTACTAAGAACGGAATCTGTGGCCTGTAGCTTTTGTTCAATCAGGTTGTGTTGAAGCTCTTTTGCATAATACAGCTTAGAAAATGTCGTAGCTGGATAATATATTCGCCGCAAAGCGATGTTTATAACATCACCCTGTGGAACAATAGGGGTTGGGTTGAATAGTTTGGAGTCCTTGTGTGTACGATTGATTTAAAAAGCGTTGGTCTTAAACGAATCCAACATTTTTTTCTAGTTTTAGTTGCTTTAGAATTAGGATAGGTTTAAGCTTTTTATTTGCGCATGTGGAAAATCAACATAATCAGACTGAAATAAAATAGTTCTTGTACAAAGTAAATGATTGGAATGCTGGAGACTATGTCTATGCTTGTCGAAGATGTATGTCCACCCTACATGCTCCAGTATATAATGTAACTCGATGCATGACTTATATATGTTGCAGTCAAAACTCTTAACCATTCAAAAGTACTATTGACTAGCAAAATCAGTCAAAAATACTTTTGACCGTATGCTTTAGTCAATAATACTTTTGACTAAAATAACAGTTAAAAGTACTGTTGCCCAATGGAACTGGTTAAAAGTACTTTTGACTAACCTGCCTTCTTATTATGAAAAGTTCTGTCGCCCAATTAGCTGACTAGACGGAGCCCTTCTTCGCAGGTCTCCTATTTTCGAGTTCGGGGTCACAAGAGAACCTAACATAACCTATTAGGTATTATGAAAAGTTTTCGTCCGCTTAGTTATGTGTAGTTGACTGATTTTGCTAGTCAATAGTACTTTTGACTGGTTAATAGTTTTGACTGCAACATATACATATGAGCTTAAGTAAACATACGTATCGATAGTAGCGCGAACATCATACAACTTACAAGTAAACACACGGTAGTGCCGCAGCACAGGATGCTTGCTTACAATCAAGACGGCGGCCAGCAAGTGGGTTTACGTGTAATCGGCTCTGGACATACTCCATTTGCATATCCATTGGCGATATTTAGGCTCCTGGCGAACACCGTCCGACTAAGATGATCCACATGCCTGTGAATTGGTTACAATATTCATTATTGATTCTAGCCGGACGGTGGACGCAACACGAACAGCTGAATAACACCGGATATTAATCCAAGTGGGAAATGTAGCCTTTTGTTACGTTTTGTAAGGAATATTTATTTGAAGGATTTAGTTTCCTGTTCCTTAGATCAGATACCTAGTGCTTTAATTTTTTAGTTTTGAGCTAAACGATCTAGTCGTATGTCCTGTTTACAAAAATAACTAAGACTAGACTGAAAAATATATTATCTTATCAAGACTTGACGTGACGTGATCAGCAGAACGTAGTCTTTTAATATACATATGTAGTTAAATGCTATGTGGTATCTTTATTACGTTACGTTAGTCAAATGTCTTCTGCCATCAACTATAATGAACTTGGATTAAACCTTTTTAAATCATTTCACGGTCACCTAAGTATAATCAGTTCTGGAATCAATAAGCAAACTAAAGAAAAGGTGAAAATAAAACAATAAATAAACTTTGTGGTCCACGAGTACAAGCAACGACTGGTTCAGTAATTTGACCTTTAGAGTGGTATCAAAGGTGAAAGGTGGTATAATAATAAAAAAAAAAAACAAATAATTAAATTTGCGTTTTTTTATCTGTATTCTTTGTTAATGGCTGTAAGAATGAAAAGGTATACTCAAATGAGACTAAACAAAATTAATTTGTAAAACAAAAAAGGTACAATGTCATTAATCTACTTTATTTTCTTTACATTTCAAAGCACAAATTGAATAGACAGGCACGTTTATTTAAAAGTAAAACAATTAAGTATTTCGTTAATAGCATATCACTCATTCCAGTCGTCTAGAGCCCAAAAAAATAAAAAAGGTTCTGTCGATGTACGATTTATATACAGCAAATATATAAGGTTGTTTGCCAGTATAGATGTGTTCGTGTCGACAGTACAATAGAAGATTTACGTGACAGAAGTACCTCTGTTTTATATCGTAGATAAAGTCCTTTAGAACCGATTGAAAGCGAGACGCCGGGACCCCGATTTAATTCTTGTTCGGAACTTCACAATATGGGAAATTGACAATATGCTCTCTTGAAGCGACCTGTTGCGATTCAACTTTATCAAATGCTTTTATTCATCTCTAAATAACTATGTTTATCGAACAACTTGTGTTTATTTTACGTAAGAACTTCTTTGCTAAGAAGTAATTGTATAAATTCTTTGTTTATTTTACTCTGACCGAGTGTTCATTAGTAAAGAATAGTTTGTTGGCTTTGGAAATTTTATATTTGCACTTGTTCACTTACATTGCTTGCAAAAGTCTCTGTCTGTGTCTTTACAGTGGATGAATACTGAAATGGATTACGTATAATTTGATGAGAAGTTTTTAAATGGAGGACGTTACATACATTCTAATCACAGTATGTCTGCGAAAATGAAGCTATCTGGCTATACTTGTATAAACCGTTTATATAGCTCAGATTCGGAAGCAAGTCTCCATATTGGTTTGGTATTATTCACCGTGGGATAACAATATGCTCACGGTCACCTATTCGATGGTTGGTTGGAGATTCGATGGAGGGCATTTCCCTGCGAGATGAAATCAGAAATAAACTGCTGTTAAACCAAAACTGACGACATTGCTCTCCAGACATTCAATCTGGAAGGTTCTACACAAGAAGTCTCGTATTGCAAGGTACAGTAGTGGTCAGTAGTTACTAGAGACAGTGACAAGCAGTTGGGAAACAGTTGGGGTAGCTCAAAATCAGTCTGTATGGGAAAAAGTTACACCCACCTGCCGACGTCTGCCGGATTGATGATTGCTGTTGTGTACATCATAAAATCACTATTTAAAAGGATATCTACATCGAAACAAGGAATGGGCAAAAATGTGATGCCCACCAGATATTACCTGATAATAGCAAACACTCTATCTATGAAAGGCACTCCGTGTACCATTTGAAAAGAAACAGCTATTTTAAGGAAGACGAAGAAGGCTGAAATATATTTAACTCCATAGAATATTCGGCGGTATACCTATTTTACTTTTAAATATATGGAACAATAAAAAAGAGATAAAAGGTAGGTTTATACTCAGATAATTAGCATTTAGAATATAAGTACGTGGATGACGGCTCTTTTACTATTTTTGCAATATTTATGTTTATCCGTAAGCACTTTTTACGTAAGCTCTCTTTTTACATATAAGTACATAGTGCAATTAATTAATGCCACTGTATGTTAATTTAAATAGTTGTGTTTCAAGCTTACCTTGAAGTTTTAAATGTCTGAGAAATTATAACCAAAACAACAAGAAGAGTAACATAACACGGGTCACATTGCAAGGTTGATGAATCTGGTACTAGATTTTTTACAAAACATCTTGACCTTTGATTGGGAATATTTTAACCTTTTAGAATGAGTACATTAATATTATTTAGTGTTTCTCTATCACGTTTATTTGTCTAACATAATTATGGTGTTAGAAAAATCCAATGAGACTCTCTAGAAGTTTTAATCTAGAAGGTAGGATACCTACTGAGAAGTCTGCCTTACTGCATTATTGAGAACAGCCACGGTTGAGCCACAGCAGATGTAGGACTATTGCTACTCAAATGAAGGCTAATTATACATATTCGGCTTTTGTATTGACTGGTCTATTTGAAAATTATGTAAGTATGACAATCAGCGGCCGTCTTTAATACTCTTTAGGTAGGTTGAAAAGGGGCAGACGGTAACTGGACAATTCATGATATATTGTTAATCTAACATCTCATACTTTGATCGAAACATTAATATTGGACAAAAAACTTTAAATCCATAGTAGGTACCTGTTAGAACACAGGCTGCATCAAATTTGATACTCGGTTTGTTTAATTGTTGAGTAATAAGCATTTTATATACATTTTAGTTAAGTTTCTAAAGTGAATCTGCTGTGCGTAGTTTGACGCCAGTTGTATAAAATCTTAAGCAACCGATATAAATGAAACCACAATCATAAAAAAACTACTTTAATCATACTTATAACATTGCCTATATTGATTATCAAACAAACCATATCGACATATTCAATAAAAATATTAAATTTTATTCGAATATATATTTAATATTTGATAAAGTCTAGTCTCTAAGGGGTTAAACCATAAGTATAATTATGGAAGGAGAGTTGTTAGGCTTTTACACAGTTATGGGAATGGGGCTATGGGGCACGAGCTTAAACTAAAAATAATTAAATAATCAATAGTAATATTTATAATCAATAAAAGACCAGTACATCTACTTACGGCCCACATATATACATTCATGGAAATACTTATCCTTGTATATGTATATTTGTAGGAAACATTATTGTTCGATATTATTAACATACTTTTCTAAATGTATGTTGCTTTGACTTCATCATCATCCTCACAGTCATCAGCCTGCTGTAGGCCACTGTTGGTTAAAGACTGCTCCACCACGCCATGACTTTGGTTAAGAGATTCGCTGTGAAAACTACTTCTCATTTTTATAAGTTTACTAACAACAACAGCGACTAGTTCAGCGTTTTTTAAAACAAAAGCGTGGCTAACATTAACCTCAGTTAGACTAAGGTGCGCTCCGAACGTTTTCAAGTCTTTTATATGATGCATGGGTACCCATCCATCCTCCAGGCAGTACACTACATTAGTTAAGTGCTGGACTTTCTTAATAGCATCTCTGTTTAAATCGTTTATTCTCTTTAGACACTCGAAAGCTAATTCCAAAGATCTTTTCTGAACAACTGGATTAAGGTATAATTTAACCCTGTCAACGTAATGTAAGGGCCAAGACACTATTATGAGATATATCTTAATAAAAAACGATAGGAGGAATGATGGAAGCCAATAACATATATAGAATAGCAACATAACAAGTCTAAATAATCTTTTTACAAACTTTTTCACATATTTCCCATTCGTAGTTTCTGAGATTTTTTGTAATGCTGGGAACAATAAATTGAGAGAACATGTCCTTTCAATGAGGTGGTCATTTTTGTCCAAAAGTTCTAGTAATATCCACGCTCCCATCGAATGGCCGATGATGTGAAGTTTGCAACTCGCATCAATATGTTTGTTTAGAAATTGAAGTTTGTGCTTCACTTGGTTGTCCAAGTTAAATAAGTCTGTGTTGATATATCTTTGTTCGTCTAAGTTCTGGATAACTTCGTGTCCCGCGTGCCGTGAAAATATTTGTTTTACTATAGATAACTTGTTTTTATAATATAAGACCAACAATGATGTGTTGCCATATATACAGTGTGACAGATAATTTGATCTATTCTTTGAAGGAAGTTATATTTGAGATCATTTCTTCAAATTTACCTAGTCAACTAAAGGTCCAAAATCAAGGATTTCTGAGATATAAAGAATTAAAGATTTTTTTGAAATTTGCTAGATTATCGTATTTAAAAAGAGCTTTTCACTTCTTTGCTCTAAATTGTTAACTTTTGGAAAGCTTGTTAAGTAGCAATTGATCTAAACAAAAAATCGCTTAAAATATTTTAAGATTTTCGAAATAAAGGAACCTAAGAGGCGAATCCTTACACTGTTGACCGATTTTCCGAAATTTGCAATGAATTATTCACAAAAATATGTACTACACATAAGGTACCAATTAATTAAATACATCATGGGTTCATTACCATTTGAAAATGGTACAAATATAGTCCACTTTTGTAACAGTGAAAAATACCAGCCGGTATCGTAAAAGAGCGGAAGATTTCTTACATTAAAATTCGCACCATCCTTGATAGTTCAGAATTGTTTTTTTTGTTATTTTTTTATTATTAAATTTTTATTTGGATCAAGATATGTCCAGTCTAATTACTACGAGCCAAGTTAAATAGAATCTCTTCGATAACACTTGAATGCCTTCACCTTCATCTACGACATACATACATACTTGCATAGCCAAAGCGACGCTAGTGTATTTTATCCCACCTAGGAGGACTGCAGCAGTGTTTTGGCTTCGATATTTCGACCCTTTTCACGAATCGGATGATACCCAATGACGTTGATGTTTGTGCTGTAGTGTTGTCACAATCTCAAAATGCAATGCGAATTTTTATGTAAGAAATCTTTTACTTTTGCTAAGATACCGGCTGTTATCTTTTCCCACTGTTACAAGGATGTTCTATATTTGTGCAATTTTCGAAAGGTAAATAATTTTGTAAGTGTAGTACATATTTTTTTTCATAAATTCATAATATTTTCTTTTGGGTTTACGCGAATGTTACAAATTGAAATTGGACTACAGTTTCATTTTCAGAAAATCATCCAAAAATAGAAGGATCGTCATTTAGGATTCTTTATTTCTAAAATCTTGAGACATTTTGGCCCTCCTCACATTGTTCATGAGCGTTCCTCGAGCGTACGCTCGGCGTCCGTCCAGCGTGCGCCCGGCGTTCACTTTGTACAACAGAGTTAACGCCGAGCGCACGCCTGGCGTACGCTCGAGGAACGTTGACGCCCAAGGTGAGGTCGGCCTTTAACCGATGTTTTTTATCCCATCATTTTGTAAATGACCTAAATTAAATCTAGGTACTTTAAAAAATTGGTTGAATTACTTGTTATCTGTCACCCTGGTTAAATGGCCACGTTGCCACTTTTGTCTATATATAAACGTATTTTTACTAATTTTAAATATTGCAAAAATAAATTAACTCTATATAATAAATAAAATGCTAATTATCGCATCATCATCTTCATCGGACCAGTAAGTATACGAACACTATTGCTCTGCTGAGTATGGGCAACTATTCACTATGATAAGGGTTCTCCACGCCGGCCAAGTGCGAGTCAGTGTACATCACATGTCTTTCGAGAATATAATAGAAATCGCCCAGACATCCTGGTTTCCTCACACGATATTTTCCTTCACCTTAATTAACTATTCAATAGCCACTTAATTTCGAAAAGTCGTAGAAGTCATTGTACGATCATCATTTCATCATAGATTTGAAAAGTAAAAGATTCTCTCATAATATAATACTGCAAAAAGCTGTATGATGATGTTTCATCATGATTATAAAAAAATCAACACATGCAAGATTATAAATAAACAACAACAATTTAAAACTTCGTCTACCTATTAATAAACATTCAAAATCCCGTTCAAAACAATTTACAAATAACAGAATTGGAGTCACTTACCGACTACACAGACAGGTAGCTTGGTATTAGTGTAGAGTTGCTGAGCAAACTCTCTGTAGAACTCAGTTATACCCGGACTTCCAGTTATAACAACTATTATCTCCGAACCACGACTCTCAAACGGATTGCCAAACGTTAACAAATGAGATTCTACTCCATTTAATACTTTAAACACATCCATTTTTTAATGGTAGATATGTTTGAAAGAGTGCACGTCTTATGCAGACAGTAAACAGGTATTGCAAGATTTTTGGAAGCAATACCTAGTTTATTTATTGTGTTGAATGTATAATTCAATGTCCCACTTAATATGCTAATTGATTCAATATTTTTCTGTTGGATGCATTCAGTTTTTGCTAACTAAACTGCTGACGCGAAATTTTTATAATTAACACTAATAATGTGTCGTAATATTTCTCATTGTCGTCAAATTATTTTAAAATATTACAATTAGTTACCTGTTGGCCACAGTATCAAAAGTTTGTTTGTTTTTAGTGTTAGCGAAATTAAAATGTTGTATCTGAAATAATGTTATTGTAGGCCCAGGGCAACTCACATAAGTTGATAGGATTACTAAATAGGTAGAGCACGAAATGTGGCCTATTAACTCAGGTATACCTATTTTCTTAAACATAATAGAAAAGTACATCCAGACACATAACAAATTAACGAACCTATCACACAAATATTTATCTTATAGCGAAGCGACCGCTTAAAGTACTACACCTTACATGTAGGTTTTCTCTCAATTATTCGCAATCTCGAGGTTCTATAACATATACAATTTATGTCTTTGTGTGCATATTTTTATTTATTCACTCACTTATAACTACTTTGATTGTAACTGAATCTAGTGTTACAATCATAATATAAACTACATGAGCTATGCTTAGCAAATGTGTTTACTAATTCAATTTAAATATATATAAATACTGCCTGTCTATTTAAAGCATTTGTCCGTGTGGTGACGGATTAAGAATACGAATTGTCACCACCCCATATCATGGGATGACATAGGGTGCTGACAATTGGTATTCATGGTGTCGTAAGAGCCGACAGAGGGAGCATATTATGCAGAGAACAGCACTGTAAGAGAAGGAAAACTTGATACAAACCCTATACCAACCGGTTTGGCCAGCGTGGTATAGTAGGCCAATTCTTCCTTTCAAAGGAGAGGCCTAGTTCAGCAGTGGAATGTTAAAGGCTGATGATGATGATTAAAAGTATATATATATTTTACTACTATAATAAATGTAAAAGTTTGCGAGGGTGGATGTTTGTCACTCTTTCATGTAAAGTGTTGAACGGATTTTGATGAAACTTTGCAGTAATATAGTAGAGTAACACGTAGACTAGTTTTTTGCTTCCAGAAACGAACTCAACGCGGGCGAAGCTGCGGATAAAAACTAGGATACTTATTACTAGCTTTTGCCCGTGACTACAACAATTTATTTATTTATTTATCACATCCTTACATACAACTATCATTACAGGATAGCCCATTGGAATAGTCTAGCAACATAAAAAAGTAAAACAATATATACAATAACTATAATATACCTATAACTAAAAACTTATATTAGAAAGGTGACAAAAAGCGACCTGTGTGAGTTCACTCAATGAGTCAATATTAACGGTGTGTCGCGTTTTAATGTCTAGTATGAAGGAATACCTAATGATTTACCATTCTCATACTTCACTTTTAATTGTATTAAATTGTCATTATCTTTATATAAGGATGTAAAAAGACCCTTAACGAAAACTGAAATCCCATGTTGTACCAATCACTACGAACATTTTTTACTTCGGCACCATACCTGGGAAATTACTGGATCAGGAGATATTGAGGCTCAAAGTTAGTATGGAATTTTTCTAATTAGGTACAAAATTGATGCATTTACCCCGCCAATATGTACTTTAGATGCCCTATGATCCCATGGATAAGTAGGTATTTCGAGCATTGCACGCGCGCGCTTTTAATTGCGGTTTAAAAAAGTGAAAACTCAAAAAAAAAATCGTTTCCCAGGTATTCTTTTTGGTTAGTATGACTTGGCATGATGTCCACAACGAGTAGACTTCCGCTTGGTGATGGGTCTTGTGACACCCTGTATATATTTCTTGTGTGCGTGTGTATGTCACTGAACTCCTCCTTAACGACTGAACCGATTTTGTTGAAATTTTTTGTGTGTGTTCAAGGGGACTTGAGAATGGTTTAGATTCACAATTTAGTCCACTGGAAAATATTTTTTGTTAAATTTTAATTTGTAAGTAGTTGTTGATTTTGGAATGTTTCACATTGGAACCGACCGACTGCGCTACCATCGCATTGTCAAATCTAAATTAATAATTTCGTAGACTACAGTAGTACAGTAGACTAGAGCGAGACCTTACCTATATAATAAAACATTAAAAAATAAAGATTTCGAGTCGACAACATATATCCGCAATATTCGGATTGTCGAGTATTTTGTTAAATTCTAATGGTTCTGACAGACAAAATCACAGTCGCCATATTGGCCACTCTAGCGAGATGTCACTGATACCGGATAACATTTTGAGTACTACCACTGAATACAGATTTAGTACTACTGTCTTGGTACTAAGTAGTTTGAATATATAGATAAATACTTTTTGCAGTTATATTTATTAAACAGTTAAAACTACAAATAGAAGTCTCCGCCCAATAAAGGAGATTTGTGTTACCCCGAACATAGATGATTATAATTAGAGAACCTTGAATTTACGCGAGCGAAGCCGCGGGCAAAACCTAGTATACGATAAAACAGTATTAAGATAAGTTGTTTATACTAACAAAACCTACGGTAACAATGTATTTTTAGTACCGAAGCACAAGCGTAGGTAGCTCAGGGTTTTACTTAAACATGTTTGTATTTTGTAGTGTAAAGTAAATGTAATAAAAAAGCATTTTCCTCACCAAAGCTTGACTTACAATTTCTTTGACGTGGCGTCGTTCCGAGAACCGTTGAGTTCAGTATCGTTAGAAGACTTTTTAAGTAGATTCTGTATGCGACCTGATAACTACATGTGCCCGCGGTTACACCCGCGTTATTTAAGGCTACTGCTCCGCTCCCGTGGCTTACAGCGTAATGTTATATAGCCTATAGCATTCCTCAATGAATGGGCTATCTAACACTGAAATAATTTTTGAAATCGGCCCCGTAGTTCCTGATATAAGCGCGTTCAACCAAACAAACAAACAAACACTTCAGCTTTATATATTAGTATAAGATAAGATTAATTATCTTATAATACATATTTTGTTTTATATCTTTACTATTATTCGTACAATATGTACGCAAACATTTGTTTTTCAAATATTATAAACTTCAATGTTATAATACTTATAATACTAAAATATTATTTAGGAACAACTTACACATGGGCTTCTAAATAAGGTTTCTACTATGATTACTCAATAATCTAACTAATATAATTGTATTGTATCTTAACGTAGCTGTACTGCAGGTAATAGGACAAAAAATATATTTTTTTGAAGACTCACGCCTGTATCCCCGAAGGAGTAGGCAGACGGTTATTATTACACCCACATTTCGCCATGTTTTTTTAGGTCCCATGTAATAGGGGGTGAGCCTATTGCCGTTACCGGGCACATCACTAGACTCTGTGCTGCTACTGAGAATTCGGAAAAACCCAGTAACACTTTTTGCCCGACCCTGGAATCGAACCCGGGACCTCCGATCAGCAGTCGCATACGCTATCCACTGGACCACGGAGGCAGTAAAAAAATAAATAATGGTACTTAATCAAGTTCTATTCATGTAACACTTTGTGATGACATTTTAAGAGAATTAACGCGAAACTCTCTAGGTCTTGAACGGCAGGTCACCATGCGGTTTCTATTCGGTTTGCTCGGGTAGCCCGATTCTTTCTTCCTGGGGCCCAATTCTGCTAAATAAATATAGTCTCGATATCATGTCAGTGTCATACTTACGTCACAAAAAGCGTATTCTTCTAAATTATCTGATAATTGAACGAAGTTGTAACGAGATCGTAAATTCAAACAAGTGTCAAAATATGTGTCAACGACGAATTGTTTATTTCAAATATACGATAACGATAACTACGATAACTAGAGGACGCCAGCAGCTAAGCCTGCATTTTTTTTTAATTTAACCGTTTTGGCCTATCCCGTGGGAATTTCGGGAAATCCTACTAATCCTTCTTAGTGCACACCTAGGGTCCCAAGGAACACACATGCCAAATTTCAGCTGCCTGCGCCCGATAGTTGGCTGTAGCATGTCTGTCAGTCAGTAAGTAACGCAAGGATTTTATATATTAAGATGTCAGTAGGTTATATCAGAATTCCGCTTCTGAGTCCATTCAAAATATAATATCAATGTCATATAAAAATATGAGAATTTCTTTCCCATATACAATAAAGATAGAAATTTTTATTATCCAATCGTTAAATGAGAACAAGGCTTGGTGCCACCTTCACAATGTACGAACAAAAAATACTTTTTTAATTAACTTGAAATAATAACCGAACCTGAATATATTTGTTTCGAATATAAATTTCACTATGTGATCCAAATTAAAAATAAAACTTAATCTTAATTTAATTTTGATTTTCCACGCATGTCGTGCTTACGGACATGCGTTGCTATTTCACACAACCAATTTTGTAGAAGGAAACATAACAGTCCGTGTACAATATGGTATCGGGTTGTCGTTTTATATGAAAGTACCTTTATACGCAGCAATATCTACGAGCCAGACTTATTGCTTACAAGCTGTTTCATGCGGTTTCACCCGCGTCCTGAGGAAACTGCTTCGCGTACCCGGTTAATTTATAGTCTAAGTTACTCCTTAGTACAGCAGCTATCTGCCAGTGAACGTCGTGTCAACATCGGTCCAGCCGTTCCAGAGATTAGCGAGAACAAACAGACAGACAGAAAGACAGACAAAACATTTGAAAAAATAAAAAATAAAAATAAAGCGGTTATTTTAATATTACAAACAGACACGCCAATTTTATTTATATGTATAGATGTATAGATTGCCTACCAGTTGTCAGTAGGCAGTTATAGTAGGTAGTTTTAGCTTTCACGGTACAGTTGGTTTACATGCGACAAGAGGCCACAAATTGTATACATTATCGTTAAATAAATATGAAATAACTAGTTCCTACATTTTTATCTATTATATACTGTTTCATGGAATGTGTATTATACATAAACTGATGATTAATTTTATGCTATAACCAGCATAGTTGTCAAAGTTGCATTGTATTTGAATTTAGTTTGAAGCGCAGAGAATGAAACCGGAGATAACACGCGAAGTTCTATATTAGCGGCACTTCAAATGTAAACACTGGTTGTAGGTATTTAAACAATAAATAAATAACAACAGGTGTTACATTTAATTTTATTTATATCAGTTATTTTATTTTGATTGGGGCTAACGGTCGATACGTAGTATTATTGTTTATCCCCCCCGTGGGATCTCCACCTTGTCGTGGTGGGGGGGCTCAGTAACCGTGGATTGGTGACCCGCGGTGAAGCTAAGAGGGATCCAGGAGGGGACGCTCCGCGTGGGCTCGACGGGGCCTGCGCAGGATGCGTCCAACGGTGCGGGTGCGGGGGACAGTTCTGTCTGTCCCTCGCAGTCGGGTGCGGTCGCGGGAGGAGAGGCGTGTCGGTGTTGCGTTGCCGCGCGCCCTATCTCTCGCGACCAAATAGGGGCGCACCATTCGATGCGTCTCGGTGGGGCCGCAGAAGAAGAGGAGATGCGGTGTTGCGTTGCCGTCCTCCCTATCATCTGCGGCCGCTGGGTGTTTTGGCGGCGGAGCCCAACACCTTAATCCGCCGCCAAGGGGGTTTTGTTCGGGGCCCGCCTGACCATCTGGCGGGCTGATACCCGTCGGGGGGTTGCGACGTATGCTTGGGCGAAACCCGACCCTCCGACACACGGGTACATGACGCACACGGGTTGGTTTTTAGTCAGTAAGAGTCTGACAGTCCCCTTCGCCCATCCCCCAGGGCGGAGGGACTCCATGAGGATTTTCCAACCCGAAAACAAAAAAAAAAAAAAAGTATTATTGTTTATACGTAAGTACCAATACAACGAAGCTATATTACTATCATGAATGGCATTATTATATATCGTTAGTTCATGTAGGTATATGTATGACTAGAGGATGCCCGCGGTTACACCCGCGTTATTTAAGGCTACTGCTACGCTCCCGTCGCTCATAGCGCGATATTATATATAGCCTGTAGCCTTCCTCAATAAATGGGCTATCTAACACTGAAATAATTTTTCAAATCGGACCAGTACTTCCTTTTTTTTTTTTTTTTACGAGGTGGAAAATCCCTTCGGATCTCCGACTCTTGGGGGAAATAAGAGCCGGAGTATGTGGTGTTTCCACTAAAAACCACCTCGACTTCCGCCATGTACCCGTGTGTCGGAGGGTGGGGCATCACCAAAGCACTCGTCGCCACCCTCCGACGGGTATTGGCCCGCCAGATGGTCAAGCGGGCCCCGAACAAAATCCCCTTGGCGACGGATTAAGGTGTTAGACTCCGCCGCCAAAACGCCCAGCGGCCGCAGAGGATAGGGAGGACGGCAACGCAACACCGCATCTCCTCTTCCTCTGCGGCCCCACCGCGACGCATCGAATGGTGCGCCCCCATTTGGTCGCGGGAGATAGGGCGCGCGGCAACGCAACACCGACACGCCTCTCCTCCCGCGACCGCACCCGACTGCGAGGGACAGACAGAACTGTCCCCCGCACCCGCACCGTTGGACGCATCCTGCGCAGGCCCCTCCAAGCCCACGCGGAGCGTCCCCTCCTGGATCCCTCTTAGCTTCACCGCGGGTTACTAATCCACGGTTACTGAGCCCCCCCACCACGACAAGGTGGAGATCCCACGGGGGGGGACCAGTACTTCCTGAGATTAGCGCGTTCAACCAAACAAACAAACTCTTCAGCTTTATATATTAGTATAAGATTAGATGAAGGGTGTATAATTATTTCTTATTATTTTGGTGTGAGTGTGTGCTATCGAAGTGTATTGGCCGTCCAAAGGCCTTCCACATGGCCTGACGATTTTCGTCCTTGTGCCTTTCAGGACATTATACCGGTCTGATGTAAATGCCACATCAAGCTGTCACTCATCTAAGTGCCAAATCTGCCAATCTATTAGAAACGGCATGGTTAGTCAAGCTATGTTTATGTTTTTTTTTACATCTGTATTCCACGACGTTAAATGTGATAAGAAAAAACTCAAGTTGATGTGCGTAGTTCGTCAGCGTTAGTAGGACTGATTAGCGTTGCAGTGCAGACAGACTCTGTATAGACACGTTACTATTAAAAGAATATGCAGATGTTTGTTATTTATCAATAGGCTTGGTTCTGTAACCGAGAGAAAATAATCGCGGGACATTAGGTAAAGGCGCGCATGGTGACAAGATAGCAGACTTGTATTCAACATGATACAGCGACCAACGCAGCGTCTAAAACCCGCACTATTAAATTGTAGCCTGTGAAAAGAAAATAAGTATAAGTATCTGTGTAAATAAGCATCTCGTAGACAAGTTTTCTAGACTTTCTAGAGATACTGAATGTAAGTAAATACGCAGTAAATAGAAAAACAAGGTAGACATAAGTGCATCTAATCATGAAACCGCGGTTGCAACGAGCGGAGAGTACATAAACCTTTATTAAGCAGCACTCTATAAATAGTAGCTTTCTACCCCTTTGAGTTCATATTTATGTTTTAATTCCTCAAATAAATAGAGCTAAGCACACAACGTGATTGTGTTATAGTAAAGATTGTGTAGGAGCTCTGTAAACAAAGTTCTGTGGCGTTAAGTCGGTTAGCCGAGAACACAATATATTTGCGTTGAGCCGCATGTGTGTTCTGGTAAGCGGGCGACACATTAAATTATGTTTTTGAACTTGATAACTTGCAACGGTAAGTTATTTTGTTATGAATGCCTTTGCGGGTATTTTTACGCTGTTCTTGGGCAAAGCAAAGCCAGCAAGACAAACGTCACGAAGTTGTGATTTGTGTTTGCGTAACGGCTGCTCTTATGGTGTAGTGGTTTAAGGCGCTGTTATACCTCAGAAGCCGTGAAACACCTAATTTTTCGTCGCGCATCTAGCCATAACAGTACATATTACAAACTAGCAAAAATTAGAGCTTAAAGTCAAAAGTCTGAACAAAAGACTTTTGAAAGAATTTTTCATGTACGTAAAATAGAATCACGGTAAAAAAATCACAAAATCGAGGCAGAAAATAATCTTTCGTCTCACTGTTTGCAATATTTTGATCGTAAGCTGTCATATTTTTTTTGATAATATTGTAGGAAATCTAATGAACTAAAGAATTACCCTATTTATTTTCATATTATACGTGTATATTTTGTAAAATTAAATAAAATCTGCCAAACGTCTATGATTTTGACGCTCGGTAGATCCCATCAATACAAACGCTTCAGCAATTTAAACCTTATTAGCATAAGCGGTGTACTGAGTGTCAGTTGCTAGTTTACGCCCCGCCCAGACCTCATCATTCGGCTATGAGCCCTGTGAGAGATAGGTCATGTCGCTTGCGTCTCCGCTGCACGAAATTTTACGTAAACCTGTTTGTTATTATAATACGCCGATTTGAGTTCGTAATTTCATGTTTTATGTTATAGACTGAATACTTTGAATCAAATAGGCTTTTCATGTAACTATGGGCACATATAATTAGGACCTAAGTTTATACTCTTGTTGCGTTTAATGTGTTATTGTTTCTGTGCTTATAAATATATAATTAGAAGAATAAAATACGGACAATTAGAGAAATGAAGTTCTACGAAGGATTTGTACAAGAAAGCGTCGTAATAAAATGGAAATTCATCCATGGCCAAGTGATTATGAAATATGTAACATTTTTACACAAATTATTTTCATAAGAGTCTTTTATGACTAACTATGTTACTTATATATTATCGATTATGCATAATATAATTATATAAATTATTCTCACAATACATAGCTGCCACAGTTTTCAATTTTTGAAAGAGTAATAACATAATATCGAATCATTTTATGTACCTATATTTCAAATTCATTAGCTTGTCAGAGCGCTTGGAGCGCTAAGATGCCGCCACGGCGAACAATAATGATGACAGCGCTAATATGGCGCTCCGCAATCCCCACACAAGCGGTAACGAATGTTGTATTATTGTGTTTTGAACATAAACCTTTTTAGGTACATCGGGTAAAACTTTGATTATTCATAAACTATTAGGTAAATAAATAGGTTATGTTAGGTTCTCTTTGACCCTTAATCCGAAAATAGGAGCCCTTCGCAGGGCTCCGACAACCTTAGTTTATTAAACTAGTGTGATGAATGTGGAAGTTGGCAGTGCCATACACACCGATGTTTGAAGATTTTTTTTTTCAGAGGAAACCAAGTATTTCCGGCAAGTGAAAATGGTGAGGGGGGTTTCAAGACCTCCCCTGCTCCCTCTCCAATCACTCACAACCCCTAAAAACGGCGATGTATTTCGAAACCTTTGCCATAATAATTATACGTATAATAACAATGAACATCCATAAATAAATAAAAGAAATCAACTTTTACTAAACTTCAATTATCTGGTAACTCGCTTTAGTTGAGGTACGGCTTTTGCGCTTAGTAGAGCAGTATTGTGTTTGGTACCGTAGCCAAAAATTGTAAAAACGGAACCCTTATAGATTCGCAATGTCTGTCTGTCTGTCTGTCCGCTCGTATGTCACAGCCAATTTATTGCAAAACAGATTTGAAAACTGGCAGGAATGGAATTAGATGTAGGTAGGTATTCTATGAACTGCTTCACTATTTTTATACAAAAACAAAACAAACATAATAATGGCCTCTCCATACATGGAACTGACTTAATTATTTTTATCATCTTACGGCACGTAGGTATTTACCTACTTTCGTCAACATTTAATACCTATAACGTCTAATGTAAACCAGTTTTGCTCATGGCTGCACTGAGAACAAAAATTGCGCTATGCCTATATTGTACAAACAGATTGATGTATGTAATATAAATTTGAATATCAGTATCTCAATTCAATATGCTATAACGTTTTGCTTGCGATTTTGAAATATTGGAATACGGATATCGCCAGAATACGGCCGCACGCGATGAGAATGAAGGGGGCGCCCCGCAGTAGACGGAGCTAAGCTCCCTTCACCTCCCCTGCTTCACCCCCTCATTTACCAAAACAGTCGCTTAGCACAGCGCCTTAAGCGAGTGCTGTTGATGTTTCGAATGTCAGTGTGGCTGCTGTTACAATACTACTTTTTAAAATGTTGAAATTTGGCATGTATGTTCCTTGGGGACCGGAGGCGTGCACTAAGAAGGGATTTCCCGAAATTCCCACGGGATCGGCCAAAACGGGTAAACTAAAAAAAATGCAGGCGTAGCTGCTGGCGTCCTCTAGTACATTATAAATTACAGTCACGCTTATAGAATCAAATGTTGGGATGGGAATATTTAAATTGTTTCATTGGAGTTTGTACGAGCCAGCATTCAAATACACCCGCCATGCGTAGTGAAAATGTCACTAGTTTAATTTTCACTGCGGGCTTGATAAATTATTAAGTTAAAAAGTTTGGTAGTCAATGCAATTTGTATGAAACTTAATATGAGCCGAAACTAAAAATAATAAAAAATTTAATTCTGACTTCTGAAATGTTGTACGTTATATAGTGTGGTGCGATCTACAAATGGTTGTTTCAAATCTGTGGGTTTCAAGACATGTTTAAATATTTGCATAACGCATTCCTTGTGCGCGAGAAAACTTGCACCAAGAGAGTAACTTGCATGGACCTAACTTTGTATACACCATGTTGGTCCTCAACCAGACCCGTGTAAGGGTAGTTTAAGATACCAAAATAATGTAAGAATTAGGATCAATTAGAGTCAGACATAACAGTACTCAAAGAAGTACGATAGTTGTAGCGGTAGTCTGACAAATGGACCCAATGCCTCGGCGTCATGCTGTACCGTGGCTAGAGATTGTCACGTGATTTTCGAAGCCCAGACCCGCGGTTGAGGTCAACGCATTCACGGGCCTTCCTTCGCTCCAACACGTCTCCTTGTGCAGGAGGCAGATGGCGACGAGATCATTGCTTGCATGTCCAAAATGAGAGTGCTTCCGAACCTAATATGTTGCAAACAAGTCGCAACGCTGCCCCATTATCACTGCAAACCTGGTGCAACTAGCAAAGCTAAAGAAAGAAAAGTTTTATCTTCATCTCCATACAAACAAATAAAAAAATAAGAGTAAGTAGATGGGTATCTAAAGATCAAAATAAGCAACAGCTTTGCTGTTTTCTAACAGTGTAAACAATACCTACCCGACGTATCACACTAGAATAAAATAAGCAATTAACTATAATACCTGGATATAAGAAAGAAAAATAATATGAGCACTCGTGGCAAATTAGTAAGATACCTAACATTTGTTTATTGCACTGTGGTGATGAGGTGGAAGTAAATAAGAAATAACCACAGCTTAAATACAGATTATACTCTATATTATTAACCCAAAGACGAAATTGCGGCCCTAAAAATGAAGTATATTACGAGCGAATACGGTCCGTTTATCATACAGTGTAAATCCGCTGAGTGTTTAAGATGTAGACTTTGTTGTTTTATGGATAGGGTTTATTTTGCTTTGTCATCGCGTTTTAAGGTGAGTGACACCATCGCGTATGGTAATAGAGGGTTGTGTGGTTTGCGCTCATGAGATTCAATTTCACGCACCTGTATGATTGACGGGGACATTATGCAGGTGTTCAGCTCTCCACATAATTTACTATTTTATCATTTCCCGAGATGTCGTTTGTTTCACAAAGAGAATTATATAATATAATGTTAGCTTATTACTGGGAGGAAAAAAAATTATGCGAGTATTATTCGCTGGTGCTGAAATTAAAGAAAAAATAAAGCTTATCAGTTGCTTATCATTCTTCGCAAAGTGTAAGGGCCGACTGAGGAAAATAGCCTGTCGTTGTGATTTTATCATGATCAACATCGTTTATCTGAGGCGCTGAGTTTTCGCCTATGGGACTCTTGCGAGTTCTCCATGAGTTTTTCTAGTAGGGTAGCGGTGCGTCTCTTGATGCTCTGATCCTATCTCTGAATATGTTATGTCATTAGAAAGCTACATTATCTGCGAGTAACATAGGCATATTTTATTTTAGAAAAAATAGAGGTCCGAAAGATATTTGGGTTTTACGGGTACACGAAGTAGTTCCCTCAGGACGCGGGTGAAACCGCGGGAAACGGCTAGTTACGTTATAATTTATAACTCTCTCTTTTGGATAACGTATTATTTTTAGTAAGACAAACAACTTGAAGAAATTGTTTTATTTTGCTTATTCAACATTAAATAATCAAAACAAAACAACTATTATTTTATAAGATTCAATAAATTAAATTCGTCTTTCATTCAACTGCTGATTGTACTCTCTTTAAGGGTTGTATATAGGAAGTCCATATCAAAATTATTTGATAGAGGTTTGCTTTGCCGCCGGTGTCGTGATTGCTTAAAGGTCACAGCTCATTAGAGCCACCCGGCACCCACTGCGCACCGCGTCGCCTCGTGCGGTTAGTATTCTTTATATGGATTTGTATGGGTATGCGCTCACTACATCAACTCCATAGCGTCACCGGATCGCCTCTGTCGTAAGCCGTACACGCGCGGACGGCAGGTGGTCCACCCGCCGTCCGCGCGTGGACGGCTCGGTGACAACTCGCAGCTCGCATGCTTGCCTTGCGTTGACTGCTCGTCGCCAACGCATCTTTAATTTTCTTGTCACCGAGTGGTCTGGTACTCGAAAATTCGTGGACTAAGCGATGTCCACTCGTTGACCACGCGGCGTTCACTCGTTGACCGCGCGCGGTCCGCTGGTTGACCGCGCGGGGTCCGCTGGTTGACCGCGCGACGTGCACCCGTGGACCACCTGTCGACAACGAGTGCACGCCGTGCGGAGTGGGTACCGGGTGGCTCTAATGAGCTGTGACCTTTACGAACATCATACACAAAGTACATCCAGACTTTGCAATACACAAATAACCAATTCACCATATCTATTCATGGCATAAGGTATAAAGCTGATTTTCCACCAGAGTGGCGAGACGAGGCGAGGCGAGGAGAGAATTGCAATTTGTATGGCAAATTTTCAATTCTCTCCCAGCGCATCTTTGGTGGAAACAGTGTGGATTGACGAGAATATGCGAGGCGTGAATTGAAATATTTGTTTGTGTAAAAATGAACCGTATTGCTTCCAACATAGAGTATAAATTAACCAGTACCAGTATATCTTTATCTAATGAAGCCTACGGGCGGCGCGAGCTCGCGATGGCTATTTTTAGTGGAAAAGGGTCAGTGCGATTTCAATTCTCTTCTCGCCTAGTCTTGTCTCGCCACTCGGTGTAAAATCACCTTAAAGGTGATTTTCCACCAGTGTGGTAGAAACGACACTCAAACATCACTGTACCTATGACGAACTCAAACATCACTGTACCTATATCTTTATCTAATGAAGCCTATGGGCGGCGCGGCGGTCACGCGCGAGCTCGTACGAGCTCGCGCTAGCTCGCGCGAGCTCGCGATGGCTATTTTTAGTGGAAAAGGGTCAGTGCGATTTCAATTCTCTCCTCGCCTCGCCTCGTCTCGCCCCTCTGGTGGAAAATCACCTTTATACTCAAATACTTGGATGTCGAATGTGGTGGAAGGTACATAGATCCAGGTGGTAATAGCACCAACGACACACGTCGAGTCGACTACCTATACAGTGTGTTGATATGCTACAAACTGTCGAGTTGACTACTTATACAGTGTGTTGATATGTTACACACAGTCGAGTTGACTACTTATACAGTGTGTTGGTATGTTACACACTGTCGAGTTGACTACTTATACAGTGTGTTGATATGCATTTGGAAGAAATTTTCAAATAAAAACTGAGAAATATAACTGAGTACAAATTGGTGAAAAATAATTCACTAAAACTTAAATTTTGTTTTTCGTCATCATACATTTTAAAAATCACCTCGGTGTATTGACCACCGCTGCCGCTCAGCTGATCGCCATTGCAGGTATCTAACACACACAAGCACACGTACCTACCGCGACAGCCGAAGCAGTCTTATTAGTCAACAGTTTTAAACTAAGTAAAATCTAAAGAAAGAAATAAAGGTTTTACCATCGCACACTGTTTGATATGATTTTAGGTTAATAGGTATATGTTGTATTATAATAATATTCTACAAATGCAGATCAACATAGTGTATTACTGCGCCATACATGCCCTTATAATATCTAAAAACACCTTCAAGGGCGAACATTATTGACTTTATTTAATTTTGACATTATTGACGTTCTTATCAATGAACCCTACATGTTAATTATAACGCATGTAGCTCCAAGTCGCTCGTTTACTTAGTTCTACTATATATTTTTAAGTCATAAAGCCATGATGGCCTTTCGATAGTATGTAAATAGTAATGAAATTATTGCATGCCTACACTGTACTCAGTTACTGATTATCCATATTTTTTATAGACTTTAGTGTTATACAATAATTTTGTTCAGCCCTGTATATAAATTGTCCCACTGCTGCGCACGGGTCTCTCCTCACAATGAGAAGGGTAAGGCCATAGTCCACCACGCTGGCCAAGTGCGGGTTGGCAGACTGTCACATGTCTTTCGAAAAGATTATGGAGAACTCTCAGACATGCAGGTTTCCTCACGATGTTTTCCTTCACCGATTAGCAAGCGATAATTAACAATTAATGACGCACTTAACTCCGAAAAGTCATTAGTGCGTGCCGTGGATTCGAATCCGATCCCTCTGCGTAGCAGTCTGTCGGTCTCTCCACTCAGCTATCGCTGCCTCACGTCTGTCAATTGTTTGTTCATAAAACACGCACTTTATAGGAATTATTCCTACTGTAATGGAACGTCATATTTATAAAAAAAACTAGACGTCGCCAGCGGCTTCGCGTCAATTATACATATAAACCTTCCTCTTGAATCATTCTACCTATTAAAAAAAAACATTAAAATCCGTTGCGTAGTTTTTAAGATTTAAGCATACATAGGGACAGACAGACAGAAGACAGACTTTGTTTTATACTATGTTGTGGTACTAATTCGCTATAACCATTTGATTACTATTTCTTATATGAAATAATAAGTACATTTAATTTCAAGTTAACCTTTCACAAACTGAGATTATACTGTATAAAAAGTTAGCGCTACATTAACACAAGTCCAATATAAATAATTGATAACGATCGCAAATGTGACATGAATCTTAATATGTGTTAATTAAACATACGTTTGTACGAAGCAAATAATAAATGATACTGTCTATTTATCAGTTTTAATTGCTAGATTATCGAGAGTACGTGAATCGTTATGTATTTCAAAGAGTGGCTGTGAATATGAAAAAATAATAGACAATATGCTGTTGTTTTGATTTTCGATTTATTTGCTTGCTATAGGAATAAAAGAACACAGGCTTAATCTCAATCCAATTTGTGTTGGCAGGAGATATATGGCGAGACATGGACTTTGAATTAATTGGTTGATCTATGTAGTTTTATAATTAACACAACTTAAAGGCTAAATCAGAGAATTGACTCTATGTTTCGAAGCTTATAGGCAAACAATGTTGCAAGGAAATTATTTTTACACCTTATAAGTCGGTCTCGTTGGTCTCGCGGCATAAATGTGCGCGTGGGATTGGGAGGTCTCGGGTTCGATTCCCGGGTCGGGCAAATTGTAATTGGGTTTTCCGTTAGGAAATTCTCAGTAGCAGCACGGAGTCTGGTAATGTGCCCGGTACGGCAATAGGCTCGCCCCATATTACGTGGGACCTAAAAAATTCATGGCGAAATGTGGGTGTAATATTACACCCCTGCCTACCCCTTCGGGGATACAGGGTCTATAAATAAAAAATAAATAAAAATAAGTTTAAAATTGTCGCCATGTAATACTACCAGGTGCATAATACAGCACTGGCCAACTATGGTTGCACGACGAAGTAAAAAACTTGTGAAGAGGTGACTAAGGAAAATAAACTATGCAACAGTATCTTTGAGAAGAGACGGAAAATTCGATGATTTCGTTTGGTTTTAGCAATTAAATACGCTATATTTTTAGTTTACTTAGAAAGGACTAAGGCTATGTTATTGTTGCTGTATAAAAGTTAAAAATAGCTATAATATTAGTGCAATTTCAAGTTTCATATTCTTAGAATTATTGTCTTTGTTATTCTTTGGTATTTGATAATATTTCAGTTTGAATTTGAACAAATTTGTAATGGCTTTCCCTGGTAGAAAGTTAATCCTTCTCTGGAACAGCTGGTGTCGTCAGTTCAGATGACGGGCTCTAGCATCTGTATAAACTATGATCATTAAATATGAAAAAGAAAATGTATTTTCACACACAACTTTAAGGAGTCGGTCATGTACTTTTCGAGTTTATAAATCCGAAACAATAAAACCTCCCTAAACAAAAATGTGAGCTTGCTCCAATAAATAACTGTTACTAATAGATGATTGGTGTAATGGTTGGCAACGTTCATAAACGTCTCAGCATAACAGATGTAGGTAGGTGTGTAAATTGGGCTTTGGGCAGAATTATCGTTATCGCCTTGTCATGGTGGGTCTCCGTGTAGCAGATAAACTTGCCAGCTTATTTCTGTAACGAATTGTGAATAGCAAGCAATTGTCAGCCTCACTATCTCCAGCCAAGTGTATGAGAAAATAATGTTTAAATGAAGTGCTATTGTTATGGCTCCGCTCACAAAGAAATATCCCGACGAAGTGCTCCAAGTGAACGTTTGTTGTACAAGAAATTACTTTTTGTTTGAAGTTGATTCATCATCTCGCGACGTCGCTGTTTACAATCATAATTGAGGAGTACTTGGTATTTTTGTCATTTGTTTAAAGGTCAGAAAAATATGTTTTTGTGGTCATCTTGTGGGATTTAAGTGTTAACTTTTTGAGATGTTTTTAATACAGCTTGTCGATTTTGTAATCAAGTGATATAAAAAAGAATAAAAGATAGATATTAAATCTGTTGGCATCTATTTTTGTAATGCAAGTTGGATAGTTAAAGTAAATAGTCCTAAAGTTCTTAAATTACTATTTGTCCCGTGAGACTACAACTAAGTAAGAGATTTGATATTCACAGTTATGGTACTCAAGACGTACGGCTTCGTCAGCAGATTATTTATGATCCTTTGGGCGCCTATTGGCTTTAATTTTTTTTGTTACGTCTTAAGACTACGAAGTACTGACAGCATACCTAAATTTCTACCTATGATCAATCCTTAATTTAACAATAATTCGAAATATTTTATAAGGTATTTTGAATACTCTGTAAAGATACATATAGCGCGTATAAACGCATATCCACTTGAAATCGCTCGGAGTATCCACGGGACTATAATATTGAACATTCCCTCTACAATCCAACGATGTTCTTCCAAGAATTAACCCGGTCAAGTGGCGGGGTTTACTCAATTATATCGGACGACATAGCGTGTAAAATTCCACCAGTAATACTTATCGTATTGTCGAGCAGCGCGGAACATCTCGTCTGTTCCATTCACTCAACTTTATTTTATCGCACACAAGTTTGGGCGTTACTTTAATTGCGGGAGACATTCGTCGAGTTAATGCTCATTAATGAGACTACGAAAGTTATCTTAATTAAACAAAGCTCTGCGGGTGCGTTTGTTTGTCACAGCGTGTAAACAGCGCCACTTGCGGGCAGCGCGCACTTTAAGCGAACACACACGACATGAGCCTCCGCACAATCTCCTACCCTCATCACGAGCGTTCTCAAATCATAATCTCAGATTCCATTTCTGTCAACATACCACTTCTAACATTTAACCAAAAACGTGTGAGTCGGAAGGGTTTTTCCGTTAAGAATTTGCGGAGGGTCACTGCTGAATTGTCGCATTTTTTCTAAACAATGGGGTTGTCCTCGGCGTACTGCGTCGGATTATGTGAAAATTTCACGAGGAATTTCCGTGAGATTCCCTTGAATGGTTCAATGTGAGTGAAATTCTCTCGAGTTCAATACATTCGAATATCCTTTTGAGATTGGAGTGACACAAAGCGTATTGTTACAGACGAGTGGTTTCTATCTCGTGCCGTTTTGTCACTACGACTGCCATAGTTATTGTCTTCATCCGCGCTGCTCCGCACCGTCCCGCCCCGCGTCCGCAGCTGCCTGCGTTAAGTGATAAGCTTTTGTGTTCAAAAAGTGCCCGATACTTGAGGGATTTTTAGATTGGGTAGGTAAATGGAATTAGTCCTATTCAAAACACTTAATTAAACAGTTCTGTGTTGATATTCCCGGCTTTCCGGACAAACTTAAACTTCAGTAGCGGAATAATTTGATTGTTATAATTTTAAATTGTTGATCCTGTTAACTCTTCACAAATGTTTTGACTGACAATAGTCACTCATTGTAGTATGAAGCTTAAAAGCCGTAGCCCGTTCCTTCTGCTTACTTTGTACTTATAAGTACAAAGTAAGCAGATGGTATAAGCGTTTGATATGAAATTAAAATGCATATAAAAGTGGTTACATGTCACAAAAACGTTGGAAAGCCCTAAAGCATAAACATTGTAAGCGGATGGCGCGGCGGCCGGTGAAAATTGTTTAATGGCTCACTAGCGATTGTCGTAAAACTATATTTCGTCGGGGAGGAGGGTCAGGCCGAGCCGCCGAGGACACAGTACCTCGTTAAAACTCTGACCGTTCACTAAATCTTAGGGGTTTACGATTGTACAAAAATTGGGGCATACCTCCCTCACCGGCGGCTTCATGTAACTGTTTCTTTGCTTGTAAGTGTTGTACCAATCCGTTGCCCTCCTGTTGTTTAATTGGAGGGTTGCGGTTAGTTTTATTAGCTTCAATTTTAATTAGAAATCGCAGCGCTATAAATCGCTGTGCCGGAAACTGAACAACTTGTTTGTTTTATATTGCGTACATCGTAAAATACTAGAGAGCTCTTGAGACATCATTCCTGTCATTAAAACGAACAATTGGCACGCTTACCTTATAATAAGATTGGATTAATGTGTACATAGTACAAATTCTTTACAATAGATACGGATCGATATCTATTAGACTAAGGATTTACTGGAACCCTTACGAATAGATTGGTAAACAATGTTTATCTCTGTTACTTTAAGATAGTAGTCATCACAAGAAGACATAGGCTAACTATTATTATTGTTATCGGTCTATAGAAGAATTACACACGACTTCTTCTATTTCTCTTCTAACTCTGTAGTGTGACTGGTGGTGTAAAATAAAGAATTATCTATCTATCTATCTATCTATCTAAAGTTAATGTACGTTTTTAGATTATCCCTCATTGAAAGTATTCAGATTAGAAGTTAGCGAACTCTATTAAAATTACACAAATCTCAAAGTTGCTTTGCTTATCGATTGTAACATTTAAAGTAATTAATATGGAGCTTTAAGGGTTGTGCTTTGACTCGATAATTAAATTTGGCCTATATTGTTTTTATTCTTTGCACGTGAGATTCGTTTAGTAATTATTTATTTTTAATTCGGATGTAATTGAAGTAGGGTAGACATTACTTATAAATTTTTTCTGTGCCTTTGACTCACGATCTGGTAATATTTTTATATCTGAATACATTTTTTTATTTAACTAATTTCAATTTTAATGTTAAGTTGGTCATTAATATAGAATCTTTTCATCATCAGACATCAATATGAAAGATTGTGAAGTCCTAGCAAAGTCTTTTAATTTCCTAAGATGTAGCTGGGAGCAGAACACTGCGTACTTAAAATTTATTAAATATTAGAAATATGTCTACATACCCATGTAGGTATATCAAAGACCTACTAGAATTTGTTAGTGAAAACCGAGCAGTGCAATAAATTCAGTATATCACACGTAAATTCAAAGCTCTTAGATCACATAGAGGCAAAGTTGTGTCTGAGTGAGTATTAATGTTAGTTGCTCGAATGCTGAATACGTTATGCGAGTACAAAACGCCCTTTACCGCGGGGAAGCATGTTCGTATGACATGAAACGCTAACTAATGAATGTTCAACTGAATGTGTTATATAAGGCACTGAGCCACTGACTTCACAGCACGGTATTGAAAACTAAGCAAAATTAAACTTAAACGCAATGAAAATAAAATTCAAATAACAATAATCTTTATTATAAGTATCATACATTACGCCGAGCTGTTCTGAAGGCAGTTGAATGCGGAAATGACAGTTTTATTGTTATACAATTAAGCTATGTTTTTCTTGGAGGAAAACGTTCCTTGTCGTGTCGTGTCGTCAGTTAGCGCAGAGTGTAAAGGTCAGTTCACCGCAAGCGGAGTGGAACCCTAAGATCTAAATGATAATTTTGTCCCGCAAGAGAGAACTGCAAACATGAGTTTTCACCAACAAAGAGTCCGGCATAGATGATTCAGCGGGCAAGAGGAGTAAAAATGAGCTCGTTCATTTCTAGAAAAACAGAGCAGATTCTCCTTTCACCATGCTCTGTGCATTCTTCACTTCCATTTTTATTTTGCGAATAATATCGGATGGCTTAATCGCCGACTACCTATTCCCCGAAAACGAAGTTCGTTCCGCTTAACCATTTACGGCTCATCTTTCGTGGAAAATCCAGCTTATCTGTAGATATTATATACGTGGTGCTATTTAGTATTCAGTTGAAGCGTGCACCTGTCGCTCGGCAATCAGCCTCCACTCACATTATTTTGCCATTACTTCAGACAATACCGCATGATTTAAGGTAAATACGTAGAGCTGTCTGATTACATCTTCTCTGTTATACGTCAACGAGTCTTTATGGCTTGGAATGTGCGATGTTTGATGCTGTAAAATAAGTAACAATCATGCTATAATTAAATGGAGCACTAAGAAGATAAACTAAGAATCAAATTTAAATATGACGTTAGTTTATTTCTTGACTTATGTCATCATTAGCCTCGATTATAATCTATCACACTGCTGGGCACAGCCTTTTTCTCATTATGTTGTGTTTCGTTATAGTCCATCACGCTTGCAAAGTGCGAGTTGTCAGAATTCACACGTCTTTTGAGAACAATATAGGACATCTCAGGTAGGTGTACAAGTTTCCTCACGATGTTATTTTTACCTGTTTAGCAAGCATTCATTAACAACTTGGACGTACTTCACTTTGAAAACTCGATACCTTCTCTTTCGCTGCCTTTTAGTCGCTCTACTAGTTCATCGTTGCTTTCTTTCAGTGGAACGACATTATTCACAATGCATTCTAGTGAGGCTATAGTTGCCTAAAGATTAATATTTAAAAAAATCCGCTACCCTGATAGATTGACACTGGTCTTAGCTATGGACTCTATTCCTTAGGTTTATCTTATATCTCTATTCCTTAGGTTGCGGAACTTGTGGAGGTCTGACGATAGTCACTCTATGGAAAAGTCGTCGTCGTAGATGTAACTTGGATAACACAAGGGCGATGATTGAAGAGGCGCAAACATGCCTTTGCTTAAAACAAAAATAATCTGTCGAGTTAGACTCGCATAAGTACACTTTCGTGCAATCGTCCTCTTCGGTGCTTATTGGTAAAAAGAGATTTAAAAACTGAACATGTTGAATGAAATAGTTTTTGGCGATATTTAAAGAGGTAATTGTGTGTATTTATTATTCTGAAAAAGTTCCTGTCGAATTGCCTGAATAGCGTTGCTCGCTACACGATGCACGGCGTAGGGCTCCGCATGATGCGACGCGTAGATATGGCAAGCGGTCTTGCTCTCTGCCCCACAATAAACAACAAATACTAATTATTAATAATAATAATATTCTACCACATTCACACAACACCATCTAGTCCCAAACTAAGCAGAAGCTTGTACTATGGGTACTAGACAATGAATAAACATACATATATACTTATATATACTTTTTTTTTGTAAATACATACATATTATACATAGAAACACCCAGACCAAGACAAGTATCTATGTTCATGCACACAAATGTTTGACTTGAGAGGGAATCGAACCCGCGACCTTCGGCACAGCAGTCGCTTACACTCCCGCTACGCCAATCGGCGCCATTGTCTCGCTCACAGCCCTAACTACTCCACCACACAATTATCGCACTGATCTTCGCTAAGTAATTATAAAGTTTTAGGTTGCTCCACGTACCATTTAGAAATCCACCGTTTTAGATCCCAAATCTACATTTTACAATCCTTGGAACACATTTGCATAAATATAAAGAACATAACATTACGCCTGTACCTAAGGCGTTATATTAGTTTGGGTTGACAAAGGATTAAGCAGAAGTATATTTGATATTTATACGTCCGCATGAATTTCATTAGCCTCGGTAAATAGTTGCAAGATTTAGGTCAGATGAATTGGACTGTTTTCCAATTCATCACGATAATTATTTAGGTACGATGCAGTCAAAAGTGTACGATGATGACGAGTGTCGTAGAGCAGATGTGAATATCTGTAGAGCATTACTGCCTTAGTTTTTTCCTCCTAAGACTTTTCAACGTTAGGGCCTATCTGGTCTGATGATTCCTGACGGATAACTCTTGTAACCGGTTAAATTCCCACCCAGGACATCTTGTATGACGACCTGACTACAGACGAATGTCTGATATCACTCGAATCTTTCAGTCATGCAAGCCAGTATACTAAACATAAATCAGTATTGCGACCACCACAAAATTTCTTTATGATCCAATTTTTCTATCCAACAACCAAAATATACGCGACATTATAATAGCAGTCATACTTATTATTAATATCGAGACAGTTGACCGAATGTAGGGATATGTAGAATTGGAATCTGAGTACCCTTGCAGAACTCATAAATTCTACCGGGAACGTAGGCACAATTAGCGGCGAAAGCCACAGACCCAAAAGCTGTCGTTCTCCTTTGTCAGGTAAGTTATTAGGTACCTAACAAAATAATGGCTTGTTTGGATTAATGCTTAATCTATGATTATGACAAACATAATTTGAGAACAAAGTTGCTCGCATCTGGGATCTTATGTTGATAGGGACAAACACTAATGGGGTAATAATATACTTTGTTGTTCTACTCTAGTCGCAGGTTCTAAAGTTCTGCGATTAGAAAGCATAAGTTAGTTGCCCTTTATTACAAGTGTCCAGTCTGTAGTGGATTACTTCACGAAGTATTTATTAAGCAAGAAAAAGTAGTCTTGTAGAATTGTATGTTCTTCCCTTTACTTACGGAGCTCGAAAGTGAATGTAATTTGTCAACCTGAACTTGGTCAGCGCAGTGAAATCTCTCGGGGATACCACATCAAGCAGTTTTGCTATTGTTCTCCCTATTAGGATAGAAGGTGTTTTGTAGTAAAGAATTTTAAGGTAAAACTTTTCAAGAGCGAGTGAGAATCTTACTCGAAAGCTTTCTTACATTGACTTTTATGTCTACTATCTATTTATGATTTTAGCGCTTATAAAAATTGTGAAAACTTTAACTGAATAATAAATACGGTTTTTCGATACGTGAGCAGAAAACTCGGATTGAAGGACAGACAGTGAAGGCTCTTGAATAGCAGAGTCAAAATAACTCTTTCTTCTAGTCACCCAAAGCCAAAATCATTATACATACTCGTATACCCTAAAGATAAAATATTCAGCCAGATGCTAAGTTTTCTCGTATCACGAAGACTCCTAAATCTTCAACGCATAAATTTAATTTTACAAAGCCATGGAGTAGAATTGCAAGAATGAAAAACAATTCAAAAGCCTATAAGAGAATGTAAAACATTGTCAGTAGTTTCCAATACATGTTTACAAGCATTGTCTGGCATTTATACAAGTGAATACAGAAAAAATTGTTTAAATAAACATTACATTACGTAGGTAAGTGGAATTAAAATGTATAATAAAACATCGACATGAATCCTTCAGGAATTTGTGACGTGGTTATACATTATATCAATGTTCGCGGCAATTAATGATCTTATGGTTAATATAGATAATGTGTCATTCTGTGAATCGATATTGTGTGACCCTGAGGAATGTAGATACGTTTTGCCACCGACTGCCGAGGGACTAACAGTTTTGTCTTTAAACATTCGCAGCATAACAGCTAATTTTTCGGGCTAATTGACGCTGTTGCAAAGAATTCAGGTCTCGTGTGACATAATAATACTGTCGGAGTGTTGGCTTTTCGCAACCCTATTGTTCCCTTGATGGACGGCTATTTTTCGCATATATCTTTAAAAACATATAATCAGAACGATGGAGTTGTTGTTTATATTAAAAATACATTGTGTAATGTCAAAGTTATGGAACCCGATGCTCGCGAGTCAAACTTTTTAGTAATTAGGATTGGGACTGACGTAGCTATTATTGCGGTCTACAGGCCTTATGCATTTAGAGACCGGTCGAATTTTATACAGTCTTTGGATAGTGTACTTACTGACCTGAAAGCTTGTAGGAATTTGGCAGTTTTAGGCGACGCAAATATCGATATTGCCCAAAGTAATCAAAGTACGTACTCATTAGATTATCTCGATGTTCTTGCATACTATACCAACACATGGTCACACATGCCTAGCCCATGTCAATATTAAAACATCCTTTGCTAGCAAGGTTTTGGTTCTTCAAACAACTGTCACGGACCATTTTGCAACTATACTATCTCTGTCAGCCAGCAAAACTGTGTCTAGGCCTTCAACAAATATTATAAGGATAGATTTATTTATTTATTTATTTCTTCTTCTTTCTCTTAGCGTTATCCCAGTTTCAATCTGGGGTCCGCTTTCTAGTCTAACCGGATTTGGCTGAATATTAGCTTTTCCACGGAGCGACTGCCTGTCTGACCTCCGCAACCAGAAGGGATAGCGATATTCCATGGTTTAGACTAGTGTCAGTTTATTTAGAAGGTACTGACGCCCTGTAACAACTGTCAAAGATCTTCATGACAACCGGGACCGACGGCTTAACGTGCTCTCCGAGGCACGGGACAAGCGATAATTAACAATTCAATACGCACATAACTCCGAAAAGTCATTGGTGCGCGCCGTGGATTAGAACCCGATACCCTCTGCATGGCAGTCTATTGGTATATCCACTCTGCTATCGCTGCCTTATTTATTTATTTATTGCTAAATACAGGTACATGGGTTGTTACATAATGATTGTGTCATGTGGAGAACACTGTATTTACCTTGCGGCATGCAATACACTAATTATACATAGAAACAACATTCTCTAATACATTTTTAACATTTCAAGAAAATTACAATAATAAAAAAGAATATAATGTTACATTAAATAATGAATCAATCTACTAGCATGTCAAAAAAATGATAATAATTAAAAAAAAAAAGATGAGGATATGATTACACGAGACGTGGAAAAATTGCAGTTCGATGGAGTCTATTCAACAACAGATCCTAATTTGGCTACACAGCATTTAAAGAACCTATCCTTTCTATAATTAGTAATAATACTAAAACGATAGCTTTGTCACGCAGGCGCAGACCGATCAAGGCTTGGATCACATAGGGCTTACTTAAATGTATGCGTCATAGAGACAATATATTTAAACAGTTAAAAAATGATCCACATAATGTAGTTTTACGAGTTTCATGTAAAAGGTATCGCAATTTTTGCATTAACCGGTTAAGAAAAGCCAAATCTGAATACGAAAAGGCTGACTTTAAAAAAGCAGGTAGCAATACGAAGCAATTATGGCGTGTCATTAAACAAGTAACAAATTTTAACACCAGTAAAACTTCTGCTGATAGTTTACTTGACCATACTAATGACAAACAAGCGACTATCGATAAAATAAATTGTTATTTTGCAAATATAGGCAAAACGCTTGCAGAAAAAAATCAAATAGTCTCACAGCCCGAAACTGCCTTGGGTCACCAATCAGCTTCATTCGTTTTGCTTGACACCGATGAGGAAGAAGTAGAACATCTAATTGTCTCCCTTAAAAGTGATTGTGCAAATGGATGGGATGGCATTTCGTCAAAGTTTCTTAAAACATATAAACATATTATAGTACCACCTCTGACATATATTTGCAACCTGAGCCTTGCAACTGGCATTTTCCCTGATGCCTTTAAAAGGGCTGTTCTATATCCCGTTTTTAAGACTTGGGATCGTGATCGTGTCGAAAATTACAGACCTATTTCTAAACTACCAGCTATGTCGAAGATATTAGAAAAAAATATCAACAGTAGACTTGTCAAGTATCTAGAGACACAAAAACTTCTGTCTAAAATCAATTTGGGTTCAGAAAGGCACTGTCTACGGCAGATGCCGTGCATAATCTTATTGACCACGTCGTTAGGCATATTGATGATAATAATAAATGTGTCGCAATATTCCTAGATCTCGCTAAAGCATTCGACACGGTCTCGATTCCCATCTTATTCTTTATATATTGAGATCGTGGGAGTCAGAGGAGTTCAGCTCGCCCTTTTCAAGAGCTATCTTACTGGAAGAAAAATCAACCAAAGTCAACACTGTGACCTTGGTGTTTTCCACGCCCTCCCTAATATCGCCAGTCACTTTAAGGAGTGCGGTAGAAGTGCTATGTCCAGGCCTGAAACCAGACTGGCAAGGACTCAATAGGTTATTGATGTATACAAACCTGGACAGTTGCTGTTGCACACAGGACTCGAGAACTTTGGATAGGAAAGGAAGAATGGATATGGGACGAAAATGCGACGGGAGAGAAGGATTTTGGATTTTTGCCAAAGGAATAACGTATGCTTTACGCCATAGGGATGGGAAAGTGCCAGAAACAAGGGAAAAATTTATGATATGAGTGATGGCTGGGAGGACTTGATCCAGGATAGTGGTGATCATTCGTCGACTGATGTTGTCACTTCCAATAGCATTGGATTTGATGGAAAGGATTGCCTTTTTGATCTCATTCGATGTCAGTGGAGAAAAGTGGAAGGATTCGATATCGGGTTGGGTTAAACCAGCTAAGTAGTTCACCGTGAGGCTCTTAGTTTGGTGATCCAGTGATGTGGTAGTTGTGAAATGTTTATTGATATCATCCAAACTAAGCGCCCCAAGGCAATCAACACGACGCTGCTTGCCGATGCCTAAGGTTCCGAGGAACTTCCAGACATCGGCAGGGGATGACGATGAAATGTTATGAAATATGTGTTGGCGTTTTGCGTTGCGTACCATCTGATTACACCGATTTCTTGCAGACTTGAACAGACTCCAGGTCTCTTCACAGCGGTCCTTTTTATAATTACGAAAAGCCCGGTCCCTACGGCGCATCGCCATACGCACGCCTCTCGTAATCCAGGGTGCCGGTGAACGCTTTAATTTTATTTTCCTTGTAGGTGCATGGACGTCATACAATTTACAGATGGTGTGAGTGTTAAACAAAAGAACTTTATCATCAATCCTGGTCGCAGATTCCATGGGTTCCCAGTCGATTAAAGCCGCATCTTCCTGAAGTTTGTTTAAATCCATGTGACCAAAACAACGTCTGTGCAGAACTTTAGGTGAGGATTTGGGAGGTTTAAGGCGGTATGAAAGGAAAATAAGGTCGTGACGGGAAAAACCAGGAGCAGGATGTTGACCATGGAAAGAGGCTAGGGTAGGAGAAGACGTGATGATTAAGTCGAGCCAGGTATCCTCTCCATCATTGTTATGGTGAGTGGGTTGCAGTGGCAAGATGTGGAGGCTGGCTGACTCAATCACATCAATATGGATATGGATATATTATACTATGGATATACTACGAATATAGATTATGAGTGAAACAAAATTGTAATGTACTAAAACCTTCTGTATACATTACTAATAATTATTACAGGCAGTTGGTGGAGAGACCAACAGACTGCTACTCAGCCGGTGTCAGGTTCAAAAATACCAAATATGGGAGTATTAAATCGTTCAGTGTCGCTTGATAAACCATGAAGAAAAACTTTGCGAAAACACCCGCATGTCTCAAACATTACCATAATATATTTTCAAAAGACATGTGAACATACCAATACGCACTTTGAAAGCATGTTGGTCGATGGCCTAAATCTTCTTATAGCACTAAGAGGCCCGAGCCCGAGACGGAAGGCTGATATAATATTATATTAATTATTACTTCGATCTCAGTGGAATAAAATTGGGTACGCTTCAGCTGACGCTCACGATTGACGTTGAGCATAACGTCAATCGTGAGCGTCAGCTGAAGCGTAACTCGTCGTGTTATGAATTCAAGTCTGTATGCCAGTGAAGTGACTGAAGAGGTAAGCAGAGATGTAATATTATACTCAAATTTCACCATATTATGAATTTTAGGTTGATACCGCGTAATAAGGGGCGCGCCTATTGCAGTTACTGCGCACATTGCCAGATTCCGCACTGCCACTGAGAATTCAGAAAACCTAGTAACACTTTGCCCGACCTTGGAATCGAACCGGGGCCTCATGATCAGCAGACGCATACGCTATCCACTGAAGCACGGCGGCAGTCACTACTACTACTTGGTTTTTATGTATTTGTTTTTAATTACATATTTTACGCTGCTATTAAGCTCACTTTAGTTTGAAGAGGTAATGCAAAAAAGCCGCGTTACTTGTTGTGAAACACAGCCATTATGATAATTTTCCGACTAGGAAAGAGACCAACTTTAGGATGCCTCGATGTTTTTCAGCCTAGCCCGGACCTACAACGAAACAACATCACAAGCGCGCCTAATATCAGTCTAAATAGCCATTCTAAAGTTCTCTACCCTAGTCGGCAAATTAACATAATGGCTGTGTCACACGACACACATGAACATTAACATTCACGAAAGACGGGCCATAATCTCAAAATAATTATGGCGGATGCTTGCATGTCAGCCCACGTGCCAGGGTGCGTATGACAAAACGCGCTTGACGCGTTGACACATGCAACATTACATTACACACGTTACGCCGCTACAAACTGTCACAAGGCTGAATTAAAATTGTTCTATGTTCACATCATATAACTCGATTACGCTGGAATAAACTGGGCGAGATTATTTTGTACGTTTAACGCGTTCTGATATATTACGGGTTTGAATTTGTTGGTTTTAAAGCTTATTATGTAGCGGCTGTTTGCTAATTCCTTGATAACGTACAGGACTGAATGATGTTGTATTGCTTCACACTTAGAGGTGTGATTGGCAAGCAGACTTTTGTCGTCTATCAGTCTTGTCATGCACTGTATGTTGCTTATTTTCTATTTCGGGTAGACAATTCGTCAAACCACCTGGCCAGGGCAAGGCACTGTCGTTCTTCTAACACCACAGGACCACTTTAACTAGCCCACTCAAGGTGTAAGCTCAGTGTTGCCAGATACACTGTAATTACAGTAGATCTGCTGTATTTTTACGCCATCTACTGGACACCGTATTTTTATAAATACAGTGTATGGAGACACAGTATTTTTTGCAAACACCACAAAAAAGAAATTCGCTTAATAATAAACACTACTTATGAAAAATATCGTGAATTATGAACGCGACCAACAAATACAGTAGAGAGTTGGGTATTCCCCGACTGTAGCGTATCATAAAGGTCACTATTATGCTAATAAATGTAATAGTATGATTATATGCGGTAATCGATTTTAATTATAGAGAAGGGTCATTTTAATTATTCAGTATTTCGTCAAAGCGTTAAGCAATTTAGTAGCAAAATATGTACGACATAATTTATGTTTTAGATTGTATTTTTTTTGTAACTTATTAAGTTTTGAGTGCACAATTCGTAGTGGAAGTTATGTCGCGAGTAGGAAGTTCTGCAGAAAGCGATATAGTGATATGCGAGAGAGTGTTTAGTCAAATAAATGACACGAAGACCAAAAAGAGGCACCGATTAATCACTGATTCAATCAAGGGCAACATGTTGGCAAAACAAGCCATATCTTGACATGGCGGCAAGTGTGTCAGTTTTAGGCCTTTTGACAAAATGCTGACGTTATTTAACGCCGAAATGTACAAAAAAGAGGTGGCAATCAGACTGTATGATAGTGAGAGTGATTAAATACTTCTTTTTTAAATTTTAGCAGTTACTTGTGTTCATTAAGTATTTAAGAAATAAATTGTTCCTTTTTATTTCTGCGGTTTAATTGCACTGTAAAATACACTGTATTTAGTTTCACAAAACACTGTATTTTTTCCGTAAATACCGCATTTTTATGGGGAAAACACAGTATTTTTGAAAATCAGATCTGGCAACATTGTGTAAGCTCAACACTTCTTGACATTCGTCATGGTGCTAGCGCTATCCGATTGCTTTCAAGACTATCCATTTGGAGCCCGGAGTCCTTTTATAGTCTACTTAGCTCCTTTTGAGAATAACATTTAAAAGTCCAAAGGTTAGAATGTTTGTTCTTGAAATAGTTAGCAATGTGAACGTGACTTGAACTCATAAGTCAAGTGCGCATGTGTTATTATACGAAATATTTAATAGTATTCATTCAAGCACACAATACATAATGTTTATGTTAAATAATTAAAGTGGTTACGAGATTTCGTTTAACTTTTAATTGTTATTTTATACATTTTAAACCGTTTTCGTTTTATTACTTTAAATGTTGAAAATAATACGTTCAAGGTATGCTTCAAGCCCTTATTGAAAACATTATATACTTAATGTTGCCATTTAGAATTTTCACTGGGGATATTTTAGAATAAACAAGTCCTTCAGCTAAGAGAATTGTACTAACTCTAAAAAACACAATATTGATAATTTATTAATTATTTTTTGACACAGAAAGATATCCTAATTTGCCAGAAGTGGGCATCAAATGCAGCAACCAGAATGAAACTGCACCGAGTGTTGTAGTTTCGATCCCCACACGAGACAACACTTTGTGTGATTAACAAATTGTTGTTTAGAGTCTTGGTGTTCATTGGGTCCGTTAGATGTTTGTAAAGTCCCCCGCGACACAGGATTTAGTCCTAATGCGTTGACTTTTTTAAAATGAAAAAGAAAAAAGAGAAGACAAGAAGATAATGAATGAAATAATTATTGGCAATATGTTTAGAAGTAGATATCCTGAACAAGATGCCGCGCGACGTAGGGCTCCGCATGAAGCGACTCGTACATACGGTCTTGCTATCTGATCCACATTATACTACAGATACTAATTATTGTCTTGGTCACAGCCCTTACCACTCCACCACACAACTAAAGCACTGGTCTTTGCTAAGTAATTATAAAGTTTTAGGTTGCTCTACATACCATTTGGAAATCCACCGTTTTAGACCCCAAATCTACATCTTACAATCCTTGGAACACATTTGCATAAATATAAAGAACATAACATTACGCCTGTACCTAAGGCGTTATATTAGTTTGGGTTGACAAAGGATTAAGCACACTTCTGCTTAATCCTTTGTCAACCGTAAAGTCTTTGATATTTATATGTCCGCATGAATTTCATCAGCTTCGCTAAATAGTTGCAAGATTTGGGTCAGATGAATTGGAAATCAGCGCGAGAATTATTTAGGTACGATGCAGTCAAAAGTGTACGATGATGACGAGTGTCATAGAGCAGATGTGAATATCTGTAGAGCATTACTGCCTTAGTTTTTTCCTCCTGAGACTTTTCAACGTTAGGGCCTGTTTGGTCTGATGATTCCTGACGGATAAATCGGGTAACCGGTTATATTCTCACCCAGGACATCTTGTATGACGACCTGACTACAGACGAATGTCTGATATCACTCGAATCTTTCAGTCATGCAAGCCAGTATACTAAACATAAATCAGTATTGCGACAACCTGAAAATTTCTTTACGATCCAACTTTTCCATCCAACAACCAAAATATACGCGACATTATAATAGCAGACATACTTATGGTTAATATCGAGACAGTTGAACGAATGTAGGGATATGTAAAATTGGAATCTGACTACCCTTGCAGAACTCATAAATTATACCGGGAACGTATGCACAATTAGCGGCGAAAGCCATAGACCCAAAAGCTGTCATTCTCCTTTGTCAGGTAAGTTATTAGGTACCTAACAAAATAATGGCTTGTCTGGATTAATGCTTAATCTATGTTTATGACGAACATAATTTGCGGACAAATTTGCTGGCATCCGAGATCTTATGATGATTGTGGGACATTTGTTGTTCTACTCTAGTCTCAGGTTCTAAAGTTCTGCGATTAGAAGGCATAAGTTAATTGCCTTTTATTACAAGTGTCGAGACTGTAGTGGATTACTTCACGATGTATTTCTTAAGCAAGAAAAAGTAGGCTGGTAGAATTGTATGTTCTTCCCTTTACTTACGGAGCTCGAAAGTGAATGTAATTTGTTAACCTGAACTTGGTCAGCGCTGTGAAATCTCTTGGGGATTCCACATTAAGTAGTTTTGCTATTGTTCTCTCCCTATTAGGATAGGTGTTTTGTAGTGAAGAATTGTAAGGTAAAACTTTTCAAGAGCGAGTGAGAATCTTACTCGAAAGCTTTCTTACATTGACTTTTATGTCTACTATCTATTTATGATTTTAGCGCTTATAAAAATTGTGAAAACTTTAACTGAATAATAAAGACGGTTTTTCGATACGTGAGCTGAAAACTCGGATTGAAATTTGAAGGACAGACAGTGAAGGCTCTTGAATAGCAGAGCCAAAATAACTCTTTCTTCTAGTCACCCAATTCCAAAAAACACAGTAGGTATATGTACATATACCCTAAAGATAAAAAGCCTTTTTTGGGTTGGCAACCCCGCGATGTAAACACTAGCTCTGTAGTTCAATTTCTATTAATTTACGTAAACTTTGCATATATCGCATAAAAGTGCATAAGTGGACTCCATATATAATAATTACCAAGTGATAACGTTATACAGTATATAAGATTACATTAAAACCAATAACATATGAAAATACTATAGTGAATCACAGTGACTATAAAACCAATAAACAGTGTACAGGTGACTAATATAAAGTGATAAATGAATAGTGGTCCCGTTGTGGTACAACTCATATAACACTCATCCTAAAAACTAGCCAGTAATTGATAATTAAACCTAAATAATAAAAATTTGCTAATAAAATTCGTTATCATCGTTCAAAACAATTTAACTCCGTGCCATACAGTACTACCAACATCAAACATACGAACCGTGCGTTGCGTTCCAGCGAAATTATATCAATATTTAGCATTACGCCTTATTAAACCATAAGCTAATGTAACCAGCCAGAACTCTATTCACGACTTGAAAGGTCATAGACAAAAATACATGCATATATACATAGACTCACGCCTGTTTCCCCAAAGGGGTAGGCAGAGGCATATTAAACGCCCACTTTTCGCCAGTGTTTTGATCCCACGTAATAGGTGGCGAGCCTATTGCCGCTTATCGGGATATTTTGTTTGCCAGAGCCTCGTCCGTTGATCGGCAGGTGCACCACTTGCAGGTGAGGTTGGCTTGGCACCCTAAGTTCTTGGTGGGTACCTTAGACAAAAATGGATACAACAAATATTACTCTGAGACGTCGAAAAATCAACAAAGTTAGATCCTTTGAATCGCTAAACAGAAGCAGCTCATCTAACTTGAGTGATATAGAGGATCTGTTCGGAAATAGTCTAGATATGAAAAATTTTACTCCAGATCCAAACGTAATATCAGAATTGAAGACAGAAATGAATGGTCTCAAAATAAACCTCGAAAGCACACAAAACGAGCTCGAAGACATGATTTTAGAAAACACCGATCTAAAAACCCAGATAAAGCAACTAAACAAGGAGATTTATACTCTGAAACAACTTTGTCAAAGTCCTGTAACATCCTTACGTAAAACTGTAACAAAGCGAACAACCAGTACTCAACGACGTCTTACTCTGGAAACAAGCCCCCAGGATGAGAGCACTGCAACATTAAGTAAGACCACAACAAATTCGCCGGCCAAGAAAAATTCAAATTCACCGCCCAAGAAAAATCCCAATACTGAAGAATTATTTTTAGAACCTTCATTCACGTGATTCCAGCCCTCGCAAGATACGCGGAGACCTCTGTCAACCCGAGCAAGCGGGACATGAACGGTTCACAAACACGGTACAAACGGACAACGAAACGAAGACGTCCCCAATAGAAGCAAAACGCCGAATCTATGTGTTTGGAGACCAGCAAGTCAAAGGATTAGCGCAGACATTTACGAAACTAAGCGACTACCAGGTTATGTCTTTTGTCAAGCCAAATGCCACGAGCGCGCAAGTTCTTAAGAGTTGCACAGATACATTTTTAAGTGGTCTCAATCCAAACGATATCATCCTGCTAGCCGTGGGATCAAATGACAAGCACCCCTACATACTAATTTCTGAACTATGTAATGTTTTGTATAAGTTGCGCTCTCATTCACTATTTGTCATTAATGTACAACATAACCCTTACCTAAATGAAAACATGATTAATAATAACTTAGAATTGTTATCACGTAACTATAAAAATTGTAAATACCTGAAAATACCCAAGCCTACACATTCGTACAATAATAAATACACAACCTAAGTTCTGAAATAAAGTTCGAAATTGAAAGTTACTGTTACGATAGTGAAATTATACGCAAAATTAAGACCAATTTAGCTAGGTATAAGCTCCAACCGACTAAATCGAATAATATGTCGATGATAACAAACAAAACGGTGCAAACGAAAATTACCTCATACTTTAGCGCTAAACACTGTGAGGACCTAAAAAGTATCTGCAGCCCAGGTAAGGCGCTTTTTCGTTAATAAAGACAACTATAAAACTATAACTTTATTGCACCAAAATATTGCCGGGTTACTAAGCAAACAAGAAATACTTTACGCAGCTATTACTGAATTGAATAAAGATATGGGTGACATTGATATCATATGTTTAACTGAAACATTCATGAAGAGCGGTACAGAGTGTAATCTAAAAGTAAACCAACGCAGAGGTGGCTCATGCATTCTACTTAAAAATAACCTAGTATTCAAAGAATTGCTTTTCTGATCCCACCAATCCAATATCAATTTGAATTTTGTGCCATTGAAATTTTAAATTTCAATCTTATAGTGTGTATATATAGAACGCCCACACCAAATGCAGCTATATTCCTTAGTCAATTTGAACAATTAATTAACACTGTTTGCAAAAGAGGTAACAAGAGGCTTATACTTTGTGGTGACTGGAATATAGACATGAAAAAAGTAAGTAAACCAGCACAGGAACTAAATTCTATATTACAGAACAATAACTTAACAAACTATATTATTTTACCCACTAGGAAGAATGCCTGCTTAGACCTAATTATTAGCAATATACTAGAACAAAAGACAAATCTTCAATACTTGGCCCTGTCGGATCACGAAACGGCACAGTCTATTGCAGTTAATTTAGAGATACATAACAAAATCAAGAAAATACCAAGCATGTGGTTCAAATTTGTCAGGGATCAAAATGAGGAAAACATACAAAAATTCAACAGATACTTGTCCTGTCTATCTTTCTCTGAAATATTTGAACACCAAACTACTGAAGAAGCATTTAACAGATTTCATGACACAATCTCTCTTTTCTATAACTTATGTTTCCCATTCAAGAAAGTTAAGTGCATAAATAAACCATTAAGAAACAGATGGTTGACAAAGGGCATTAAGCATTGTTGCACTAAGAAACGACTGCTATATCTAAATTACATGAAAAACAAGTGCAATAAAAAAACCTATATTCAATATTAAAACTTCTTAAGAAATGTATACTTTCCTCGTAACAAATTGACAGCGAACGCTATATTGCTAAATCTAAAAATGTGTGCTCAACAGCTTGGAAAATACTAAAGGACACATCAAACAATACAAGCCATAAATCTGAGATTGACTCTGTTCTGGTAGACAATATTAAATATGACGATCCAAGGCAAATATGCGAGTTGTTTAACCAATTTTACATATCTGTAACTAATCAAAAAATTGAAAATGCTTGTCCAAAAATCAAAAATCCCAAGTAATTGTAAGAGCATCTTTCTAACCCCAGTTAATGAATTTGATATCTTAAACATTATCAAATCCTTGAAAAACAAAAATTCAACATATATGATGATATAAACACTAAGATAATTAAGAAATGTGCTGTAAACATTGTAGTCCCGTTCACATATATAATTAATTTGTCCTTGACGGAAGGAATATTTCCAACCCGCTTCAAGAGATCTGTAATAAAGCCTCTATATAAAAAAACCGGCCAAGTGCGTGTCGGGCCACGCGCAATGTAGGGTTCCGTAGTTGCCCATAATGGCCATTATTGATAATAACTTCTGTTTCACATGAGACTAAAAACGGGCATCTTTAAGATTACGCCAGCGCTCCCAATGTAAACTCACAGAAATAGATATTTATTAGTTAACCGATGATTACTCGTAAACTAGTGATGTCTACTTAGCCGTGATAGTTTTCCTTTTAAATTCGTTATATGCACTACATTTGTGATTTTTTTCACCTCTTCCAAATTTATAGTTTAGCCGGCAGAGGGAGGGGGGGACACTTGAGTCTAACAATTTTTTTCACTTCAAAGCTTGATATTTGACAAACCAATCACTTGATCAAAAATGATTTGAGCAAACTAATAATATTTTTTTAAAACCTATCCAATGATACCCCACATAATGGGGTACTCAACCAAAAAAAAATTCAACCCCACTATATATGTAGGGGAGATACCCTTAAAAAATATTTTCCTAAATTTTATTCTACAGTTTTGTTGCAATATCTTATGTCTATATTCATGTCAAATATCAGCTTTCTACCACCAGGTGTCTTTGAGCTAGGCTGCGGACGGACAGACGGACGGACATGACGGAACTATAAGGGTTCCTTGTGGACTACGGAACCCTAAAAAGGGAGTAAAGACGGACATGAACAACTACAGACCTATAACTCTTATCCCTATCTTAGCAAAGGTCTTTCAAAAAGTTATGTACAATAAAATAAATACATTTTTAACAGATTGCAACATTAAAAAAAATGAACAATATGGGTTAAAAAAAAATAGTTCCACAACCTTAGCATGTTTTAATCTTTTCAACCAGATTACAAAAGCCATAAATAAAAAAGAAATGGTAGCAGGGATATTCCTTGACATGACAAAGGCCTTGGACTTTGTCTGTCATGATACACTATTGTCAAAATTAGACAGCTATGGTTTGCGTGGCAATGCATATGATTGGATCAAAAGTTTCTTAAACAATAGAGTTCAATGCGTAGAAATAATTAACACCAGTAACAATATACAACAAACTTACCGATCCTCATATTTACTAAACCAATACGGAGTGCCACAAGTGCCACCACAAAGCAGTCTGCTCTCTCCGCTTCTGTTTCTGCTCTATATTAAGGACCTTCCAGATGCGATTACTCAAAAATGTATTCTTTTTGCTGATGACACAACCCTTATAGTAAAAAGCAATAGTATGAAAGAGCTAGAAACGGAAGTAAATTATTGCATTAACAAAACAGTGACTTGGCTAAAGCAAAATAATATTAAAATTAACATAGTAAAAACAAACATAATTCAATCCCAAACATATAAGGCAAACATACCTGACATAGAAGTCAGCTTTAATAAGCAGCTACTGAATGTTACATATGAATGTGTATTTTTGGGTATCTCTGTTGATAAGTACTGTAACTGGAAGCCACACATCCAAAATGTTCTAATTAAGGTTGATCGCTTTATATTTGTAATAAAGTGAATACGGGAAATAGTCAATGTAAGGACAGCAATTATGACATAACATGCATATATGTAGCCTCTGTTCTCCGTTATGGAATAATTGTTTGGGGCAACTCAGTAGATATAGACAAATTATTTATAGCACAAAAGAAATGTATAAGAGCAATGTTCGATTGTGACTACCGAGATAGCTGTAAACCACTATTTAAAAAACACAAAATTTTGTCTTTGCCGTGTTTATATATATTGCAAACCTGTCTGCTCGTTAAAATGAATCCTACACTATTTACAAGACTAGGAGATGCAGAAAATTGTCATACGCGACATAAAACCAGACTTAAAATTCCTCAGATGTCCATAAAAATATATAACCATCTTCCAGCTAATATCAGCAAATTACCACTAAGACATTTCCGTACTACGCTTTGTAAGTTGTTGTTAGAAAAAGTTTATTATGACATCAATGAATACCTGAATGATAAATTAATTACACCATGACATTCCTTATAATTGCAATAGAAACACTGACATTAAATGATTTTTTTTAGTTTTAAGTATAAATGATGATTAATTAATTTATGTAATGATAACTATACCAAATGTAATGCTAATTATTCAAAATGTCATTCTTAATGTGATTCACTAGCAATGTTTTAATGTCTTTTTAATATTTGCACGCCTATGTGGCAGAAAATGCTGGACGTTAAATTTATAACACCTGTATGATACTATATTCTAGAAAATAAACGCTATTCTATTCTATACTATTCTTGGTCAGTCTTTCGTCATTATTTTCTTCAAGTGCTTGTTGTTATTTACATAAGACCTTTAATTATTTTTTTTATAATGTTTATGTTTGCGATTTTCAACTGTGATTCATTATTATTGTACTTGCCTGGACATTTGAACAATGTTATGACATTGTTCAAATGTCCAGGCAAATATTACTTAAGGCCACCCTAATAAACCGATGTTTCGTCATTTCGTGTTTAATTTATTGATGGCATCGAAATTAAAACCTCTGAGATGAGACACCAAATTTAAAACCCACAAAGAATGCGAGCACCTCACCAGCAAATCACTGATGAATTTGCCATTGAATTCTGCGATTTTACACATTTGTTCAATGTTTTGATTTCATTCAATAGTCTTATATAAGTAATATATTAGCGATATTATATCCATATTAAAATCGAATGTGAACTGTTAATTCGATGACGATGTCGATTCGACTGTTAGCTACGATTGAAATTAAATAAACATGTTTCTTCAAGTACATACATACATACATAGACTCACGCCTGTTTCCCGGAGGGGTAGGCAGACACCACGGAACGCCATTTGCAACGATCCTGATACATCTCTCTTGCTTCATTCGCACCCATCAAATTCCTCATGCCTGCTCTTCTGTTCAGGGTACTTCTAACCTGTCCTGGTTTTAGGATGTCTCCAATCTGGTCAGAGAACGTCCGCCTAGGTAAGAAAGGGAAGCCCGTTGTTCTGTCCCATTCACACTTGCCTTATATATCTGCTTGGTCAGTCTTTCGTCATCATTTTCTTCAAGCCTTTCTCAACCTTTAATCAAACATTTTTATAATGTTTATGTTTGCGATATTAAACTGTGATTCATTATTATTGTACTTTATGACATTGTTCAAATGTCCAGGCAAATATTGTTTAATGCCACCTTAATAAATCGATGATTCCTCATTTATTGTATAATTTATTGATAGCATCGAAATGAAAACCTCTGAGATGAGACACCAAATTTAAAATCCACCAAGAATGAGAGCACCTCACCAGCAAATCACTGATGAATTTGCCATTGAATTCTGCGATTTTACACATTTGGTCAATGTCATGATTTGATTCAATAGTTCTTATATTAGTTATATACTTATGTATTAGCGACATAAACATTAAAATCTAATGTGAACTGTTAATTCGACCAAAGCAGCAAATCAAGCGAAGCAAGATCGGTTGCATTAAAGTTATGCAATAGATTAGATGATTATCTTTACTTTTGGTTTGCATAGATCACAGAAAACGCAGTTAGTGAAGGACTGAATGATTTGAAATATCGAAAATTAAAGTAGGAGTAACCACTGCACTAAATGTCGTAGTTAGTTAGAGCCCTTGTAAAATACGAGTTCTGGTACGAAGTACTTGAACATAGTCATTTACAGATAGATTTACATCTGCTTCCCCGAAAGAGGACCAGTAAAGTTATAATTTCAGCGTTATTTTTCGTCGTCAAACAGAAGTTTCGTTTATCAAGTAAGCTTAAATAAAACTGTTTTCGTGGTTAATTTTACGTACTTAACATATCCCTATGCGGGGCGAATCGGATTTACACTATTTCTAATAGCAATGATCGGTTTGTGGCAAAGCGGGCGTTTGTAACCAACGCAGTCGGTTGCCATCTTTCGTTGAAAGAGTAAGTAGTACACTTGTTTCATTTCATTATTAAATAAAAGCGGTTGCGCGCCATTGTAGAGAGTGGTGCTTGAATATTTCGGTGTCAGCAAATCTTGCATTCTTAAAGGCTGCCACTTGGTGAAGTAATGTAGTAAGAACAAGAGAGTTATGTACCTAATCTGCTCTGTATTTGTATAGAAATTTTGGAATTGTTTCCAAGATTTTGAGCAATTTGAAAGTTTCATCCGCAGATCGTAACATCTTATGTGACCATACTGACTATACAATCTAAAGGCAAACATTAAGGTTAGTTAGAAGATGACGATTTTGATAGTCGGATGGTTGACAGAAATTAATTAAAGGTAAGCTGCTGAAAAGATGCTGCCTCCGATGGTTTGTCTTTTTGTAAAACGTCGAGTTGTGCTTGACTAAACTGCATGCCGAGAAGGTAAAAATGAATCATATTTTTTAAACATTTTCAACTTTTTTTTTATTTTCTAAATAAATTTATATTAAAGTTTATAATAAATTAGAGGTATAGGATGCTATCATTGCAGACCATCGGGAGAAACAATTTTATGGCGGTTTACCCATAGATTTGCTGTGCCACGTTTTAAGCATTCACTAGGTAGTAAAAGATAGATTTATTGTAGTCTGTCTGGGCCATTGCCTGGCTTGGTATTGCTACAGAGACTATTTTACATTAAGACAAACATTAAGACGCCGTAGCGAGGAACGACATAAGATTATTATTACAACCCGATGGTGGTCTGATAATCTGGCTAAAAAAAATAAGTTTTAGAACATGCTATGAGATATTGATAGTTTTATAGTTAGTGAAATACTGGAACCTTCAGGTAAATATGACGTATAGATCAAAGTAATTTTCTTTCGAGATCATACTGATGACCGTTAATTATTTCTAGCAGGACCAAGAACTGTTTTGTACCTTCTTTTCTATTTTTGCTCTGGTAGTAAATCACTTAATCGTCCAGAATCCAAATTACAATTTGTGGCTTATCGCACATTGTTATCTCACTCGAGTATTAGGCGGCGAAACGGCTGTGACATGTCCTGCAGTCAATTCTGGCTACCCGACGCCTAAACAAGAGTGATTCTGTCTGTCACGATACATGTTCGCGGGACCAATATATTTTTTTGGGATCCTTCCGTTTTGCTGAAAAGATTTTGCCAAAATTTCATTACTCAAGCAAATTTTAGCAACCATTTTTTATACCATTGCAATATTTTGAATGATTTTAGTACGCATATTTTCATTTGGTAAATTTTTTACTTGGCAAAATATTACCAAGTATAATGTCATCATGACATTTGGTCTTTAATCAAATGATTTTTTACAGCAAACAATCTTCAGACAATAAACGTTTGGTGATATTAGTTTATTTATGGAAGTAGTTAGAGTAGGTTAATAATTAAAAAAATGGTTAGGTTAGGTTAGAACTATGACCTCCTACAGACGAGCCGAGCGAGCGAAGCGAGCGGTGCCGCGGTAGCGCCCGGCGAGTGCCAGAAACGACTTGCATTAATAGAAAAAAAGAGCTTAGGATAATTATCGATTTTGCGTAAAAACTGTTATTTCAACCTGAAATATTTGACTAAATAAAAAATGTTAAAAGTACTAGTTGGTAAACAAGTTATAGTTTAAACGTTCATTTCCCAAACATTAGGTTTGCGTTACAATTTTTTGTGAATAGATTTTTGGTAAGTGATAATTTGGCAAATGAAATTATGCGAAACATTTTTTGGGAAGTGAAAATTTGTCAAATTCCTTTCGGTCAAACAAGGGAGACCCATTTTTTTATAATGGCAATACTATGCCAACAAAAATCTTCATCTTCAAAACTACAGAAGCTGTTAACTATTTCGACGTTTGAAGTAAAATGGTAAAACAGAAAACAAATCTCCCTTTGAATCAAATTATACCTACACAAGAAGTTAATTTTAATTAGGTAAGTAACATTACACTCATCTTCGTTGGCAAACATTCTTTAATTATTTTTAATTAAAGTAAATTAAGCAAAGTAAGCAGTGATAGCTGAGTGGAGAGACCAACAGACTGCTATGCGGAGTGTCTCGGGTTCGAATCCACGGCACACACCAATGACTTTGGAGTTAGTGCGTATTTAATTGTTAATTATAGCTTGCTAATTGGTGAAGGAAATCATCGTAAGGAAACTTGCATGTCTGCTAGTTCTCCATAATATTCGGGCAAGACATGTGAAGTCTGCCAACCCACACTTGGCCAGCGTGGTAGACTATAGCCTTACCCTTCTCATAGTGAGAAGAGGCCCGTGCCCAGCAGTGGGACAGTACCTATTAAGGGCTGATGATGATGAAGCAAAGTAGATTGCAGTAGTAAGATTTAGAAACCTATGGGTAGGTACAATTTATATATTGCTTGTTGTTTGTTACTTGCACCTTGGATTTTATCCCCTCTGATGCACACAGCCGTATTTTCAATATTTTTATAGCACATCGAATTTCATCGGGTCTGTTTTTCTGCAAGTCGTATTGAAACACAGAATACCTGAAAATATATTACAATAGCAATTTATTAAGAATATAACAATAATAAATTACTGTGAAAGCTTCACTAGCGCGATTCGGGATCAGTATGTTTTCGTTAGTTCCATATCCGTCCGAGCGATGTCGGTAGTTGTATCGTCGCTCTACACTTACCGTTAATTCAATATGGATGAAAGCCGATGTTTGAATCCTCGTATTTTACCCGTCCAATATTTCTTAGAAATGTGTCAAAGAAGCGTTATATAAAATCAATATTTTGGTAAGCCAGCCCTAGTTTATTTTATTTCCGTCTTGTCAGCCCCGATAGGAACTAGGAACTCGTATAAATTATACTTATTCATTTGAATGCGGAATAAACTTAAAAAAATAGGTTTAGACGGGACTTAGTAAACAGTATAAATGTTACTTTCAATAAACCTACGGCAAACGGACATAATGATTTAGTTGCTTTAGCGAAATTAAACTTATTGACGAGTTAGTCAGTCAAAGCTGTTTCTGAGTAAATATGTGTTTCTTTGAAATGTTTATAATTCATTACCTGTTATACATCGAATAAATAAAAGATAAAGTTCCACAGCGCCAGCGCCGAATGTTGCAGGTTCAAACTCCTCATGACCACACGCGAGAAATATTTGTATGACAATCAGAAAATGACTTTTATTTTTCATGTAAGTAAAGTCCTCGAAGACGCTACTATGGTGGGAGTTATATACACAATGTGAAGAACTGTAGTTGCGCTTACATGACTCTTACGACAAAACATTGATTTCAACTACAGGTGCGGTGAGCTGCTTAGTCGACCCATATGCGACTCTCGTTAAAAAAGATGAGTTGTTCGATGCAATACTTGCAATCGACCACGTTCTGCTGATCTAGTAACGTAATACGGCCGCATTGTATACGCGGTGACATCAGTGCATATTCAGACAGCAAGCCGCGTGCATTCGTACCTAATAGGAAAGCATTTATCATCCATTAGCATTTCTACATTCCCTAGCGTACTTAGTATCAGTTTTAATAGCAATAAACGTCTAAAGAGTTATCGAAGTATTTAATTTAGCACCAGCTATCAACGTCAGCCGCGTTCCCAACATTTTATGTTCCTCGAGCCTTGACTTCGCGGTCGTGATACACGTGTTTTCGGTATTGTCGATAAGTGAAGTGCTTTATAATCGGAACAGCGATCTATATAACAGTGAACCATCTATCAGTGAACTTTCTAGTAGCGAACTATCGTGCAGTGACCTAGCAGTGTGATAAAGGTGTCCAGGATCGAGTATTGAGTCGAAGCACTCGGTACATCTCATAGCAGTTCCATCAGCACTCTTAGGGGTGCACATTCAGCAGCAGCATACGTCCAGCTCGTCCAGGTCACGGACGAGGCGAGACCCGTCGGTCCAGCAGCAACCAAGTGAGATCGTTCTTTTATATATATATTTTTATAGCAGCAATATGGAGAGTCTATATTTTTGCCAATCCGAGATTGCGGAGGCCATTAAAAAACTCCACATTAATTTTAAAAAGGATAGCGTAGAGCGCAAAACTTTTGATTATTGTAAGCGTAAAATTGAGTTATTGGAAAAGTACTGGCAAGACTACCAAAACAATCATGAAAAATTGCTTCCCTTTGAGATGACGAATCATGCTTATTTCGTCAACTCTGAATATGAGAGTACAAAGCAGCTTTATTTGACGGTCAAAAGGCTTATAAATCAGCAACTAGACGAGTTGAGTCAACGAAGTCTGGCATCAGCCTATGGGCAACAAGAAGAAGCAAGTGAAACAAGGCGTCAGTTGACGCAGGAGCCAGTTCCAACAACTTCGTCTCGCGTGTCGAGAGGATCATCCAGCAAGCTTGACGATATGCTTCACAAGCAGTCTGTCAATTTTAAAGCGTTCATTAGAGCAGTCGCGAATATTGATTTGGAATCATTGGCCGATAAATAAATAAATTGAGGGCTTATTTATTGAGGAAAGGCTATTATAGTGTCAATGAATTCATGGAAGATATTTGACATTGTAACTTGTAATTGTATAGTGGTAATTTATATACTTTACTTTGACAGTTACTATTTACTTTGACATTTACATTTACTTTGAAATTTACTATTGACATAATAATCATCTTACTTGTTAATTTAATTGACTGTTATTTTTTTTATTTACTGACTGTTCTAAATGTGTTATAATGAATTTTAATCTGATTTAACTGTAATTTTTAATGTTATGTTTTATTTTATTTCTCAAATCTGATTTATTTGTAATTTTTAATGTTATGTTTTATGAAATTTTTTATCCAATTTAATTTAGTTTTAAAATCCAACACATGATCTATCAATGGCTGTTACTGTTTTCTAAACGCATTTTAATGAACTTGGATCTATTTTAAATGTAATATTGTATGTTATTTTCATTTAATTTATTTGCAATTTGTTATGTTTCAATTTTCAACACAATATTTCTATTGTTATGAAATAAATTACTTATGACTTATGATAAATGGGAATTTGAAGATGCTCTTCAAATTTTACAAAATCGTTGGAATGCTATCGACAACCTTCATTGGGAAATCATAGGTGAGTCTGAAGAAAACGAGTCATACGAAGCTCATTACACGAAGCATGACCGTACTTTTACAAGTATGAAAAAATCTATCAACTCGAAAATGTGGTCTACATCGCATCATGCAAAATCAACACCAAAAATGGACATTCCCGTGTTTACAGGCAATTACCATCAATGGGTCTCATTTAAGGATTTATTCAATGAGGCGATACATAAGAACACAGCACTGTCGAATGCCCAAAAGATGCAATTCCTGAAAAGCAAAGTGAAAGGCGGAGCGGAACGATTGATTCAGCACCTACCTATAAGCTCTGACAATTACATTGTTTGTTGGGAGATACTCAACCACCGATTTGATACCAAAAAGCTTATTTTTACATCGTACGTCAATGTATTTTTAAATTTACCTAATCTTCAGCAGCAATAATTTTTAGCTATCAAAAAGTTACATGACGTATCTTTAGAGAGTCTTCACGCTATTAAAAAATTAGGCGTAGATATAAGCACGTGGGACCCTCTCTTAGTTCACATTTTATCGCAGAAGTTAGATAGTGAGTCGTTTTCGGAGTATATAGAGTCGTTGAAAAACTAGAAAATTCCATTATTATAATAAATCAACTGATTATAATAAATCAAATGATTATAATAATTGGAAATCGTATAAACCGATTGCGAAATCATTACACTTGTCGGCTAACAAATGCGCACTTTGTTTCGAGGAACACAATTTGCTTAGTTGCGAAAAGTTTCTTGCAATGCCAAACGAAGTAAAGCCTAAAACAGTTAATAATTTTCAATACTGCATTAATTGCATTTAAAACCACAATGGAAATAAATGCCATTCAGCAAAAAGGTGTCGTAAATGTTCTGGAAATCACCATACCATATTACATGAATGTTTTACGCAACAAAAGCCTAAATCCGGTACCAAAAAGCAAATATGTAGCAAATCAACTGATAGTAAGCCTCAAAATAGCGGTAACGTGCTTGCATCTCAGCATGATTTCCAGGAAATTCTTGTAGCAACTGCATTAGTTCGAGTAACATCCACAGATAGCACGCAATTAGTTTTACGAGCCCTTATCGACCAAGGTTCGCAAATATCGTTAATTACGGCAAAAGCAGCCCAACAATTAGGTTTAAAACGCGAACAGTTTAGTGGAGTTGTGTTTGATATCGGAGAAAAAAACTATATAAGTCATTTTCCAAGCCAGCTTGGTCACATTTAGAGCATAATATATTAACTTAGCCGACCCCGAATTCTATACCAGTCGCCCAGTAGACTTATTACTCGGTGCAGACGTTTACGCTCTTATCATGTTAGATGGCACGATAAGAGATTCGAATACAGCTTCACCCTTAGCTCAGCAAACCCAGCTTGGGTGGATTCTTTGCGGTGGTATACAAACTTTTCACTGTAACGTAATTCAAAATAATATAGCCGATATCCAACAATTCTGGCAGATTGAGGATATTCATGAGCAAAACGAGATGTCAACTGAAGATCAACAATGTGTTATTTAAGCTCGTGTCGTAACATCAAACACAGCGACAATAGTTCTAGTCGCAGCAAAATCAAAGTTGGTGCCTAATAACAAATTAGTATCATTGCCGAGACTCGAACTATGCGCAGCAGAATTATTATCTAGACTTATGTCCAAAGTAGTAGCAAGCATAGAAAGCAGCATGACTTATAAAATCTACGCTTGGAGTAACTCAACGGTCACTCTTAGTTGGATACAAGGCAACCCAGACAGATGGAAGCCCTTTGTGTGTAATAGAGTGAAGAAAATCACTAACATATTAGCAGCAGATGTTTGGCATTACGTGTCGACAAAAGAGAATCCAGCCGATCCAGCAAGCAGAGGTTTACCTATGTCTCAGTTGAAAGAAAGCGATTTGTAGTGGCGAGGACCAACCTGGTTATCGTCTCCTGACTTTGAGCCTAAGCAAAAGCAGCGTAAATATGCGACAGATCAAGAGATACAGAAACAAGTCGCAAATGTTCAACGACTTGACCCTAAAACAAGCATTATTGAAGAATTATTAAATCGACACAGTTCGTTTCTAAAAATAAATCGTATGGTACTCGTAGCTTGTTTATTACGTGCACTTGCACCGACACGTAAACAAAGGCCGTCATATATCTCATTACAAGAAATGCGGCAAGCAAAATATATTATAATTAAATACGTACAGCTTATTGAGTTTGAATCGGAGGTAAATAATTTACTAAGCGACACTAAACTGAACAAAGATAGCAAGATATTGAACTTAAATCCAATTTTAGACGAGAAGAGAATATTAAGAGTCGGAGGACGTCTGAAAAATGCCAACATCAGCGCGGATATGAAATATCCGATTATCATTCCATACAGCGGTAGGCTAACTGAACTTTTAATACAGCAAGCACACGAACTTACCTTCCATGGTGGATCGTGGTTGACTCTATCACTTTTACGACAAAATTATTGGATAATTAAAGGAAATCGAGCTACCAAAAAACAACTTCGTAACTGCGTTACCTGCAAAAAACAAGAGCCGAAGAAACTACAGCAAATAATGGGACACCTACCTGATTTTCGATGTAATCCTGCACCGCCGTTTTACCACACCGGGGTAGATTTCACCGGATTTATTCGAGTGAAGTGCAATAAAGGTCGGGGTGTAAAAACAACAAAAGGATATATTTCTCTTTTTATTTGCATGGTTACGAAAGCGGTCCATATCGAGTTAGTCTCTGACCTTAGCAGCTTATTGTTTATATCAGCTCTACGCCGTATGGCAGCAAGCGAGGAGCCCCGAAGCACAGATATTACAAGAAGAACAGCAACAGCTAGAGCGTATCTTTAATGATACTTTCTACAAAGAAATCACTGAAATGAGCATACAATGGCATTGGAATTGTCCTTCCTGGCCTAGTGCTGGTGGAATATAGGAACAATCTATCCGGAGTTTGAAGCAGCATCTGAAAAGAGTGATCGGTGATCAAGCACTAACATTTGAGGAGTACAGTACTTTGCTGTCTCAAATCGAAGCAAGCCTTAATTCGCGACCATTATGTCCAATATCCGAGGATATCAACGATATAGATTTTCTCACCCCAGCGCATTTTTTGAATAGTCGTGCCGGTCTTACTGTCATAGAGACGGCGCAGGATGCTAAAACAAGATGGTACATGGTGAGCAAAATGTTTAAAGACTTGTGGAAACGATGGAAGGCGGAATATCTTACCCAGTTATCTGTACGTAGCAAATGGTTAAAAGCCCAAGAAAATATCGAAGTAGGCGATTTGGTAACCATTCATGACGACAATATACCCTCTGGTAAGTGGTCGGGTGGTAGATGTCCATCCCGGAAACGACGGAGTTGTTCGGTTAGTAACCCTGAAGACTAAAAACGGCTACATGAAACGTCCAGTTTTGAAACTGTCTGTCTTACCTATAGCAGAGAAAGAAGCAAAACAGCATGATCAGCAAAATTGCGGCCAGATAAAACAGCAAAAAGCCATGAAAAACAACCCGCACACTTTATTTAACTTAGCCTTATCATTAATATTGCTTATAAATCTCGCAACGGTTACGGAAGCATCGTACAAATTTACAACATGTGATAGCAACCAGACACTGTATTTTGATCCTCTGGGAAAAATGCAGCTGATACGAGACGAGTGGAAAATCGTCACCTATTACGGAGAAAGGAGCCATATGCTCCTTTCTGGCAGGGTGATGATGCGGTCTCCAAATGTTCAGAATATCTCAAGCAAACCTGCGATAAAATAAAAGAACAAAATCATTGCGATATTATCATCCTACAAATACAACATGAGTTCAATGAACTACAATATTATAATCAGCTGTTGTTAAGTCAGCATCGTGGAAGGTCGAGAACTCGACGCGGAATGATAGATGCAGTCGGTGCTATATCTAACTCATTATTTGGTATACTCGACGAGGATTTCGCAGAAAAATATATGCGTGACATTGACCTAGTACGTAGTAACATATTAAACCATCTGACTCAGTTGTACAGGAATCAAACATCGGTCATAGAAGTGCAGTAAAATATAGTAAAAAGAATAGAGGAGACAATAGAAAAACAGCATAAGCTAATAAACAAGCATTTGAATTATTTAGACAGCGTGACAAATACATTACAAAAGGAGATCGATGTCATGTCTGTTCAGCAAGAATTTACATTAGCTGCCTTGGCGACAACCAATATGATTCAAAACTTGAAGCGAATGCAAGATACGTTCTTAGATACTTTGACTGAAATCTATCATGGACAGATCAATCTCCATATTTTGACACCGAACCAACTTCGTTCTGAGCCCCAAATAGTGTCAAGTCAACTATCCAAAGAATTAGCATTACCTGTCGATAACGTTCAGCATGACCTGCACAAGATATATAGGTTACTGAAAGTCAAAGCAAGAATGACTGAAGAATATTTTATATTTGAAATTACCTTACCTTTGATTAGCAGAGATACATTCCAGCTATATAATTTGATACCAATACCGGTTCAAATCAATGAAAACATGATCGCTATAAATCCAATCTCTGAATATGTAGCGATCAATCTGAGAAGAGATGCTTATCTGTTAGCTAGCATTAATGAACTTCAAAGCTGTACATATCAGGAAGAAATTTACCTTTGTCATTTACGAAGACCTATCATGAGCGTAAGTCCTGACGAAAGATTCTGTGAAAAGTCAGACTCATCAGCTTGTGAAATAATAAAGTCGAGCTGCGAAAATAAATGGATTTCGTTACATGACCTTTCTACCTATTTTTATTTCTGTTGTAACACATACTCTTTGAAGATTATATGCGACGATGAACTGCAAACGCGCTCGGTCAGCAAGGCCGGGTTGATTCAACTTACTAATCAATGTATGGTAAAAGGTCGTGACGTAACATTGTATTCTTATCAGCAATTAGGAAATAAGATCAAGCTCAAACTAAATATACTCGATTCGAAACTTACGCCAGTCCATCGTATAATCAATAACTTTACGCTACCTATCCAAATTTTTGAGGAATTTGATAATGAGAACGCTCACATCAATGATTCTCTAAAGCATCTCGATGAGCAAATAAAATCGTTGAAAGAATCAGCTCAGCAGACAGAAGGCCTGACGGTACATGATGTACATCAATACAGTATTTCGTACGGCAGTCGCGGCGGTTCTTTGGTTCCTGTGGAGAAGGTGCAGGCGCACTAGCGCTGCGCCCCCCACGATGCGCGCGGCGAGCGCGCCAGCGACTGTGTGTGTGCTTAAATCAATCGGACCAAGGTCCCAGTGTAAGTGTGCGTGGTACACCCCCTTCTGATCGTGTGTTTAGTGTGAGTGATGCGCGAAATCCAATGCGTTCCGTTCAAGAATCCAGTGTGCGTGATAAAGTGTATGAAAGCAGCTTTTCGAAAAAGTGGTCTAGTTTACGTTTAAAAAAGCGCGATACAGCAACATCTCCTATTGCGAAAAGACAATCTGTATTTTTGACTACTGACTCAGCCGTTTGAGTTCAGATTTGTAACTAGTTTATAAGAATTTATTGTTCCTTCATCATGTAAATCATTGATCATCTAGCGTTGTTTTAACAAACATTAGCATAGTTCATAATCACGTAACTTTCTCACCATTTATACTCGTCCATTTACTCTCCCCTCGGGAGCATGTTCGATGCAATACTTGCAATCGACCACGTTCTGCTGATCTAGCAACGGCCGTAATACGGCCGCATTGTATGAGCAGTGACATCAGTGCATATTCGGGCAGCAAGCCGCGTGCATTAGTACCTAATAGCAAAGCATTTATCATCCATTAGCATTTCTTCATTCCCTAGCGTACTTAGTATCAGTTTTAATAGCAATAAACGTCTAAAGAGTTATCGAAGTCTTTAATTTAGCATCAGCTATCAACGTCAGCCGCGTTCCCAACATGAGTATAAACCCAATTATTTTTATGGACTTTTCGTTAAAACATACATGATTGCAGTGCAGCCTATTCAATAGTATACCGTTTTGCTTCAATAAAAGAGGCCAGCTGTGTTATAGATGTATTGTAGAGACAATAATATTCTTTCAAATATGATTAGACTAGAAAGTGAAATTCGAACTCCAAGGCGTAAGTCTTAGGTGTAACTACGATAATGCTAGCCATATGATCAAGGGTATTCAAATAATAGACACAAATAAGATATAAGACGATATTAGTGTGCGTCATATAATTTTATTAGAGTTATATTCCATCTGCAGGGGAAACACCTATAAATACTAACTAATAGGCCTCATTTAGAATGCTCACACAACAGTGAGGTGCCAACTTAATCCAATTTACGCAGCATTTAGTTTTGATTTCGCCACACATCATAACGCACCGATGATCGATTAATAGGTATCGAGACATCGCATAAAATATCGCTGTAATAGTGTAGGCTTACTTAACGTAATCCTGGGCTTGAGCTTGTGCAAATTGAAATTAATATTAATAATCTGTATTTTGCGCAAGTGTGTGCGTGTGTATGCTCCTCTTCCTACATGTGTGAGCGTGCAAATTACCATTGTGTTGCGTTTACAGAGCCCGTATACGCTATTTTACCATCCCTATCTGATTATTCGAACACCTATTTGATTAAAACGATGTATGAATAACAACATGTGAATTACACACACATGCAGCGGCGTCAATCAGTTTGAATACGTTAATTTATAGTCTACGCCGATATATTTTATTTATTGAAGTATTTTAGTATTGAATGACGAGCTTTGGTGTGGCAATGAATTTATAATTTTGGTGCTTAATTTGTAATTCTATCGTAAAAAGACAGGATGAGCAAAACTTAAATCCGCTCTGTTTGTATGTCAGTGTCTGCGTATAGTCTTTGCCTCAGACGTCGAAAATTGCTATCGTATTTCTATCAAAAACGTATAAGAAAACAGTATCTGTAGCTTCTCTTTGATACGATTTTTTTAACCGACTTCAAAAAAAGGAGGTTCTCAGTTTGACCTGTATGTATGTATGTATGTTTGTCCGCGATTATCTCGCGTTTGGCAGAACCGATTTTGATGCGGTTTTCAGAAAAGTATTTGTTACACTTAGGAGAAGGTTTTAGGCTCTTAACCGACCTCAAAAAAATATGGTTCTGAGTTTGACCCGTATATATGTAAGTTTGTAACTCGAGTTTGCTTACACTTAGGAGAAAGTTTTAGTATTTAACCGACTTCAAAAAAAGAAGGTTCTCAGTTTGACCCGTATACATATATTGGTTCTTAGTATGTATTATGTGTGTGTTTTTGTACCTGTGTACGTGTGTGTGCGTGTGTGTGTGTGTGTGTGTGTGTGTGTGTGTGTGTGTGTGTGTGTGTGTGTGTGTGTGTGTGTGTGTGTGTGTGTACGAGTGTCTGTGTGTCTGTCTCTGCGATTAACAAAAACAAAAAAAGTCGATGAAAAAATGTAATGCTAGAGCATATTTCTCATTCTTGTCATTTCGGATAAGGCTCTGTTGTAGTGGGGATGGTTGAGTAATTTGTTCGAGTCAATATCACTTAAAGCCAGGCCTTTTAGGGATTTGATCCGACTCAAGGCAACATAGCATTGGCCTTTAGCAAAGATTTTAGGCCCAAGGTCGATTATCGCGGAACTAAGTGTACATCCTTGCAACTTGTGTACCGTCACAGCCCAACTCAATATGACTGACACCATCCGCCTCTCGATATCACCATAACCCCGATTGCCTTGATAGGTCGCTGTCACTGGAGCTATGGAAATGTAGCCATCATCATCTTTAGACGCAATGCTATTGATGGATTATCAAATAATATCAAAATGGCATCAGGCATTTCAGCTGGCTCAAGTTGATCTCTTCTTAGTGCCGGCCATTTAAATCCTTTAGGAACACCCATTGCCCCGTTCGCTAAACTATCCGTTATTGACATATTTCTTCGGAGCATAATACGAGAGCTCACAGTCAATTCAATAGTATGTACAAGTCCGCCGCATTTGTTTGGATCAGCCGGAGCAGCATTTGCGGAGGGCGCCCTTCCGTATGTAGCTGATTCCCTGGACTCATCTCTCTCTTGCAGCATCAAGCCTAAGCCCATAGGCACACAGAATAAAAGTAGGTACCTATGTCAAAGTGATGATTACAGACTGATACTATCAGAAAACATATCACTAAAATAATTGAAGAATCTAACTATAAACAAACTATTAATTAGCCCAAAACTGAAAGTAAATGGAGTACCTATCACTAAACAGTATGAAATAAATAAAAGAGTAGTTAACACAAAACCTGAAGTAAACGAACGAAGTACCTTACACTAAAAAGTATGAAATAAAAATAATAAGAAAAAAACAAAACGAAAATGAAAACTTGAAAACCGCAACAAAAATGTTAACAAAGCATTTAGTTTCTTTTTTTTAAAAAGAGAACCGCCTTCAAAAAATCGAACCACTGAAAAGTACGAAATAATTTTTACATACGCTATCCCTAATCCTTTCAAATTTCCTTTCGAATTTCACCCAAAAACTATTTACTAAATTAAACTAAATACTTAGTTTTTGAAGTCGGTGCCAAACCAACCAAAACAAAAAAGAATACTGGCAAACAGTGAAAATAATACGACGAATGTATCAAATCAATAAAGCCTCAAAAAATATCTGAACTAGTAAAATTTAAAATAATCTACCTATATACTCTAAAAAGCGACAAATATATTAAAGATATAAAAAGTATGAAATAAATTCTTAATTATAAAATAATTAAACTTTTTGCCGTGTGGCTGACGGCATAGAATACAAGTGTCACCACCCCCTATCTTCCAGTGGGTGTCGTAGGAGGCGACTAAGGGATAACACGATGCAAATACCATCTTTGCGTAGAGACGGAAAACTCGACATCAAACCCTATACGACTGCCTCGTTGGTCTCGCGGCATAAATGTGCGCGTGGGATCGGGAGGTCCCGGGTTCGATTCCTGGGTCGGGCAGTGTTATTGGGTTTTTCTGTCACGAAATTCTCAGTAGCAGCACGGAGTCTGGAAATGTGCCCGGTACGGCAATAGGCTCGCCCCTTATTACGTGGGACTAAAGTATATCTGGCGAAAAGTGGGTGTAGAAATACACCTCTGCCTACCCCTTCGGGGATAAAAGGCGTGACGTTATGTATGTATGTATGTATTACACTTCTTAGCTATTTTGGGCTGTAAGTACCTATGTAGATTGAATGCGCTGGTTAGGAAAGGATGAAGCCAAACATTAGGCTTTTAGAGGGATTTGGTTTGGCACCGACTTCAAAAACTAAGTATTTAGTTTAATTTAGTAAATAGTTTTTGGGTGAATTTCGAAAGGAAATTTGAGAGGATTAAGGATAGCGTACGTAAAAATTATTTCGTACTTTTCAGTGGGTCAATTTTTTTAAGGCGGTTCTCTTTTTTTAAAAAAGAAACTAAATGCTTTGTTAACATTTCTGTTGCGGTTTTTATTGTTATTTGACTCCAACGTGGTGCACTGTAGAGTCTACAGTCATTACTTAATTAACACGTTCCCTGCGGCACAGATTTTTTTTTTTGTACTTTCCATTACTGCGCTACGGGTCGTTTTAAACCTTGTACAATACCAGAGGTTGTGGCGGTACGAGGCATATTAAACCCCACCGCCCGTAGGAGACCAAAATCCTTTTTTGGCGCCAAATAAGACAAAGTGTACGGCTTTTGTCATGATTATTATTGACAATGAGTTGATTAACCTAAATCTGCCGCCGCCCGCGGTTAGATTAGTTAGTTTAGATTCTATAGGTAAAATAAAATGTGGGATCTGATGCACCCCGTACCGCACTGAAAAATGGCAGCTTTTCGTGTTATTTAGTGATTGGAAAATAAACATCGATTTTATAATTGTATTTAAATTATTAAACTTATGGATGTTTTTCATTATGACAGGTCTAACAGTAATATTTTTTTGCAACCAGTGCATTCTGTAAGAATTTTCTTAAATTTTTTGTCGGCTCCACGACTTGATGGTTCGGAGCTTTTCATAGCACCCTAGATATCTCCTCTTCTTTGATCCTTTTTCAAGATGATGTGCTATGTTTGTAGTGCGTTCTGAAAAGTAGGGTCGAGCTGAGTAGATTAGGGTTAGAGTAAGGTAGAGTCGAGTAGAGTTGGGTAAAGTTGGTAGGAGTAGAGAATAGTTGGGTAAAGTTGGTTAGAGAAGGGAAGAGTTGGTTTAAGTTGGTTAGATTAGGGAAGAGTTGGGTAGAGTTGGGCAAAAGAGTTTAATAGAAACTTTTAAACACTCGCGTTGCATGTTTAAGAATATATATATAGACGGGAATTAACGCGAACATGCAAATTAGGTATTTACATACCTTATTTTGCTTGACGTTTCGAGACGGTTGCACGTCCCGTGGTTGCAAGCTGACTGCTGAAAAATAAGGTATGTAAATACCTAATTTGCATGGTCGCGTTAATTCCCGTCTATATATATATATATATTCTTAAAAGAGTTAAATTTTGATGAGCAAGACAGCGTTTGCCGGGTCCGCTAGTTAATTCAATAAACAATATATATTTATAGCAGGTAGTAGAGCCTTGCTGATTTCAGCATAAATGGGCCGGCTCGACCGGGGAAGTACTACCCTCTCACAGAAAATCGACGTAAAGTAACAGTACCTAAACTGTTGCGTTTCGCTCGGTGAGTGAGAATGCCGGAGGCCCCATCCCCTATTCCGGGCAACCAACTGTTTTCGGCAACGTTTCGACATATTCGGCAGCAGTCTTAATACGTCGCGTGCGCAGCCTCGAATGCGTTGCACAACACTAATGGCGTGAAGCTAGCGTAGGATGCGGTACGAGGTGCGCGGGTACAAGGCGTTTGCTACCTCGTTCCGCACTGTGTTAGAATTATTATTTGTTCAGTGCGGCACGAGGTCCAAAAAACCCAGTATTAAGGTTGGTGTACCACAGAACTAGGAATCAATAGCTCATCTCAGATATATAATTATCTCTTTCCTACACTGAACCAGATTGAAGCTATGCCTCCCGCACGACAGAGAAATTTAAGTGCTTTCTTACCGCTATAAAGACGAGACACGTACAGGGCGTTTCAAGCCCTGTTCGCACTTAACGTGTTAAACAGTCATAGTCTTTCTTATCTTTTTGGTGTGTGGCCAAAGTGATCTCTCAACCGCTGTGCCATCTAAGTAATCTATAATTCTTCGACCAAGTAACATTACCGTGACCGAGCCTGTTATTGTATAACGTTTAATTATTGTATAGGTATCACCTAAAGTTACCAGATACAATAATAGTAGCACCATCCGTTTGGGCTCGATGTTTTGTTTGTGGCAGACGTTTTCTGATTGTTGAACATTCATTAATTCGTACCTACTAGATAGCTCCATCGACTAAACGAATTCATCGAGAATATTCTTAATGAAAACCATTTATTATTTTAATTAAATATATCCCGTAATAACGCTATGTTCTTCATTTAAGTGCGCAGATTAATTACGGGAGTGTCATGTCGAAAAAAATTGTCTGCGTTTAAAATTGTTGAAAGTACAAAGTGGACGTAAAAACATTTAGTATCCTGAAATAATATGAATATATATGATGTAGGAAGATAATGAATAACATGCAAATGGAGCCTCTAATGAAAACCGCTCTGTGTGGCTCGCCCCCTCGCCTCTCTCTCTCTGGACTCAGAATCATGAGCCGACTTTGCTTCGTATTAATTTGTTCAGCAGGATACATGTCAGACACGATTCTCAAAAACGCTACACCAAAACACACATCACTGCTACATTTCCACTGAATGATTAGATTATACTGGCTGAACGTACGCCTATTTAAATAAAATATGCTTTTGTAAAACACTTTGACTGCATGTGAAATTTAGTGAGCTCCACAGCTCTCTTCAAAGATAATTTTATTTTTTATTTATTTAATTTATTAAACTTCCTGCAATACAATTTGCACAAGGCGGACTTAATGCCAAAGGCATTTTCTACCAGTCAACCTTAGGGTGATGAAGAGATGATAGTGGCAGGTGTGTTTTGGAGACTTAAACAAGACAACTAAATATAAAAATAGAATATGATTCAAGGTAATACATATTTGCGAATATATACGCCCTATACATACAACATACATACATATATATGAATAAATATACACGTTTACATATATTAAGTATATATATATATATATATATATTCTTTCTACGTAAACATAAATATTCCGTAAATGAAAACTGCTAATAGGTTATAAGTGAGTACTGCTACTGACAAGCTTCCGACAATCCACGATACAGCTGACGAACCTTGAACTTGAACGTTTCTTGAGTTGTGGCCATCCTAATTTCAGGAGGGAGAGCATTCCAAAGAAGGATAGATTAGATATGAAAGGAAGAATGAACTAGATTAGAAGTGTGGGATGGACAAAGAAGAAGAAGGTTATTAGACGATCGCAAGTTCTTAACATGGTTGGAGCAGAGGTATTGGAAACAAGGCGTAAAGTGCCATTTAGACGGAGAGAGTTTCTCGCACGTTTCGTACGAAAAATCGTATACTACTATCGCAAGCAATAATCGCCATAACATTATCGTATCTAAATGTTTACATTCAGGCAAGAACTAAATTCTCGCCTACGATTATATCATACGAGATTCGTATATGACTTATCGCTAGGCGATAATTACCTGCGTCTGTTTACACAGCGAAATTATAGTAAGAAGATTCTGGCTTACGAGAAGCTCGACTTGTATAAACACGATCTCGTATGACATTTTTTCAAGTTCATACGAGTATCGTACAAATCGATTTGAACCGTTTTTAGTGCGAGATTCGTCTTTCGAGTTTAGTGCTTACTAGAGAGTATTTGTTCTCAAAAATGATATAAAAAACACTGCACTCATGGTAGCAACTGGCACAAAATCTCGAATACGATTATTGCTTTGAAATTCTGTTTACACGGACACAATCAATATTTCTTGCGAGGCAATTGTCGCCAAAGTGAAGGAGCGAGAAGTGTGAATGCTAAAGGCCCATTTAGACGGAGAGAGTTTCTCGACTCGAAGATGCGATTATCGAAAGAATATAAAAAAGTTTCTTCGTCTAAACATACACACTTCTCGCACCTTCAGTTTGGCGACAATTGCCTCGCAAGGAATATTGATTGTATCCGTGTAAACAGAATTTCAAAGCAATAATCGTATTCGAGATTTTGTGCCAGTTGCTACTATGAGTGCAGTGATTTTTGTGTCATTTTTGAGAACAAATACTCTCTTTAATGGCGGCTCCACATTAGTGCCGTGAATTCACGCGCAAATTCACGCCGTGAATTCACGGCATAAGTTGTGTCGTCCACATTCATGGGATGTTCGCAGTCTTTCGTGAGACTCGCCGCGAAATGGACGTAGAAGCTGCTGCCGCAATAACTATGATTGCTGTTCTTTCTTTCCTCTGTTTGGTGTGAGTGTGTGGCCAACTCTGGTGTCGGAGTTTTTAGTCCGCCCAAAGGCCTCCGAGTTGGCCTAAGAATCCTTGTCCTGAGACAAGAACCGGGACCGACAGCTTTATGTGCCCACCGGAGCACGATAACGCTCTGATAAAAATGCCACATGTGGTCAACTATCCTAGTAGCAACCTGTGCAAACGTTGATTAACTTTGCCGATCTACTACAAATGGCACGCCAATTCCACTATGACCGCTACTATGTTTGCTGTGGTAACATATTACTATTTACACGTACAAAATAAGAGAGTTATTAAAAATAACTGGAAGCAAGGAGTATTTTTTCTTTTTTGATTCCTTGATTTAAATATCCATTTAAGTACTAATCCGCGTCCAGGCATCTTAACACTCCTTTTTATTTCTACGATTCAGGTTTTTTGCATCCCACAGTACATTATACGTGTGGTAATGCTCTAAAAAGCGCATTTCAGTTTCGTTATCCTAAATCTTCAGACGTGGCTCTATTTTATAAGCACGCGCGCAGGGACTGCACACGTCTATACGCCAATGAAGTCAGGAGAAAACTGGCACTGGGCCACAAATGTGGATGTGTAGCGTGAATCCTGCGCGAAAGAGGCGCGAATCCTTTGTCGCGGGACCAAATACCGACTTTGGTCGGGGAACAGGCGCGAATGCGCGTGAACAACGCGAAAACCATCCACATTCACGTTCACGCCAGTTCACGGAGCTTCACGGCACTAATGTGGAGCCGCCATAAGCATTAGTGCTTAAAGAGAGTTCCGTTTTCAGTGCGAGATTCGTCATTCGAGGTTAGCCTCGAATGACGAATCTCGCACTGAAAACGGTGCAAACCGATTTGTACGATACTCGTATGAACTTGCAAAAATGTCATACGAGATCTTGTTTATACAAGTCGAGCTTCTCGTAAGCCAAAATCTTCTTACTATAATTTCGCTGTGTAAACAGACTCAGGCAATTATCGCCTAGCGATAAGTCATATGCGAATCTCGTATGATATAATCGTAGACGAGAATTTAGTTCTTGCCTGAATGTATACATTTAGATACGATAATGTTTTGGCGATTATTGCTTGCGATTGTAGTATACGATTTTTCGTACGAAACGTGCGAGAAACTCTCTCCGTCTAAATGGCGCTTAAGACGAAGAAACTTTTTTACATTCTTTCGATAATCGCATCTTCGACTCGAGAAACTCTCTCCGTCTAAATGGGCCTTTAGACAAGATGGGGCATTAGTGGAATGGAGAAGTGAGTATAAGGTCGTCAACGTACGCAAATTTCGTCGTTGACGAATTGGTAACCATTTTAATTCAGTACGGACTTTCGAGACGTGGTCGAACCTACGGAGATTAAAAACGAATAAATCGAATGCAATAATTGAGAAGTCGGTCAAATTTATTGAGCAGATCTGCATTCAGTTCGAGATAACACACATCACCATAGTCAATTATGGGAAAGATTAGAGTTTGCACAAGCGTTGCCTTGGTTTTTGATGGGAGAAAGATCTTCAGGCGATAAAGTGAGCAAAGAGTCCCGAAAATGCCGCCTTGTGGAACCCCAGCAACCAGATCACACCAATTCGACGATGTTTCATCAGTGCGAACTGACTGCTGGCGTCCACGAAGATATGAAGAGAACCAATCCCGAGCCTCAGATGAAATATTTAGATGTGAAAGGATAGCCAGGAGAACATCGTGACTGACGGTATTAAAGGTGTTTGAGAAGTCAACCAAAGCTAACACGGCTACCTCGGTTTTCTCCACGCCCGCTCGAATATCGCCAGTCACTTTGAGTAGGGCGGAAACAATACATCCGGGTTTCGGCCTGGACGCTTTAAATCAAATCAAATCGTTTATTTGCGTAATACAGGTTACATTTAGTTGTTACAAAATACATGTTAAGCTCTCTGTTTACTACCATTTCTGGTGGGCAAATTTCACAGGAAATCATCATCATCATATCAGCCAAACGACGTCCACTGCTGGACATAGGCCTCCCCCAAGGTTCTCCACACATACCGGTCTTGAGCCGCCCGCATCCAACCTCCTCCCGCGATCTTGACAAGATCGTCGGTCCACCTTGCAGGGGGCCTACCTCTGCTGCGTCGTCCGGTACGTGGCCGCCACTCCAGAACCTTTCTGCCCCAACGGCCATCGGTTCTTCGAGCTATGTGCCCTGCCCACTGCCACTTCAGCTTGGCTATCCGGAGAGCTATGTCGGCGACTTTGGTTCTACTGCGGATCTCCTCATTTCTGATTCGATCTCGCAGGGAAACTCCAAGCATAGCTCTCTCCATCGCCCTCTGAGTGACCTTGAGCCTTCTGATAAGGCCCATAGTGAGCGACCACGTCTCTGATCCGTAAGTCATCACTGGCAACACACACTGGTCAAAGACTTTCGTCTTGAGACACTGCGGGATATCGGACGAGAAGATATGTCGTAGCTTCCCGAACGCTGCCCAACCGAGTTGGATTCGACGATTGACCTCCTTCTCGAAGTTGGACCTACCTAATTGGACTACTTGTCCCAGGTAGATATACTTGTCGACAACTTCGAGCGTAGAGTTCCCAACCTGAATAGGAGCAGGTGCAACATGGACGTTCGACATGATTTTCGTCTTGTCCATGTTCATCTTAAGACCTACATGTTGGGAGACTCTACAGAGGCCATCGAGCATTGTGCCTAGGTCTTCCATGGTCTCAGCCATGACTACGATATCGTCTGCGAATCGAAGGTGAGTGATGTACTCGCCGTTGATGTTAATGCCGAGTCCATTCCAGTCCAGAAGCTTGAAAACATCCTCCAGCGCAGTGGTAAACAGTTTCGGGGATATGACATCCCCCTGTCTCACCCCTCGCTGGAGTTGAATAGGTTTCGAACTCTGGTCCTGGAGGCGGACTGACATAGTGGCGTTTTCATACAAACACTTCAGCACTTCGATATATCGGTAGTCAATCCGGCACCGTTGGAGAGACTGTAGCACCGCCCAGGTTTCGATCGAATCGAAGGCTTTCTCATAGTCCACAAACGCCAAGCATAGGGGCTGGTTATACTCCTCGGACTTCTGTATAACCTGCCGCAGCGTATGTATGTGGTCTATGGTACTATAGCCTTTACAGAAACCGGCTTGTTCGGGAGGCTGGAAGTCGTCTAGCTTGCTCTCGAGACGATTCGTGATGACCCTCGAAAACAGCTTGTAGACGTGGCTCAGAAGTGTGATGGGTCTGTAGTTCTTCAAGAGGGTTTTATCCCCTTTCTTAAAGAAAAGCACCACCACACCTCTGTGCCACGCCTGTGGCGTTTTACCCTCGAGAATGACGGAATTAAATAGCTTCCGGAGGGCTTCTCTAGCGGGTGCACCGCCGGCCTTCAGAAGCTCACTCGTAATTCCGTCATCACCCGGCGCCTTGTTGTTTTTAAGCTGTTTGAGAGCCACACTAATCTCGTGCATGCTGACGTCCGGGATATCTTCGGTATAGTGTCGGGTCAATCCAGCTCTAGGGTCTGACGCTGGAGTGCTTGCGGGTTGTTGCGTTGTCGTGTATAGCTGTCCATAGAACCTTTCGATCTCCTCCAAGAGCTCATGCCTGGACGATACGATTCTGCCATCCTCCGTCTTCAGCTTTGTCAGCTGACTCTGCCCAACAGACAGATCCCTTTGGAACACTTTGGATCCCTTATTCCGCTCGATCGCCTCACGAACACATTTGGTGTTGTATTGGCGGAGATCGCGAGTCAGAGACTTAGAGATCTGTCTGTTGAGGTGCCGATATTTCGGCATGCCGTCGGAGGATAGCAGAACCATCTTGCGCCTTTCCTCTAACAGCTCGAGGGTCGGGTCTGAGATCTTTTTGGTTCTCTGGCTTTTCTGGGGCTTAAAAAATTTAGCCCCTGTTGTACGGACAGCATCCACGAACCCGTTACTGTACACGTCCACATCTACGCATTCACCCAGGCATTCGAAACGGTTCTTGAGTTCGAGCTGAAAGCTCTCAGGGTTTTGGATATGAACCGGTGCCGGTCGGAGCGTGGACTTTATCAACCTCGACCGTTCGAGGCTTGTACGGATATTCAATGTGCCTCTTACCATTCGGTGATCGCTCCCCACTTTAAGTGAATTGATCACGGAGACATCATTGAATATCTATATATTTTATTTCCTGTGATTAATATATATAATTAATCACAGGAAATAAAATACTCAATTAAAATAATTATGAATAATTTCAAATTTCACATCAATAACATTATACATTTTAGTTTTAACAAAATTAACATTACCAAATCAATAATTTAAATTAATTTGCAAGTCAACGTTTAACAATTAATTACATCGTCATTATACGTGATTACATTGGTCATATACGATTGTAATAGATTACGAATAAATTTTTTTTTTACGATATAGTGTCAGTCAAAAAATCGTTCACAGAATAATATGTCCTTTCTAATAAATATGCTTTAAATGTCCGCTTAAATAAATTGATGTCATTTATAATTCTAATGTCATTCGGGATTTTATTAAATACTTTCGGAGCCATACCTAAAACATTCTTATTATATAATGCTGTTTTGTGAGGTTGTACATGTATTTTATTGCACTGTCTTTTACTCTTAAAAGTTTCGAACATTGAGGGGTGCGATTTAATAAAAATAGCCATCTCGTAAATATACAGTGATGGTAGGGTTAAGATATTTAACTCTTTAAACTGTGGCCTGCAGGTTTCTGGGCGTCGTAATTTACAGACAGCTCTGACACATTTCTTTTGTGCCTTAAAGATTTCTTCCCTATTAACAGAGTTCCCCCAAAAAATAATGCCATATCTTAATGCTGCTGAAACATAAGCCTTATAAGCAATTAGGACAGCTTTTTTACTAACAACTTTTGCTAACATGAATAATGCATAACAAAATTTATTTAATTTCTTACACAGCTGATCAACATGTGTTTTCCATGACATATCGTCATCAATCCATAAACCGAGGAATTTCTGAGTATTACACTTAGTAATTTGCTGACCATCATAATTTACATTTAAATGTAGTGTTTTTGTTCTTTGTTTGTATTGAACTAGATTCGTTTTTCCTAAATTTATTTTGAGATTGTTACTTTTTAACCATTCTATAACACATTTAATTGATTCATTGATGTCTTTTTCGTATGTAATATCGTCACTATTTGCTAACTTTGAAAATATCAAAGTGCAGTCATCGGCAAAGAGCACCATCGGGGTGGTGACTACTTTTGGCAGATCATTGATGTATATCAAGAACAGCAGTGGGCCCAGCACACTGCCTTGAGGTACACCATATCGTACATACCTGGAATCGGAACTATAAACTACTTCAGTTTTTTATTTAGGACATACACTAGTTAACTGTGTTATCTGTTTTCTGGAACTCAAATATGATTTTATTAATTCTAAGGAATTGTTCCTTATGCCATAGGCATTAAGTTTTGAATATAAAATGCTATGATCGACATGATCGAATGCCTTGGTCATGTCCATGTATAAGGCAGATACGGGTACTTTGCTATCAACGTTGGTAATAATTTTTTCGATCAGATTATAGATAGCAATATCGATAGACTTATTCATTCTAAAACCGTTTTGTTCTATGGCAAACATACTCTTCCTTTCAAAATAGTTATATAAACACCTATGTATATACTTTTCAACTATTTTCGAAAATACAGGAATAAGTGCTACAGGTCTATAACAATTCATGTCATCCTTTTCGCCTTTTTTAAATAGTGGTTTTATAACCGAAGTTTTTAGACAACTTGGAAAAATACCATGTTCTATACACAGGTTTATGGTGTGGGTTAATATGGGAGAAATAATATTAGAAACTTCTTTAACAACAATTGTACTTATACCATCGTAACCCGTACTTTTCGTGTTTTTTAGTGTAGCTATAATACTTTTTATGTCATAGGGAGTAGCTGGTGCTAAAAAAATTGAATTTGGATTACTAAATCGCAATAAGTGTCCCACATTATTATTAATATTAATTGGTTGCACTTGATCAGTATAAAAATTGTTAAAAGCCTGCGCAATATCTTTTGGATTTGTTATTTCTATTTGATTCACCTTTATTTTAGTTATATTCTCTTTTGGTTGATTAATTTTACCCTTATTTATTATGTTCCAAATTGCCTTAGATTTATTTGCAGCTGTTCTTATATAAAAATCATTTTGTGATCTCTGAGTTAGTTTTAATACATTTTTTAAACGCCACGTGTGATTTTTGAGCTTTTTTTTATTCGATAAATTGGAATGTAATCGATATTGCCAAAGTAACTCTCTTTTACGTTTACAACACTTTTTAATGCCTTTTGTGAGCCAAGCTGGTTTCTTAATACTAGATATTTTTATTTTTACTACAGGAAAACACAATTTGTAAAAAAGCAAAAACGTATCATAGAAATGACAAAACGCTAGCTCAGGATCTTCTGTGTTCATAGTTTCACTGAAGCTCAGACTTTGGAGACATGACTTGAATTTAGTTATATTATCTGTATTGTAATTTCTTCTCTTAATAAACCAGTGATCTAACAGATTTTTTTTCTTACTTGGACAGACTAATAACTGAGCCGTATGGTCTGAGAGTGCCCAATCTAGAATGGCGGAACTTGCGTTTTCAATATTGTGAAAAACATTGTCTATGCACGTACCACTATCCAACCTTGTTGCTTTTCGTATTTCCACTTTTAAATTATAACTAAGAAGCAAGTTTTTTAGTTGAATAGACCTCTGGGTTTTCCTCAACATATTTATGTTAAAATCACCAGTGATTATCAATTTGTTATTAATTTTTTTCGCAAACATGAAACATAGTATATTTAGGATTGTAAAAAACAAATTCATGGCTTCATTATTTTCATTGGGAACTCTATATAAGCAAATTATAATTATCTTAGAATCTAAAAGTTGTATGCCGCAACATTCTACTATATTTGAAACACTACACTTTGATACATCATGTAGAACTTTAAATGATAAATTGTTTTTAATTATGATGCATGACCCTCCATTTCTATTATCCCTACTGAAGTAAGAAGCTAATGTATAATTTGGTATATAAAATAGGTCTTCGTCACTTCTTTTCATGTTATGTTCTGTAATAGCTATAACATCTATATTTTGCCTACCGTTATACAGGTCGAATAAGTGGGTCAATAACGAATCAGTTTTACTAAGCAAGCCATTTATGTTTTGGTGGAGTATCGTTATCTTATTATTCCCGAAAAAACTTGTCTAAATTATTTTTATTTATTTGAGTATAGTCCAATTGATTGTGTGATATAGCTCCAGACATATTGATGTTTTTGATTGGTGTCGGAGTGCCTTCCTCATAGTGAAAGTTCGAAAAGTCAATCATAATTCTGTCCATAATCTTCCTATATATATTTTTAATTCCATAATGATTGATTGTGCCTGTTTTATTCGAAAACTTATTAAACTGTAAATGATAATTTGTGTCAAAATTATACGCATAGTTATTTTGAAGTATATCTAGGTAAAGCAAGTTATTAAACAGTTCAACTTTGTAATTATAGATCGGTGCTCCAAGTACATATGTGGGCGCACAAATGATAATATTTGTGTGTGTTACATCTCGTAGACAATCCTTTATACTACTTATTAAATCAGAATAATTATCTGTATACTTAATATCCTTGTCGCCAATCATTACAATGCAATAATCATTAATATCAAAATTTTAAATTTTGCTTTTTATATTGCTCAATAAGTGCTTGAGATCGCAGTTTTGCATAAAGTAATGGCAGTAGTTAAAACAGTCTCCAAAAATTTCATCAATGTCTCTCAGTTTGCCTTTTACATTTTGGTTTGATAAAATACATAGCTTTCTTTTTTTATTATTTAATTTACTTCTGCTTAAGTTTGTTTGCGTTGTACGCTACATGTTGGGATATTGGCAGGAGGATAAGGAAAAGTTTATGATATGGGATATAGCGGGCAGGAGCTGGTCAAGGACAGTGGTGACCATGCGACGACTGATCTTATCGTAGCCCACTGCCTTTGACTTGATGGATAGGATTGACTGTTTAACTTCATCTGAGGTTACGGGAGAAAAGTTAAACGAATTTACATTGAGGGAAGGCAATCGCGCAATGAAATCAATCGTTTGACTCAGGGTTAGACGATCTAAAGTATTTGAGGTGATGAAATGTTTATTTATGTCGTCAAACCCAATAGTCGGCGGGAGATTGCACTGCTTAGACCTACCTATCCCTAGAGTCCCCAGAAATCTCCAGTAGTCACCTGGTGACCCGGAGTCAATATTACTAATGATATGTCGGCGTTTGGCATTACGTATCACCTGGTTGCAGCGATTTCTTGCAGCCTTGTAGCAGGACCAGTTGTCATCCGATCGATGTCTTTTAAATATTCTGAAAGCACGATCTCTTCTCCTCATCGCCATCAGAACCAACCTGGACATCCACGGTGCTGGTGGTCGTTTCACTCTGATTTTTCTTATGGGGGCGTGGTTGTCGTAAAGCTGTATAACAGCATTATTGAACATGTTAACTTTATCATCTATGGTAACTGCCGCCATCAAAGGTTCCCAATCGATGGATGATGCATCTGAGAGGAGCTTCTCCACATTCATCCTGCCAAAGCAACGCGTGTGCAAAACCTTAGGTTGGGGTTTAGAGGTTTTATGGGCGTATGTTAGAAAAATGAGGTCGTGGTGGGAAAAGCCGGGTGCGGGATATTGACCATGGGAAACAACTAGTGAGGGATTGGAGGTTATCATCAAGTCCAGCCAGGTATCATCACCATTGATGTTATAGTGAGTAGCTTGAAGTGGTAAAACATTGAGGTTAGCTGACTTCAGGATGTGGAGGAATTTTTGACTGCGAGGAGACTGGATAGTTAGGAGGTTGGTGTTGAAATCACCCATAATGACATGGTGCTCGTACTCAGACCCTAAAGATTCTAATACCATTTCTAAGTCGGTGAAATAATCAACAGCAGGGGGACAATACACTACTCCAAGGATAATCTTAGTCCTCCTGACCCAAACCTCAAGGAAAAGAAATTCAATAGAACTTACAGTGTTACTAGAAGAGGCTAGAATTTTATAGGAGTAGTCGCTTCGCAAATAAATTGCGACACCACCACCCCGTTTACCTATACGATCGCTTCGAATAAGAATATATCCTGGCAGAGAGTAAGTAGTTGAAAGAAGTTGAGGTTTGAGCCAGCTCTCTGAAATTAAGATGGCGTGAACATCTACGTCAGAGAATGCTTCAAGGAGATCACTGTAGTGACTTGCCATGCTTTGAGCATTAATGTGACACGCGTTTAGTAATTTATTTTGACTGTGGTTAAATGTATTCCGGACAAAGTCACCTAGCGATACATCGGTAATTGAAGAAAAACTGTCATCAGCAGATGAAACTAAAGAACTATTAGCAGATATAAATAAATCATCTTCAGTAGACATATATATGAATAAATATAAAATAAATATATAAATAAAATAAAATAAAAATATTTCAACTTAATAATTTACCTGAGTCTACACAAAAAGGCAATATCATCACTGCACCACCCGCCAGCAGAAACTACACAATTTTACCTACAATTAACATAAAAAAACATACAAAACAGAAAAGAAACACAGGCCCTGCAATCACATAGATATTTTTCGACAGAAAAAGTTGAAAGGTTTTGGCAAAGAAATATAACCTTAAGTCATAGAAGTAACACTAAATAATAACAGCGGTTGCTATGTTTGATATCTTCTTTCTAATGGCACATGCAGTATGATAGAAAGAGCTGTCGATAGGTTTAGCAGCACGCTCTTATAGCAGCGTCGTGGTAGCCAAACAGTAGACAAAACATAGAGTTAGGAAAACGAGTGTTGTTCGTAACAGTGATGATTTATCGATAAATATTTTTGGTCAGATGTCTAACTTTAGTATGTGTCAATATATTTAAGCCGTAGAAGTAAACAACTAAAATATTGAAATTGTTGTTTTTGCTGTCGACGCCGAACAGTGCTTTGCAAAGACGGGTATTCCTGAAAGCGCAACAATTTTTGAGCGCAACTAAAAAAGCGCAACTACTTTATTCCACAAAGCGCAACTAAATATCAAGATGCAATAGTGCTGGTTAATAACAAACGGAAAATATCGATAGTTGATAAGACAGGACATTTTAGTATACTTTAGCTGTTGCTGTGCGCCTGAGTTTTACCTATACCATCCAGTGCTTTATTTCTGATTCATGACCCTAAAACCAGGTTTTTATTAGGCTACTAACTTCTGTTCATTTATGTTACCCTGGTACTTTTCAAAACATTTACTGATTGATATTTGTTACCAGATTCTATAAACACTTCTAACCTCTGTTCATTTCTGTTATCCTGGTACTTTTAAAAACGATCACCATAATATAATAAATAAAAAATGGGCAGACGATTTACAAATCCTATCGATAGTAAATAGTCCTATAAGAATCTGTTATGCCCCTTCACTAATTTTCGACGCGGTTGCGCTTTGCGGAATAAAGTAGTTGCGCTTTTTTAGTTGCGCTCAAAATAGTTGCGCTTTCAGGAATACCCCGCTAAGACTTGCCAGAAAGACAGTACTAAAAAAATTCACGTGTTTAATTGTTCGTTTCAGCCATAAAATCTATTGACAAAAAGTATTCATAAACTAATGAGTGATGCGTTGCGATGAGATGCTAAGAAACTGTCACTTAGATTATGTATTGTACGAATTATACTAGATTGGCTAATGCGGCAGGCTTTGGCAATTTGTGTGCGTCGCATCATATCACGTTGCTTGCTATCGCTTACGTTGGACACTGCTCGATTTTTTTAGAGTTGTAGGTAATCCGATTTGTGATCCGCCAGCACAAATGATTCCCCTATATGTTTAGTACAGCAGTGAACTACTTTGACTACCCAGTTGGCGTGAGTGCAACCGACTGCCACGCCGAAGCTTGCGGGTGGTTTGCTAATGTTTGCCATAATTTAAAATGCCATAATTTCATATGCCATACTGGTATTTGCCATAATTTCATTAGAAATAACGCTTCAGTTGCCATAATCGTGAAATGACATAAAATGACTTTCACTAATTCCATTGGTCATAATCGATCATGTGTCATAATAATTTAAATCTATAAATGTATTTGCTAAAATTTTCGTTTTCAATAATGCCATTTTCCATAACTTTTATTCACCATAATATAAATAAAGATAATTTCGTACAAGCGCCTGCAATTTTTATGTTAATATCATCGGTGTGTATGGCACTGCCAACTTCCACATTTTTCACACTAGTAATAAACTAAGGTTGACGGAGCCCTGCTTCGCACGGCTCCTATTTTCGGATTAAGGTTCAAAAGAGAACCTAACATAACTTATTTAGTTACTTTTTACAGTCGCACCTAACCCTAGGTACTCGAAAGCAATGACGCACAAATTTGACATTAGCTGTCTATATCATTCTTACAAGATGGCGGTTGCGTTTCGTTTCACGTTTTTCACATAAAACTTAAATATTGCTTATATTGATTCCACTAGTATAAACTGAGGTTGACAGAGCCCTGCTTCGCAGGGCTCCTATTTTTGGGTTAAGGGTCAAAAGAGAACCTAACACAACCTATTTAGTTACTTTCACATAAAACCTAAAATTACGTTCCGTTTTGCATATTTGAATGAAGAATTTTTGGAAATTGTTTAAAAATATTTAGACGCAACTCCGGCAGCCAAAATTACTTTTAGGGGATTAAAACTAACTCCCTTAAGCCCCCTACACCACCAATACCCTCAAATTCAGGCGACTCGTTTCGAAACCCAACCCCAGATTTTTTATTCACAATAAAATTAAACCCAAAACTAAACCTCATATGGCGTCTACTAACTAAGCTCGACGGAGCTCCGCTTCGCAGGGCTCCTACATCAGGGTGGTTTAAAAAAAAACCACGAATACTGCGTATTCCGATTCTATTAGAGAAGACTAAGGCGGGAGCTCCGCTTCGCTTCGCTCCCGCCTTAGTCTTCTAACCTAACCTATCCGAGTCAGATTGCACTGAGTCGGGGTAACGATAATTAATGTCGACCTAACAATATTATGTATTATTTTCATAATTATATCAAATTTTGACTATGTCAAGAGTCGATTATGAGATGTGTTACTTATGAAAACTAACTATTATGATAAATGTTGTTATAGAAAGTCATTTTATGGTAAATAAAAGTTATCACTGTTGAGTTGTTAAGGCAAACGTTATTAGTATAAATGATAATAGTGCAAGTAAATATTATCTATGATCAGGGATGATCATGGCAAACATTATTAGTGCAAATTAATTTATGGAAAACGAGAGAATACTCTTACGGTACGATTCAGTTTTACATTCATGTCCGATACTTTGTTTCCGTATTTATCCCTCATTCAAAAAACATCGATATCTTCTTTCACTGTCAAATCCCATCACTCCTTAATGATGGGATTTCCAGCACGGCTATTTAGAGAATGCAGTCAAAGATATGAAGTCTGTAAGGAGTCTATGCCTCTTTAAATGAGACGCGTAATTTGACGTTATGATTAACCAACTAAGACCAACTGACATTACATGTTGCACGTTCGGTATAAGGAAATATGGCGAGCATGTTCTCTCTAGTCTAAACGTCCAACCTCTCTGGGTTTTGGTATAAAATGTTTGACAATGTTACGTTGTTAAGAATTAAATTCAGAACGCGTACAAACTAGGATGATGTATCTCTACGTACAAACGTTTTTTATTGCACAAATTGACAGCATGACACTAATGACAGATGTTTACGAGTTCGACAAGTACTAAAACATGGTAGCGAATGAAATGAAAACAATAAAATTTAGATATTAATAATATGTGGGTAAATAAAAGTTAATGCATACTAGTAAACAATGTTGACTCCAGTTATAATAAATCTACATATAACAAACAAAGCAATAAAACTACAGTTACGGAATAAAGTTATGAATGTGAAGAAATACGTCGTTAATACCTCAGTTCTTACGAGAAACGTTCTTGCTTGATGCGACTGTAGAACTGGTACTCCCGGCACCACTTGTGGCCGCAGTCGAAGATCCGTCTGTATGTTTTGGATACTTGGCCATCAAGGGATTCAACTCGTCCATGCTGGTGATTTTTGAACGGTTGCCATCCGGAGTTTTTACGACTATGATGCCGTCTTGTGTCTAACAGGACCGCATGCCGAAATGCTGACGAGCACGGCCGAACACTGATTGTCGCGGCTTAGTAAGGAACTCCTTGACGGAAACTGATGAGCTCTTGAAACCTTTCTTCGCCCGCCAGACAGCCATCTTATCCTCAACACTGTTGAAGCGTACCAAAATGGGACGGATACGGTCCTTACTCGGGCTACCTAGCCTGTGGCAAGTCTTGATGGAAGCTACGGTGAAGTTCAAATAATAAACCTCATATTTTTGTAGCTTTATTATTATACAAATTCAGCATATTTTTTATAAAGTTTTATAATAATGAGGGTGAATGTATACTTATATGCCTACGTTGTTTTTTAGCATCTGGGGACAAAGTTGGCTTTACATAATGAGTGCCGCATTAGGTACGTTTCATACCTACAAGTGCTTTAACGAATTTTAAACGCACAAGGAAAAGCTTGAGAATATTTTCTTTATAACAAGAGATAAAAGAAGTAGCGTACAGTATTGTTCACTGGCCCACTGGAGATTTAACAAAAAAACTAACTATGTCATCTTTTAGCGAGGAGATAGAAGCATAGCTTGGCAGTCTGTTTGTGAATGCGGTCGCTCTGGCTGAAAATGGCGGCCCACTGACAGTAGCGGCCCGTAAACAAAAGGCTTTCGTCGCACTTTTATAATTTACTTAGGTACCTACTTCCTCTTTCCCTTTTGAATTTTGTTTTTAGCATTTCCCTTTTTTGAAGAGCCGTTATCTCGGACGGCGCTGCTGCCTTCATTTTGCGTTCTATTCAAATCTGTTTTGATGTGGGCCTTGGCTTCATATTTTCGACAGACGCGAATTCACCACGTTACAGAGGTTACACCACCACGTTCCAGTTGCTTTTAAGGAGTTATCTTTTTGAAGAATCGTCACGCTGAATTTTTTTGCGAGCGGTCGTGCATTATGGGATGCGTGATTACACGCGGCGAAGGAATCTTTGGCGTTGATTTAGGACGACCGTTTGGGGAAAGGTTTGTACAGATAATGTTTATACTGCTATGCGTCGTAAAACTAATGTAATTTCCAAGGAGGTTATACCGACGGCGTGAAGAGAAGACAAAAAGCGGCAGTCACGGTTTCACTGTCTCACTCAGTTGCTGCACTACATGGCTGTGCAGCATTTATCATCATTTTATTTTATGGATTGTTTATAGTTTTAGTGTTATTGTTTTTACTTTTAGTTATTTATTACCAAGTTGTTGCTGGTTCGATCACAGCATGGGTTTTTTGTGTGTCAATGTTTACGTAATTCGTGAACCGCGTGAAATATTGTTTCGAATATGGTTGTTCTTTGCATTCATTATTTTAATATAAAATGTGAAGTCGAGATCTGTTTATCTGAATTATAGGAATCAAAGATTTAGCTGCAATTAATATCTTAATATTCAGTCGATGCAGTACTCAACGAAATATATTATTGTCTTTTTTTCTCAACATTTTCAGTCGCCCACAGACAGACTGCCGCAGAGTATAAAACTCTTCGCTCTGAATTTAGTATCCTACTGATAGCAATTTTAGTATAACCATTTTATAAGACTTTAAACGAAAATATTAATGACTTGACATATTTAGAAGCAATAAGCACACACTACGAACTATTAAAAAATAACTTTTGTCGCACTAATCATTGACTAAGCAACCCATTTTTAGCTGGAGAGTAGGTTTTAATTGGCACCGAGCGAACAGATGTTGTCGGGCGAACTTCGAAAGTGCCGACGCACGCAGCAAGGCGATCTGGCCACTCGGCGAATTCATAAAATGGATTTTCTACGTAAGTAAACTGGAATATTGGTCAGAAAAATAATCTCATAATATTTACTAACAGTGAATAATGCACAAAATATGTATTTCGTGCAAAAGTTTTGTTCATTTGGAGTTAGTGGCAGGTGCGGCTATTCACAATGTTCCTATTAATTATTGGATAGAAGATGTAAGTTGTTATGGCAGACCCTTTGTATGAAATTTACTTTCGGTCGGAGAATTCAACGAGCCTTCTAGAGTATTTATTATCCTTACCTGAAGCAACGTAGGTTTTTGTCAAATATCCATTAGCTGAAGTGTGCCGGCTTAATTAGACTGTATCATTGCCACTGGAGAGTCTCATTACCGTTTATGGTACGCATTCAGGTAATGAGATGACAATGATATTGTCTATGCAACGAAATCTTGGTTCCTTCAGCTAAGATATTTTTTAATTTATTATTTTGTAGGTATTAATTTGATATGTACCTTTTGTAGAAAATTTGGTATCATGTGAACGTATATGTAAGTGTTATATTAGCACGATACATAAACTTATAAAGGACTATAACTTATGGCGGCGTAATAAATATTTTTTGAACTTCGTGCATGTAGTATTGAAAAAAGCAGTACGAATCGGAGGTACTAAAACATTAAACCTTTCAATGAATACTGACAGAACTTGCTTAACACAATTATTGTATCTAGCATGCCCACAGGGACTGAGAGTTCTAGAAGCTAAAGGAAGACGGAAAAAAATCATAATGATCATAAAGTTCTTCCAGTTTCGACACATTAATGGGTCATACAAATAGAGCGCGGGTGGCGCAACTTATTATAATTAGCGTACTGAGAAAAGCTTTTTATCCACGTGTTATTCTGGTCGATAAACGAGAAAAATTACATATGTCTAAATAATATATTTCTTTAACTGCAAGGTCAATCTGAACATTTAGATTACTTACCGCAACCAATACTCTAAAGAAACTTCATAACATTAAAACGAAAAATTATATAACGATGTAATCAGATCCTAGAATCGCTAAGTTAAATACACAGTAGTAAAACAGTTGGTAACGACCTTACTAACGCAGAGGACTTCCGCGAAAAAGATCCTATCTTCGGACACTTGAGATATTGAAATTGGCTTTATTTGTCGAACATCTGAGCTAAGTCATACTTAAGAGAATTTCCATTAAACTGAATAAAGTTATTGAAAGACGATGGTTGGTGAAATCGATTTTAAAATAACTAGTTGCCAGGTGAAAAAAATCACAAACGATTTTTCAGGCGTGCCTTGTGTGGGTTTAATAAAAACTGAATTGTTTCGGTAGACCTAAATACCAAACAGTTTACGTAGTGATCGCGGTATAGAGCGGCGTCGAAGCGGTGACTGGACGGGTCGAGGTCGGGAATAGATGAAACCCTGCCTTTTGTTTCTCACTTCTGTTACAGAAGCCATTCTTGTTATTTATATTATTTTTTAAACACACCGCTTTCCTCTTCAGCGAGTTTTCTCTTTACCAACTGGCTCTGTTTTTCGCACGAAGTATTAAGCCAAACTTTTCAACAACATGCAGATTTCGTTTGGTGGATTCCAATATTTGGTTTCCTTTAACGTGTCTAACTGGCTTTGGTACGCGTGTGGTTTGTTGTAGACCAACAGTTTAATAAAGGCAAATATAAATGGTACAGAACCCAAATATGTGTTCTGTTTTTTGTTACTTGTGAAAGGGTTTACGTTTTCCTACTGCTAACGGTTATTGTAACGCAGCGCACGGATGGGCTAACAGAAATTCAGTCCTAAAGCGAATATTTTTCAATAAAGCTGGGATAGTGTTCTTCTGATCTGACAAACTGTGAAGTGTATGACTATATAATAATATTAGTGTGTAAGTTCTTTAATAATAGAATACGTAATATGTATACTCCTTTAGTTAATAAGTAAGTATCAAATAATATGCTTAGTTTGTAGTTTACCGTAATGCGCATTATTTTATAATTCTTTATTCATTATAATATACGACTTTTAACTAAGTGGTTGTCTAGTTATTTAGTATCCAAATCCCCAACATTACATGGCGACCCTGCCTCTGCAGTCTGGTCTGCCAAGGGGCTCTTTCAGTATAAGTACCTTGAATATATAGTATCGCAACACGTACCTACATATACATATGGAACATGTGTCGTTCCACGGTGGAAAAAGAAGATGTTTTCATCAACCAAAACGCGGCTGGTAACAATGACGCCGTGCTCAAGGACATCGGAGGCCACGTGGAGCGCCTAAGTATCGTCACCCTGGTCATCCTCGCAATATTGACTGGTTTGATAATCTACTTTCTCCTACGATTGTATAGAAGTTGCCATCGCCGCTGGATACAAGACGAAATTGGGCTCAACGCAATGCAACGTAGTCGGGCATCCATCCGAGGACGAGTTGAAGGTACAACATCTGATAATATGTAGATATTCATCCAGAGAACGTGAAAATAGTGGTTACGACGCGAGTGACAATATCATATTTCATTACTTTATAAATTAAAAGCGCTAGAATTGTGCACAGGTGATACGTACCGCATGCTAAAATTGCAACGTAGCAAAGTGTTGTATATCGTGTCGCAATAATGTTATAGAATTTATGTTAAGTTAATAATATAAGTCGTGTTATTTTTAGACTATGATTGATAGTTTAATTGAATATTATAATAATTTAGTAGAGATTAGAAAATATTTGATTAAAAACGGACAGAGTAGATACAAAGGACAAGTTATAGAGACTAAATTAAATGAATCCAAATATATTTAAGATAAAATATGTAGTCTAATATTATCGTTATTGGAAAATAAAAAGGATAGTACATTAACATCGGCATTAGATATATTTCAAAATATTAATACGAAATATAAGGAAATTAAAAGTTTATGTGTCTTCCCTGAAGAAATAGTAAAAATGGAGTTTGACCTAAAAGTGGCGTGTAGTTTGATTCCAGTATTGGACGGTGTTGATGAGACGACCAAACGGCTAATAGACTCCATCGAGATGTACGCCGGTATGCTCGACTCAAAAGGTGAGGCCTTGTTAATTACTTTTGTACTTAAAAATAGACTGTCTGAAAATGCAAAGTTGCGTTTATCTAGCACATACAAGACCGTTAAAGAGTTGATTACAGACTTGAGACAATATCTTTTACCAAAAAAGTCTTTTATAGCGGTTCAATCCCAATTGCAAAACGCTCAACAGGGTCAAGGACAATTGATGTGCATGGCACTGAGATCAAGAACTTGTTAACGGACTTAACTATCTCTCAAGCCGACGGTAACCCGGATAATTTTAAAGTATTAAAGCAGATTAATGAAAAGCTCGCAATAAAACGGTTTTCAGATGGTTTGCGCAGCTCGAAGCTGAGTACAATTATTTCTGCCCGAAACTACTCCAACCTGAAGGATGCCATACAAGCTGCAAAGGACGAGGAGAGCACCTCCTTTCGGCCAGCATCAGGTAACATTTTACATGTATCTAAGCAGGGACACAGTTCGCAAAGAATGACTGATTTTCAAGGGCATCAGCGTCAAAGAGGTCATTTTCGTGGTCAATACTATAATAATTACAATCGTGGTCAATATTACAATAATTACAATCGTGGTCAGCAGCATAATAATAGCTATAATAATGGACAATTATGGCGAAATAATAATTTTAAAGGAAATTTCCGCCCGCTGTCGGTGAACCAGCGTGGGTCCAGAGGTTCGAGATATTTTAGGAATACCAGACGTGGACAAAATGCGTTTCCTGTAGAGCAAACTGTTAGTGACAATAAACCTATTACTGAGACATGTAATAAGAACCAGTTTTTTCGAGCTTAAACATTTTATATTATCATGTCAAGGAAATGCTAAATATATCGCATTTTACATTAATCATATTAAGTACTATTGGCTCGTAGATACAGGTGCTTCATTATCTATAGTTAAAAGTGAGAGTTTACCAAGCAACGTTATTGTTAGAAAAAATCACACACTGATTAATGGAATAGGTGGTCAGCAGTGTTCTCAAGGTTCTGTAAATTTAAATCTTAAACATAATAATCAAATATTTCAGCATGAATTTCTTATCTTTGATTCGTTACCACTAAAAGCAGATGGAATAATTGGTTTAGATTTCTTAAGCAAGTTTCAAGCTATTATTAATTTAAATTCAAATATTTTAACGCTTAGTAATTTAGGAAAAACATATAATTTTAATATTGTTGATGATCAAGAAAGACTTAAAAATACATTAACTATTCCAGCACGTTCAGAGTCCGTATATTCTATTTACGTTAGCAAACCAAATAGTGATGAAGTAATTGTGTGTGGACAAGAGCTTATGACGGATGTATTTTTAGCAAATTCGATAGCAAAAGTAAAAAATAATTGGCTTCCTGTAAAAATTCTTAATGTTAGTGAAAATGATATAACTTTACCGTCTTTTACTCCTACTTTACAATCCTTGTGTGACTATGATATTTGCCAATTTCAAGACAATAAAGTCGATGTATCGAGAGTAAATACATTATTATCTGAATTAAAGTTAAATTACCTTAATGAAGAAGAGAAGGAATCTATAGAAAAAATATGTGCTAAATATGCAGATGTTTTTTATGTAGAAGGGGATAAATTGTCAACTACTAATATTTATGAGCAATCAGTAGCCGTAAAACCAAATTGTACTCCTATATACACTAAACCTTACAGATTACCGCAGGCATTAAAACCAGAAATAGCTAAGCAAATAAATAAAATGTTAGAGAATGATATTATAGAAAAGTCGTAGTCCAATTTTATTAGTACCAAAGCGAAGTAGTGAAAGCACTGAAAAGAAATGGCGTTTAGTCGTGGACTACAGAAAAGTAAACGAAATGATTTGTGATGATAAATTTCCACTTCCTAACATAAATGAAATATTAGATTCTCTTTCGGGAGCAGTTTATTTTAGTCACCTTGAACTTCACCAAGGGTACTATCAGGTGAAATTGGAACCAGCTAGCCGTAAATTAACTGCGTTTTCTACAAGTACAGGCCAATATCAAATGAAGCGCTTACCGATGGGACTTAAGATAAGCCCAAATTCTTTTAGCCGTATGATGTCTGTAGCTATGTCTGGCTTGACATATGACAAATGTCTCATTTATCAGGACGATTTAATTGTAATAGGGAGAAGCCTTTTATCTCATAATAAAAATTTAATTAGTGTCATGGAGCGCTTAAGAAAAGTTAATTTAAAGTTAAATCCGCAAAAATGTGAATTTTTAAGAAAAGAAATACTGTATTTAGGACATGTTGTTTCTGAAAAGGGTGTTTTACCGGATCCAGAGAAAACAAAAGTACTAAAGAATTATCCTACTCCTAGAAATGTTGAAGAAGTTAAACGTTTCGTAGCTTTTTGCAATTATTACCGTAGATTTATAAAATCTTTTTCAGAAATAGCTATGCCTCTTAATAAATTATGTAGAAAAAATGAAATATTTATTTGGTCAGAAGAATGTAAAAATGCATTTGAATTTCTAAAAAACGCTTTAACTTCTTCGCCAGTTCTACAATATCCTGATTTTGATGAGAGCAATGAGTTCATTTTACAAACAGACGCTTCAGGTATTGCCATTGGATCAGTATTGTGTAACAAAGATCTTAGACCAGTAGCCTACGCAAGTAGACCATTAAATAAGGCAGAAAAGAACTACCCTACTATTCAGAAAGAACTTTTGGCAATTGTATGGTCTGTTAAATATTTTAGGCCATACCTATATGGGCGAAAATTTACTATTATGACAGATCACAAACCGTTAGTTTACCTTTTTGGAATTAAAGACCCGTCAAGTAGGCTTCTTAAATTTAGGTTAACTCTAAAAGAGTATGACTTCAAAATTGAATATGTGAAAGGGAAAGAAAATGTTACAGCGGATGCTTTATCTAGAATTTCTTTAACTTTGGATGATTTAAAAAGTATGCATGAGCAGGTTGTACCTGTGTTGACGCGAGCTCAAAAGAAGAGATTGAACGATATGGGTGAAAGTAGAAAGAATGATAAGAAAACGGATCTTAGTAAATCCCCTGACTCGAGGCCTGATCAACCGAGAATTGTGGATATATTAAGAAAACCGTGTGAAGCAGTGGAAATGTGTTTGATTGAAGGAAATGAATTAAAAAGATTTAGAGATAGCAATATGATAAACCAAGAATTAGAATGTTTTGCGTTTGTTCGAAATAAGAAAACGTTATTTATAAATCTTGATTTTAAGGCGCATTTCTCGCGAGCCGAATTTGCGCAAAAATTAAGATTATTTTGTGAGAAAATAGGTATCAATGAAGTTTGTATCATTAAAAATAAAGATAATATAGATTTTGTAAAGAATTTGTGTGATGAAATATCGTCTCTCACACATTGGTCCGGACCACGAATTTGTATATTACGAGGAATGAAGAGAATTAATGACGACAATGAAAAGACTATTATTTTAAATGACTTCCATATACTGCCATCCAGTGGTCATGCTGGGGTGCGCAGAATGGTGAATACTATTAAACAACGGTATTATTGGCCAAGTATTGAGAGGGACGTCCAAGAATTTGTCAAAAAATGTAAACAATGTCAAAAATCTAAATATTTTAGATATACAAAAGAGCCGATGGAAATAACCACAACGGCTTCATCGGCATTTGATAAAATTTACTTAGATGTAGTTGGACCTTTAGATAGGGACATCGACGGTAATTGCTATATACTGACCATGCAATGTGAGCTGACAAAGTTTGTCCAAGCTATTCCTCTTAAAAATAAGGAAACTGTGTCCATTGCAGATGCATTTGTTAGAGAGTTTATATTAAGGTTCGGCATTCCTGGGACAATAGCAACAGATCTGGGCACTGAGTTCATCTCTTCAACCATGGAACAGGTTTGCAAAATTCTTAAGATTGATAAATTATCTTCTACAGCTTACCACCACCAGTCCATAGGAGCTCTTGAAAATGCGCACAAAACCTTGGGTGCATTTTTAAGGATCCAATGTGAAAATCATACCGACACTTGCAGTTATTGGCTACCATTTTGGTGTTTTAGTTTTAACAACACAGTCCATTCCGAAACAAATTATACGCCATACGAACTTGTTTTCGGTAAACTTTGTAGAATACCTAATAGAATTAAAGAAACAGTAGAACCATTATACAATAGTGATGACTATCCATTACAACTCAAATATAGGTTACAATAAGCACATGCCGATGCAAAGGAAAAATTACTTTATCGTAAACAAAAACGTAAATGTTTGTATGATAGATCTATTAATCCTATTAAATACGAAAAAGACGATTTAGTGTTGTTGAAGAATGAAACAGGTCGAAAACTACATGCAATATTTGAAGGTCCCTACAAAGTAATAGAAGATTTAGGTAGTAATGTTAAAATATGTAAGAATAATAAAATAGAATTAGTACATAAGAATAGGACTAGGGCGTTCTATCAATAGTTTAACATTACATGTAATATTAATGATTATCTTAGTATAATAAATATCATTGTATAACTGCAGTTAGATAGATGATTATCATATAGTTAAATAAATTAGGTATGAGTTTTCATAAATTAGATAATTTTAGTAGTAGATTTTTCGGTTTAAAACCTTTACATGTGTGTATCAATGTTATCATTGCTTTTCGTTAAAATAAAATGATAATGTTATCGTGTAGTGTAAAAAAAAATATTGTCGATATATTTTTTTTTTATATGCCCTGGGAGGTGAAGTGTATGACTATATAATAATATTAGTGTGTAAGTTCTTTAATAATAGAATACGTAATATGTATACTCCTTTAGTTAATAAGTAAGTATCAAATAATATGCTTAGTTTGTAGTTTACCGTAATGCGCATTATTTTATAATTCTTTATTCATTATAATATACGACTTTTAACTAAGTGGTTGTCTAGTTATTTAGTATCCAAATCCCCAACATTACAAAACTCTTAACCTTCCTTATTTATTAAACCTTCTCGAGATATTAATCCTTGAAGATCCATAAATAGACGATGACTACCTTGAGTTACGGCTTTGCTACGCCGCGGTTACCGTGTAAACACGCCATGTACTTACATCGAAATCGCTCGCCGCTGCCGCTGTAAGATTTGGCCGGACCGTAAAAGTTTACTAGTAATCGTTAATCGTTGTCTTGCCATGTTTATTTTTCTAGGGTTGTAAGGACTAACCTTATCACCTAGGCGTATAAGAAATATCCTGCGACATCTTCTAAGATCTACCAAATATACGAACACAAAAAATCAGCAACCTGTCAATCCGTTTCGTAGAATCTCGATAACAGTCACTGTGGTACAAGGTATCTTGGTGTATAAGGTGTATTAAAGCATTAGATTAACAAAGTTATTTAATCTTTTGAAATGTGTAAGTTATATGTCATTTTCAAAACCTCATCCTCCTTTTAAGGCATTCGGGTAAAATTAATAAAAACTTGATGGCACCAGTGTGCAAAATTTCACGATGCAAAATAACTTTGGTTTTTCGGCGATAGTGATAGTTTAGCCTTATTTATATATATAATATAATATACTCTCCTAGTATAAAGAAAGTCATTATAAATGTCAGTTAATAAAATCATTTTTGAGCGATGTATTTTCTTTTACCTAATTAACTAATTTATACAGTGAACTGTTTAAATAAATTAACTTGGTGTATGAAAATATAACATAATTGTGTGTAATTGAGTTGTGTATTTCACACAATATTCAAGATCTTCATAAGAGTCTTGATCACACAAAAGCTTATCTTTTGTGTGAACGATAGTTTAGTCGGGAAACGGACCATAATAATATTTTTTTCAATCACGCCTGTGTCCCCGAAGGGGTAGGCAGAGGTGTAATCTTACACCTAATAATAATAATGTGTATTTTAATTAATACTATAAAAAGTTTTTATTACTTATCTCCTTCCAGAAAAATGTCATAAGTTCACTGCTTAGATTGCCTTAGGTCTAGGTTTTAATCGAACAATTTAATGACTTTACTGTGACTATATAAGTGAAAATTTCAAAATTCTCACCTGTGTAATAAAAAAGGCAACACGGAAGTAATCCGTAAATTAAATTCCGTAACATGTGTGTGAACGGCTCGGCAATATTATCATATTGCAATCAATCCATTTAAGTCATGCGAAACTCATGTTACGCTCCCCTAACACCTACTAGTAATATAGAGGAACATGGGAAGGGTCTGTGAACGTGTGGCGTGGTAGCTAATCAGTCAAACTTGCGGAGAACGTTATAGGAGAAGTGAATTTGTAAAATGACGGGCGCGGTAATTAATTACCCAAACTTCAATAGGTACGGACAACAAAAGACGATTGTTTGCTTTCTGCGCCGTTGAATCGATGTCGGCCCTAAAATCCGGATAATCTCGTCCTTTTGTATCTGTTTTATGAAAGAAATAAAGTTTTTATTTCCTTTAAAAATTAGCTGCCCAGCTAAATAACCTTATCTGGATCCCTTTTGATGCCAGTCATACTTTATAATTATTGTATTATTTTAATTTATGCTTTTGAATTTCTTTTTCAGTTGTGTTATATTGTGAGGTTGAGCTTAAAAAGTTTGTTTGCTTGAGTTTCAGTTAGATATGTGTTGTCATTTGTAGTGCTGGTTTTTGCAACAAGGTTTTCTTATGAACCGGATACAAACGCATATCGTGGCAGGCAGCCACTTTGTTGTGCAAAGCTAAAAACGCTGGTCTGCAGATAACGAGCTGAGCACAATGGCCTCCCTCGCCCGCCCACCGCCAAATATGAACTCTCATTGTCTACTTAATTACAACGAGTGTCTTTGAGATATGGCTGGTACACATTCCACCACAAAGTCTGTCACATACAAATAATATTTTATCGCTGGAGCAATGTTTTTTCGTCTCAAAAGGCAATTATTGTGTCTAGCGTATGTACGCAAGTGCGCAGTAGGCATCACTACAAAGGAGCTATTGAGCGTCTGAATTCGTCGCAGCCAATTTCGTTTGCCAATGCAGCGGGAATGGCGTAAACTCTTCAGCGTATGCATTATTAGACTTTTGCTCGAATTGCCAGTATGTAGTAAACGTTGTGAATTATATTTATTTATTTATTTATTATACACTTTATTGTACACTTTTACAAATATGTTAAAGAAATTTACATATGTAAGATACAGTACAATGGGCGGCCTTATCGCTAAAAGCGATTTCTACCAGGCAACCTTTGGATGGAGATATTATTGGTAGGATAGGAATGGTAGTTGTAAGCGTACCAGTAAAGATGCATGTAGATATATATTATATTTAAATATATATATAGGTTATATAATACTAAGACAATATAATTATATACACATACATAAATACTTATACATACATAGATATACATACATACATAAATAATATTTAATACATATATGCTTAGTAGAACGGGAAGAAACTAGAAATATCATAATGATAGATAGTACTCCTTAACTAAGGATTTGAACCTGGTTATCGTCTGAGCCTGTCTTATATGTAACGGTAATGCATTCCATAGACGAACAGCTGTGACAGAAAATGATTTATCATAAAAGGTTGTGGAATGTACCGACATCTTCAGTTTCATGTTTTCTGATGACCTTAAATAACGGTTATGCGTATCATGAAGGAATTCGAATCGTCCTTTAAGATAGGAAGGAGTTGAAGGGTTAAAAAGTATATTGTACAACAAAGAAAGAATGTGAGCATTCCGGCGATGTCGTATAGGTAACCACTTGAGCTGTGTTCGAAATTGTGAAACATGATCATATTTGCGTAGTCCAAATATGAATCATATACAGAGATTTTGAAGGCGCTCAAGTATGTCTAGCTGGTTTTCGGCGATATCTAGATAGCTGACATCTGCATAATCAATAATGGGTAAAAGAAGAGTTTGCAAGTGCAATTTTGGTGGCAGTTGGGAGAAAATTTCTAAGTCTTCTCAATGAACCGGCTGAAGCAAACACTTTTCGGCTCACCTCTTGAATCTGCGACCGCCACGTTAATGTAGAGTCGATTGTTATACCGAGATTCTTTACCTTATCTTGTATTGGAATAACAGTGCCATCGAAGGTAACGTGAGGCAGCTGAGACCAGTCAATTTTCGTTGTCATTCTTGCGCTCCCAATAACAATGACCTGGGTTTTAGAGGGATTGACTTTAAGCCCAAAGGATTTGCTCCAACTGCTGATACGCATCAGGTCACTGTTAATGGCACCTATAGAAGAAGACATTTGTGCCAATGGTGACTGCGTGTAAATTTGGAGATCATCTGCATAAAGATGATAGGAACAGCGAAGGTCATTTGATATAGAATTTATAAAAATTGCGAAGAGTAAAGGAGACAACACGCCACCCTGGGGCACACCAACAGTTATGTCACACCAACTAGAATGTGAATTTTCGATGCATATACGCTGTCGGCGGCCACACAGGTAACTACGAAACCAATCAATCACCGTAGGAGATATGTTAAGAGAGCATAGACGGCCAAGTAGAATATCAAAATCCACTGTGTTGAAAGCGTTGTTAAAATCTAGCAGAGCAAGGATTGTAAGCTGACCGTCCTCCATACCAGCCCTGGTGTCATCCGTAATATTGACTAAGGAAGTGACGGTACTATGACCCGAACGGAAGCCGGACTGGAAGGGATTAAGAAGATTGTTTTTGGAGAGGAAGGAGTTAATTTGGTTGTAGGCGAGACGTTCGAGGACTTTGGAGAGGAATGGTAGGATAGAGATTGGTCGATAATCAGAAAAGGATGAAGGATGAGATTTTTTTGGGATTGGGGTTATTAAGGCGTCCTTCCAGAATGATGGGAATACACCACTAGACATGGAATAATTAAGGATGTGGGTAATGATAGGTAGGATTAAATCGAGGATTGGAAGGATCATATTACGGCTGACGCAGTCGTTACCAACAGCGTTGGACGTGATGGATGAAATGCTCTTCTTAACATCACTATCGGTGAAGTGATCAAAGACGAATGGTGAATAACTAGGGGTGGGCAGTGATGAAAGATAATTAATAGTGCTTGTCTTAGTAGTCCTATCAATATTGGACGAAGCAGAGAAATGTTGATTGAGCAAGTTAATATTGAAGTCATGAGGAATAGTGTTTAGGCGTGCTTTGCCGACCCCCAGGGTTTTAAGAAATTTCCAGACTTTTGCCGGATCACCGTTTTTTACAGAACTATGAGATATGTTGGCGTTGTGCATCCCTACACACCCTATTGCAGTGATTCCTAATTGCTACATATTTTTGTAAGTTGGAAGCATCCGGTTTAATTTTATATTTAAATTTAGCTGCAGCTTTTTTGTGTAACAACCGTTTGATGTTATCAGTGAGCCAAGGCGAAGGACGGTGTTTTAGTTTCACAGGTCGATTTGGCGCATGCTTGTCAAAAAGTTCTATGATTTTATCTGTAAAGACGCTGACCTTTTCATTGACAGATTCGGAGGTCATGAGTGGATTCCAGTCGATATCTCTGGCATCTTTATATAGATTTTCTGTGTTCATGCCACCAAAATTGCGCTGCAATAGAACTTTAGGTTTAGTCTTAGGAGGGCGGATTTTATAAGATATAAAGAGTAAGTCGTAATAAGAGAACATGTCTGCTGAGTATTGCCCGTGGGTAGCGACATGTTGTCTTGAAGAAACCATGATTAAGTCAAGAAGAGAAGTTGTAGAATTCGGAAAATGATGAGTAGGGTTTGAAGGCAGTATTGTCATATTACAGGCTGTAATACTGGAAAGAAGGGAAGAAGAGCGGGAATCATTTTTAAGTAGGCATGTATTAAAATCACCCATTATGATAATGTGACTGTTAGAGGGCACGAGATCAACCAATAGAGTTTCGAAACTTGAAAAGTAATCTATACGTAATGAAGGAGAATAGTAAACGCCGAGGAGGACTTTGGTGTGGTTTAGGACAACTTCCAGAAATAAATGTTCACCGGCGTTAAGCGGGGGAGGCTGTGCAGACATACTTACAACGGAATAGGGGATATGAGAATGAAGATATATAGCAACACACCCACCGCCTCTTACCGCCCGATCATTTCTGATAAGTTGGAAACCAGGTAGGGAGTATAATGTAGAGGGCAGACAGGGCTTTAGCCATGAGTCAGAAACAAGGATAGCATGTATACTCTTACAGTCTAGATTGGCCAGCATATCAGAGAAATGTGCCGGAATGCTCTGGGCATTGATATGAACGGCATTGAAGTTTTTAGGTACATCAGAAAACTGCGAATTGAGACAGTCTGCAAGGGACGGCACACTAGAAAAGCTATCATCAGAATCTGAACTACTTAATGAATGGAAACTATCATCACTTATTTCGTTCAAATCAATGGTGGTAATAATAATGTAGTATACAGTCTACGTATATATAAGATTATAATATATGTATAAAATATATAAATATAACTATGTTAACTAAATAATAATATATAGAATAAAAAGAAAAAGTAAATAAAAACAAAAGTTACCAATAATACACCACCTGCCAGTAGTGCCAATAGTAGAGGGACATCGAGTTACACGTAACAACATAGAAATATAAAAAATCTAACGTTAAACATAAAGGGGAAGCAACGGTCCGGGTTATTGTGAAAATTCTTATTTAATTATTATATAAAGATACATGAAGATGGGCAAAAGAAAAGAAAGAAAATAAATTACATTAAAAATTCTCAAAAGCCTCGTATTCAAATAGGTTCTGTCTTAATTTGACAAGTACATGATAGAATAATAGGTTTGACAGATGACAGTTAAGAAAGAAAATAGGTACAAGAAAAAATATCGTACACCGACAGATCACAGTTATAAATGTTATATTTTGAAAATAATAAAGTAATAGTAAACGCGCATAAAAAGCAGGAAAAAGTATGATTCTACTTACTACTGTTACTACCCGGACCGGAAATCTACCAAGACAAACGATGTATCACTACTTCCTTTGGGATGCGGTCCTTTTGGACTTTGTGGCTGGCTTTGCTGCCGTTGGTGCTTGCTCCACGCCGTCCTTCTGCTCAATCTTGCCCAATTCGCTGAGATTGACGACCCGATGACGCGAACCGTCAGGTGCCAGCACATGTATGATGCCCTCTTTGGTCCAGCATTGAGAGACACCAAACTTCTGACGCGCAGCCATAAATGTGTCGTGTCGCGGCTTGGTCAAGAACTCCGATATCGTGACACCAGTGCCCTTGAACTTCGTTTTGCCATACCATATACTGTCACGTACAGAGAAGCTATTGAGCTTCAAAACTATGGGCCTAGGCTTGAGGTTGTTTGATGTACGCCCCATTCTGTGGCACCGCCGGATATCAGTAATAGATATATCACACTTGAGGTGCTGCTTACATACATCTACTACAACTTTGGCAGTATCCTCTTTGCTGCCCTCTGTGACACCGTGCATTAGCAACATTTTTCGCCTGGTCCTCATCTCCATTGAGTCCACCGTTTGTGCAAGAAGCTCAATCTGGTTCTGCAACCCATTCAGAGCCTCCATCACGAAGGTCTTGAACGAGCTGTATTCAGAGGCCAACGCCGGCATGGTTGGAGTTCCCTGTGATTTGGGCAGCTCAGCTTCAAAGTCTGCCATCCGCTTCAGGAACATATCTTTTAAATTGCTCACAGACTCTTGTAGTGCTTGAGACATATTGCAGTGAAATGTGTGATGAGTTGGATTTTATTAATGCAGGAGAGTGTGAACACTATACTGGCAGGTACTGTTTGTATTCAATTAAATAATGCAATTAAAACTTATAAAAAGATGATTTTACTATTTATTTTAATTTTTAAAAAAAGAGCTATTAACTTTTAATGCTACTGCTACAACTACCCACATTCATCCTTATACACATTATATCATATTATAGTGTTTTTAAGCGGGTTTTATATAATTCTACATTGATATTTCTATAAATCCTAACTTCTACATGACTTTAACCAATTTGTGAGAATTTATAGGACTTTAAATTGTAACGGAACGGGGTCAAAAGCGTTGATGCTTATTATTTTTTTTAAATAATAATACTGTTGTTCACGAATGGACAGGCAGTGATGTACCTGGTGATTTCCGCGTCCTTAAATGATTTCTGGTGCTTGGAGACGGAAGGAATTGCTATTTGTATGTTTGAATTATGCTAAATAAAAATTGCAAAACACTTGCCAATCGAAATACATCGGGATTGGTCGAGCTACCGTAAACAATTAAGCTCTAGTGAGCATAAACGTATCGCACTGTACCAAAGAGACAAAGGCAGCGGGTTTGTAAAAATATATTTGTATAGCACTCGTGCCAATAATCAATTTCTTTGACCCATCGGTTAGGGCTGTGTGTCAATATGCCAGTTGATCAGCAAGTTTTATAAGATGTAGAGATTTCCAGCGAATAAAGGGATTCCGCACGTCCCTTAAGATAACAACAGTAGCCTTTTTAAATAAGAAAAACAAACAATATAAGACAGCTTCATAAATAAATGAGTTCATAAAAGGACGATGCACTTGTCCGTTTCGCCCAATAAATTTCCTCAACGGTTTTACTTCACCCATTGAAAATAATGGGGTTGGCTATTTTAAGCGGCATAGGGCCAATTTAATACCCCAAATACTGTATAAGTACTTTACGAGATCTTTGTGATTACTTCACCAAGAATAATACATGTTTTATTGTTCTTAATATAAAATTAATTCGAAACCAAATTGCGTAATCAGATTAGACATACAAGATTTGTGCTTAGGAAGTGAAGAGATGTTCAATTGTTTATTCACCCTATTAAACAAGAATCATTTATTACACAAATTATTATTTGTTGTTTATTATTTATTGTTTATTGGTGAGTATCTCCACAAGTAATTTGCGATAAGATACCTTAGATAAATGAAATATATCTAGGCTTTCTAATTGGTCTATATAAATGCGAGGCAGTCGAGTCATAACAGCATTTTGCCCATAATTGGAACGGTGAGAAGGTACACTAAGTAAGTGGGTGTGTCTTGTGCGAGACCTTTGTGTGCAAAATTCAGCTCAGTCGTTGCCCATCGTTCCTGAGGATGCCTCGTGCAGAGGCGAAACACGTGTCGAAGAATAGTCGGCGCATACAGCGGGATACTGCAAGTCAGGTATCTTCCTGGAACCCATACCATTCCTATATCCCTTATCCTTTTAGAGGAGTTCGATATTGTCAACCTTTTTCTATTGCAATAGTTGGGGTGGTCAATTCGAGGGTGCGTGGTGGGTTCTTCTTTCCTTCCATTAGGTTGCAAAATTCTATACACGACAAAAGATCAACGCTGTCAATCTCACCACGTAGAATGTCAAATAGAAGAAGCATATCCAACATCTTTCTTTTATCGTCGAGTGGAAGCAAGTGATAGTGTCTACAGTCAGCGAGATAAGAAGAATGACGCTTATGGCTTTTAAAGTTTAAGAATTTAACAAATCTTTTCTGAATATTTTCTAATCTGGAAATATAAATCTTATATTGAGGTGACCAGATTGGACTACAGTACTCAAGAATACTACGGACATAGGCATAGTAAACAATCTTAAGACAGTGGAGGTTTCTGAATGGTTTACAGGTACGCATTACAAATCCAAGATTACGAGAAGCTTTATTAACTATGCTATCAATATGTTGAGAGAACAGTAATTTGGAGTCTAGCATTATACCAAGATTCCTGACTACATCGACTCTTTCAATAATTTTATTATCAAATCTATAGGTATAGTGAATTAGCTTTTTGCGAGGACTAAAACTAATGCTTTAACATTCCGAAATATTAACATTGATATTATTTTGTGAATAGTACAGGTATAAAGAATTAAGATCACGTTGTATAAGTTCACAATCGAGTCTCGATCTGATACGCAGATATATATATACAGAGGTGTTTAGCATATTTAAAACATGATTGGATATCATATAAGTACGCAGAGTAAAAAAGAGGTCCAAGCAAGGATCCTTGAGGAACGCCAGACGGTATGTCCACAAAATCTGACCGAAAACCTCCAACAACAACAGCCTGAGATCGTTTGAACAAATAGGAACTAATCCATCTGAGTAGGTCACCATGGATGCTAAGATTTTGTAGTTTTAGAAGCAGGTTGACGTGATCCACACGATCAAATGCTTTTTCAAAATCTGTGTAGATGACGTCAACCTGCCCATAAGTTTCCATATTACTGATAACATAATTGCTAAAGGTAGCTAGGTTCGACGTAGTTGAGCGTCGCCTAATGAAACCATGTTGGTACGGACACCTATGCCATTGGCTATCGTCGAGTAAATGTTGCCATGAACGATTTTCTCAAACACCTTGCTGAGTGTATTAGCGCAGTCTTCCACAACGATGGAAAGACACCATCAGTCAGAGACCTTTGGAACAGCAACGTTATAGGACGCGACAAACCAACAGCACAGCCACGCAGAAACATGGCAGGTAGACCATCAGTCCCGGAACCTTTATTTTTGTCTAATGTGCGCAAGATGCTAAGTACTGTGCCCTGGATGATATTAAGTGTAGAAATTACACCAGTTGAACCTTCCAATACATCAGTAGTGGACATAAAGGCCACGCGCTCGTAGAAAGTACAGATGGCATAGCAAATACACTGTGGAAGTAACTACTAAATGCGGTACAGATACCATTGCCATCTTCGTGTGTCATTTTATTTAACGTAAAAGCTTTTGGATATTGACTACCACCTCTTTTACTTTTAATATAGGTCCAAAAAGTTTTGGGAGAATAGGGTAGTTTCCAGGGTCAAAATAATTACATTTTATTTAGTACGTATTTTAGATTATAAAAAAATATTGGACACGTATTTTTTCTTTTTTCGATTAAATAAAAAATAACAAAGATATAGCCCATTAAAGTTACGTGTGACGTCATCTAGTGCGAAAAAATGCAGCACGACATGACGTTATACGAAAATTTAATGAGCTATAACTTGGTAATTTTTGGTTTAATTTACAAATAAAAAAATACGTATCGGTTATTTTTAAATAATCTAAAGGACGGACTTATAAAAAAATGTTTGTCAACTAGCCTATTACTTATCATTTTTTCTGTGAGCATCATATAGTTATGAAAACATGATTTTTGTATACTATGTTGCCTAGCGCGTAAAATTGCAAACTCATGGTAGTCACGAAGATTCCTATATTTCTTCCATTTGCTATGCTGTTTAGCTTTTTCGCGAATAATTTTAATGAGAGAACGGCTGTACCAAATTGGATACCTTCGATTTTTTAATTTGTTATTAATTGGAATGTATCGTTGCACTCCGATATTTATTTCTTTGTAGAAAACATCAACAGCATCATCTACCGAGTCAACCGCTAACGTTTTATCCCAGTCTATTTTACTGAAGTAATTATTGAGTTCATCATAATCATTAGGCCGCGGTATGTATACTTCACGTAGGGGTGCTAAAAATTGATCTTTACATATTAAAGTTAAAGCAGGGTGATAAGCATCCTCGCGAAGAAGAGGATCATCGCACCGGCTGACATCTATAGGTGTCGTTGAGAAACATGAATCTAAGGTACGGTTATTGCAATTAGGAATAAAATTATACTGAGTGAAACCGAGTATACCAATACTATCTGCAAACGTAGTAGCTGCAATTCGCATATGTTGAGGATAGTCATTTATTGTAAAGAAACCTTCGTCTGACCACGATAGACAGGGTAAGTTGAAATCACCTATGAGTATAAAATCATGTTTGTCATACACCCCCTGTATGTCAGTTAGGGCTTCTATAATCACATTTAGTTGCGTTGGGATACTAGGGGCATCAGGTGGCATGTATACTAATATAATGTGCAGATCCCTTACAGCTCCTATACTTAGAGAAGAAAGTCTGACATGCATTATTTCAATACCATCACATAGAAGGTCATGACATCTTATAGCATTAATTTTATGGTTTATGCACATCATAACCCCACCTCCAGTTTTTTTGCCTGTCAAACCTAAATCACGATCTTGCCGAAATATCTGATACCTAGCATCACACAATTCTGTATCTAGGATATCATTCTGTAACCATGTCTCAGTAAAAAGCAAAATGTCGTAATTACAATTTAAAATATTATAAAATGCAAACAATACCTTTGTCCTTAGCCCGCGCACATTCTGATAATAAAAACTTAAATTTGTGTTAGCCATAATTTAAAAACTTAAACATTGGATCATGTGAAAACGTCTCACTCAATAGACATATACAGCAATAAATTTTAATAACAAATTGCAATATTATGTTGCAACACCTAGTAGTCGTTATTGTAGATGTATATAGGTAACTGTATGATCGACTGCATTTGCGTTTTAAGTGGGTTATTAATCTACAGTAATAAACGATATCTATGTCACTTGTAAAATACAAAGTTGTAAATGTATTATAACTCACCATCATACACAAAGAACAACATGAACAAAATTCAAATATATAGCATTGGGTTTTAGCCTTTCCTACACCTAAAGACAAGGATTCACTTACATAAACAAAATAGGTTAGATATCTGTAGTAATAGTAAACATGGCCTAACGTATAACTTACACATTTACCATATAAAATGATTTTTAACGAAAAGTATTCAAATATATAGCATTGGATTTTAGCCTTTCCTACACCTAAAGGCAAAGATTCACTTACATAAACAAAATAGGTTAGATATATGTAGTAAACATGACTTAACGTATAACTTACACATTTACCATATAAAATTATTTTTAACGAAAAGTATTCAAGTATATAGCATTGGGTTTTAGCCTTTCCTACACCTAAAGGCAAAGATTCACTTACATAAAAAAAATAGGTTAGATATATGTAGTAAACATGGCTTAACGTATAACTTACACATTTACCATATAAAATTATTTTTAACGAAAAGTATTCAAGTATATAGCATTGGATTTTAGCCTTTCCTACACCTACAGGCAGAGAATCACTTACATAAACAAAATAGGTTAGATATATGTAGTAAACATGGCTTAACGTATAACTTACATATTTACCATATAAAATTATTTTTAACGAAAAGTATTCAAGTATGTATATAGCATTGGGTTTTAGCCTTTCCTACACCTAAAGGCAAAGATTCACTTACATAAACAAAATAGGTTAGATATCTGTAGTAAACATGGCTTAACGCATAACTTACACATTTACCATATAAAATGATTCTTAACGGAAAGAATTCAAACATATAGCATTGGGTTTTAGCCTTTCCTACACCTAAAGGAAAAGATTCACTTACATAAACATAATAGGTTAGATATCTGTAGTAATAGTAAACATGGCCTAACGTATAAGTTACACATTTACCATATAAAATGATTTTTAACGAAAAGTATTCAAATATATAGCATTGGGTTTTAGCCTTTCCTACACCTAAAGGCAAAGATTCACTTACATAAACAAAATAGGTTAGATATATGTAGTAAACATGGCTTAACGTATAACTTACACATTTACCATATAAAATTATTTTTAACGAAAAGTATTCAAGTATATAGCATTGGGTTTTAGCCTTTCCTACACCTAAAGGCAAAGATTCACTTACATAAACAAAATAGGTTAGATATATGTAGTAAACATGGCTTAACGTATAACTTACATATTTACCATATAAAATTATTTTTAACGAAAAGTATTTAATTATATAGCATTGGGTTTTAGCCTTTCCTACACCTAAAGGCAAAGATTCACTTACATAAACAAAAAAGGTTAGATATATGTAGTAAACATGGCTTAACGCATGACTTACACATATACCATATAAAATGATTCTTAACGGAAAGAATTCAAACATATAGCATTGGGTTTTAGCCTTTCCTACACCTAAAGGCAAAGATTCACTTACATAAACAAATATATGTAGTAAACATGGCTTAACGTATAACTTACACATTTACCATATAAAATTATTTTTAACGAAAAGTATTCAAGTATATAGCATTGGATTTTAGCCTTTCCTACACCTAAAGGCAGAGAATCACTTACATAAACAAAATAGGTTAGATATATGTAGTAAACATGGCTTAACGTATAACTTACATATTTACCATATAAAATTATTTTTAACGAAAAGTATTCAAGTATGTATATAGCATTGGGTTTTAGCCTTTCCTACACCTAAAGGCAAAGATTCACTTACATAAACAAAATAGGTTAGATATCTGTAGTAAACATGGCTTAACGCATAACTTACACATTTACCATATAAAATGATTCTTAACGGAAAGAATTCAAACATATAGCATTAGGTTTTAGCCTTTCCTACACCTAAAGGAAAAGATTCACTTACATAAACATAATAGGTTAGATATCTGTAGTAATAGTAAACATGGCCTAACGTATAAGTTACACATTTACCATATAAAATGATTTTTAACGAAAAGTATTCAAATATATAGCATTGGGTTTTAGCCTTATCTACACCTAAAGGCAAAGATTCACTTACATAAACAAAATAGGTTAGATATATGTAGTAAACATGGCTTAACGTATAACTTACACATTTACCATATAAAATGATTCTTAACGGAAAGAATTCAAACATATAGCATTGGGTTTTAGCCTTTCCTACACCTAAAGGCAAAGATTCACTTACATAAACAAAATAGGTTAGATATATGTAGTAAACATGGCTTAACGTATAACTTACACATTTACCATATAAAATTATTTTTAACGAAAAGTATTCAAGTATATAGCATTGGATTTTAGCCTTTCCTACACCTAAAGGCAGAGAGTCACTTACATAAACAAAATAGGTTAGATATATGTAGTAAACATGGCTTAACGTATAACTTACATATTTACCATATAAAATTATTTTTAACGAAAAGTATTCAAGTATGTATATAGCATTGGGTTTTAGCCTTTCCTACACCTAAAGGCAAAGATTCACTTACATAAACAAAATAGGTTAGATATATGTAGTAAACATGGCTTAACGTATAACTTACATATTTACCATATAAAATTATTTTTAACGAAAAGTATTCAAGTATATAGCATTGGGTTTTAGCCTTTCCTACACCTAAAGGCAAAGATTCACTTACATAAACAAAATAGGTTAGATATATGTAGTAAACATGGCTTAACGTATAACTTACACATTTACCATATAAAATTATTTTTAACGAAAAGTATTCAAGTATATAGCATTGGGTTTTAGCCTTTCCTACACCTAAAGGCAAAGATTCACTTACATAAACAAATATATGTAGTAAACATGGCTTAACGTATAACTTACATATTTACCATATAAAATTATTTTTAATTAAAAGTATTCAAGTATATAGCATTGGGTTTTAGCCTTTCCTACACCTAAAGGCAAAGATTCACTTACATAGACAAAATAGGTTAGATATCTGTAGTAAACATGGCTTAACGTATAACTTACACATTTACCATATAAAATTATTTTTAACGAAAAGAAAGTAGCAGATGATACCAACTAAGACACATTGTAAATTGGTTTCGGGTATTATCGAAAAAAATATCAGGTAAGTTTATTCAACATGTCGAGATTACGAATAAATATCTTTTCGGCAGTCTCACTTTTCCTCATATAAATACGACCTCCTCGTACAGATAAACTTATATTTTAAGGCTGGTTTTAGTCTTACGCTGACGGCACGCGTACCGTCAGCGCTGATGGCCGAGATATATGAACTTCTCGGAAGCGTTTTTGAATGACGCGTAGCTATCCACGCGCACGGTGGTCAGCGCTGATAGCTACGCAGACGTACGCGTCGCGCGTCGGCCCCGCGTAGCTGTCAGCGCTGACGATCGCTCGAGCGCCTCTGCATTCTGTGAGCGTTTTAGTGTCGAGCAGAGCGGATGTCATCAGCGCGTACAGTCATGCCGAATCACGAAGTGGATACAGGTCGAGTTATCGATGAGTCGTTCAATCGGTGGTATAGACACGATTCGTAGGCAACAATGGACCAGTTTATCCTGTATCTTTGCCAGTAATTCGTCAAAAGTTCTATTTGACATTAGAAAGTAATTAAAGATTTTACTTTTGTCAGCCCTCAAAGTGCCATAATTATAACAAGACAAATTCTCCTGCAACGGCTCTCTACTCAATCAATGGATGAACATGGAGTCTTCGTCGTCGCCGATTTTTTTTTGGGATAGATCATCATCTTTATCTTCACCTATTCAAATATCACGATCACTTTTTCATTTACCAAAAATAACTTTGTTTTCCATAGTGTTTGTATAAACGACAAAGTTATATTTGCGGTTGATTACAATTAACTTAAATTTTAAAATAGCTATGAGCACTTTTTGATAGGCAAGTTATTATAGGCATACTTGTTTATAAATTATATAACATAAAAAATACGTCTCATCTGGTTATCAGATCGGTGAAGGTCGATGTTCCACGTCTCCTCTACTACTACTTCTAATATATATAGGCAAGGCACTGTCAATATACCTAGACTCTTAAAATATGGTTTACAGCTGTCAGTGTTTTTTATGCCGCATAAAGCTCTTAAACATCTTTTTTGAGACCTAAAGACAATGTTCATATTTGTGGAGTTGCCCCAAAATATCAAGCCGTAACGTAAAGTAGATGTGACATATGCGTGATATGCTGTAATTAATGTTGTATGATTAACTTTTTGTGATAGTTTATGTAGAGCATATGAATATTGACTTACGGCCGGTTTCTGAATTGAGAATTTCAGCTTACATCAGTTGAAAATTTCTGAACTAGTTGAAGTCAACTTGAGTTTTTTCTGTTTCACAGGTCAGAGTGATATTTTTTCAAAGCACTTTCATTTGAGTTTTCTTCAAATCATGAATAAATTAAACCAAACAACACTAGTACGTTCCAATACAAGTAAAAAAAAAACCAGTACTAACCATAAATTCGTATTAATTAACATTTTACAAAGAAGCACACTTGTCAGTTAATTATTTTTCTACGGAAATAAATAAAAAGTCGAAATAAAGTTGAATTTAAAATTATTTCAACGTTTATTTTATTTTAATGAATAGTTTGTTGAATTTGTTCAATTCGGTATCTTAGTGAAAACGGAACGTGTATGTTATGTCAAAATCAGTTTGTTTTATTTTTAATACAAAATATTTGTGGTCAGGTATATTTGAGGTATAATTCTATATACTTCCATGGTGGCCACCATGGAGGTATATAGAATTATACCTCCTTGGAGGCTACAGCGTAATTATTTGGATTAATTTAACACGGAAATCTTTTATTTATATTTTCTATCCCTTCGATTTGTTCCTAATAATGTTGTAATCTATTTGTTCCAAATATTGAATAGGCTTTGAACCTTTTTTCTATAAATTCTGTTTAACGGCCTTCTTGTTGTGTAGACGTCAGTATGACGTAGCCGCTGCTTGGCAACGGTAGTGTGGACTTTGACATACTGGCTGTCATATTACTCGTGATCACGGGTTAAAAGACCAAAGTAGTGTAATTATTTTTTCTCAATTTATCAGTGCTAAGTGAGGTTTGACAAATGTCAAATGTTTTCAGAAACGCTAATATAGAGTTGATATGGAGTTGATCATGAATTGATCATATGTTGTGTCAAATTTAAGATTTTACAAGCACAAATACTCAAAAGGTGTCAAAACATTTTTTTGTGAAACAGAAAATTGATTAAGTGGTATATAATTAGTGTTTAAATTGTTCTCAACGCGAAATTCTCAATTCAGAAACCGGCCGTTAGACGTTTACATACACTATCAGTGTGACTTTTCCAAGAGAAGTCTCTATTGAGTTCAAGCCCTAAAAATTTTGTAGACGTAGTTTCTAAAATTATTTTGTTGTCGTATCGTATGTCAAGTTTTCCATGGTTAGTTTTTTGTTCAAATGTCATGATTTTGGTTTTGTCAACATTAATTTTTAAATTATTGGATTTCATCCAGTCTATTAATAGTCCTAGGCAGTTATTTATTTCTCTTTCGAGCGTCATGATATCATTATTACCACAAAAAATTACAGTGCTGTCATCCGCAAATAATACCATTTGATGATTTCTTACTAAAGGCATGTCATTGATATAAATAAGGAACAGCAAAGGTCCTAGTATGCTCCCTTGCGGTACGCCGTAATTAGTAGACCTTTGAGAAGATACATAACTTTGCTCTGTTTTTGGATGAACACAAAGTTTAGTTATTTTCGTAATTTGTTTCCTGCCTGACAAGTATGATTTAAGAAGGTTGAGCGCATTACCTCTAATCCCATACCTTTCCAATTTATTTATAAGTATTGAGCGATCCACGAAATCAAAAGCTTTACTCATGTCCATGAATAAAGCTGCTACAGGACATCGTCTATCAACATTTGAAATAACTTTTTTATATAACTTAAAAATAGCCATGTTGATGTTCTTGTTCTTTCTAAAGCCATACTGTTCCTCGGTATAAATATTCTTTTGCTCAAAAAATGAGTTTAGTGAATTATAAATTACTTTCTCTATTATTTTAGAAAATATAGAAAGCAAGGCAATTGGTCGATAGTTACCAGGTTCCTGTTTGGTGCCTTTTTTATGTAGAGGCTGTATAACAGAAAATTTAAGCCGTTCCGGAAATACACCTGACTCTATGCTCAGATTAATAATGTAACTCAGCACTGGTGTAATGCTAACTGCTACTGTTTTAATTATACCAGTTGTAATGTCATCAAAACCAGAACTACTGGTATTATTTAATGAGTGTATGATTTTAATATTGTCATCAGGAATTGTCGGAATTATGAATAGAGAGTCACGATTAATGTCAAATTTTAAATTATTATTAATGTTATTAATGCTATTTGATTCAATTTCGTCAATAAAAAAATCATTAAATATTAGAGCGATTTCATTTGGATTAGTAGTAACTTTATTGTCTTTTATACTTGACTCTATTCCTTCTACCGGCTTATTCCTTTTGCATTCATTTATTATTTGTCATGTAGCTTTATTCTTATTTGTAGCATTATTTATAAAGTATTTATTGTGAGATTTCTGAGTTAGTCAGATTATTGTTTTTAGTCTGTTTGAATAAGTTTTAAATATTTTTTTATTTTCATGACCAGGGGTTTTTTGGGATTGCTATAACATTTGACGTTTACGTTTACAGCATAATTTTATACCCTTGCTAATCCATTTTGCCTTTTTACATGCCTGTACTTTGATTTTATTATTTGGAAAACATAAGTCATAATATAGTTTGAAGCTGCCATGGAATTCATAAAATGCGTCATTACAGGAATAAATATCATTAAATGTCAAATTTTGTAAGCATTCCTTGAATTTTTCAATATTTTCATTACAATACTTACGTCTAAATATAAACCAGCATGGGAGTATACAGGTCAGCAGTTGAGCAGTATGATCTGACATTGTAAGCTCTGCAATTTCACATTTGATGCCTCTAACATTGTGAATTATGCTATCGATACAGGTACCGCTACAAAGTCGTGTTGGTGCCCGTACACCCATAGTTAAATTATAGCTATGTAATAGATTTTCAAAGCATAGGCTGCTGTTGGTTTTCTTTAAGATGTCTATATTGAAATCCCCGCATAAAACTATTTCTACTTAGATTCTTAAAATTCCACTAAAAACGAAACTTAAAATTTCGGCGATGATTGTTGCTGCTTGGTCGTTTCTCGGTATCAAAACAGCTATTTCGCAAAACCAAGAATTATCGTAAGTTGCTTTTTGAGTGGCGTTGCCTTACACAGGTGATATGAGATTTTGCATCGACGAAAATGTGCAACACAGGTTTTCATTTAGAATGACTTTCTCTTGTTTGTGCGAGTACACACCGCGAAGCTACTAATCGTGAGTAAAAGATTAGAGAATTCCTGTGCATTTTCGTTGCCTCTGAATCGCTCGCACATTTAATGTCAAATGCATAGCAATAATACATTCTCATAGTTAAAAAACTCTTTAGACAGGCTCTAATTTCATTAGCTCTTGTCTCATATTGTATGGTGGTATAACAGACAGAGTCTAACGAAAATCGCTACGAAAAAGTACTGTTATACCGCCCAATGGTTCGTCATTTTATTTATATACTGTTACGGACGGGGTAACGGGATTGGAAGGAAACACCGACTAGCACTGATGACACTTTATTCGACTTCACACACGACGCGCCGTTTAATTTCGACGCGGACAGCACCAACACAAGCGTCTTTTGCACTGCACTTTTCAATGCACTTCACTGCACTTTACTGCACTATACTTTCACTTTCACTTTATTTTACTACTTCTTCTTTCTTCCTTTTCTTCTTCACTTTACCACTTTTCAACTTAAACTGGCGCTTAGCGCGTCTACACCGCCTTATATACCCCTAAGAATGTTCTAGATCTACTAATTTCGATTGTCTTTTCGTTATTCAATTGTTTTTCCATCTCCTGTCTCTTTTTAACCTTTCCATTCCTTCTTGAATTTTCTAGAATTTTCTAATCTTTATTCGAAATGTTTCCATCTCCTGTCTCTTTTTAATCTTTCCATTCCTTCTTGAAGTTTCTAGAATTTTCTAATTTTTACTCGAAATATTTAAATAATCTTTTAAATATTTGCCAAATATTCATAAACATTTTCCAAATTTCATAAAAACCAAAATCCACATAACTGTTATGACTGGGATTTGAACCCACGCCATCAGAACGTGAACGGGATGCGTTATCCGCACGGCCATCGCCTTGTTGTCAATGACTGGTGAATTTGGCGAACACTTGATACAGAGTGTATACGTCATCGAACTAAAAACTCATTTCAAAATAATAAAATAGTCTTCAAACCTCTTTGCTAATTATTGTGTTTCGTGACGACGGTTTGACATGACACCGGCCGTCACACTACCCCCCTCTAAGACATGCGCGTCCCGCGCATCCTTAGACCCATAATACACCGCTCTCCTATCGACATGGACCAAATGATTAAACTTCGTAGCTATAGAAGCGTGTGATCGATGTGTAAATTTGCTTTCTTTGAGGCACAAAACTTTCCCCATGCTACCACCTTTCATTGGAATTTCCACATCTCCACACTTAAGTATACCACCTTTAATGTCTAATCTGCACTGATGATCTCTAAAGAAATCCAGCCCAACAATACAATCGTCTACGATGTCTGCAATCACCGCTCGTTGCCAGTATAGGTTGTCACCGATTTTTATAGCCACCATCTGTTCGCCTTTAACTGGGATATACTGGCCGGTAGCCGTTGTCAATCGAGGTGTAGTTGACGGTGTTAGAATTTTGCCGTTCTTTCTTACCAAACGAGTTCCTATAACCGTTCGTGTCGCACCGGTGTCCAGGGTCAGCAAACAGGTAACGCCATTGACTGTTCCATCGATAGTTAAACCGTTTCCATCCGTGCGTTGTCGAATACGAACTTTCGGAGCTTTCCGTCTTCTGATCAGCGCTTGCATCGAAGTCCTGGATGTAATCGCTTCCTGATCATCTTTCAACACTTGAACACTAGCGTCAATCTGACGCCTTTCTGCTACATGTTTCGGACAACTACGCCTTAAATGTCCGGGCTCTCTACAGTTATAACACTTTAGGACAAAAGATCTTCGACCAGTTCTTTCTTCTGCTGCAATAACTCTATCTCGATCACTCGTCACTTCTTGTTGAACAGCCTCGACTTCTAAAGCATGTGCTAATGCGTCTTTAATGTTGCTGTGGTGTTTCAAGCGCACAGCAGCTCTGACCTCATCGTCATAAATTCCGTCGATGAACGCCTGGAGTCGCATGCTTTGAACTTGTTCCACGGGTGCCGACTGATAAGCTTTTCGTATCATCTTCGTCACTTCCATCGCCCACTGCTGCAAGGATTCGTTCTGATACTGACGGCGGTTGCGTAACTTGGCTCGAAACACATATTCTAAGTGCTCGTCTCCAAATCTGGATTCTAGAGCCTCAAACAGCTGAACGTAAGTAGCGTCCTTTCCCACGGCCTCAAGCACCGACAATGCTTCTCCACGCAACGCCAGGATGAGTGCAAACTTGGCCTGGTCGATATCCCAACCGTTGCTTATAGAGGCGGCTTCGAACTGTATTCTGTAGGCCTCCCAGGAAGTGTTTCCATCGAATAATGGTACTTTTAAATAACCACCAGAACTTGATGAGTTGATAGAAACCGAAGGGCCGTTGGACTTCATCTTCTTTAACTCCTCCTCTATCGTAGCTATGCGAGTGTGAATCTCTTCGGATACTGACGCCATGCGGGACTGCACCTCTTCCGACACTGCCGCCTTGCAGGACTGTATCTCTTCCTCTATAGTAGCCATGCGAGATTGCACTTCACCGATACACATCTCCATCTCGGTGATCTTACGAGCGTTCTCCGATATATAATGGCTAATCTCATTCTGGCTCTCCATCATCTCGCTAAGCTGAGATTGTAGCTGCTGCGAGTGTTGCTCGAGTCGCTGCGAGTTTTCGTCGAGTCGAGATTCGAGTCGCTGCGAGTTTTGCTGGAGCTGCTGCGAGTTTTCGTCGTGTCGAGATTCGAGTCGCTGCGAGTTTTCCTGAAGCGACTGTTGGAATAGTGCAGCGAGGTCTGCCAGAGATAGCGGGTTAGCTGCGCTTGCGGACGTAAATATCCCTCCTTCGTAGCCACCTCCTTGCGAAGGAGCTTCCCTGCCCACAACTTCTGGATTAGAGTCGCCTTGTTCTTGAGCGGCAGCCCTCGCACGTGTCGTAGGCCCTTCCCTTGGCATGACTGGCATCCTTAATCCTTCCAATCCCACTTCTGACACCAATTGTTACGGACGGGGTAACGGGATTGGAAGGAAACACCGACTAGCACTGATGACACTTTATTCGACTTCACACACGACGCGCCGTTTAATTTCGACGCGGACAGCACCAACACAAGCGTCTTTTGCACTGCACTTTTCAATGCACTTCACTGCACTTCTTCACTGCACTTTACTGCACTATACTTTCACTTTCACTTTATTTTACTACTTCTTCTTTCTTCCTTTTCTTCTTCACTTTACCACTTTTCAACTTAAACTGGCGCTTAGCGCGTCTACACCGCCTTATATACCCCTAAGAATGTTCTAGATCTACTAATTTCGATTGTCTTTTCGTTATTCAATTGTTTTTCCATCTCCTGTCTCTTTTTAACCTTTCCATTCCTTCTTGAATTTTCTAGAATTTTCTAATCTTTATTCGAAATGTTTCCATCTCCTGTCTCTTTTTAATCTTTCCATTCCTTCTTGAAGTTTCTAGAATTTTCTAATTTTTACTCGAAATATTTAAATAATCTTTTAAATATTTGCCAAATATTCATAAACATTTTCCAAATTTCATAAAAACCAAAATCCACATAACTGTTATGACTGGGATTTGAACCCACGCCATCAGAACGTGAACGGGATGCGTTATCCGCACGGCCATCGCCTTGTTGTCAATGACTGGTGAATTTGGCGAACACTTGATACAGAGTGTATACGTCATCGAACTAAAAGCTCATTTCAAAATAATAAAATAGTCTTCAAACCTCTTTGCTAATTATTGTGTTTCGTGACGACCGTTATTTTTCCATGGTGCCGACGGTTTGACATGACACCGGCCGTCACAATACATTAAATACACATCATTTTATAATCTATATGAAGCTTAATCTAATCTTAATGTCTAAGTAGTATATGTATAAAAAACCGTAAAATATTTACAAGGTTTAGGCGTCGTAAAATGCCTCCACATCAATGTCATCGGGTAACGTGCCCAGAAGGCTGGCAGCATTGTCACCTGGATGGCAATGCTGATTCTCTGAGCAAAGAATAAACCAGCCTTCTGGTCACGTGAGACATCGATTAACCGTTTAGAAATTGCCCGGAATAGTGAACGAGCGCTCATTTTGCTTAATTTTCCTTATATTGCTATCTATGCTTAGATCGCTTCACGGTTTGCCATCGTGCATTCATCTCATATGATAAGAAGAAAATCACGTAAAATCATAGCTTTGTCGCTGCTTTTATATATATAACAAACAAACCTCTACGTGGTCCAATTCGATCGGAATTTTAAACATTGTAGAAACTTTTTAGGGTTATTTATGCAAAAATGGCAAAAATCGGCACCCTGATAGATTCGCCATGTCTGTCTGTCCTTCCGTTAGTCACAGGTCTTTAAAAATAATTTTGGAGTTCCTAAAAACATAGTTTCTCAAACACAATCGTTTCAAAGATAAACGCTTCCAAAGAGATAAAATGAGTGTCGCTCCCCCGCCCTCAAACTTTTGAAGTAAGAGATTGACCAATCTAAAAATAATATATGCTGTATGTAGATCGTAATAAAAAACTTCTTACGGAAGTTAGTTTGAACGATATGTGGTTAGTAGTTTTTGAGATAAAGCCCATATTCAAAAACAGCAAATGTAACTTAGTCGTTAATAGAAACACTATGAAAAACAAAGTTATTTGTACTGGTGAAAAGTGATACTGGTATAATAATATGGGAAGGTGAAGGTATGGCTATGTTTAGTGTATACTTACTTCTACCACGGAATCCTTCAGGGGCGAGCCCGACTCACTGTTGATTTAAATATCCTGCCAACATTGTGGCTGCTTTCTGTTTGTATATTGTTATATTAAATTATTGCGTTACTGATTGAATGTCAGTCAAACCTGAGCCACAACTATTGGTTGCAAAAATATGAAATTTGGTACGGCGTATTGAAGGGATTTCTCAAAATTTCGATGGGCTCGGAAAGAAATTGTAAAATTAATAAAAATGTGCGGGTATAGCTGCGACAGCAAGCGCAATCTTACTTTAGTTTCGTTCCTTTGCCTTGGTAAATGAAATCACCTTGGTAGGAAAAGTCTTCCCGTTCCACCCGGGGCATCTACAAATAGTATTTTTCCCAAAGCACGCTACGACGCACACGATCATAACTATATTAAACGCTGTTCTTCAGTAAGTCTCGAGACATCATTTTGCAGGCTTTCGGCTAATTGTAATGGGGAATAGTTTATTTCCATCGCGTAATCTTTATTCATACGTACACCATCAGGCGATGGTTCGGTCAGGCTATATTGAGTAATAGTAATAGGATAGATATAACTCGGCCAGTTTGTCTTCATATTTATGCCACAACTATGCAGCATCTGAAAGTGTGTAAAACTCCAGCATGACTGCAAACACATGGCGTAATCGATGAGGACTTTCACTTATACTTGTCTTGCTTCAGACAAAGCGTCATCCCAGTGTTAATCCCTATCCATTAAAGGACTCGCCACTCTGGGAGCTTTATATAAATGTGCGAACGGTCCAGCCTAAGCTAAACCCGATTTCATATAATTAATCATAGATTTAAGCTCAATTTAAATTGGAAAATCCAAATTTTCGAAAATGTCCATTTATAATCATTCAACCGTCTTAATTTTACATTTTACTGATCATAATATACAACTCACCTACAGAGTTACTTATCTACATTGTTACGGAACAAATTTTAACCGAACAAATGCATCGTAATGTTTAATTTGACACAACTTTTTTATTTATGAACCGACTCGTATATTATATATAATAGTATATATAATATTCGATTTGTGAGGCTTATCACAATACATCAGTAAATACCGCATTCTAATCCGATCAACCGTTTCGGAAATTAGCGTGCACAAACGCACAGACAAACAGACAGAAATTCTAATAATGATATTTTTGGGTTTTCTTCTTTAATAAAGACCCCTTAAAATAGTTTTCTCCTATATATCTTCCATGTACAGACATCGATCACTTACAGATTGTTATATGTATAGATATAATATATAAATCGTATACATCGACAGAAACATTTTTAATTGTTTTGGCTCTAGACAACTAGAATGAGTAATATGCTATTAACGATATGCTTAGTTGTTTTACTTTTAAATAAACGTGCCTGTCTATTCAATTTGTGTTCTGAAATGTAAAAAAAATAAAATTGATTAATTACTTTGTACCTTTTTTGTTTTACAAATTAATTTTGTTTAGTATCGTTTGAGTACACCTTTTTATTCTTGTAATCATTAACAACGCGACGAATATACATTAAAAAAAAGAATATGATTCCTTGGTTTTTATTTAGTTAAATTATTCGCCACCTTTGTTACAACTCTGCCAAAATTACTGAACCATCAGTTGTTTGTACTTGGGAACCAAAAAGTTTATTAATTGTCTTACTTTCAACCTAGTGCATACTTTGCTCATTGATTTCAGGCCTGATTATTCTAAGGCGACCATGCAATGATTTTAAAAGGATCAATCAAAGTTTAGAATACCGGAAAGTTGCAACAGACATTTGCTTAGTATAGTACATATACTCACGCCTTTTTCCCGTCGGGGTAGGCAGAGACAACGGAACGCCACTTGCTTCTATCCTTACAAACCTCACGCGCTTCCTCTACATTCATTACTCTTTTCATACATGCTCGCCGGTTCCGGGTGCTTTGGACCTTGCCGTTTTTCAGAACGTCACCAAATTGGTCGACGAATGCCCTACGAGGCCGGCCGCGACCGGCTTGCCCATACACATTTGCCTCATATATTTGGTGCGTCATTCTTTCTTCACTCATTCGCTCCACGTGTCCAAACCATCTCAGCATTCCTTTCTCAATTCTTGTCACAACATCTTCTTTCAGGCCACATCGCTCTCGTATTACTGCATTCGGAATTCTATCAATCAGTCTCACCCCACATATACTACGCAGTGATCGCATCTCAACTGCGTTAATTCTGCTTTCATGCTTTTTCTGCCATACCCAACACTCACTATCATACATCAGCGTGGGCACAAGTACACCATTATGAACCGCCAGTCGCTCCTCTTTCGGCACAGTCTGACCGTTCATAAAGGCGTGCAGCGCTCCATTCACACAGTTTCCCGCAGTCACTCTCCTTTCAATATCTCCTTTACATCTTCCATCTCTTGTAAACATGCTACCCAAATATACAAATTCTTCAACTTGTTCAACATGCTCATCTTCAATCGCAATATTACACTCAGTCACACTTTCATCCTTCTCAAACACCATCACTTTCGTCTTTCTTGCATTTAATTTCATACCCTTCGCTTAAAAGCTCTCGTTCATGCAGTCCATCATTTGCTGCAACTCATTCGCCGAGGACGCAAGAATGACTTGATCATCGGCGTACAAGAGGCACTTAGCATGCAATCCCACCATGTCGATCCCGCATTCACTTTCTCTTGTATCATTCATGCAGCTATCCATGAATAGATTGAACAACCAGGGTGAGGCTGCACAACCCTGTCTGACACCTTTGGAGATATCAAACCATTCTGTATAGGCACCGTTAATCCTTACACAAGGTTAAGGTTGTATAGTACCTTATAAAATTTAACTCGTATAACAAAGATAACATAAGAATAACAAACATGGCTGTATAGATTTCTACTTATCACTTAGTGGATAAAAGTCATGATACGATGATATATTTTTCAATCTTATTTATGTTTTATCGGTGAACCCAATCTATTATTCAGTAAAACTATGAAAATCACTAGGTATCTGATCTAAGGAACAGGAAACTAAATTCTTCAAAGAAATATTCCTTACAAAACGTAACAAAAGGCTACATTTCCCAGTTGGATTAATATCCGGTGTAATTCAGGTGTCTGTGTTGCGTCCACCGTCCGGCTAGCATCTTGAATATTGTATCCAATTCACAGGCATGTGGATCATCTTAGTCGGCCGGTGTTCGCCAGGAGCCTACATATCGCCAATGGATATGCAAATGGAGTATGTCCAGAGCCGATTACACGTAAACCCACTTGCTGGCCGCCGCGCCGTCTTGATTGTAAGCAAGTATCCTGTGCTGCGACACTACCGTGTGTTTACTTGTAAGTAGTATGATGTTCGCGGTACCATCGATATACGTACGTTTACTTAAGCTCATATGTATATAAGTCATGCATCGAGTTACATTATATACTGGAGTAAGTAGGATGGACATACAACTTCGACAAGGATAGACATATTATCCAGCATTCCAATAATTTATTTTGTATTAGAACTATTTTATTTCAGACTGATGTTGTTGGTTTTCCACAAGCGCAAATAAAAGTTAAAACCTATCCTAATCCTAAAGCAACAGAAACTAGAAAAAAATGTTAGATTCATATAAGACCAACGCTTTCAAATCAATCGTATTCAAAATTTAATATCTGGTACCTATACTCTATTTGGCTAGGTACTTAACTAAACGTAAACAATCTTGATGTGACTTTTTATATTATCACACTAGAGGACGCCAGCAGCTACGCCTGCAGTTTTTTTTAATTTACCCGTCTTGGCCGATCCCGTGGGAATTTCGGGAAATCCCTTCTTAGTGCACCCCTACGTTCCCCAAGGAACATACATGCAAAATTTCAGCTTCCTGCGCCCAATAGTTTCGGCTGTAGCGTGTCTGTCAGTCAGTCAGTAACGCAAGGATTTTATATATTAAGATGTTTAACAAATAAACTACTGCTTAAAATAATGGTTCAATTGATTTAGTAATCATTATTGTTGTATTTACCCTGATCTTTAGCAGCATTGTAATTTTAAACACATTTTCAAAAAAGACACATCAAGATTGTTTACCTTTAGTTAAGTAACTAACCAAATGGAATATAGATGATGGAACCCTAGGAAGCGATGTAGAGTCTGTTTATCAAGATCTGGCTTTCTTAAAATCTAAATTTTCATCCATAGGCTTAGACCTAAATCCAACTAAATGTGAAATTTTCATAAACGATAATTTAAACAAATCATCTATACTCTCCAAATTTCAATTTCTGTCTCCCAATATAACCCACATTGAAAAAAGTTCTCTTCGCCTCCTTGGGTCCCCGATTTTAGACGAAGGTTTCGATTCATTTATTCATAAAAAAATTCAAAAATTTAGTGAAATTTCTGACAGGCTCCTCAAAATTAACATTCATTCGGCTTTCACTATAATTCGATATTGTCTTTTCGTGCCTAAATTTACCCACGCTATTCGAGCTTCGCCTTTTTGGAAAAATTCGAGCCTACTCATTGAAATGGACAAAAATATACAAAATACTCTTAGTCAAATTTTGAATATAGCACTGAATGACCGATTGTCGCTACAGGCATCCTTACCTGTACGTTTTGGCGGCCTCGGAGTTCACAAAATTTCCGATATTAGCCTACCAGCATTCCTGTCCTCGGTCTACAGCACTGCAGAATTGACCAGGAAAATCTTAGCACCAACACTGGTCGATTCTGAGGTGCCGTGTAAGACCGATGCCATGAATGCTTGGAGAAGAGCTTGTCCAAGCACTGAGTTACCCCGAGACCTATCCTCTCAGAGGCAGTGGGATGGACCGCTTTGCAGCAGAATACAAGAAAATCTTCTTAGCACATCGTCTAATGCTGCAGAGCATGCTCGTCTACTGGCTGTGGGAGAGTGGGAGTCGGGCCTCTGGCTTCAAGCACTGCCATCGTCCAACATAGGTACCATGCTGGACGATACAACCTTCCGCATCGCCTCTTGCCTCCGTTTAGGCGCGCCACGTGTTACTTCACATCGCTGTCACTGTAGAGAGGCTGTCGACAGGCTTGGTCACCATGACCTGTCATGCAGCAAGAGCGCAGGTCGTATTTCACGACACGGCAACCTTAATGACATTCTTCGTCGGGCTCTTGTCACCGCTGGCATTCCAGCCCACCTTAAACCTCAGGGCCTGGTACGCGACGACGGCAAAAGACCAGACGGTATGTCTTTACTGCCATGGAAGTTGGGTAGGCCTTTGGTATGGGACGCAACGTGCGTCGATACCCTCGCGCCATCACATCGTCCTAGCACAGCGGGTTGTGCGGGCGCTGCTGCTGCTACAGCGGAGACCCTCAAACGGCGCAAATACGCAAACCTAGTAGGGGATTACGTATTTGAGCCGTTTGGGGTCGAAACGTTGGGGCCATGGGGTCCAAGTGCGAGATCTCTTTTTAGAGACCTCGCAAAGATACTGGTCGATGCCTCGCGTGACCAGAAGGCTGGGTTGTATTTGGCCCAGAAGTTCAGTATCGCCATACCACGTGGCAATGCTGCCAGCGCTCTGAGCACGCTTCCAGTTGACGGCGATGTGGATGAATTTCATGATGCCCTCTAAATTATTTTCTTTTTTTTCTGTATATATTTATTTGTATGTTCAGTATATATTTCTTTGTATAGTATTTTAAGAACTAGTTACTTTTTCTTTATACTTATTTTAATTTTAAGACATACCTAAGTTGCTTGCAATATTTAAGTTATTATAAAATAAATAAATGTAGTAAAATCGTACACACAACGACTCCAAACTAGTCAACCCAATCCCTATTTTGCCACAGAGTGATGTTATTAACATCGCTTTGCGGCGAATATATTATCCAGCTGCAACATGTTCTAAGCTGTATTATGCAAAAGAGCTTCAACACAACCTGATTGAACAAAAGCTGCGGCCACAGATTCCGTTCTTAGTAACAAGCTCTAGACAGCTATTGACTGTACAGCGTACATATAGGTAACTTCTACACAAGTGGCCGAGAAGTTTATGAAAACTTTGAGCGCAAAGAGGCGAGTGTGGTTTTCATTAGAAACCGTCATTTGCATGTTATTCATTAGGCTGTAGGGGCGGTGCCTGCGCAAATGCCGCCCTCAGCCCCTTTAGAACTGTTTACAAAAGTACTAAGTACTGTGTTTGGTCCACTGGCTTTATGAAACACAATACATACTGTATGAGAGTTGGTTAAATTCAAATTTTAAAATAGAAGTTTAAAATATTGAGGGCTTTATTAGGGTTTAGAATTCATCCCATACGAAAGCAAGCTTCGATCAAACCATGTCTAGCAGAGCTGATGTATTTATAATATTCATCTTTAAAGTAGTGCAAAGTGAAATTATAATACATACGGTTTGTTTGATAGACGAAAGTCGTTAGTTAGACCGACAACAAAGTGAACATATAAGTATCTCGTTTCATTAAATTAAGTATTTGTTATTTAGTAATAGCACTTTTAGTAATACGTAGCCTCGGTTCACGTTTATATACGTGCGTATACACTATGCTTTACTTAAAGCAAGGACTCCACTCAAAATCCCTCGGACACATCTGATTACCAATAAAAAGCGTACTAACTTAAACTAGGCGAAGTTAGAGAGCCGAGAGCATCGGGTAAGTTGGTGGAAGTCCATTCACAGTGGGTAAGTGACGTTCAGGCATGCAATAACCCCGTACATACCCCGTATACACGGCAGTAAGTTGGTGAGCGGTCGGGCTCGTTGCAAATGACCGTCCGACCCACTCATGAAACTGTCATCGCTACAACTTGCTAGTAGTTGCACGCAACTTGTGCACACATTTTTGCATACACTTACCTCTCTATAGACATTAATGCCTGAATGAGGCTTTAGGTATGCAAACCATTTTATAATGACCCGTAGGTTTATATGAAAATAGGTTCTATGTACTAGTAATTTATAACACCTCTATACTATTATAGGCAAGTTTCTGCATTGGTGCACAGACTTACGTACTTGTAAATTGAAATATTATTGAATGCATATTAAGTAATCTTGAAATTGTGAATATTGTATATTGATAAAATATAAATACTAATTATATGTATTAGCAAGTCAAAATATAGTATGCCGAGTAAACTCTTTAACGTTAACCTTAACACACTAAATTATGCCAACTGATTTTCTTTTTGTTTTACCGTAGGGCAGGCATCTTTTACCCCCGTGGGATCTCCACCTTGTCGTGGTGGGGGACTCAGTTACCGTGGTTAGGTCACCCACGGTGAAGCTAAGCGAGATCCCGGGCGTGGACGCTCCGCGTGGGCTTGACGGAGGTATGCGCAGGATGCGTCCAAAGATGCGGGTGCGAGGGACAGTTCTTCTGTCCCACGCAGTTGGGCGCGGTCGCGGGAAGAGAGCCGTGTCGGTGTTGCGTTGCCGCGCGCCCTATCTCCCGCGACGAAATGGGGGTGCACCATTGTTGCGTCGCGGTGGGGCCGCAGAGGAAGAGGAGATGCGGTATTGCCAGGTTGCCGTCCGACCTATCCTCTGCGGCCGCTGGGTGTTTTGGTGGCGGAGCCCAACATCTTCATCCGCCGCCAAAGGGGTTTTGTTCGGGGCCCACCTGACTATCTGGCGGGCCAATACCCGTCGGGGGATAGCTAAGAATGCTTCGGTGGTACCCGACCCTCCGACACACGGGTACATGAGGAATACGGGTTGGTTTTTAGTCAGTAAGAGTCTGACAGTCCCCTTTGCCCTTCCCCCAGGGTGGAGGGACTCCATGGTGGAGGATTTTCAACCCGACACCAAAAAAAAAGGGCAGGCATCTTCTCCACACTACCTAATTCAGTTTGGGGCGGGCGTAGATGTGGGACTCTCGGCCTTCAGGCGCTTGGAATTTTCTCACTAAAACCACCGCGGTGTCCTCTACGTCCCACAGCGCCGGGGTATATCAAATCGCGGTTGGCATACTTTGCCTTCAACCACTTGTTTCGGCGAACCGAATGTTCCTAGTCGATTTGGGAAAACTATTAATATGGTGGACTGTAGGATTTGGGTTCTTATCGACTAGGAAATGAGGAAGTGAATGTAAATGGGATCATGGGAGACGAATAGACGGGGTGTGGGAACACGCCTTACCTTGTACGTCAGTCCTCTTTCCTTGCAAATGGCAGCCTCCTGGTGTCTTCGAGAATCCTGAAGCTGCATTGAATCACTCCACTACACAAATCACTTAACTCGCGGGCGGTTTGTTGAGTTTTTGGTATAAAGCGGGAGCGGTAAAAATATGGCGGTGCGGTTCAGTGCGGTACGGTGCGGTCTTCGTCGCGATACGGATTATTCTAGACTGTTCGTAGGCGTGCTCTGGGAGCGAGGGAAGGAGACAATAGGATCGCTCGCATTGGACGAGCAAGCGTGGAACGATTGACGTTGATGTGATTAATTCTCGATGGAAAGGTAGATGGCGCTACCATATCCCCCCGGCCCTAAAGGGTTGCCTTTAAAAGAAATAGAATTGAACTTAGCTATGTTGGGTGTACTACCGCATAACCCATCAATAGGCTAAGACAGCGATATGATAATAAAATTAATCTAAATTAACTTTAGCGAAAACTACAAACTAAATACTTAAACTAAGAGGTAGATCCAACTTCAGGCTAGATCTCACTGAGTTGGAAGCGGACAGAGACGTACAATAGGGCGCACGTAGCTCCCCTTCGCGGTTTTCACGGTAACAATGCGGGTTGTACCGTCCTTGGAAGTATGCAGTTTCTCCACGATGGCTAACGGCCATGAAAGCGGCGGAGCATTATCATGTATTAGGACGACCAACGTACCCTCCTGTATAGGGGATGCAGGACTATTCCACTTGGATCTAGCCTGAAGCTGGTGTAGATATTCCGCACGCCAGCGCCGCCAGAACGACTGCACGAGTTTATCCAGCAGAGTATGTCTCTGGAGCAAGCTTGAAGAGTCTGCTTCAGGAGCCGGAAATGACGATAATGGCACTGTGTTCAGAAAATGTGCAGGGCTTAACGCGGATGGTTCTGCAGGATCACTACTCAATGCCGTGAGCGGACGCGAGTTGATCAGAGCCTCGACTTGTGCAAGGACAGTTAAAAGGTCTTCGTAAGAGAGGATCTATTGACCTATAACTTTGAAGAGATGCGTTTTAATTACTTTGACCATGCTTTCCCAACATCCACCGAAATGTGGTGATGCTGGCGGAATAAACTTCCAGTCAATATGATTTATGGAAAGTTCTTCCTAAAGACGAGTACGATATTCTTCCTTGAGAAACTTATAGAGGTCGCGTAAATAAGAGCTTGCGCCCACGAAACAAGTGCCGTTATCCGTATACAAACACTGTATAGGGCCGCGCCGTGAGAGAAATCGTTTAAGGGCTGCAAGGAATGACACTGTGCTTAAATCTGTCGCAACTTCAATATGCGTAGCGCGCGTCGTTAAGCATGTAAAAATACATAGCCAAGCTTTACTGCTTTTAACACCTCGACCACGCACTGGCGTATACTGCAGCGGTCCTGCGTAATCACAACCGGTATGTGTAAACGCTTTATCAACTTGATTGACGCGTTGGCTAGGAAGATCTGCCATGGGAGGGAAAGTCGGACGCGGACTAAATTTGAAACGGACGTTACATTTATGTATTCTGTGACGAATTATTCGTCGAGCGGCTAAAATCCAATACTTATGTCTAAGTAAGGACATAAGCAACTCTGGACCAGCATGGAGGTGCGTCTTGTGATAAAAATCAACAAGAAGGTCGACAAACTGATCATGACGTGGCAGAATGCAAGGATGTTTGTAGTTATAAGGTTCATCCGAATTTGACAGACGACCCCCAACGCATATGACGCTGTGTTCATCGAGAAACGGCTTGAGTCTAAGGATAGCGGGAGAACAAGGTACATTGTTTTTCAAATTTTGAATGTCGTTACTAAAATGAACAGCCTGTACAGCTCGTAGTAACTTACATTCTGCGAATTTGATATCAGTACTTGATACAAAAGTCCCATTAGGTAGGTGCCTAAGAAACCTACAGACATAAACGATGGCGCGGAGTAACTTAGACCACGATGACATGCGTAGTGCGAACGCATAGATCGGAGACTCCGCAACCTCAGCAATCACGGGATAAGCAACAGACTTCCGTTCGGGTACATCTTCGTCTTCTGCACTGCTAACCTGGTCAAAGGGTTGCATGGGCCACTCTGACGGATCATGGGAAATCCAAGAAGGTCCACGATGCCACAATGGATGATGCAGAAGTTTAAGTGGAGTGACACCACGAGACAGGCAATCAGCGGGGTTCTCAATACCCGCGACGTGATTGAAACAAGTAGCGGGAACAAGTTCAATCAATTTACTAACGCGGTTGGCGACAAAAGTCTGCCAGCGGTGAGGAGATGAATATATCCAAGCGAGCACTACTTTGGAGTCAGAAAATGCGTTTATTTTATTAATAGGGTAGTGGGGCAAAACTGTGTCTTGAACCTTGCGGAGCAACTGAGACAGCAGAAGGGCAGCGCACAACTCCAGTCTCGCAACCGAAATGGTTTTAACAGGCGAGATCTTAGACTTGGCACAAACTAACTGCACCGAGTAGTTAGAACCAATGGGGACTTGCAGATATACGACTCCGCCGTAACCACGCTCGCTGGCGTCAGCGAAACCTATTAAGTTGATGGTACATCCATCTACCAACCCAAGATGACGCGGAATAGTAATTTGATTGAGCGCGGTAAGCTCGATACAAAACTGGCCCCAAGCGGCGACAATATGGTCAGGGGGTGTTTCATCCCACTCACACTTTGATAGCCAAAGCTCTTTGATCAAGAGCTTGGCGTACTAAATTGTGGGAGCCACAAAACCCATTATGTCCCATAGTCGAGCCACTGTGGACAGCATAGTGCGTTTGATGCACTTATCATCTGGCGGTGAGACGTCAAACCGAAAACTATCACAGGATTTGTCCCAGCGTAAACCGAGAACTTTATGCGGTACAGACTTCGCAAACTCAATGTCTGGAGAAGCTTTATGAGAATCTGGTATGCGTGCGAGAACCTCCTTAGAGTTGCTTGTCCATTTGACAAGATCAAACTGGCCTCGCTTGAAAAGCTGAATAAGCTCTTCACAAAGCGAAATTGCTAGCGGAGCGGATATGACACTACAGGCAATGTCATCCATATACAAAGCGGAAGTAGCCACAGCTGCTGCGGCGGGAAAGTGATCGCCTTCATCAGCGATCAACTGGCGAACAACTCGTAACGCGTGATATGGGCTAGACTTGAGTCCAAAACAAACACGATTGAACTGATACACAGATAAAGGTTCCTTATTGTTAAAACGATAAAAAATCCGTTGAAATCTACGGTCAGACTCGCAAACAATATTGACGAACATTTGGCGGCAATCAGCTAACAGAGCGATTTGAAAAAGACGAAACTTTATTATGATGTTAAATAAATCACCCTGTAGATTAGGGCCGGCATGCAAAATGTCATTAATCGACTAACCCGATGTAGTCTTACAACTAGCATCTAAAACCACACGAAGTTTAGTAGAGGTTTTATCTTCGCGAACTACGCCGTGATGCGGGATATAATATGAGGGAAGAGAGTTGCCCTCGTTGTTTACAACTACACTCAAAAAACCTTTATCTATGTAGTCACGAATGATGTCATTATAGGCGCTGCGTAACTGAAGTGATGCATCAAGTTTACGTTCCAAACAATGGAAACGTCTAAACGCAGCAGGGTACGAGTCGCCTAACGAATAAGAGTCACCATAGAATGGCAACGCCACAACGTATCTGCCACTGTCGTCACGAACAGTGGTAGCACGGAAATGTTCTTCACACTCGAGATCATTACGGCTCATCGAGGGCGGTGTGGTAACCTCTTATTTTCTTGAAGAACAGAACAACAGCAAGACGTAATATATGGAGAAGTATGTAACGTAGGTACGGTACCCATAATCACATACCCAAATACCGTCTCAATAGCGGGCGGTAAGTTATGTTGCTCACTACGTACCACTTTAGTTAGTAGCAAATGCGGAAATATTGCAGCTCCGGTCAAAACATCAATGTCTGCCGGATTCGCAAACTCCGAGTCTGCCAGCGGCAATGACTCGAGGTGAGTGAGTAATGCTACGTCTACATTAGCGTTCGGCAATGCGTCCGTGATACGTTCCGCGATAAGCGAAGAAATGTTAAAATTAATATCCCTATCAAAACGCGAATGTATTTTAATATCTACGGAACCCTTGCAATGTTTTTCTGAACCGCCGATCCCTTTGACTACTGAGTTAGTATTTTTAAAGTTATTCCACAATCCGAGGCGTTTAAACAACTCAAATGTTATGAAATTGCTCTGAGATGCGCTATCGAGTAGACAACGTACCACGTGCGGCGATCCATTAATATCATAAACGATAACTTGCGCTGTCGCTAACAGTACCGTCTTGGACGCAATACACTGCGGCTTGGGCCCGTGCGGATCATTATAGATGCGCGAGGGCCGCCCGCGCGTGCGCGTCGCCCGCGCGATGGATGTCGTACACAACGATATTTCATTCTGACTCGTGGGAGGCGCAGTTATCGTAGCCTGCACCTGCGACGTAAGTGTGTCAAGGTTAGCGGCTTGGCTTTACAACAGACTACCTTTATCAAAGTGCAATAATGAATGGTGTCGTTGATTACATGAACGACATCTCGTCCTACTAGAACAATCACTCGTTTTATGCTTTATACTTAAGCAATTAATGCATGCTTTGTTATCTTTTACGCACTTGAAACGAGCAGTTGGATTTAAACCATTAAAGGCGGGACACCTATAGAAATGGTCGTGCACTATATTACTGCACATACACTTCTGTGAATTATTATTATTAGATTCCGAGCATGTTACGTAAGATTGCGGATTAGGGACCGAGTTATTATTACTATTTCGCGCTTTATTCGACCTTTGTTTGCTGCTGTTATTATTAGACGGGCTAGGTGAACTAGACTGCGTATTATGAAATATTCGACACTGATTTTTGATGAACGAAATAAAACTATCACTAGATTTACGAGATCCACTATGTAGATATTTTATTATTGCGTTCCGTCATCTCGAAAGCACGAATTGTTTCAGTGTCAAACTTTTTTAAAGCGAGTTAAAGCAACATAAAGTCGGAAAGATCTTCCAATTTTAAGTTCCTAAGATAATTAACCGCGGTAACGAAGATCTATAAACTATATATAACTATCTATAAACAGCTGGAAATTCGCGACAGACGCGTTGCCGGACAGTTTAAGATTTAAAGCTTGATCAAAGTAGTTAGACGATAGAGTAGTTAGTAGATATGACCTGATAATTCTCAGCACTGGGTGTGACACTTGCAAATACGGAATGGGCCTTCGGTGACAGTTTACCTATGAAATAGTACAACCTGTCAGCATCTGTCAGAGAACCATTATCGTGCACTGTGGACTTAAAACTCGCATAGAATAACGGCCAATTTCGTATATCTCCGTCAAACGACATAATCTCGTTTTTTTTTTTTTTTATGGAATAGGGGGCAAACGAGCAGACGGATCGCCTGATGTTAAGCGATTACCGCCGCCCATGGACACCCGAAACACCAGAGGAGTCACAAGTGCGTTGCCGGCCTTTTAAAAAGGAATACGCTCTTTTTTTGAAGGTTTGAAGGTCGTATTGGTTCGGAAAAACCGCAGGCGACAGATCATTCCACAGTTTACAGGTGCGAGGCAGAAAGTTTCTAGAAAAGCGCACCGTTGTGGCTTGCCAACCATCTAAATGATGGGGATGGAAATTCTGTCGCGTAGAACGATGGCGGAAAGAGGCGGCAGGGATTAATCCGAACAACTCTTCGGAGCACTCCCCATAGTAATAGCGATAAAAGATGCATAGCGAGGCTACATCTCTACGCAGCGCCAAGGGGTCTGACTGATTGCAAATATCTTGGCAGTCGACAATTCGAGCGGCTCTCCGTTGGATGCGGTCTAGAGGGAGAAGCTGGTACTGGGGTGCCCCTGCCCAAAGATGAGAACAGTATTCCATATGCGGCCGGACCTGCGCCTTATAAAGGAGCAAGCGGTGGGCCGGAGTGAAATACCGTCTCGATCTATTTAGCACGCCAAGCTTCTTCGAGGCTAACTTAGCCTTACCCTCTAAGGCCCGTATTAATAAACCGATATCAGCATGACAGTAGGATCTTAAGAGCTGGTTTGAGATCCCGACATAATAATAAACTAATCTTAAGATGCGGTTTAAGAGCCTGTCATCACTTGAGATCGCTTTGATTAATAAACAGTACTCGAGTTTCAAGATCGGTATCAAGGTGGTTCTCAAGATCAGGATAGTTGAGTACAGTCGATCCGGGACTTGAGATCGTGAACTTGTATCGGCGGTAACTATGGACTTCGAAAATATTATTTCCGAAATCAGTTATTGCGATGAAGTAGATTATTATGATGATATTCTATGGCCTTTTCAAATTCAACACCTAAAGTTTATATAACGGATGCGGCAAATCCATTCAACTTACCTCCGCAAAACTTTAAAAACGATTTCGATTTAGCCAAGAATCAGTGCTATATATACATATTGTTTCATTAATAAGAAATAATTTAGTGAAAAGTGATAACAGACGTCTGCCAGTTGCACCGGAAATAGCTGTATTGTTAACTTTAAGGTATAGCGCTACAGCATCCTTTCAGGTAAATTTTTATCACTTGAATTGTAAACACGAAAATATGACTTTGTTGTGTATACTGTGTTCAGTGAAGTAATGGTAAAATGATTTATTAATAATGTTAAAAACCTTTCAGCTTGTCTGTGGAGATCTCATTAATTTATCACAGCCTACAGTGTCAAATATAATAATTACAAAAGTATCGCGACTGCAAGCACTGCTACACACTACCTATATTACAATATCTCTAAAAAACTTTTCTCTCCGTCGGGCTAAAAACCTGTTTCCATTTTTATTATTTAGTTTTGTATTCAACTATTGTATTTCTATTCAACTAGAAGAGTAAACAAACACTTTGCTGATGCTGAGAAGTCAAGCACAGATTGCCACAGATTATAATATAATGATAAATGAAGTGACGGCGACGCGCATAAGCAAGCGTATGCGTTTTGTTGACTTATAAAATTCAAAACTTCTTAAGTAAATAAATTGTACTTTTTTATAGTTTATATAACTTTAAAGTATAAATGATAAAATTTTAATTACTATAAACTGTAAAAGAAATGTTTTTTACACATACAAAGTTGAACATTATTCTTCTGCAAAGCAAGTACTAAACGTACCGAACAAAAGATGAAATAGTTCCTTCATTGTGACGTAGCAAGTCTTGAAATCAGGATTTCATTGGGTGTCGAATTACGAATCATAAGACCGTGATCTTAAGCTCGGTATCATCTGAGATGGTGTTGATATAGGTTTATTAATTAGCGTCCACATTAAGATGCTGGTCGCATCTTGAGACCGTATCAACTGATACCGCTCTTGAGATCACTATTGAGACTTGTTTATTAATACGGGCCTAAGTGACCGCGGAACTGGACTTCGCTCGATATGTCGACACCAAGTATTCCAATACTGGAGGAGGCAGTCAAGGGGGTGCTCTCAAAACGAGGACATACGACCATTGGCAGTTTTTTTGCGGTGAAAACGCAGACTTGTGTCTTTGTGGGGTTAAATTGGACCAAATTAAGTCTTCCCCAATCTGAGACCATCTCCAAGGAGGTCTCAATTTCAGACACAAGTTTATGTCGGCTCTCGATGACTTTTGCCCGAGAAATGTTGGCGTGGCCGGTATATAAAGCATCACCTGTGCTGCCATCTGCATAACAATGAATGCCGCTATCTAGCAACATATCATTGATATGCAGGAGGAACAGAGTAGGCGATAGCACGCAGCCTTGAGGAACACCAGCATTTACAGATAAGGCGTCAGAGCATTCACCGTCAACTACGACCTTTATGCTTCTGTCTGTAAGAAAGCTGGTGACCCATTCGCATAATTTCTCGGGCCGCCCATAGGAAGGGAGCTTCGAAAGAAGCGCTTTGTGCCAGACCCGATCGAAGGCCTTCGCTATGTCCAAACTGACCTCCAAAGCCTCCCCTTTTGTCTCGATCGCCTGTGCCCAACGATGTGTCAGGTATACTAGAAGATCACCAGCCGACCGACCCTTACGAAAGCCGTATTGCTGGTCACTAAGCAGCTGATTATCCTCTAGAAACCGAAGGAGCTGGCAGTTAATAATGAACTCCATTATCTTCGAGAAGAGGGAGGTTATGGCTATGGGTCTGTAGTTGGACGGATTAGAGCGATCGCCTTTTTTAGGGATCGGGTGGACCAATGCTGTCTTCCACGATGTTGGGACTACGCCAAATGAGTAGGAGAGACGAAAAAGGCGTGTCAAAACTGGTGCCAACTCTGGAGCGCAGATCTTCAACACAATAGGGGGAATTCCATCAGGCCCACTCGACTTATGGATATCGAGGGACAGAAGTGCCATACGGACTGCGCGTTGGTGGAACCGAATATCCGGCATACAACCCTTCAACAGCGGTATAGTAGGCGGTTCCTGTCCCCCGTCATGCAAGGTCGAGTTGGACGCAAAGAGTTTGCCCAGAAGATCGGCTTTCTGCTTTGCGTCGTGGGCCAAGGAGTCATTTCCCATGTGTAGCGGTGGAAAGGATGGCTTACAGAAGTTCCCTTCGGAAGCTTTGGCAAGAGACCAGAATGCGCGAGTTCCCGATGGAAGGCGCTCAAGCCTCTCGCCAATTCTACCGATGTGCTTCGTCTTCGCACTAGCAATGTCTCTTTTGAAGGACCTGGAGGCAAAGTTATACTCCTTTTTTAATGCGCTGGTATTTTCATCCCCCGCCGCCACCGCAACAGCCCAGGCTTGGTAAGCTTCCTGCTTCCAGCGAGAAGCCTTTTTGGAAGATGAACCAAACCAAGGTCGAAATTTGCCACCAATGGGGACCACAGAGGATGGAATGAAAAGTTCCATACCCTGTAGCACCACATCAGCAACAGAATCAGCAGCGGCGTTGGGATCATCCGGCGAGAAGCATATTTGTCCCCAAGGATAGGACGTAAAGAAGTTCCGCATCCCATCCCAATCTGCTGACTTGTAGTGCCACACACGGCGACTGCGTGTAGCCCGCGATTGCAGCGAGCACGTGAGAGGCACCACACTCCGTACAAGGCAGTGGTCTGAGGAGCCAAGTGGGGCGCCTACGGATACCTTGTAGCCGTCCGGATGAGAAGTCAGCAGAAGGTCCAGCAGTGAAGGATTCTGGCTTTCAACGTCTGGGATTCGCGTGGGCGTGGTAACCAGTTGTGTCAGGCCATAAGCCAGTGCGAAGTCGTGAACAGATCTCCCCGCATGATCAGTTTTACTGGAACTGAGCCAGTCGGCGTGATGGGCGTTAAAATCGCCAAGCAAGATGATCTCTGCTGACGGGATCTGCTGCTGCACAAAGTCTGAAGCCATTTGGATGCGCTCAATGAGTCGGTCAGTTTCGGTATCACCGCTATGGGACCTATAAAGGCAAGCATAGACGCGAGGGTGGTCGTCGCTATCTATACGTAGCCATAAGGTGGAAAGGTCCCTACCTTCAAGATTTCTAAGTCGACGAGAACTGATATCGTCTCTAACATACACGCACACTCCGGCCTTGGACAGAAAGGAGTGTTCAAGTCCATACCCAGGGTAAGTAAGGTAGGAAGTGTCTGCTGGAGGCGATATCTGCGTCTCAGTTAAGAAGAGCAAGGCTGGCTTTGTTGTCTCGAGGCGGTGGTGGACAGCATTAAGGTTGGTGTGTAATCCCCTGATATTGCAGAAGTCCACAGCCAGTGTGGCAGGGGGTGCCAGGATATTTTTGCTCCTTTTTAGGGACTTTTCGAGCGCAGTTTTGCCCCCCCCCCCCCCCAGAGTACGAGGGGCGGCCTGGGCGTCCACGCTCAGATGCGTTGTGTCCTGAACGCGGACGTCCAGAGAGGGATTCTCCAACGCTAGCGCAGTTGGTACCCTCCTGGGGTAGCAAAAAGTTTTTCAACTGCACCATCATAGGGAGGGGGTTGGGGGATTGGGCCTCCGGTATCCTCACTCACTCGGCGAAACACAACGCAAGCGTTGTTTCACGCCGGTATTCTGTGGCGGTAATCTCAGTGTGCAAGCCGCTACAACGGGTTGTGCTGAATATTTACCCTCCAATTGCGATTGTATTCGCTTAATGATACAATAAAGATCTTCGAATGAGGTGTACGCCTGATAATTCGGTTTTTCATCAGGATTAGTAGAAAGCAATCTTGCGTTATAATCGTCTAACAACTTATACTAAACGTCATACAATAACTGAGAAATGACTCCCTATTACTATCAGAAGCGGCTGCGGTCTTTGAACGCTTGTAAATATTTTGAATACGCTCAAATAAAATATTGCGTTTTGCTTCTAAGATTGTCAGTTCTCTGTCTTCCGACACGCGTGGCTTCTTTTGTTGTGACATGCTTACGTAAGTATAAGCTAATGAGACCGAAACAAAATAAGAATACCTAAAGTACCTATTATTTTACCTAAGTAGGCAACACTTTAAAGCGGTGGAATTGAAAGGTGCTTGAAATATGAGATTTACAAGACAACTATGATAGTTCCAGAAATAATAATTGGGTAAATAGGTAGTTACATAAAAGTATATTACCTACTGATGCGTGCGGAAACAACCATGTGACGGTTATGTGAATGGACTAGAAGTATAGCTAGGTGCTATAACTGCCTAGGTATAGAGATATAACGAGGTGTTACGTATAAAACGTAAATGAATCCGACTCGTATGGATCAAAAAATGTTTCGGCGAACCGAATGTTCCTAGTCGATTTGGGAAAACTATTAATATGGTAGACTGTAGGATTTGGGTTCTTATCGACTAGGAAATGAGGAAGTGAATGTAAATGGGATCATGGGAGACGAATAGACGGGGTGTGGGAACACGCCTTACCTTGTACGTCAGTCCTCTTTCCTTGCAAATGGCAGCCTCCTGGTGTCTTCGAGAATCCTGAAGCTGCATTGAATCACTCCACTACACAAATCACTTAACTCGCGGGCGGTTTGTTGAGTTTTTGGTATAAAGCGGGAGCGGTAAAAAATATGGCGGTTCGGTTCAGTGCGGTACGATGCGGTCTTCGTCGCGACACGGATTATTCTAGACTGTTCGTAGGCGTGCCTTGGGAGCGAGGGAAGCAGACAATAGGATCGCTCGCATTGGACGAGCAAGCGTGGAATGATTGACGTTGATGTGATTAATTCTCGATGGAAAGGTAGATGGCGCTACCACCACTGGTAATAAATGATAGCCTAATTTTGTAAATACGTTTTCGACTGTATTTTTTTATTTAGTTTTTTTTTCATTTATTTTCAAGTTAACATTTTCATTTATTTATTTTTGATGTCACAAAGCCATATTATATAGAAAACGCAAGTTTATTTATTAATACCGTCCATCACAGGACTACGCGTCAACAGTTGGAACAAAGGCCGTCTGCTGTATTTTCTATTCCAATATTTCAGTGGAAACGTAAAATAACTTATTGAATCTTGTATAAAATAAAAAAACACTGACTTTTCATTTGTAGCATATCACAAGCGGTTCTTAATTAAAAAGAAATTGTGAAGAAACACGTTTATAGGCTTAGATCAGATATTTATTTTAAGGGGTTCTGGTGAAATGAGCACTGCTTTGATTGCGCCTGCCATCGTATCTGCATGATAAAGGCGACTCTTTTTAATTAGGTGACTATTCTAAAGTCACCCGCATACAAATGAAGGAAGATTAGCACGATTTCGAGAACGCTCCACATTCCATTTTTACTTTGACGGTTAATTTAAAGACTCAGCAGTTTGTTTTTGTGCATAACTCGGTGGACTTCGGTGTTTACGTTTTCTAACACATACTCGTAGATGAAAAAACTCATTAATGTTAATGAGGATCATAAAGACAGAAACAGTGACGGTCCAATACGATTACCTTCGTAACTACAAAGGTAGACCCTTTGTAAGGGACGATGTACCGAAAACTGATACCAGTGATTCTGTACATTATACTGAGACCCTTGGCGGTCGAATTTTCCGGAAAAAATCTAAGAACTCGACAATTTTCTAAAAAAATGCGATGTAAATAGGAACACGCAAACTCACACTATCAGCTGTTACGGTTCTGCAGTGGATGGTGTTAACGGCAGTGATTACGATGTATTGGTGCGCTTACTGTGCTGCGGCCGCGCGCCGATGTCACATCAGAGTAAACGCGCCATGTATATGTTTAATTCTTAGACTTTTACAAAAATACTAATGCAGATCGACTATAGTTACTATTTCATTACATTATATGGCAAAAAATGCAAAAGAAAAATCGGAAAATTCATGAAAATTTTCCGGATAATTCGAGTGCCAATGGCCTCAGTATCATGTACTACATGACCGTCCCTCACACCTTGTATACTTGGCCAAGGCAGAATACATTCATTGTCATGCTCGTATTATTTACTTTTACGTCTATTCTCATATGTAACTCGTTGGTGCTTAACGCGCATAAATCGAAATTTATGATTATGGGGAGCAAACATCAAATTAATTTTATATCGTCTTTTAAACCAAAGATCGAAATAATGGGTGATGAAATACAACAAGTACAAACTGCGCGTGACCTTGGCTTATTGATCGACCCTGAGCTGCGTTTTGAGGATCACATCAATGGCGTTGTAAAAAACTGTTTCTACAGACTCAAAATTCTCTACAGAGTAAGAAGCTATCTCAGCCTCACTCTGAGAAAGAGGCTTGTAGATAGCTTGGTGCTGTCGAAACTTAATTATTGTGATACTGTATATGGTCCCTGTATCTTGGCCCGGACGCAGCATCTAATACAGCGTGTACAGAATGCGTGTGCTCGATATTGCTTAGATATACCCCGGAGAAATCATATCACACCTCATTTAAATAGTAATGAGATGCTCAAAATGTCAGCGCGGCGTAAACTTCATTTGGCAACATTATTATTTGGAGTTTTGAGTACGGGTAAACCTAAATACCTTTACAATAAACTTAGTTGGCGACAGGAAAACTACGGCTACTCCACTCGCTCCACCGCCAGACCGCTGTCCATCCCTCGGTACAAAACCACAGCCTTCAGAGGGTGCTATAAGTATGCGGCTACTCACATTTGGAATGACCTGCCTCCGCCAATAAGGTCCCTGGGTACAAAAATAAAGTTTAAAATTCATCTTAAAAAACATCTTTTACAAGAACAAAAATGCGACCAGGGAAATCGGTACAAATAAATTATACACCAAACATCAGTATGAAATACTTACGCTTTGTTCATGACCACTGGGCAGCATGCCTGACGGTCGTGACAGGTGCGTTTATATGTGCGCCCTCCTCTGTTCGGTTACGAACACAGACGTGGCTTACGGAGCGAGGTTGCATAGCTGTTGTGCCTTTGCCATTTGACTTGGTGGATGGGCTGGGGTGGAGCTGGTGAAGGTTGGCTGTGCCTGGAGCCTGAAAGAAATGTAAATATTGAGAAAAAATATCGTGTCCAAGTGTTAATAATAGGCGACAAAATTCTGCCGTTATAAAAATAAATATCTAGATCTAGGTAACAAAACTGTAATACATACCTGCTTCCATTGAGTGATAAGTTCTCGTATCAATACAATAATCATGTCTTTATGTTTATCCGCCGTAGTCACATTATTAAGATATTCGTACCTACACATGGCCTCAACTGTTTATTGTAAAATGTATACTCTGGTCGTGCGACGGCCGTTCTCGGGCAGCGCGGTGGCTGAGTGATGCCGAACGTGTCGCTCGTAATTGCATAATCGGATGAGTGAGACGCTATTGTGGGCGCAAGCAGGATGCAATTGCAAGATGCAAAATGCGCGACAAACTGCCTTAAAACCGGTTCGCCAAGATATTACGCCAAACGATCAGGATAGGTATTTAAAGATCTTATTTTTTTATTTTATTTTTTTTCTCCTTATTGTTAATTGAATTTATACCAATGAATGTAATTCCATATTTTAAGTTTATGAATGTTTGCATGTTTTGTGTATGTATAAGTATGAGTAGGTATTTGTATAGACGATTATGTACATGGACTTGATTTCTGTGATCGTCACTTGGGGTTGCCAACTAATATCAGGGTTGGTTTGAGGCTTATACCTCAACCAACATAAGCCTGAATGGTAACCTCATTTTTATAATATACCTCTTGGATAAGAACTGTGTCACAAATTGTAAATTGTCATACTGATGTGTGTATATTGTAAAAATAAATGCTTTCATTTCATTTTCATATTTCATTTATATGTTTTAGAATACACACATGAGGAACAGGTAGAACATTTTCAAACTTAACTTGAGAGTTAAATAAGCTCTATCGGCAAACGTTTTTCGGGCGTATAAATTATTGCCAGGACACACTGATCACCTAGGTGTTTCAAAAGTAGTCTTCGACCCATTCGCCGTCCTACTAAATATGAACAAAAAATCATAAAAATTGTGTTAGCGATTTGGGTGGAGTTCGATAGCAAACACTGTGACACGATTTTTTTACGTAATTATTAGAAGATTCATATACATTTATCTACGAAATTCACTAACACCATCTATCTGTCTGATGATGATCTCTAAAATAATCACATTTCACAATGTAAGTTGGCACACTAAAAGTAGTGTGCCTAACTTTCATAAACTACTTAATACACCTTTAAAACTGAATATCTTCTGCATTGCAATAAAAAATCTGACCACTAATATATGAATAGTAACTCTATGTATTATTCTATCATCATGTACCTGGCAACATAAATTAAAAAGATATTTTATGAAACATTAATTAGAAGCGTTTTCATTGCGATACGATCCAGCCATTAACAAGTGGGGCACAATGGAAATCTCGAGGATAAAGTTCAGGTTACGCGACATGTCTAGAAAGTTAGAATTTCTCGTACGCACACAGCCCACCATTGTCCACCATTTCCTAGAACGTAGTTTTTACATGGAAAACAAAGTTGCTATTAATTTAAAACCCGCAGAACAGACTATCGCTGTCTACGAAGTCGGACCAACTTTATAACACAGTTTTCGTTAGTTTATAATAAAACTGTTGTACTATGTTGTATAAAATATTTTTGGATGTAAAGAAGCAGCATCCTTCGATTGACTTCGTAACTCTGCAGAATTTTCGTATCCCGAAAATGCATGTGTACTAACTGCGCGATATCTAAGTACATTGTCACATTTAAAGAAAGAAAAATAGAAACTCAAAGCGCTTGAACTGCGCGTATTGTAAGCACAACCGCGTTTTAAACTAATATTTTGATACAAACAGTATAATATATGTACCTACATATTTGTGATGTTCTCACCAATGCCTCTTTTGACACCAAACACGTAATGATTATGTCAGTTTAATTTTTTTCGAGGTTGGAATCTGAGGTATTAATTACGAAATAGAAAATTAAGATAAAATTTATATAGTTTAGGCGCTACGGTGGAACGTACAAACATACATATCTACATACATATACTGCCAAAAACATAACCCTTCCTTTTGGTTTCGCCGTAGTCGGGTAAAAATATACTATGTTAACTAGCAATCATGTTGTGTGAATGTGGTACAATATTATTATTATTATTATTTTCTTTATTTCACATTTCTCTCATAAAATATTAACATATTTTTAAATATATGATATATAAAAAAAATACATTTAAAAATATAACAATATCCTATGGAAACCCACCAGTATCGGGAACAGGCTCCAAGCTACTGGTGGTTAGGGCTCGAGAGAAAGAAACCTCCTCACTATGCGTGCCGTGTCCAGCAGTACTGCCTTCTGTATCAGGCCCCTGACCCAAGGTTCCAACGCGAGCCTCCTAAGATGTTGGGCGAGGCTCTTGGGTATTAAACCGTTCACTGTAACGATTATCGGCACAATAATTGCTGAATCAACATCCCACATGTCAACAATCTCGTGAGCCAAGTCCAGATATTTTATCTGCTTGTCCTTCTCAGCCTTCACGAGATTGCCATCATGAGGGATGGCAACATCAACAATTATTGCCCGGCGCTCTGATCGATCTATCAACACAATATCAGGTTTGTTGGCAATAACAGTCCTGTCTGTGATGATAGATCGATCCCAGTACAACGTGATATGACCATTATCCAGGACAGGCTCTGCCACATACCTGTAGTACGGCACCTCACGGTCGACAAGCCTGTATTTCAGAGCAAGTTGCTGGTGAATGACCCTGGCTACTTGGTTATGCCTGTGCAAGTACTCACTGTTAGCAAGACGAGAACAACCGGAAATGATATGCCTGAGGGATTCACCAGGCTGGTGACACGCACGGCAAATATCAGTAGTGCCATCCCTCAGGATATATTTCCGGTAGTTATTCGTCATGATCACTTCGTCAGCAATTGCACAGACAAACCCTTCGGTTTCCCCAAAGAGGTCACCGAAACGTAGCCAGTTCACCGAGGCTAATAAGTCTACTTCCGGCCCATGTAGAGCCCGGTAGAACCTGCCATGAAGCTCCTTGCTCTGCCAAACAAGCTTGCGCTCGTCAGTGCTAAGCACTACAGGTCTGTGCCAGTTGTCCTTCGATAAACTGAGCGGGGTTAATCCGGCGTCCACTGCGATAACGTCCCGATGCATATCCACGTTCGCGTTGAGAGAATATTCTCTGAGGTTGTATACTTCGCGGTTGTGTAGAGATTTGACATTTAAAAAGCCACGACCTCCACACTTCCGCGGAATATACAACCTCATTACGGATGAGCGTGGATGATGCATCCGGTAAGCTGTCAGCATTGTACGCACCTTTCTGTCCAGGGCGTCTAACTCAGTCTGAGTCCACTTGAGTATGCCAAAGGAGTACATCAGAACCGGCATGACCCAACCGTTGCAACCTCGAACCTTATTGCCACCCGACAGAAGACTTTTCAGCACTTTTGTCAGGCGACCAAAGAAACGTTCTTGCAACGATTGCTTCATGTCTGTATCGTTAATGCATAAGGCCTGTGACATACCCAAGTATTTATAGGTATTGGTTCGCAGAAGTGATCTTAGGTTAATGGAATCTGAGAGTTCAATCCCTTCAGATTCCACCATCCTTCCTTGTTTTACATGTATCACTGCACATTTATCCACACCAAATTCCATTTTGATAGAATTACTAAAACTTTCAGTAATTTTTAGTAAATCTATCAACTGTGAATTGGTGTGAGCAAACAACTTTAAGTCATCCATGAACAACAAGTGGGATATGACCTGACCGCCCCTGCGTAGCCTATAACCTAACCCTGAACCCTCTAGTAATGTACTAAGAGGATTCAGCGCTAAGCAAAACCACAACGGACTCAGACTGTCCCCCTGGAAGATACCCCGCTCAATTTTAACAAGATCGCCATTACCCTGGATCCGTTGGCATCCTGGATAGCCAAGAACCGTTTTCCATTGCCCCATATATGACCTTAAGAAGGTGCGTAGAGTTGTATTTATTTTATACAACTCCAACACCCTCAAAAGCCATGTATGTGGCACAGAATCATACGCTTTCTTGTAGTCTATCCAACATGCCGCCAGATCCTTTCGGTTACGACAAACTTGTTGGCTAATGGTCATATCAATAAGGAGGAGCTCCTTAGTACCACGAGCCCCCTTCTTACATCCATTCTGGGTGTGTGACATAATTGAATTGAAGTCTATGTGTTTTAATATTTTAGCCCTCAGAATAGACGTAAGAAGTTTATAGACCGATGGCAAACATGTAATCGGCCTATAATTACCGGGCTCTGTGGTACTACCGGTCTTATAGAGCAAGTGGGTTACTCCAGTTGTCATGAAATCTGGGATCGATCCAGATTCTATGGCTGATTGAAATTGGGTTGCTAAACGGTCATGTGAACTACGTAGCCATTTCAGCCAGTAATTGTGCAGTCCATCCGGTCCTGGAGATTTCCAATTGGATAACGACCGGACTGCACTAGTGACATCTTCGCCTGAAATGACTACGTTATCCATCTCTGGAATATGTTCACATGCCCGTTCAACATCCCGAATCCAACCACCCTCAGTGTGGCCAATAGGCGCCGACCATATGCTACGCCAAAATCTGTATGTGGCATCTGTATCCGGCAACTGCCCATTAGCCACATCTTGGTCTGGTCGGTCCCAGTTTCTATAAACCCACTTTTGGTCCCTTTGAAATGTACGATTCAACATATACCGGTCCACGCGTTTTTTATATCTGCGTATCCGATTTGCCCACCCATAGACTTTCTGCTTTAGGAAGTCAATGCGCTCTGTGATCCGAGATGTATATTCATGAGGACTGATGCCAGTCCCCAAGAAGGCTCGGCGCACAAAGCGCATGACCCTGGGACGTGTATTCCCAGACCTAAAGCAGAATAGCTTACCGATAAGTGCCCTTGTCTCAGCAATACGCCGTTCAATTCTGCACTGCCACGCCGGGACAGCAGATCTTTGTCGCATGACAGTGTCATGTTCTTGGAACTTGACACCTGCCATACGACATGCCGCCACGGCGGCGCAGTACAGAATTGAGTGCGTATCACCAAGATTTTCACTATTTTCTAGAAAACTACTTAATAGCGAATCAAGGGCACCTACCAGCGCCATATTTCGTCTATGCATAGGCAACCGGGGCAGGCGGGGCCTAATTGTTGGTGACATGTACCGATATTGCTCAATCGCACATTTCAAAGCATCCATAACCTTCTCATTGTACTGAATACTTACGTTACAAACCATATCATCCACCTCCACAACGGCATCATTATTACCCGTCCGCGGTGTAACTGTGTTTACGGGAGCACTAGCGGGTTGGACGTGAACGGCCTGGCTCGTAGGTAAGTATTCTGAGCGTAGCCTATCAAGTACGACGTTATCCAGCCTGTTACTACGCTGGATAACTCGCACCTGATCCGACAATCGTTGAGCCGTAACGTTGATACCTGGTTCCAAGGCCTGAAACAGAAGGAGCATGCGACTGCGATACGCAGTGAGTTTAGTCCCCCCCTCTGTAACCCCAAAATATGCGCGCATGACGTTTTCGTTGATGGATTCCGTCCATCGCATGCGCTGCACATTACCACCAGCAGCGAGGACCCTGTTTGAGACCGGTGGGTCTCGTGGTCCCAGGCAGGCTGGCGGCCGGCCTCTGCCTCTCCGACGCACAGGTGACGGCGACGACGGTGGCGAGAAGTACTCGTCGCTTGAGCTCGACGCAACTGCAGCCGCTGGCGATGTTGGCGGAGGCCTCGCCGGCTGCGAGGCGGAGCTCAGCGACGAGCCCGGGGTTGTTATTTGTGCTCGAAGTCGTATCGTGGCATTTCTGGTCAACATTTTTCGTTATTTATTTGTATATCTTGGTATTTCTTTTGACAGTTTTAACGTCATCGTATTTATTTTTCTAATTGTTTTGCTTGTGATATATATAGACATATTTTATTAAGATACGTATTTCTTTGATCTTCTTGTAATTCAGATTGATTTATAATATATGTATTAACTTTGATAAATTATATAAATTCAAAAATATAAACAACAAAATTTTAGACCCGATGTTGTTATTATTATTATTATTAATCATCAGAAAATTTGTGATAATTAGGAATTGCTTAAAGAAGAAAGAGTGAGGACGTAGTAAAAAGGTGTTTGGTTGTTGGTCATCTTAACTTTATTCTGTTTGCAATCCAATACATTCACCTTGTCACGTTGAAACCAAAGTCAACCACACAATACACGGTTGTACGTCAAAAGCTGGAAGTTAAGAAGGCGAATACCAATTTTATTAGTCCGTAGTAAAAATGAAAATGCACACGTAAACTCTTTGAGCGGAACTCTTTTGAATCATGGCCGCTCCCGTGCACTGTGTGCTATCTACATATATTTGTGTAGTTAGTGTACGTCGAATCCTAGTCGGAGATTGAAACAATGTAAGTATTTACAGAGAAAGTTTGTACCCGGTCTGCGTAGCACATTGCGTTGGCAATGGCTTTATTGTTTTCAGTTGTTAATTTGTAATCAATTGATTCCGGGTAGTCGGCTCACGTCGCGACGTCCTGATGTATCAACTTTGTTTCTGTGACATAACCACATTTGTTACTGTCGCGATACTGTTGCTTTATTTCAATGTAAGTATCATATTAGTTTTATCGGTGGAAGAAATAAACCTTTGCAGAAAGAAACCTTTCAAAACGTACATTATGTGAAAGTTTTTTAATTAGTTGTGCAATTTCTTGCATTAACTGTATTTTGAGTCCATCTTAATGTTCCCACCTTTCCATTGCCTGTCAAATGTTGTATTATATGGTTTTATATAAAATGGGATTCATCATGATCTTAGTGTTTATCTTATCGACTCATCCGTTCGTAAGCCTATTGCTTTTATCACTGACAACGTGGAAAGTATATTATCTCTCTATCTCTATATCCACCGGACACCGATTTAATTCCCGTTTGCTAAAGAGAATTTTAGACTTTTAATTTATAAGAGAAGTCCATAGACGCGCTGTGCAGTCGGGTAGTGAACCCGTGACCTGGTATTAAAGCGCGATAAAAAAGGCGTCACAAAATCGCACGTCTTTAAAAAAATCTTTAAAGTCATTTTAGCTCTATAAATCAATGGTAGACATATCAATCTAAGGTATAATTGGAAAGGCAATTTATTTAAATTTCAGTATAAAGCAATAGATTTGGCTTTTGTTTACCAGGGAATTAAAAAATTAACAAGCAAATGATTAAAACGAAACTTTTTATTTTAACAGAAAAAATCAGCAAAGTACTTAAAAGCAACTTAAAACCTAGTGTTCCCCCGCTAACCCTGATGACCGCTTCCATGCGTTCCCTCATGGAACTTATTAAGGCAACAATAGTCTCTTGAGGAATATTGTCCTATTCTTCAATGGCGGCATTTTGAAGATATTGAAGAGTGGTAGGGGCAGGATCACGTGCCCGTCCTCGCCATTTCAGGTCATCCCAAAGGTGCTCAATAGGAATCAGGTCTGGACTTCCCGCAGGCCAACGCATAATAGGGATCCCGACTTCTTGCAGGCAGTCCCTTACAATGAATACGGTGTGACAACGCGAGACCAACGCATAATAGGGATCCCGACTTCTTGCAGGCAGTCCCTTACAATGAATGCAGTATGACAACGCGCGTTATCATGCATTAGCATGAACCCACTGCCAACAAAACCCGCATAAGGGACCACGTGCTACTCTAAGATTTCGGCTATGTACCGAGGAGCAGTCAGCGACTCTTGTCCATGAGCACCTCCAGTCCGAGAAACACACACAAGGTTTGTTTTGCCGTCGATTGACATATCGTCCCAGAACATGCAGGAGCCACTCCCGTATTCAACTATCTCTTGAATAAGGGCTTGTGCGAATCGTTCCCCTTGCATCCTATACACTCTTATACGCCTGTCACTGCAGTTGAGACAAACCCTCGTCTTAACCGAAAAGAGCACAGGCCCCATTGATTGATTGTCCAATCATCATGTTCTCAAGATTTTTCCACCCGGTCTAACCTACGCTGTGCAGTAAATTTTGGCCCTGTAGCAGCCCTGCGAGCTGCAATTTTCTTCTCCCCTAATCTTTTTCTGATCATGGAGATGCTTAAATTAGTTCTGCGAGCTGATCGAAGTTGTTGCTGCAGTTCAACAGCATTGGAGAACCGATTACGGAAAGACGTCGAAACAATGAAGCGATCATCTCTTTCGGATGTGCAGCGTTATCTTCCAGATTCACGTCTTCGAATGTAGCCACCAGTCTCTTGGTAACGTTGGAACACTCGTCGAACGAAAAAACGACTCAAGTTCAGTTGTCGAGCAACATCACATTGCAGCATCCCTAATTCCAGTGCAATGACTTGAGCGGCTTCATCCGCAGTGGTATTCTTTACGGTTTTTTCTTGCTGCAGTTGTTTACTGTAAGTACAGAAATGCTCAAACTAGAGGCGTGGTCGCACCTTTTGTATACTTGTGTATATTTTATGTAGTAACCTGTCATGTTTGTTTAATTTAAGTGTTCCTGGTACCCACATAAGGTATACAATAGGTGCGACTACAGCTCTAGTTTGAGCGTTTCTGTACTTACTTATAGTGAGCTATTTTCTTGTTGCTTCCTTTTTAGACCGCCTTTTTTACCTGACTACGGCGAAGCCAAAAGGAAGGGTAATGTTTTTGGCAGTCTATGGATGTATGTATGTATGTATGTTCCTCCGTAGCGCCTAAACTACTGAAACGATTTTAATAAATGGATTGTCAATAGATTCGTAATAATAGCCCGGGTGACATAGGCTGATAGGCTATATAAATGTTATCAAAATTTTCTATTATGGAATTAATACTTTAGATTCCAACCTAAAAAAGAACTAAACTGAGATAATCATTACGCGTTTGGTATCAAAGGTATTGGTGAGCACATTACAAATATGTACCTACATAAATTATACTGTTTTAGTCAAAATATAAGTTTAAAACGCGGTTTTACTTAAAATTCGTGCGATTCAGACGCTTTGCGTTAGGTACCAATTTTACTTTCTTTCTTCCTTTACATAATTATGACGATGTAAATATTGCTCGCTTAGTTAACATGCCCCATCGGGATACGGAAAAGGATAAAAAAAAAATAAGTTTAAAAACTATAACCCGAGGGGATCTGAAAAGGACGACACAAGAAATTTCGTCCTTTTCAGACCCCCTTTTTAACGTAGTCGGGTTATAGTTTTTAATTACGTAGTCGGGTTATAGTTTTTAAACTTATGTTTTTAGTTTAATACTTTGCCGTATCCCGATGCGGCATGTTAAGGCCTTGCCACACGGCACAATTTTACCACTGATCAAATTTTCAATCCAATTGGCTTTGCCCGTCTACACGACTCAATCAAATCACTGATTTTCATTCCGTCCACCCGATTGGTTAAAATCTGGTGGTACCGCCCACCCGATGAACTTGAGTTGGACGACTGGCGTCTACACGTCACGATTTCATCAAGTGATTTAGTCAAGTTCGACGTAAAATTGTGCCGTGTGGCAAGGCCTTTAACTAATCGTGCAATATTTACATTGTAATATTTAAAGGAAGAAAGAAAGCAAAACAAGATAGGTAGCGCAAAGCGTCTGAACCGCGTGAATTGTAAGTACAAACGCGTTTAAAACTTAGGTATATTTTGACTCAAGCAATATAATATATGTACATATTTGTAATTTGCTCACTAATACCTTTCTTTTGATACGAAACACGTAATTATTATCTCAGTTTAGTTTTTTTAGGTTGGAATCTAAAGTGTTAATTCCATAATAGAAAATGTTGATAAATTTATATAGCCTATGTCACCCGGGCCATTATTACGAATCTATTGACACCCCATCTATTAAAATCAGTTCAATAGTTTAGGCGCTACGGTCGAACATACAAACGTACCTACATACATAGACTGCCAAAAACATTACCCTTCCTTTTGGCTTCGCCGTAGTAGTCGGGTAAAAAATATAAACTAATCATGCGTTTAGTCAATTGACTCCCTGGTAACTAATCACGATTAAGTAAAATATAATAGCTGAAATTAGAAACACTAGTAGGTAAATACTTAAATATCTATTCGAAATGTTTTTCAAATATAAAAATTATAATCAAAAATATTCTAATATTCTAATCATTTTAGTCGTTTGAAAACTACAAACTATGCACTGTAAAGTTATCATGCGTGGTTTACGGCAGTATACGTAGGAGAGGTCGATTTATTTTTATTCAAATGTAAGTTATGTTCCAGTTGGTTGTATAAAACAAATAGTAAAATATCTTCTAAAGTGTTGTGATGTGAGTTTGTGTTGGCGCGTCGCAAGGAGCAGCAATGCTTTTAGCGCGTGTTGTTATGCAGCGGTGCACCTCGCTTCGCCGCGCGGGCGAGCGGGCGGCGCGGCGGCGAGCGGACTCGGCGCCCTCATAAATTCCGATTTATCGCCCAACCTGCCGAACTTTCTGGACGCCTCACTCACCTCTCAACCACGGAAACCTTATTTTATTTAACTTCTTTATACTGTTCCCTAGTTCCGCGTCTACTCCGATAACAGCCAATTAAACAATTATTTCACCAACTTATTTTTGCTCCAATAAGGTTTGTTTATTTCATTTACTGATTAACTATTTACCTATCTCTATTTTTGGGTATTTTGTTTCCTGCCAGATTACATACAAAAGCACATATATCCGTTGTTTGATAACCGCACAGCGAACACATAAACACTCCATAAGTAATAGGTTTATGCAAGCAAATAAATATTACTTTCATGTCACAAGCAAAAAACCCTTCTGATTGTTCCGTATAAATATGAAACAACAAAACAAAAAGGAAAAGGAAATTATTTCACGTTTGAGTAACAAAACACAAAGGTGTAGTTTATTTGCATTCGCATCAGCGTTAAGGCGAGGTTGCAGTACAGTGCGTAGCTCGACCTCACCCCCCGCAAAAACAAAAACACGTCGGTGGCGTCAGCGAGTGAGCGGGGGGAGGGGAGGGAGGGTTTCGTGTGTGCGTGTGCCACAGCGCAGCGAATAAAAAACCGTAGATGAGCTATGCGAACTTCAATAGTGGCACATTAAAAACAGGCTAAATGTCTCATTTGGCTTTAGTCGCGTATGCGCTGCGGTCGAAAGCGCTCGCTACTGCTACTCGCGTGTGTGTACGTTACATTCGAAAATGCAGTATAATAAATTCAGTATCACAAATAATAGAGTGAATAAAAAAATTTGCATTTAGCGAGTGTAAAAGAGAAGCAGTATTGTGCGTGTTCAAAGACTAAAAAACAAAGTATCCAGATGGGACATTAAATACTGATGTGTGTTTTTGTCGAGTAATAAAAGTGATCTGAGGCTGAATCAACACAATATATTATTATTATAGAAATACAAAATCATACGTAAGTTACAAACATTGACGGATGATCAAAGTCCATTCACTAGTTCTTGTTTTTTTCTTTTTTCAAACAGTAACCATAGTTGGTATTAAACAACTAAGTAGATTGTACTGCACAGTTTTCGCTGCCGACCCACCGTACCCCTGGCAGTATCCCTGCTGTAAGCTTAACCGTACTCTCAGATAATATTGTTGTGTAATAAGTTTATTAATTTCAGTTCATTAATTTCAAGTTCTACTATTTTTGGGATCATTCCCAGTAGCTCTATTGAACAGTTCTATGAAAGAACTGTCCTACTTCTATTAGCACAACTTGATGAGGAGAATAGAACTAATGGGATAAGTAATAGGAAATGTCCCAGTCTAGTTCTATGTATGTTTTTACAAGGGTATTCAATAGAACTACTGGGAATGATCTCACGACATCGCGCTCATATATCCGAATGCATATGTTTTGTAGACGTTCATTTGTTTAAAGTGTAAAACAAATGAACGTCTACAAAACAAATGAACGCCTACAAAATGAATGAACGCCTACAAAACAAATAAACGTCTACAAAACAAATGACTTACAGAAAGTGATCAGCTATCGATAGTGATTGCAAAAAACAGGTGCATGCGATTTTCAACCTAATTGACATAAGTCAGAATTTATAATTTTACTATTTACGTAACATGACGGAGCTTACGAGTGGCACGCATCGCGAAAAGCGTACGCACACTAATATAAATATGTCAAAACGACACACTAAGAATTAGATAAGAAGTGTAAGTGAGATAGCACATCTAATCGCAAGCGCGAAATAACGAAAGATAAACATATATTCTCTGGACCGACGCGCATTGTAACATCATGCTGACCGTTTCACAAACAATAATTTGACTCATATGCGACATGATCACTTTGTCTGTCTTGAGTAAATTCAATTCGCCTGAAAGTAAATTTGATTAATTCATTTAAGGTAGAGAAATAAAAAGTCGATGTGATTTATTTATAACATTTACTAAAAAAGTAAATTTTATTCTTCTCATTTCATTCAATAGAAACCTAAAACAGTACGTTAATATAAAGACTGTGCGCTGCGGACCCACCGTAGGCCTGGCAATACCCCTGGGGCTATGGTGGGTCTTTTAAAGCTTAGCTTTTTAAATGACTACCAGAAAGTGATCAGCTATCGATAGTGATTGCAAAAAACAGGTGCATGCGATTTTCAACCTTATTGACAATTCATGACAAACTCTTTTTTTGTTTTTTCTCGCTTTCTGGCATTATTACGTTAGTAAAATTATAAATTCTGACTTATGTCAATTAGGTTGAAAATCGCATGCACCTGTTTTTTGCAATCACTATCGATAGCTGATCACTTTCTGTAAGTCATTTGTTTTGTAGACGTTTATTTGTTTTGTAGGCGTTCATTCATTTTGTAGGCGTTCATTTGTTTTGTAGACGTTCATTTGTTTTACACTTTAAACAAATGAACGTCTACAAAACATATGCATTCGGATATATGAGCGCGATGTCGTGAGATCATTCCCAGTAGTTCTATTGAATACCCTTGTAAAAACATACATAGAACTAGACTGGGACATTTCCTATTACTTATCCCATTAGTTCTATTCTCCTCATCAAGTTGTGCTAATAGAATTAGGACAGTTCTTTCATAGAACTGTTCAATAGAGCTACTGGGAATGATCCCAAAAATAGTAGAACTTGAAATTAATGAACTGAAATTAATAAACTTATTACACAACAATATTATCTGAGAGTACGGTTAAGCTTACAGCAGGGATACTGCCAGGGGTACGGTGGGTCGGCAGCGAAAACTGTGCAGTACAATCTACTTAGTTGTTTAATACCAACTATGGTTACTGTTTGAAAAAAGAAAAAAACAAGAACTAGTGAATGGACTTTGATCATCCGTCAATGTTTGTAACTTACGTATGATTTTGTATTTCTATAATAATAATATATTGTGTTGATTCAGCCTCAGATCACTTTTATTACTCGACAAAAACACACATCAGTATTTAATGTCCCATCTGGATACTTTGTTTTTTAGTCTTTGAACACGCACAATACTGCTTCTCTTTTACACTCGCTAAATGCAAATTTTTTTATTCACTCTATTATTTGTGATACTGAATTTATTATACTGCATTTTCGAATGTAACGTACACACACGCGAGTAGCAGTAGCGAGCGCTTCCGACCGCAGCGCATACGCGACTAAAGCCAAATGAGACATTTAGCCTGTTTTTAATGTGCCACTATTGAAGTTCGCATAGCTCATCTACGGTTTTTTATTCGCTGCGCTGTGGCACACGCACACACGAAACCCCCCCTCCCCTCCCCCCGCTCACTCGCTGACGCCACCGACGTGTTTTTGTTTTTGCGGGGGGTGAGGTCGAGCTACGCACTGTACTGCAACCTCGCCTTAACGCTGATGCGAATGCAAATAAACTACACCTTTGTGTTTTGTTACTCAAACGTGAAATAATTTCCTTTTCCTTTTTGTTTTGCTGTTTCATATTTATACGGAACAATCAGAAGGGTTTTTTGCTTGTGACATGAAAGTAATATTTATTTGCTTGCATAAACCTATTACTTATGGAGTGTTTATGTGTTCGCTGTGCGGTTATCAAACAACGGATATATGTGCTTTTGTATGTAATCTGGCAGGAAACAAAATACCCAAAAATAGAGATAGGTAAATAGTTAATAAGTAAATGAAATAAACAAACCTTATTGGAGCAAAAATAAGTTGGTGAAATAATCGTTTAATTGGCTGTTATCGGAGTAGACGCGGAACTAGGGAACAGTATAAAGAAGTTAAATAAAATAAGGTTTCCGTGTTTGAGAGGCGAGTGAGGCGTCCAGAAAGTTCGGCAGGTTGGGCGATAAATCGGAATTTATGAGGGCGCCGAGTCCGCTCGCCGCCGCGCCGCCCGCTCGCCCGCGCGGCGAAGCGAGGTGCACCGCTGCATAACAACACGCGCTAAAAGCATTGCTGCTCCTTGCGACGCGCCAACACAAACTCACATCACAACACTTTAGAAGATATTTTACTATTTGTTTTATGCAACCAACTGGAACATAACTTACATTTGAATAAAAATAAATCGACCTCTCCTACGTATACTGCCGTAAACCACGCATGATAACTTTACAGTGCATAGTTTGTAGTTTTCAAACGACTAAAATGATTAGAATATTAGAATATTTTTGATTATAATTTTTATATTTGAAAAACATTTCGAATAGATATTTAAGTATTTACCTACTAGTGTTTCTAATTTCAGCTATTATATTTTACTTAATCGTGATTAGTTACCAGGGAGTCAATGGACTAAACGCATGATTAGTTTATATTTTTTACCCGACTACTACGGCGAAGCCAAAAGGAAGGGTAATGTTTTTGGCAGTCTATGTATGTAGGTACGTTTGTATGTTCGACCGTAGCGCCTAAACTATTGAACTGATTTTAATAGATGGGGTGTCAATAGATTCGTAATAATGGCCCGGGTGACATAGGCTATATAAATTTATCAACATTTTCTATTATGGAATTAACACTTTAGATTCCAACCTAAAATAACTAAACTGAGATAATAATTACGTGTTTCGTATCAAAAGAAAGGTATTAGTGAGCAAATTACAAATATGTACATATATTATATTGCTTGAGTCAAAATATACCTAAGTTTTAAACGCGTTTGTACTTACAATTCACGCGGTTCAGACGCTTTGCGCTACCTATCTTGTTTTGCTTTCTTTCTTCCTTTAAATATTACAATGTAAATATTGCACGATTAGTTAAAGGCCTTGCCACACGGCACAATTTTACGTCGAACTTGACTAAATCACTTGATGAAATCGTGACGTGTAGACGCCAGTCGTCCAACTCAAGTTCATCGGGTGGGCGGTACCACCAGATTTTAACCAATCGGGTGGACGGAATGAAAATCAGTGATTTGATTGAGTCGTGTAGACGGGCAAAGCCAATTGGATTGAAAATTTGATCAGTGGTAAAATTGTGCCGTGTGGCAAGGCCTTAACATGCCGCATCGGGATACGGCAAAGTATTAAACTAAAAACATAAGTTTAAAAACTATAACCCGACTACGTAATTAAAAACTATAACCCGACTACGTTAAAAAGGGGGTCTGAAAAGGACGAAATTTCTTGTGTCGTCCTTTTCAGATCCCCTCGGGTTATAGTTTTTAAACTTATTTTTTTTTTATCCTTTTCCGTATCCCGATGGGGCATGTTAACTAAGCGAGCAATATTTACATCGTCATAATTATGTAAAGGAAGAAAGAAAGTAAAATAGGTACCTAACGCAAAGCGTCTGAATCGCACGAATTTTAAGTAAAACCGCGTTTTAAACTTATATTTTGACTAAAACAGTATAATTTATGTAGGTACATATTTGTAATGTGCTCACCAATACCTTTGATACCAAACGCGTAATGATTATCTCAGTTTAGTTCTTTTTTAGGTTGGAATCTAAAGTATTAATTCCATAATAGAAAATTTTGATAACATTTATATAGCCTATCAGCCTATGTCACCCGGGCTATTATTACGAATCTATTGACAATCCATTTATTAAAATCGTTTCAGTAGTTTAGGCGCTACGGAGGAACATACATACATACATACATCCATAGACTGCCAAAAACATTACCCTTCCTTTTGGCTTCGCCGTAGTCAGGTAAAAAAGGCGGTCTAAAAAGGAAGCAACAAGAAAATAGCTCACTATAAGTAAGTACAGAAACGCTCAAACTAGAGCTGTAGTCGCACCTATTGTATACCTTATGTGGGTACCAGGAACACTTAAATTAAACAAACATGACAGGTTACTACATAAAATATACACAAGTATACAAAAGGTGCGACCACGCCTCTAGTTTGAGCATTTCTGTACTTACAGTAAACAACTGCAGCAAGAAAAAACCGTAAAGAATACCACTGCGGATGAAGCCGCTCAAGTCATTGCACTGGAATTAGGGATGCTGCAATGTGATGTTGCTCGACAACTGAACTTGAGTCGTTTTTTCGTTCGACGAGTGTTCCAACGTTACCAAGAGACTGGTGGCTACATTCGAAGACGTGAATCTGGAAGATAACGCTGCACATCCGAAAGAGATGATCGCTTCATTGTTTCGACGTCTTTCCGTAATCGGTTCTCCAATGCTGTTGAACTGCAGCAACAACTTCGATCAGCTCGCAGAACTAATTTAAGCATCTCCATGATCAGAAAAAGATTAGGGGAGAAGAAAATTGCAGCTCGCAGGGCTGCTACAGGGCCAAAATTTACTGCACAGCGTAGGTTAGACCGGGTGGAAAAATCTTGAGAACATGATGATTGGACAATCAATCAATGGGGCCTGTGCTCTTTTCGGTTAAGACGAGGGTTTGTCTCAACTGCAGTGACAGGCGTATAAGAGTGTATAGGATGCAAGGGGAACGATTCGCACAAGCCCTTATTCAAGAGATAGTTGAATACGGGAGTGGCTCCTGCATGTTCTGGGACGATATGTCAATCGACGGCAAAACAAACCTTGTGTGTGTTTCTCGGACTGGAGGTGCTCATGGACAAGAGTCGCTGACTGCTCCTCGGTACATAGCCGAAATCTTAGAGTAGCACGTGGTCCCTTATGCGGGTTTTGTTGGCAGTGGGTTCATGCTAATGCATGATAACGCGCGTTGTCATACTGCATTCATTGTAAGGGACTGCCTGCAAGAAGTCGGGATCCCTATTATGCGTTGGTCTCGCGTTGTCACACCGTATTCATTGTAAGGGACTGCCTGCAAGAAGTCGGGATCCCTATTATGCATTGGCCTGCGGGAAGTCCAGACCTGATTCCTATTGAGCACCTTTGGGATGACCTGAAATGGCGAGGACGGGCACGTGATCCTGCCCCTACCACTCTTCAATATCTTCAAAATGCCGCCATTGAAGAATAGGACAATATTCCTCAAGAGACTATTGTTGCCTTAATAAGTTCCATGAGGGAACGCATGGAAGCGGTCATCAGGGTTAGCGGGGGAACACTAGGTTTTAAGTTGCTTTTAAGTACTTTGCTGATTTTTTCTGTTAAAATAAAAAGTTTCGTTTTAATCATTTGCATTAGCTTGTTAATTTTTTAATTCCCTGGTAAACAAAAGCCAAATCTATTGCTTTATACTGAAATTTAAATAAATTGCCTTTCCAATGATACCTTAGATTGATATGTCTACCATTGATTTATAGAGCTAAAATGACTTTAAAGATTTTTTTAAAGACGTGCGATTTTGTGACGCCTTTTTTATCGCGCTTTAATACCAGGTCACGGGTTCACTACCCGACTGCACAGCGCGTCTATGGACTTCTCTTATAAATTAAAAGTCTAAAATTCTCTTTAGCAAACGGGAATTAAATCGGTGTCCGGTGGATATAGAGATAGAGAGATAATATACTTTCCACGTTGTCAGTGATAAAAACAATAGGCTTACGAACGGATGAGTCGATAAGATAAACACTAAGATCATGATGAATCCCATTTTATATAAAACCATATAATACAACATTTGACAGGCAATGGAAAGGTGGGAAGATTAAAATGGACTCAAAATACAGTTAATGCAAGAAATTGCACAACTAATTAAAAAACTTTCACATAATGTACGTTTTGAAAGGTTTCTTTCTGCAAAGGTTTATTTCTTCCACCGATAAAACTAATATGATACTTACATTGAAATAAAGCAACAGTATCGCGACAGTAACAAATGTGGTTATGTCACAGAAACAAAGTTGATACATCAGGACGTCGCGACGTGAGCCGACTACCCGGAATCAATTGATTACAAATTAACAACTGAAAACAATAAAGCCATTGCCAACGCAATGTGCTACGCAGACCGGGTACAAACTTTCTCTGTAAATACTTACATTGTTTCAATCTCCGACTAGGATTCGACGTACACTAACTACACAAATATATGTAGATAGCACACAGTGCACGGGAGCGGCCATGATTCAAAAGAGTTCCGCTCAAAGAGTTTACGTGTGCATTTTCATTTTTACTACGGACTAATAAAATTGGTATTCGCCTTCTTAACTTCCAGCTTTTGACGTACAACCGTGTATTGTGTACCTATGTAAATGTCTCCGACGTGATTCACATCAGCCGAGGTGATATCTAAGTTGTAACAAGGGAAAGACTCGTTGTTTTATGTATGAGGCCTTTTCAATTCATTTGGACGATTCTCTTGTACCTTTGTCCCTTCTGGGTCAGTTATTTATTGCTGGTGTTTCGCACTAAATCTACCAAGTGCGTGTATTTTCATGAGAATCCTCCGGTAGTACGTCACACCCAACACAAACGACAATCTCGCCACTATTGTCCGCTTTCGGTTGGCGGAACGGAGCGGATCTATATAACTAATACACTTTGCTCCGACGAGCAGCTCCAGCAATGTGTAAAATGTGTAACCAATCACGTGGCTGAGATCGCGTAAAATTAGACAAGTAAGGTGGGAATAAATTGCAGAGGGTACAAGAGGCGACGTGTTACACGTGCCCTTGAATTATACACGCGCCGGCGCTCCATCTGCGAGGCTCTAGTGCATAAGAAATCACCGGTGGATCGTGTGCTCGCGCCGCCGTTTACGATTCATATGGTACCAATAAAATGTTCCATTGTACTGAATTATCATTCATAGCGGAATGCACCTAACTATAAAGCAATATAAAATATTGTGCGATATGAAACTTCATGGTACTACATAATTTGAAATTCATAACACGTGCAATCGTGAGCGCCGTTCAGCAAAATAGGAAGTGTAATAAAATATTTGTGACTGAAATGCTATAACTGAAATAGAGTGCATACCTCGTAAAATTCACAATACCGGGCCATCCTCACAATGCCGTGATATTTTATATTATAGCTCTTCATATTAATAGACTGCATCGTATAAGTTTTATGTTCAGGTATGCGGAGAACTGAGGCATAACCTTTAATTGAATAAAGACGGGTTGTGGTTTGACGCATACACCGTACAGTCGATCACGACTTGTAAGTTCAATAAACAATAGTCGCTTGCATAAAATCTCGTTGTGTAAATAATAAAATCAAATAAAATATACGGTAGAGCTGTACTGACTGTGTACCGTGAGCGTCTGTACGAGTACCTTATTTGAACAGATGGAACTGTACACGTAAGATAAGGATTCCCTTCCCCGCCAATATGTTTCAATTTAAACTAAGCCGCTTGTCGATACGAGCTCGCTCTGGAATATCTTCCGATTCCAACTGGATTTTACGATAACAAAAATAATGTTGAAAAAACTACCAGTAAACAATGCCTACTAGTTGTTTGTTGATAAAAAATAGAGTTAAGTTATATAAATGTCGTAGGTTACAGTCTCATCTAAAGGTACAGTTTCTTACACTCTCATATATTTCTATATCCATAAGTTGCGAACTAAACGCGCTCGTAAGAAGTTCTAAGATGGTAAACTGTGTGTGTTCAATCGAATCCGTCGGCACATAGCTTGAGATCCAAATTGCGAGGCTTTAACGTGAACTTTGCTCCGGGCAATAAAAATTTCGTAGTACAAACAAGCAATCAGTAGCATTTGCGAAGTCGCCCTGGGCAAACAGCCGCTCGGATCGGCCGAGCCCGCTCAGCTACTTGTCAAAGACTACTCCGATTCTTCCACTGTATTTTTTAACCAAATCACATCGGACCGGATGGTGTTTTAAGCTTAAAGGATTTTAAGCTTAAAACACCTCTACTTACTCCGTAAGTGCATAAACATGAGTGTAGACTCAACCTCCAAGGGGTACTTAAGCTCTTAAAGCTCTTTTGACATTCTGAACAAATTAGGTATTTTATGCGATTATGCACCGTAGTATAGCTAATTTGGTAATATTCCAATTATATCTCCAAAGCCATTCTTCGTTGGTCCGGCAATACCGACTGTACCAAAAACGTTGTAGTTAAACATTTTTGAAACATTCCTGAACCTATTTGCTTTCAAACATGCTGCGATCATACATATCTATGGAAAAAATAAAATTGGCCAGAATATAATCAAAGCGACTTGAAAATGATGGCAAACCGTGGAACAAAACTAAATCTAGCTTGCATTCGAATTAGGTAAAGGCAGTCAGTCCCGGTGGTGATAGTGGGTAGTACGAATCGCAATACAAAAGATTGTTTTGCTTTGAGTACTTTAAGCGAAACTTTCGGACTTTATCGGCGAGAACTCAGTGAATCAGTCGAGTAGGGACCATTCATGCGTGAACGTAAAAAGGATTCGGTAAACAACATTTTTGCGATAAAAGTGATGGAGAATTGTATTTTTCTACGTTTTACTCGATATCATTTAAGTAAATCGCCGTTTTGCAAAGCTATTACTCGTGTATTAGCGAGTTTGTTTGTAGTGTTATTGTGAAATGAACAACGCATTAGCTAAGGCGGTAGGATCGCCACACTTCGTGTTGTAGGTTTCAGTGTATGAAGCGACACAAGAATAATTTGAAGAATAAATATTACAACAATATTTGAGGAATCGACAGGATAAACATATCTTAAACTTGTAATAGAGTCCTCCAGTCGAATTTTGGCCACAGCGGCCAGTCGCAACGAGGATTGGCCAACTGCGCAGGAGATATTATATAGAATTTAGTCACTCTCCATTCATAGTCTACTTAATTGGACAGCATAATCGTCACAACTGGGGAGATATTGGGTGCAAGACCAAAAAAACTTAAGCTTGGTTTTCAAGACTCTTGTGTAACATCGCCAATTTCCCAACTCGAAGCTTCTGTTCGATAGTTCTTACGCACCAGAAAAGCCAGTATCACTTTATGCTTAAGCCGGGAATCGAACCTGAGACTTCATGATTTGCAGTCACACACACTATAGTTGGACAACACTAAGCATAAAATCACAATAAAAAATAATGAATATCAGAAGCAAGAGGAAAGTCTTTGTCTCACCTCGAGCTAAACATTGTTTTTATTTTACTTAAAACAATAATCAACATTGTAAGTTGGTAAAGTGTATATTTATAAAACATTGTTACTTATAATCCCTAAATCTACATAAAATCCGTAACAACCTATAAATGTAATTTAATATGTAACAATGTAAGCTAAAACATTCCCCCACAACACAACACACAAAACATTTAATTACTCCGAAACTTATTCAAAGTACAACTCGTGAACTGAACAACTACAATTATTTTATGACCACGAATCCAATAAAATCATCTACAACATAATAACTCGAGACACAATAATATATCCATAAATCGTTGAACATCGGAACACGTGTGCAAAACCGAATAGATTACGGTTCCGAGCGATGTGAATATTTCTGGCAACAGACAGAGCGCGCAATGCGTCAAATGCCAATAACGTATTTTTGTCAAAGAGGAGGTATGTATGCTCACCTACAGGCGTTCCTACATGCTTACCCACTAAGACTACCGCCACATTTTCCGTCAATGTCCCTTGACTGCTGAGAGGCGCCATCGCAGTTATTATACTTTTGGCATTACCCACCACCACTAGGGCACCATTTTTTTTTTTTTTTGTGTCCGGTTGGAAAATCCTCATGGAGTCGCTCCGCCCTGGGGGGGAGGACGAAGGGGACTGTCAGACTCTTACTGACTAAAAACCAACCCGTGCTCTTCATGTACCCATGTGTCGGAGGGTAGGGTTTCACCGAAGCATTCCTCGCTACCCCGCGACGGGTATTGGCGGGCCCCGATCGAAACTCCCTTGGCGGCGGATGAAGGTGTTGGGTTCCGCCGCCAAAACATCCAGCAGCCGAAAATGATAGGGAGGATGGCAACGCAACACCGCATCCCCTCTTCCTCTGCAGCCCCACCGCGACGCAACGATGGTGCGCCCCCATTTGGTCGCGGGAGATAGGGCGTGGGGCAACGCAACACCGACACGCCTCTCCTCCCGCGACCGCACCCGACTGCGAGGGACAGACAAAACTGTCCCCCGCACCCGCACCTTGGAACGCATCCTACGCAGGCCTCACCCAAGCCCACGTGGAGCGTCCCCGTCCCGGGATCCCGCTTAGCTTCACCGTGGGTGTACCTTAAACCCACATTTACTGAGCCCCCCACCACGACAAGGTGGAGATCCCACGGGGGGACCACTAGGGCACCATAATAATTATCTTCGAGCAAGGCTTAACTTCTAAAACCACTGTCTTAGCCGTAAAGAGCTATTTATGAGATGACTTTCTAGTTTTCATGCTACCGTTTTGCCGAAAAGATTTTGACAAAATTTCATTACCCAAACAAATTTTAGCAACCTTTTTTTATACCATTGCAATATTTCGAATGATTTTAGTACGACTATTTTTATTTGGTCAAATTTTTACATGGCAAAATATTACCAAGTATAATGTCATTACGGCATTTGGTCTTTAATCAAATGATTTATTACAGCAAACAATCTTCAGACAATAAACGTTTGGTGATATTAGTTTATGTATGGTTTAAGTAGTTAGAGTAGGTTAATTATTGAAAAATGGTAAGGTTAGGTTAGGTTAGAACTGTGACGCACGAGCCGAGCGAGCGAAGCGAGCGGTGCCGCGGTAGCGGCTGGCGAGTGCCAGAAACGACTTGCATTAATATAAAAAAGAGATTGTTTTTAGTAGGTAACCCGAAACTGAACTATTTAGATTAGGATAATTATTGATTTTGCGTAAAAACTGTTATTCCAACTGAAATATTTGACTAAATAAAAAATGTTAAAAGTACTAGTTGGTAAACAAGTTATAGTTTAAACGTTCATTTCCCAAACATTAGGTTTGCGTTACAATTTTTTGTGAATAGATTTTTTGCTAAGTAATAATTTGGCAAATGAAATTACGCGAAAAATTTTTTGGGAAGTGACAGTTTGTCAAAATCCTTTCGGTCAAACAAGGGAGACCCAGTAAAACTATCTAAGCCCTATTATACGTAGAACAACATCCGAAATATACATATTTACAGTGAAACATCAACAGTCTAATACAGAGACCTTCACTATTTGTTCAACTAAAGTATAACTCTCACTTGCCGTCCACAATAGGGCAAACACGACATCCTTATTACCACAGCCTAGGACGTCTAAAGAGCCTCCTTTCAGCTCGTCACGCATAATATACAGACCTAAATCAACCCTCAAATGAATAACGAAATTTACTGAAGTTTTATATAAATAAGGCTACACTTTTGCCAGTCCACGCCCGAAGGAGTAGACGGACCTCAGTAGGTAATCTAAACAATACTTCAGTTACTAAGGGGAAAGGAGATATATCACGCTAATATTTTTTCAGAAGGGTTATCATGCGTTTTACTTCCAAGTAGTGAAATTTTAATAGTATATTAATTAAATACGTGCTGAACATTTCTCGGAAGAAAAACCTCCAAATCCTAAGTCCTGTAAAACCTTAGTTTACTTGAACCTCAATTATCGGACTCAAGATTACAACAAACTGGGCCAGTGGAGTAAATATAAATCCAAACAAGAAAGTTCCAGAAAATTTTATACATAAATTTTATCATCGACGTAACCGCTATGATCATGATCAACATTATTATGACGCCATAGACGTATAGGCTGGTGTGAGTTTTTGTGAAGACGTGCGCCAATATTTTACAGATATTGCTCGCACAACGCCAACTTATTGAATTAATTTCTCATTTTACAACCACTTATCTGTTCCGTACCAGGAATTTATTGTAAACAATTACTCGTAAATAAGTTCAAGGTTTCGGTGAAACAAGGGAAAATCGAGTTTCCCGTAACACAAGTTCGGAGTGTGTAAATGTAATTTCCGAACAAAGCTTTTTTACTCGAGCTGAGCCACTGACGGGTAGACGTTGTATTTTGCTCCAAATTGGCAGTGAAATTGACTATCAAGAAGATTTGAAATGTTACGAAATTTTTTAGGCATCTTTTTCAAAATCTGCATGTCAAATATCTTCTGCTCTGGAAAAACAGGATAAACAGAGTTACATGATACAGTTTTACTAATTAACAAGATTACTTACAGTCATAATGAATCGCTTGATGTGTATAGCGTTTGCTAAGAAAAGTAAAGCCCGCATGTGGTACCATTATCTGCAGGAACAACTCTGAACTCACACAACGGATTTCAGATAACATTACAGTAACTCAAACATTACTTAATAAACTTTTCGGACTTTTGAAGATGTTGGGAAGCGCTTAGTTAATTGACATTTATTTTATAAGTGATATAAAATATAAAGAAGAAACGGGTAAATAAATGTTATTTTAAAAGGTATACATAATCGTAGGATTTTATTTAATAATTTGGTGCTGTATAGCGATCACGCAGACAACGTCGCGGGCAGCAGCTAGTAAGTAATATATTAGTTTCTACTATAGTCCTTAGATTACAAAATGCGCGTAGCAGTAACGGTTGTTAACTTATACGTCCCAAATAAAAATATAAACAATATGAATGGATCAGCAATCTACAGTAGAAATGGTAAGAAAATACAACAGTAACTATGGTATTTCAATTTTCAAATACAAAGAACAGATACGTGAGTGCTCTAGTATATAGTTTACGATGTTAATACTAATAAGAACCGTTCAAACAGCTGCATAGTGCCCCAGGGATAAAATCATGCACATGTATAATTGTATATATTTCACGAGTGGCATTCGTAGGCACAAGAAGCTCACATTATCGCCGCGGCAGAACAAGGTTCTTGTAATAAATTGTAAATAATTTACATAACACAATGTTCCGAGGTAACGAACGGAGAAGCTCTGAGGACACAGTTATGAACTGAATAGGTATAATTCGGCACTCTCGTAGAAACTTGTTTCATTAAATTTAAATTTAGCTTCTGCTTATTAATTCAAAGAAACGCCCGACGTCTTCGCGAATTCAGCACTGGGAAAAAAGTTTCCTTCATTGATACATTTTATTGTTCAGTTTTGGGTATCACCGATGATTTTTAAACAGCTCATTGATGTATTCAGAATACTTATTTCACTAACTTACTTTCTTATGCCCGCTCATTGCTAGCATTGTCTTCGTATTCTTTTGTTAAGAATTACTAATCACAATTGCTCATTTATAAAGAATTTGAAAAGATGCCGTGATTGACATATTTTAAGGGCTCGGAATAAGAAATAGAGTTAATACAAATGACATGCAGGTGATTATAATTATTTTTGACTGGTAAAGAAACTACACTAACTCCACTTAAGGCGAAATGACGCCAGGTCGAAAATCGATAAATTTTACAAATTTCATAGCGTTTAAATAGACATAGATACTTACTTATTAGCATATAACTAAATCTCTACAAAGGTTCTGTAATATATACTATTCAGTAATAGACAAAATCTATAACAATATCACACATTATAAAAGTGATTTAGATTAGTTAGCTCTATTACATATTTTAGAAATGTAAGAAGTAAGTAACTGTAATTAAGCAGATATTGAGCTTACCCACCAAGCATCACAATGTTCTACTCAACTTAATTCTAAGTTTCTAAAACGGTCCTCCTTCGTACTAAACTAGAAAATAATCTATTCAAAAAGCTGAGAACAGCCGGCCATAATATCGTTGAATCATATCCGCTATCTCGGTGCCATTTAGAGTTTTCTTTGAGTCTGCATCAGTGCAGATTGCAACCTCAGCAAATACTTGTATAATATAGACATCGGGCTAACTCAGTTATTTAAAAGTCCCTCTCTCGGTTCCTCCAATTAATTTCGAGACTTAGTAAAATATTTTTTTTACATCGAAAGTATCTAGATCGGCCAATTAAAAGTTTAAGCTTATTACTTCCAACATCCAACGCCCGCTTTTTGAATACGTTTAATTATTTTGCCTCTTACTTTGAACTATATTTCACGAGCAATCGTTACTAGTAGACAAAATTTCAAGTATTGTTTTTGATTTTATACGGTTTGCTAATTTTAATTTATAATAGTGTTTTGCAGTTCCGCTTAGTATGTCGTTCCGTTATTAATTTCGATATATTTATAGATTTCGTTGAAATGGAATCCATGATATAATAATAGTAATATGCAAATTAATCAGGGGCAAAAATTCGTGATGCTGGCTTATTGGGCATAAATAACAAAGACAAATAAGTAATTTCTTAATATCTTGTTCTCAAAAACTTTGTTCCGAATAATCCGACGGATTGCTAGGCGTGTGAATAGCGCATAGTTTTATAGGACAAGTAATAGATACATTACTTTTGTTTTCTTTTATATATGTAATAGCTTATTTAAATCGCTTGTAGCAGCGCAGCTCGGTAAGCGACCGCGGCGTCAGATTAGACGGAATTGTGTAGCGTGAGTGGCTTTTAGTACATTTTAGTAAATTCTGTCTCTCTAGCCTCTTTACCTGACATTTGTGTGTCCATAATGCTTCTTGTCCGTGTGGTGACGGATTAAGAATACGGAATGTCTCCACCCCATATCATCCCATGGGTGTCGTAAGAGCCGACAGAGGGAGCATATTATGCAGAGAACAGCACTGTAAGAGAAGGAAAACTTGATACAAACCCTATACCAACCCGTTTGGCCAGCGTGGTATAGTAGGCCAATTCCTCCTTACAAAGGAGAGGCCTAGTCCAGCAGTGGACTGTTAAACGCTGATGATGATGAATGCTTCTTAAACCGATTCTTCTTAATTGAGTTTTTGGAAACAATCGCATATTTGCAATCTCATATACTAAGACCATAACCAAATAAAACAATAGCACAATATCGTAGATACCAATCTATGCTGAAGACTTGTATTTTATTTAAATGTACGATTTTATTTACTCATAAGCTCACTCATCTCGATTATTCAAACAATTTCTTTGAAGATATTGAAAGTCTAATTTATATAAACTCAATATGGATTCACAACACAAGATAATGATTTGTGTCCTTTGTATTAAATCACTGGAAGAATCAAAGTGGCTGACATAGCTCTCCGCACCTAGTTCGAAGTACGGATGGCCGGTTCTAAAGAGGCGGCTGCGTACTGGACTAAAATACATATGCCTAGACATTTTCATGGCTTTTATTTAGTACTTTACAAGTATTGATAATTAGCGACTACTAAAAACATTTTTTTAATTATAAACTTTGTCAAATTACTGAAATAACTTATGGGTTTTGCTTAAGTACCTACCAATAAAAAAAACCAAAGAATTCTTCTCAAAAGGAAGAAGGCATTAATTCTTTAATAGGTACCTACATAGGTATATAATTAGTCTAAGCATGAAATCATGGCACAGATAACATAGCATAGCGGGATTCATGGACAAATTTTATATTTTGGTTCTTAATGATGTCTCTATTAAATTGTTTGTTTTATTAGTATCGTAGTATCCCAATAGTCTGTGATTAGTACCTTAGATTATAGAAATGTTCTAACACACCATGTAAGATAAATTGCATAATAATAATGCATGCCATAATTTTTTATATTTCATTATTGTGACATACATGATGGTGACTTTGTCCCAAGACTAAGCAAATGTTTTATTTTGGGACAATGTTACCTTCACGGATTATTACGTGTTGGCATAATGTTCGCTGAGGTGCTACGTACTTATGCTGTTGCCATCATTTATCGTTGATCGTATTTGTATTCGTAGACCTATGCCGAGTCATAGAGTACCTAGGTAATCATTCTTTTGAACGGGAGGCTACGTTAATTTCTGATATTTGTCAGTATGTCACACAATTCAGCAATGGTCTGACAGGTCACACCTGTCAGACTATTGTTGTTCTGTCAGCTTCAGTCAGCTTTGTTGTTTTATTTTATTTATTTTCTCTTTTTAGGGTTCCGTACCTCGAAATAAAAAAACGGAACCCTTATAGGATCACTTTGTTGTCCGTCCGTCTGTCAAGACCTTTTTTCTCAGAAACTCGTAGGAGTATCAAACTGAAATTTATATCAAATAGTCAAATCTACTGTCCCTTGAAGCTGCAAAAAAATCAAACTTCTAAACCAACGCAATCAAAAGATACAGCCGTTTATGCTGCAACTTTCTGAACTCGCAAGGAATTCAAAACCTACAGGGTACTTCCCGTGAACTCAAAATCTTGAAATTTGGTACGAAGCAATGTCTTATAGCACAAATAAAGAAAAAATTGCGAAAGCAGTAAATTTTTAGTAACATCATATAAAAAAAATGTATTATTAATTTAAAAGTTACTACCCCTTTTCTCATGAACGCGTTAAGTTACTAGATTGAAATTCATATTAAATACTTGGATCTATAATACTTCTAAGCTGTAACAAAATCAAACTTCTATCTCAACGCAATCAAAAGATACAGCAATTCTACTATATTTTCAAACTCGCAACTACTCGCAAGGGAATCAAAACCTACAGGGTACTTACCGTGAACTCAGAATCTTGAAATTTGGTACGAAGCAATGTCTTATAGCACAGATAAAGGGAAAATTGCGAAAACGGTAAATTTTTAGTTACATCATAGAAAAAAATGTTTTATTAATTTTAACGTTACCACCCCTTTCCTCATGAACGCGTTAAGTCATTAAATTGAAATTCATATCAAATAACCAAGTCTATAGCACCGTTAACAGCGCTCGTAGCGAGACTTGGCTTGCCGTTCGTAACAGATCGGCAAAGTTAAGCAACGCTTGCACAGGTCGCCACCTGGATGGGTGACCGCGTGTGGCATTTACATCTGAGCGCTACCGTGCTTCGGAGGGCACGTAAAGCTGTCGGTCCCGGTTCTTGTCTCAGGATAAGGCTCGTTAGGCCATGTCGGAGGCCTTCGGGCGGTCTAAAAAACTCCGACACCAGAGTTGGCCACACACTCTTACGAAAAACAAAACAAAGCACCGTTAAGCTGAAACAAAATGAATATTCTCTGTCAATGCCATCAAAAGGAACAGCAATATAAGCCGCATATTTCCAAACTCGAAATACTCGCAAGGGAATCAAAACCTACAGGGTACTTTCCGTGAACTCAGAATCTTGAAATTTGGTACGAAGCAACGTCTTTTACAGATAAAGGAATGTAATGTAGTCTATGATGCAAAAACCGTAAATTTTTTGTTATATCATATACTCGTATTAAAAATATTTTTAATAATTATAAAGTTACTATCCCTTTCCTCATAAACCCGTAGAGGTATAAAATTGAAATTCATATCAAATGCTCAAATCAAAGCTAAAGGTCGATCTAGAATCCTGAAATTTTACATAAAGCAACGTTTTATAGAACATAAGAAAAAGTTCGAAAGCCTAGTTATATCACTTATTTTTTTTAATAATTACTTATACATATAATATAAATAATTACTTATACCTACAGGTTTGTTCGGAACCCTCGGTGCGCGAGTCCGACTCGCACTTGACCGGTTTGTTTGTATCTATTTTCCATAATTTAATTTAATTATACTCCATTTCACATTGGGGGGTGCGGGTGGTGTAATGGTGTTTGTTATTTAGGATCATATTCGTCTGATTTTCATTTATTTGTACGGAGATGAAATTATGTCACCAGCGCCTTCGTGTGTGAAATGGAATATAACATGTTCTCTGCCTTCTCTGGGCTTACCTTTAATTTCCTATGTGTCAAGTGTCACAATTTTAGAAGTGTAAACAATAAGCCTTGTCGGTATATAAATGTGTTCCTCTTTGTGCAAATGTGAAACGACCGGCCGGGGTCAAAAAAAAAACAATATATATTTATTTATTTATTAGTAATTAAGATAAAATGATACCAACAGAATATCAGCGCCATCTGGTTATCACTATCGCCAGTATCAATGTTTGTAATAATAAGGTGTCAGTTTATGTGAACTTTATATATTATACTAGACGACGCCAGCGGCTTCGCATGCGCATATTTTCGAATTGCCCGTTTTGCTCGATCCCGTGGGAATTTCGGGAAATCCCGTCTTAGTGCACCCCTACCTTGGGGACCGCTCAAAGAACATGCATGCCAAATTTCAGTTTCTTGCGCCGTGTAGTTTCGGCTGTAGCGTGTCTGTCAGTCAGTCAGTAACGCAAGGATTTTATATACAGGGTGATTTGTAATTGCTCGTATTGCCTTCTGGAGGTGATTCTAGGGTCATAGTGGAGTATTTTTACCCCGTACATATGGGGGTCCAAAATGGACCATTTTGGAATAAAACGGGTTTTGAAATTTTTCAGCAAATTCCAATTTTTTGTTATAAACATATTCTAAAAAAATATTTTGACTATAACTGGTAGCAAATTGAATCTTATTTAATGGAAAATTAAAAGGTCCATCTTTTAAAATAAAATAAAGATACTAGCTCAAGGTGGAATTTGAAAATAGAGCCAATAAACACACAAAAAATGTTCATATAAAATAAAATAGCACCACAAAAATGCAATTATTCGATAAAAATAATATGTGCCATGTTATGTAAAGTATTGGAATAACTTTCTGGTATTACCTGCTATCCAAAAAGGTATAATAGTCTAAGCCAATTGGTGTGCATTTGGAGTAATAGCCGCTTTTGTTAAAAAAAGTGCTTCTGGATGACTCACTCGGCAGAACATTTTTTCCTGTATTTGTTCTTAAGCTCTGCCATCAGCAGTGATTTACTAGTACGGAGACCAACCTAGCAAAATGCATAAGGTCTTGGGTTCGAATCCTTAGCGTAAATCACTGTCATTTGTTAGTTAAATGCATATATTAAGGTTTTAATTCTCATTCGTCCCGTGACTCGAAGAGCATGTTCAGCCAGTTGGTAACGGACGTCGTGTTTATCTTGGAAACTTTTTTAGGGGATTCGAATGAATAAATATATTTTTTTTATAGTCTCACGCATGTATCCCCGAAGGGGTAGGCAGAGTTGTAATATTACACCTACATTTCGGGATGTTTTTTCTGGTCCCACGTAATAGGGGGCGAGCCTATTGCCATTACCGGGCACATCACCAGACTCCATGCTGCTACTGAGAATTCGGAAAAACCCAGTAACACTTTTGCCCGACCCGGGAATTGCACTTGGGACCTCCGATCAGCAGGCGCATACGCTATCCACTGGACCACGGAGGTATAAATAAATAATTGAAAGAAAAATCTGTGGCTTTTTCTTTCATTTATTTATTTATTTGAGGGTTTTGACTTACCTGAAAGAGTTTCCAAGATAAACATGACGTCTGGTACCAACTGGCTGAGCATGCTCTTCGAGTCACGGGACAAGTGAGAATTAAAACCTGTAATGCATTTAACTAACAAATGACAGCGATTTACGCTAAGTATTCGAACCCAAGACCCTATGCACTTTGCTAGGTTGGTTTCCGTACTAGTAAATCACTACTGATTGCAGAGCTAGAACAAATACAGGAAAAATGTTCTGCCGAGTGAGTCATCCAGAAGCACCTTTTTTGAACAAAAGCGGCTATTACTCCAAATTTACACCAATTGGCTAAGACTATTATACCTTTTTGGATAGCAGGTAATACCAACAAGTTATTCTAATACTTTACATAACATGCCATGCATGCATTTTCGAATAATTGTATTTTTGTGGCGCTATTTTATTTTATTCGAAAACTTTTTGTGTTTTTTGCCTCTATTTTTAAATTCCACGTCGAGTTAGTATCTTTATTTCATTTTTAAAGATGGGCCTCTTAATTTTCCATTAAATAAGACCCAATTTACTACCAGTAATAGCCAAAATATTTTTTTGGAAGATGTTTATGAGAAAAAATTGGAATTTGCTCAAAAAATCTTATAACACGTTTTATTCCAAAATGGTGCATTTTGGACCCCCATATGTAGGGGGTAAAAATACTCCACTATGGCCCTAGAATCATCACCCTGTTTACCTACAGAAGATTATTGATTTGGTTGGTTTCACCGTTTCGACTATCGTCGGTTTTATAAAAAGGATAAGTATATATGTATGTCCCCATAGTTTCAAACTGTTCTATTTATAAAGATATTTGTGTTTGTAAATAGTTATGTATATATTATTATTTAGTCATATGAATATATGTATATTCCATTTAGTAGTATTTATATTGCAGCAGAGTAACTTAACTAGTGTGTATCTGTTGTATTTTGTATGCGGGTCCCAACCCTTCTCCTTCCTCTACCTCTTCCTCCTCTGCTTCTTCTAACTAATGGTGTGTTAACTGTGTCATGTGTGTCCGGTGCATCAGTTGCGTTGAGTACATTTGATGTGTTTGGTGATCGTGACATGTTTGGTGATTGAAGACAGATGTGTATTTTGCGGCTGCTGCATGTGTAGGCTATACTTGCAAAGTAAGGGAGACTATCATCATCATCATCAATACTGTATATGTATAGACTCTCTCACTGCACGGGCCTCTTTTCTCTATGAGAAGGGTAATATCATATCATATCATAGTCCACCACGCTGGGCAAGTGCGGGTCGGCAGACTTCACATGTCTTTCGAGAACATTATGGAGAACTCTCAGACATGCACGTTTCCTCCCGATGTATTCCTTCACCGATAAGCAAGTGATATTTAACAATTCATTGGTGCGTGCCGTGGAATTAAAACCCGAGACCCTTTGCGTAGCAGTCTGTCGGTGTGTCCACTCGGCTATCGCTGCCTATACAGGATTTATACATATTATCTGTGGTGCTACTTTAAAATAATTCGAATAAATCTATATCCAATAGCACACAATAAAGGACGGATAAGAAAATCAGTCCCTTCTTTCTTTTTCTCTTCTTATAACTACTACGAACATAGTGATTATAATAATTGCCATATCGTATACCCATTAGCTTAACGAGATTACACCGCTTTCCCCTCATATATATGTACGTTGCAAACTAAACCCCGATCGCATCTGGTTAGACGGTGAGCCGCCAATACGATTGGGAATAATAAGAATAACCTGAAGAAAAACATCTGAATCGCGAGGTGCATTTGGCTAACAACAGAACTCCCCTATACACGCACCACTAATCCCAATCGACATTTTTCAAAGTCGAACGAGATGTTTAGGGGAAAATCTATACCTAGTGATTACTAAACACGATATTTCTTTTGATATGCTGTGGCAATTGTCAGTATATTTAAGCAAACACTAAGTATGCTTAGTCGTTTCAAAATATTGTATTTTAACATAATTTATGCCACTATGATAACAATTCTATACTCATTGAAAACAAACTACGGTTTACGGATTCTATTGATTTATTAGTTAATGTCAGTTTCTTTACAGAAACCGTGACCATATTTGTGTTACTCATTTAAGCGCTATTCAGTAACCTAAATGAATAAACGCTAAATACGCGTTAAACATATTTTACATGTCTCAGATAGTGAGTAGTATTTCGCAACGGACGACGACCGACGATCAGGTTAGGATCGCGGGAAATGGCTGGTAGAAGTGGAAGTAGAGCTTTGAGAACAACCAGTAAGAAATTCATGCCGCTAAATAACTTGCCGTAAGTACTAAAAAGTCTGAAAAACAAATCTGCGTCTGCGGAAACGCCTGGACCTCCTAAATAACACCATAACAGCAGTCGCATTTTTATTTTTTATTTATTTATTTATAGACTCACGCCTGTATCCCCTAAGGGATAGGCAGAGGTGTAATATTACACCCACATGTCGCCATGAATTTTTAGATCCCACGTAATAGGGGGCGAGCCTATTGCCGTTACCGGGCACATCACCAGACTCCGGGCTGCTACTGAGAATTTGGAAAAACCCAGTAACACTTTGCCCGACCTGCAGTCGCATTTAGGTAAATATTATATTATAATAATGAAATTTGATCTAATGCCCTAGCTATCGTGAAACGAGTAAGATATTCACTTAATTTAGCATCCCTTTACCATAACTAATAGCCGTATAATTATCTCAAAACTCTATCAGACACCACGCCTTAGAAATTAATCCTATTCGTCAACTTCATCTGGGCAATATAATTATTAGAATCCGCTCTACTACTAAGAATTATTCTTAGTAAGTAGTAAAACTAACGTAAAATAAATTTCAGAACAGGCCGCAGCAGGCATGAAATAGGTAGTCATAAAAAATTACTTTATTCGAGTATTTTTGTATGTTAAATTTATATGCCTACACGTTTAAAAGAAAATCACCAAGTTCATGTTTTGGGTTTAAGTGGTTTATATTCTGCGATTATAGGTGTATATGTCAGTGAGGAACTGATTTCTAAGAAGAAAAAAATACATACGTGGCCTCTTCCCTTCATCCTATGAAGTGAGTAAACACCATCAATAAATCACTTACTTTAAAAGCTCCTTCCTTACATACAGCTTAAAGCCGGTTGCAGACCGAAAACTAAGCTATGCCAAAGCTAAATTAAGTGAGCTGGGCTAAGCTATGCTAAGCTAAGCTAGAAATTAATGGCGTGCACACCAAGAGCTAAGTCAAAGCTCCGTCAGCTCAGTGTTGCGAAGTTCAATTAGACAGACGACTCTCGCCATGAATATAATCGATGCGGAAAGTTCCGGCGATGAATACGTTATACATAGAAAAGGAAGATTAATACTGACTTATAATTATTTAAGAAAATGACATTCCAAATCTTGGATATGTCAACACATTCAATCACGGCACATAAATTGCTCCATATTATCAAAAAAACGACCGTGCGTACGACAAAGGACACTGGACAGCACTGGCGAAGAATGTGCGAAGGGCGTGTGGGGAATATGGAGGGGCTTAGCTTAGCTTGTGTAGCTGCGCATCGGCATACACAAATAACTTAGCTCCGCATATTTTAGTGAGCTCACATAGCTTAGTTCGCATATTTTGCGGTCTGCACACAGGTATGGAAAACTGCGTCAGCTATGCGAGCTAAGCTAAACTAACCTAGCTTAGCTCTTGGTCTGCAACCCATATAACTAGATCGGGTCAAGCTTGTCGATTCAGAGTAAAATTACAGTAAGTAGGTATATTTATTGGCATTAAAAATGTTAGTTTTGCAGTCCTCACTTTAATTTTACTCGTTTTGGAGTAAAACTACTGAAAAAAACTGCGTATCTACGGAGCAAAGATGGATATGTGTTCTATGTTTCTTTTTGAATAACTTTAAAAGATTAGAAAGTTTCCCCTCTGCGGTTGGTATTTCGTGATTTTCGTATAGAATCGTGAGTCTCCGCGGACGCATTACAGCGCAGCCAACCTAATGCTTACACATAAAAATAAAGTCACCACATTTGTTACTCCTGGAAGTGTCCTTTTATACAGTACGTGACTTAAAACATTCTAAGTCATTTGAGTACCTGTATGCTGTTTGGCTTAGTTTGTTTTAATGGAGCTCTTCCAGTTTGACCTTACTATTAAAGTATTTATGTACCTAGTTTTGTTTAGTACTAAATAAAATGAAAGAGTAAGGGGTAGAGATTGTGACAGATATGTATAAATAGCTTGTACTTCGCATTCATTATCAAATAGAGGGAGGCAGTGAAGCATTACAACCACTTTTCGCCAGTTAAGTTTGTAAATACAGTCGAGCCTATTGCAAAATACCAAACACTACGAGACTCGGCCAAGAACTAACTTTAAATTGAATCTTAGCGAGTTCAGTAATAATGTATGCTTGGACTTACTTTACTTCGATTCAGTTTTTGGGGGTAGAAAGCAGAAGCTAATGCTATTAAATTCACACATTTAAACCAATCGGAAATACTCCTAGACTAAGTAAGAACCAGATTAACAATTAAACTTTCTAATTACAATCAAACTTATGTATTTCAGTAAATTGTAACATTTTTAAACCTAACAGATTGCTATAGCCCAACATTCCTTTCAACGTACCTACCTACATACGTGAGCACAAGTGGGTAGCCATTGAAAACTCACGTGCTTTTCCAGTAAGATTCCATCTTGAAGAGTGAGAGTTCATAAAACGGAGATTTGCTCGTAATATTGCAAAATAAAACTTGAGCCTCGTAAACTGAAGTTCCCCAGCGCTCGTTGAATGATGCACACTCTGCCGTAATGCGTATGAGTGCTGTATAGTTCACTGCACCGGTAGTGTAAGCTCCTAGCTCAAAAATGTTTTAACGAAATTATTTATAGGTTTAGTTTTGAAAGAGGTTTAGTGTGTAAGTAGGGGATTACATTGCTGATGCAGGTTTCAGACTTTATAAATGGAGACTGTGAAAACTCTTTGGTTAATGTGTTAGACAAAACTTCACAATTAGAATTTTACATAAAACTGCCGATTACAATGCATGTTGATAAGGACCTCAGATGCCTCTATTGTAGATCAATATAATAATATAATAGCCGATAATTTCACACACAGTCATCTGATCACAAACTAATCAGAGCTTGTACTATGGCAAACAGATAACTGATAAATCTTGCTTTTACCGAAATTCTTAAATATAAAGATATTATACAAATGATCGTGCTAATAACACAAAGATTCCACGACATGAGGTTTAGCAGTTAGAGTCACTAACTACGAGGTCAATAGGCCAGCCTTATACTTATTACAACGAGATTATAGCAAATAAAAAAGCATTGAAAAAGGGATGGAAAAATATCTTCACTAACGCAAAATATCGCGACAAAAAGCATACTGAGTCGTCAAACAAAGAACTTGCCAAGTAAAATGAACAATCACAATAATAAAGTAACATTTCCTCAAATCTGAATAGCGTATACATTATTCTGTCCTCTACAAAACGACATTATTGTTCTTTACTTATATTTTTGCTGTTCCCGCTAAGAAAGCATTTCCCTGTCACGATGTCCCGGCTTTAACTTTATATTTCGAACTGTCAATAATATGAAAATGACTTAACATTTTCCACTGAAAATACTTTTAGACGGAATTGTAGAGTTTCTGTTTTATTCCAGTGAAGTTATATGGTATGAATGATGAAGACGTAAATTATCATAAGTGAAGCTTATCGAAGTGTTACAGAGTACTACACACGTTTCATTTGCTTTTTAAACATTTATATTATACTAAAGGATGTCCGCAGCTATAGATCGGTTCACGAAAGTTGACCACAAATGGCGGCCGTCGCTCATATTTAGGTACATTCGCGCACCAATGGCGTGGCTACATTCTTGACGCATTTAGGGAATGCGTCAAGAACGGAGCCACGCCATTGGCATACCACCCGCGCCTCACACCGCTCCTCCACGGGGACCTAAAAATTATTTCTGCGGTCATCTTTCATGAACCGACCTATACGCACACACAGTTTTAAAAATTTTAAAGTTTCTTCCCGATCCCGTGGGAATTTTGGGAAATCCCTTCTTAGTGTCTAATAGTTTTGGCTGTAGCTTGTCTGTCAGTTAGTAACGCAAGCAGTTGCTTCGGCCACGGCGCTCCACCCGTGTGTGTCGGCTAACGCAACAAAATGAAGCTGTGCTATTCTGATGTATAAGCTATATTATTGCAAAGCTTCATTAATAGCTATCCCTTCAGTAGTTTCTGGGTGGAAAAAGAACAGACAAACACACTTTAGAAATTATAATATAACCAAGGATGAAACAGATTCCAATGTTAGTTTACAATTTATTGAGCGTTTAAAGGTTTTTATAAAAAAAACCATTCATCCTAAAAGCGTTACTGAAGCCGTAGACAAAGTTGGTACTTATCTGTGCAAATCATTTGAAAGTATTATTAATATTAAACAGCATAGAAGACATAGTAACTAAAGTTAAATTGCCGTCTGCTTAGTAATATTGTGGAATAGCTTTTGCCCATTTACTGAATAAAACTTTTCCAAGTCAACCTACCTTAACCTTTTCTGTATACCTGATATCATATGTGATTTCATGATAATCATCATCATTGAACAGTTAAAGCATAACATAGTAACAAACAAACACATATTTGTGTTTATATATAAATACAATAAGAGTAGACAAATGTTCCTCAATTATAAAGTAAAAGTAACTTTAAAATAAAAACAACGCATCAAAATCACGAGATATAAACGTCACCAAAGAAACTACACTGTAAGTCACCACACAAATACAACACGTACAAACAAAAGGAACAGTGAGTCAGCCTAAAAGTTTGATCGAACAAAACTATGTCTATCTCAAAGCGTCGTAACAAAGTGATGATGGCGCGTTTATATGATCGGGAATAGAATTCATTTCGCCGCCAATAGCAATAATGTAAGTTGGGCAATAACACGCCGCGGCAGGTGAACGGATTACCGTTCAGCTCCGCACATACATATATCAATATGAAACATAAATAATTGCTTTCTTCCCCAAAATTGTCTCGCCGCCGACGTTTATTGGTTTGTTTGCATGAAAACTTGGCGCCACGTCACTACCTGCGCTAACCCCCTCAGATATTATTGTTAGCTACATTATCGACTGCGATATTAAATTTACCTTTTTTCATCTCCCTCCCCCAGCTATTATTTTCTCGGTTCTCTCGCCACTAGAAAAATGACTTAACGCTGATGCGAATGCAAATAAACTACACCTTTGTGTTTTGTTACTCAAACGTGAAATAATTTCCTTTTCTTTTTGTTTTGTTATTTCATATTTATACGGAACAATCAAAAAGGTTTTTGCTCGTGACATGAAAGTAATATTTATTTGCTTGCATAAACCTATTACTTATGGAATGTTTATGTGTTCGCTGTGCGGTTATTAAACAACGGATATAGGTATGTGATTTTGTGTTTGTGAACAAAATACCCAAAAATAGAGATAGGTAAATAGTTAATCAGTAAATGAAATAAACAAACCGAATTGGAGCAAATATAAGTTGGCGAAATAACCGTTTAATTGGCTTTTACCGGAGTAGACGCGGAACTAGGGAACAGTATAAAGAAGTTAAATAAAATAAGGTTTCCGTGGGGGAGAGGTGAGTGAGGCGTCCAGAAAGTTCGGCAGGTTGGGCGATAAATCGGAATTTATGAGGGCGCCGGGTCCGCTCGCCGCCGCCCGCTCGCCCGCGCGGCGACGCGGCGTGCACCGCTGCATAACAACACGCGCTAAAAGCATTGCTGCTCCTTGCGACGCGCCAACACAAACTCACATCACAATACTTTAGAAGACATTTTACTATGTGTTTTATACCAACTTGGAATAAAAGCTTCCTTTTGAATAAAAATGAATCGACCTCTCCTACGTATACTGCTGTAAACCACGCTTGATACGTTTGTAGTTTTGAAACGACTAAAATTAGTATAATATCTTTATATATTTGGCAACAACATCGAACTATTTAAGTGTCTTTATAATTTCTATTATATTATGTTTTACCTAATCACGATTTGTTTCTTGAGAGTCAACTGGCTTAAACCATGATAAATTTCGTATTTTTTTCTTACTATATTTCACTAAGGATTAGGTTAGTAGGTAGCGAAAAAAGCTCTACCTTACCTGATTGTGTTTAGTTACTACTTACATTAGCGCAGCTCATCATCATCAACCCTTTATACAGTCCCACCGCTGGGCACGGGTCTCTTCTCACTATGAGAAAGGTAAGGCCATAGTCCACCACGCTGGCCAAGTGCGCCTGTGTATTTAACTCCTCATTTTCAATTTCTTTGTAATACACATGAGAAAAATCTTCGTTCCTCAAATAACCTTCTCCTCTGTCCTTCTCACAGTTCTAGCCTTGTACATTCTTCGTTTAATATACAATCTATCCTTCTCTGGAATGCTCTCCCTCTCGATATCAGGATGTCCACTAGCCGTTTTGTGTTTAAAACCAGAGTTCGCCAGACCTATATAGACGAACAAACTGAATCATCATATGATTATAATTTATCTATTTTGTATGTATATAATTATTTTAATGTATATATGTAGTATATATTTATAACGTATTAGGTATATAGGTTTACATAAATATATTATATGTATGTATGGTATTTAAGTACTATGTATGTAATATATCAATGTGTGTATATATATATATTTATCAGGTTTCTGTCTTGCTTTTAATGTAAATTTATGAATTGCACCTATTACATGTATCTCTGCATCACCCAAAGGTTGACTGGTAGATAATGCCTACGGCTTTAAGTCCGCCTCTGTACAATTTATGTGCACAAAGTTTATAAATAAAAATAAATAAACTCTCAGACATCTAGGTTTCCTCACGATGTTTTCCTTCACCGGCGCGGCTGGTCAATAAAAAACTATTTTCATAGAGTATATTGACCGTCTCAGATAATTAAATAGCTATCACGCTTTAATACCAGGTCACGGGTGTAGTACCCGATTGCTCAGTGAGTCTATGGACTCTTCTTATAAATAAATGTCTGAAATTCTCTTTAGCAAACGGGAATTAAATCTGTGTCCGGTAGATATAGGGATAGAGAGATAGGTAGACTGACCACGTTGTGAGTAATGAAAACAGCAGGCTAACTAAAAATATTAGAGATATCACACACCTGCATCTTCACGGAAGAGTTAATCGATGAGATTAACAATAAGATCATGATGGATGCCATTTTATTTAAAACCATAATATATAATACAACATTTGACAGGCAATGGAACGATGGGAAAATTAAGATGGATTCATAATACAGGTAATGCAAGAAATTGCACAACTAATTAAAATACTTTCACAAAATTTACGTTTTATTGAAAGGTTTCTTTCTGCAAAGGTTTATTTCTTCCACCGATAAAACTAATATGATACATTGAAATAAAGCAGCAGTATCGCGACAGTAACAAATGTGGTTATGTCACAGAAACAAAGTTGATACATGAGCACGTCGCCGTCAAGACGTGAGCCGACTGCCCGGAATCAATTGATCACAAAGTAACAACTGAAAACAATTAAACCATTGCCAACTCAATGTGCTACACAGACCAGGTACAAAGTTTCTGTGTAAATACTTACATTGTTTCAATCTCCGACTAGGATTCGACGTACACTAACTACACAAATACAGATAGCACACAGTGCACGGGAGCGGCCATGATTCAAACGAGTTCCGCGCAAAGAGTTTACGTGTGAGAAATATTTGTACTGGCTTCCGTACAGGACTGTATTTTTATTTTTACTACGGACTAATAAAATTGGAATTCGCCTTCTTAACTTCCAGCTTTTGACGTACAACCGTGTATTGTGTACTTATGTAAATGTCTCCGTCGTGATTCACACCAGCCTAGGTGATATCTAAGTTGTAACAAGGTAAAGACTCGTTGTTTTATGTATGAGGCCTTTTCAATTCATTTGGACGATTCTCTTATACCTTTGTCCCTTCCGGGTCAGTTATTTATTGCTGGTGTTTCGCACTAACTCTACCAAGTGCGTGTATTTTCATGAGAATCCTCCGGTAGTTAGTCACACCCAACACAAACGACAATCTCGCCACTATTGTCCGCTTTCGGTTGGCAGAACGGAGCGGATCTACATAACTAATACACTTTCCTCCGACGAGCGGCTCCAGCAATGTGTACTTTTACCAATCACGCGGCTGAGATCGCGTGAAATTAGACAAGAAAGGCGGGAATAAATTGCAGAGGGTAAAGAGGCGACGTGTAACACGTGCCCTTGAATTACACACGCGCCCGGCGCTCCATCTGCGAGGCTCTAGTGCATAAGAAATCACCGGTGGTTCGTGTGCTCGCGCCGCCGTTTACGATTCATATGGTACCAATAAAATGTTCCATTGTTCTGAATTGTCATTCATTGCGGAATGCACCTAACTATAAAGTAATATAAAATATTGTGCGACATGAAACTTCATGGTACTACATAATTTGAAATTCATAACACGTGCAATCGTGAGCGCCGTTCAGCAAAATAGGAAGTTTAATAAAATATTTGTGACTGAAATGCTATAACTGAAATAGAGTGCATGCCTCGTAAAATTTACAACATCGGGCCATCCTCACAATGCCGTGATATTTTATATTATAGCTCTTCATATTAATAGACTGCATCGTATCAGACTGCATCATATAAATGTTTTATGTTCAGGTATGCGGAGAATTGAGGCATAACCTTTAATTGAATAAAGACGGGTTGTGGTTTGAGGCATACACCGTACAGTCGATCACGACTTGTAAATTCAATAAACAATAGTTGCTTACATAAAATCACGTTGTGTAAATAATAAAATCAAATAATATATACGGTAGAGCTGCACTGACTGTGTGTCGTGAACGTCTGTACGAGTACCTTATTTGAACAGATGGAACTGAACACGTAAGGTAAGGATTCCCTTCCCCGCCAATATGTTTCAATTTAAACTAAACCGCTTGTCGATACGAGCTCGCTCCGGAATATCTTCCGATTCCAACTGGATTTTACGATAACAAATATAATGTTGAAAAAACTACCAGTAAACATTACCTACCTACTAGTTGTATGATGATAAAAATAGAGTTAATAAAAATGTCGTAGGTTACAGTCTCATCCCCCCCGTGGGATCTCTACCTTGTCGTGGTGTGGGGCTCAGTAACCGTGTGCTGGACATCCACGGTGAAGTTAAGTGGGATCCCGGGAATGGACGCTCCGCGTGGACTTAGAGGGGGCCTGCGCAGGATGCGGACAGGGGACAGTTCTGTCTGTCCCCCGCAGTCGCGTGCGATCGCGGAAGGAGAGGCGTGTCGGTGTTGCGTTGCCGCGCGCCCTAACTCCCGCAACCAAATGGGGGCGCACCATTCGGTGCGTTGCGGTGGGGCCGCAGAGGAAGAGGATATGCGGTTTTGTGAGGTTGCCGGCCTCCCTATCCTCTGCGGCTACTGGGTGCGTTGGCGGCGGGGCCCAACACCTTCGTCCGCCGCCAAGTAGGTTATGGGCTTCGGGCTATCCGCCGGGGTGCCAGGGTAGAATGCTAACGCGACTCCCTGGCGCCCCAAAATGGCGTGGAAGTATGCGCTGTGGTTTTGGTGGGTATTACCGCCTTGCACTCATGTCAACGAGTCCCACATACCCCTGCTTTTCATCCCGCGGGGGTATGCGTAAATGTATTTCCACAGCGAGAAGAAATAAAAGGTTACAGTCTCATATATACGTCACGCTACTATCACTCTCATATATTTATATTTCCATATGTTGCGAACTAAACGCGCTCGTAAGAAGTTCAAAGATGGTAAACTGTGTGTGTTCAATCGAATCCGTCGGCACATAGCTTGAGATCCAAATTGCGAGGCTTTAACGTAAACTTTGCTCCGGGAAATAAAAATTTCGTAGTACAAACAAGCAATCAGTAGCATTTGCGAAGTCGCGCTGGGCAAACAGCCGCTCGGATCGGACGAGCCCGCTCAGCTACTTGTCAAAGACTACTCCGATTCTTCCACTGTATTTGTTTACCAAATCGTATCGGACCATCCTTTAAGCTTAAAACACCTCTACTTGCTCCGTAAGTGCATAAACATGAGGGCAGAACACTCTCCAACAGGTACTTAAGCTCTTAAAGCTTTATTGTCATTCTGAACAAATAAGGCATTTTATGCGATTATGCACCTTAATATGGCTAATTTGGTAATATTCCAATTAAATCTGAAAAGTCTTTCTTCGCTGGTCCGGCAATACCAACTGTACCAAAAAAGTTGTCGTTAAAGATTTTTGAAACATTCCTGAATCTATTTGCTTTCAAACATGCTGCGATCATACATACCTATATCTATGGAAACAATAAAATTGGCCAGATTATAATCAATGATAATGCAATTTCACTTCCTGCTTTGTTCAACGGCTTGAAAATGACGGCAAACCGTGGAACAAGACTAAATCTAGCTTGCATTCGAATTAGGTAAAGGCAGTTAGTCCCAGTGGTGATAGTGGGTAGTACGAAACGCAATACAAAAGATTGTTTTGCTTTGAGTACTTGAAGCGAAACTTTCGGACTTTATCGGCGAGAACTCAGTGAATCAGTCGAGTAGGGACCATTCATGCGTGAACGTAAAAAGGATTCGGTAAACAACATTTTTGCGATAAAAGTGATGGAGAATTGTATTGTTCTACGTTTTATTCGATATAATTTAAGTAAATCGCCGTTTTGCAAAGCTATTACTCGTGTATTAGCGAGTTTGTTTGTGGTAGTGTTATTGTGAAATGAACAACGCATTAGCTAAGTCCACCTAGCTAAGGCTACCTCGTGTCGTAGGTTTCAGTCTTTATAGCGACACAAGAATAATTTGAAAAATAAATATTACAACAATATTTGAGGAATCGACAGGATAAACATATCTTAAACTTGTGATAGTGTCCTCCACAACGCCTCCAGTCGCAACGAGGATTAGCCAACTGCGCAGGAGATATTATATAGAATTTAGTCACTCTTCATTCATAATCTACTTAATTGTACAGCATAACCGTCACGACTGGAGAGATATTGGGTGCAAGACCAATAAAACTTAAACTTGGTTTCGAACTTGAGACTTAATGATTTGCAGTCGCACACAATATTATAGTTCGATAACACTTAGCATAAAATCACAATGAACAATTATAAATATCAGGAGCAAGAGGAAAGTCTTTATCTCACCTCAAGCTAAACATTTATTTATTTTAATTAAGACAATAATCAACATTGTAAGTTGGTAAAGTGTATATTTTATACATCGTTACTTATAATCCCTAGACATACATAAAATCCGTAACAACCTATAAATATAATTTAATATGTAACAATGTAAGCTAAATCATTCCCCCACAACACAACACACAAAACATTTAATTACTCCGAAACTTATTCAAAGTACAACTCGTGAACTGAACAACACCAATTATTTTATAACCACGAACCCAATAAAATCATCTACAACATAATAACTCGAGACACAATAATATATCCATAAATCGTTGAACATCGGAACACGTGTGCAAAACCGAATAGATTACGGTTCCGAGCGATGTGAATATTTCTGGCAACAGACAGAGCGTGCAATGCGTCAAATGCCAAAAACGTATTTTTTTCAATTACTGTGCAATATCCATGAATCATTTTGTACCGTTGAGCAACGCGGAGCTACGATTCGATGACCCAGATTGGAAATATTTGCGTACACCTAGCATAACTGGCAATTTCAGCGTTCGCCAGATATGCATTTACTGTCTTAATTACTATGCGCGTAAGTATAATGTTTTCTATATTATGTGGTAGCGATTGCTTTGTTATGATAAGTAAATTTAAATAATGGAGTTCTAGGCCCGGGTGTCAAGCTGGGCAAGCATTATATAATTTATTATTAGCTATTGTGTAAACGTACCCCAATCTTAACACCTAAACTATTAAAATAATCTGGCATAAATTCTTCAAATTACCCGAAGTTTATGTTGCTTTACAGGAACTATGGGAAGATAGTCTTACAATCCAAAATATACCTCAATAGGTTAAATTCGATACATTATATATGTGCTTTTATTGCAAATCTTTCACTGGCACTACTCGCGTAGCGCTTTAGTAGTTAAGTTAGTCTTCACGATTGGCTCATTGTCAACTACATAATAATATGTTGTCGATTGACAATATAGTTGACAATGAGCAGAGCATATAGTTGATGGCAGTACTTTTTGTCTTCATGGTGGCAACTCAAATAACGGTATAATCCTCCGCCTCTTGGGTAGGCAGAGGAGGTATATGTGCTCACCTAAAGGCGTTCCTACATGCTTACCCTAAGACTGCCGCCGCATTTTCCGTCAAAGTCCCTTGACTGCTGAGAGGCGCCTTCGCAGTTATTATACTTTTGCCATTACCCACCACCAGGGCACCATAATAATTATCTTCGAGCAAGGCTTAACTTCTGAAATCCCTATCTCAGCCGTAAAGAGCTATTTATGAGATGACTTTCTATTTTTCAAAAAAGCTATCGAATTTCTGGTAATAAAACTATCTAAGCCCTATTATACGTAGAACAACATCCGGCATATACATATTTACAGTGAAACATCAACAGTCTAGTACGGAGACCTTCGCTCTTTGTTCAACTAAAATATAACTCTCACTTGCCGTCCACAATAGGGCAAACACAACATCCTTATTACCACAGACTAGGACTTCTAAAGAGCCTCCTTTCAGCTCGTCACGCATAATATACAGACCTAAATCAACCCTCAAATGAATAACGAAATTTACTGAAGTATTATATAAATAAGGCTAAACTTTTGCCAGTCCACGCCCGAAGGAGTAGACGGACCCCAGTAGGTAATCTAAACAATACTTCAGTTACTAAGGGGAAAGATACTGATATTTTTTCAGAAGGGTTATCATGCGTTTTACTTCCAAGTAGTTAAATTTTAATAGTATATTAATTAAATACGTGCTGAACATTTCTCGGAAGAATAACCTCCAAATCCTAAGTCCTCTAACACCTTAGTTTACTTGAACCTCAATCATCGGACTCCAGATTACAACAAACTGGGCCAGGGGAGTAAATATAAATCAAACAAGAAAGTTCCAGGAAATTTTATACATTAATTTTATCATCGGCGTAACCGACATGATCAACACACATTATTATGACGCCGTAGACGTATAGGCTGGTGCGAGTTTGTGTGAAGACGTGCGCCAATATTTGACAGATATTGCTCGCACGACGCCAACTTATTGAATTAATTTCTCATTTTACAACCACTTATCTGTTCCGTACCAGGAAGTTATTGTAAACAATTACTCGTAAATAAATTTCCATCTCGTAAATAAGTTCAAGGTTTCGGTGAAACAAGGGAAAATCGAGTTTCCCGTAACACAAGTTCGGAGTACATACATACATATACTCACGCCTTTTTTCCCGTCGGGGTAGGCAGAGACAACAGAACGCCACTTGCTCCTATCCTTACAAACCTCACGCGCTTCCTCTACACTCATTACTCTTTTCATACATGCTCGCCGGTTGCGGGTACTTCGGACCTTTCCGTTTCTTAGGATGTCTCCAATTTGGTCGAAGAAAGTTCGGAGTGTGTAAATATAATTTCCGAACAAAGCTTTTTTTACTCGAGCTGAGCCACTGACGGGTAGACATTGTATTTTTGCTCAGACATGCTCCAAATTGGCGGTGAAATTGACTATCAAGAAGATTTGAAATGTTACGAAATTTTTTAGGCATCTTTTTCAGAATCTGCATGTCAAATATATTCTGCTCTGGAAAAACAGGATAAACAGAGTTACATGATACAGTTTTACTAATTAACAAGAATACTTACAGTTAAAATGAATCGCTTGATGTGTATAGCATTTGCTAAGAAAAGTAAAGCCCGCATATGGTACCATTCTCTACAGGAACAACTCTGAACTCACACAACGGATTTCAGATAACATTACAGTAACTCAAACATTACTTAATAAACTTTTCGGACTTTTGAAGATGTTGGGAAGCGCTTAGCTAATTGGCATTTATTTTATAAGTGATATATTAGTTTCTGTTTATACTATAGTCCTTAGATTACAAAATGAGCGTACCTTAACGGTAGTAAACTTATACGTCCCAAATAAAAATAGAAACAATATGAATGGATCAGCAATCTACAGTAGAAATGGTAAATATCAAGCATGTTCCTATTACATCGAATAATTATAAGCAATGCTGGGAACTGCTTGTAAAACGCTACAATAATAAACGATATTTGTCCAATTGCATCCTTAAACATTTGTTCAGCCAGCGAAATATGTCTATTGAATCTGCAGGTGCATTGAAAGAATTATTAGATATAACAAGCAATTGCCTGCATGAGCTTAGTAATTTAGGTATTCCGGTTGGGTCATGGGATATTATTGTAATTTACATAGTTACTTTGAAGTTCGACATGGAGACTCGGAAGCAGTGGGAACTGCATGCTAGCCAATCATCCGAGGACTTGCCATCGTTCAGCTCATTTAAAGAATTTTTGGAAACGCGGTATCGTGCTTTAGAGTTCGTGAAACCTAAAGCTAAACCCAAAGTAAATTACAATAATAAACCAAATACAAATGTTATGCATGCTGTTACTAAGTTAACATGTCCTCATTGTGCCGATGATCACAAATTGTTTAATTGCAGAATGTTTGCTAAAGAAGACATTGACAAGCGCCGTGATATTGCCCAGTCTTTAGGGGTGTGTTTTAACTGTCTCGGCCCCAATAATTCCAGCAAAATATGCCGTGTTTTCACCAAATGCCGGATTTTCCAGCGCAAACACCTTACCCTACTACATCCTAAGGGCCCCAGCGTAGGTGTAGCGGTTGGTTCTTCAACAGAAACTACGACTGCTCCAGAGAATGAGGCAGACTTCCAAGAGGGTAAGATCACCACAAATATTGCCACCCATATTTTGAATGAAAAAGTACATCCGCAAGTACTTTTAGCCACGGCTCTTATTAAAACCGAGTCAAAAAATGGGTCAACTCAAGTTTTAAGAGCCTTGATAGACCAAGGCTCTCAAGCTTCATTCATTACTGAAGCAGCTGTGCAGCTACTTCGATTAAGAAAGATAGCATCCAAAACAAAAATAAATGGAATAGGAGGTCATGCTGGGATCGTCTCTAGACATGTCGTAGTTATTACAATTGAATCGCTGCATGACTCTACCTTTACGATGCAAGTAACTGCACATGTACTTAGCGCACTGACTTCAGTTATGCCTGACAATAGATTTGAAGTGCAAGATTGGCCAGCACTCCAGAAAGTGAAGCTAGCCGATCCGGGATTTAATTCCCCTAACAACATAGATATGTTGTTAGGAGCAAAAATATACTGCCGTATACTAAAAGAGGGCCTGATCAAGAGGCTCTCCAATGGCCCAAGACACCAATCTAGGGTGGATTATAAGTGGCCATGTTGGTAAATCGCATAGGCCCATGTATTCCGATAATACAGTGATCTCGACGTACACTCAAATTGCAGAGAACGATATGCTAAAACGTTTATGGGAACCAAATTATGAGCCTATTTTAACGAAAGGACTTCTTACGCCTAAAGAACAAGCTTGCGAGGAGTTTTACGCAAAGACGACGAAAAGTGACGAAAATGAGTGTCACATCGCCAAACTACTCTTTCGTTCAGAAGGTACAAGGTGTAAATATGGCAACTCGGAAAGCAATGCTACCAGGACACTGCGGGTTTTGGAAAGCCAACTGACAATGCATATTGAATTAAAACAACAGTATCCTGATGTAAATTATGAACATTTACTATTTGATAATTTAGAGAAGGTTATAGATGCATCAGATAACATGCGTAAGGATGATTTGCCCCATAATGCAGTTGTCAGACCACCTGAAAAACTGACCACCACGGCCAGAGTGGTGTACAATGCATCGTGCAAAGGAACAAACGGTGTTTCTTTGAACGATACCTGGAAGGTAGGACCAACTTGCCAATCGTACCAAAGACAAAAAAGAACAATTACATCGAAATTATCACGCCTTTATGATCCGCTTGGTTGGATAGCCCTACGTTTTATAACCGCCAGGGTTCCAGTTCAAAGGCTATGGATTGGTGGGATAGGATGAGACGGGAAGCTGCCACTTGATCACAGACAAGAATGGAAATATTACCATCAAGACTTTCAAAGATTTGTACATTTTCACATTCCAAGATGGAAAGGCAAAGGTGATCGCAGAATTATTGTGGAACTCCATGATTTTGGGGATGCTTCCAATGTATTCTATGCAGCTGCTACATATTGCAAGATTGTCTATACAGATGGTGCAAATTATGGCAATCTCATAACAGCAAAGACTAAAGAGACCTTGATATTGCAAGTCACGATTTTTTGTCTAGAGTTGAACGCTGCAGATTTAGTACCTAAATTACTGACAGAAGTAGCAAAAGTACTGAATGTGCCAAATATGAATTTATAGGTATGCATGGAAGGAGTGTTCTGTTGTGCTGGCTCGATTAAGTTACTCGTATCATCCTAGTCAATGGAAAACGTATATGTCAGTGATCATATTGCAGTTTTACTTGCCTTGCTGGACAGCGCTCAATAGTCATAATTTTATTATGCGCAGTGAAAGGACAACCCTACCGAAGTTAGTTTACGCAATGCTTTGCCCACTGATCGTCTACAAAGTTATCTCTGGTAACACGGTCCATGTCGGTTACGAAGCGATGAAAAAATATATTCAAAACCTGTGTCTACACTTGCCAATGAAGAAAATACACCTGTTAAGATCCATATCCATTCTGCTAGTGTAAAGGTATCTATATGTATTGGTATAACTCAAAGAGGGAATTCTATGAAGAAATTAAGCACATAAAGAGGGCCAGCATATTGGCAGGAAAAGCCGGCTTACATGCTGACACCATTTATCGTCGACTGCGGTTTACTACAATGTATGACACAATACTTTTACGCTGATGGCAACAGGATTATCTAACGCAAGATTTTATCAGCGGTATAACTGGACCGGTTAAACTCAGGAACTTCAAGGTTCATGATATAGGCTTGATCAAAGCAGCAGATAATCTACCCCTTGCTGAGTGGTTGTACGGTAGAATAGTTCAATGACACCCGGGGAAGGACAATATCACGCGCGTTGTCACTGTACTTTGCTTGCAAGGGCACTAATAGGGAACGTCCAGCTTCAAGGCGACGTTTACTGCTCATGACAAAAAAAAATGCTTAGAGTTTCTTGTAATCCCATTAGCTTATGTTTAATTGCTTATTGCTTTTTATATATAATGCACTTATTTTAAGTTTCTATTATTTATAAATTTGTTTATATTGCGATGGAACCTTTATACTAAGCTGAAATTGCAACTTATAGCTACAGCTAATGTATATCTTTATAAACCCTGTCATTCTTGAAATATTGCTTGTTTTATGTAACAACGTATATGTACTACCAACGAGATTGATGCATTCTGCGGTATGCAACGTCCGCTATAGTATTAAATGCAAAATATTGATACAGTCCACTGTTCTTTCTATTGAATGTCTTCATAGTGGGCGGTTTAAAAGGAAATGATCCTTTTAGTGGGCGGTATGTTCAATTTCTACTCGATCTTTACATTTTTCTATATCTTTATTTAATATTTATGTTTTATATTTGACCGCATGCTCGATATATGGTGTAAGGATCGAGTTAGCTCGCGCTATGGTTTCGTTCCACGGCAGGGTATATAAACTACGTCAACCTGAAATAAAATTGTCTTGCTCTGAAGGAAGTTGTCTTATTATTGCAACCACCTGGCGCCCTCTATACCGGTGTACAGCGGTATTCGGACTTGTGCAGCTTTGTACATGTTGGTTTTCCTGCAGCAAACAAGACCTTAAAGTGGCTTCAGATAATGCCGTCACAGTGGCCAAGTTTTGGGAACAAAAAATTTAATGTGACCTATTGATACGAAGAAGAAGAAGAAGTAGAAATGGTAAGAAAATACAACAGTAACTATGGTATTTCAATTTTCAAATACAAAGAACAGATATGTGAGTGCTCTAGTATATCGTTTACGATATTAATACTAATAAGAACCGTTCAAACAGCTGCATAGTGCTCCAGGGGTAAAATCATACACATTTTTCACGAGTGGCATTCGTAGGCACAAGTAGCTCACATTTTCGCCGCGGCAGAACAAGGTTCTTGTAATAAATTGTAAATAATTTACATAACACAATGTTACGCCACCTATTACGTGGGACCTAAAAATTCATGGCGAAATGTGGGTGTAATAGATGTTTACACCTCTGCCTACCCCTTAGGGGATACAGGCGTGAGACTATAAATAAATAAAAAACACAATGTTCCGAGGTAACGAACAAAGAAGCTGAGGACACAGTTATGAACTGAATAGGTATAACTCGGCACTCTCGTAGAAACTTGTTTCATTAAATTAAAATTTAGCGTCTGCTTATTAATTCAAAGAAACGCCCGACGTCTTCGCGAATTCAGCACTGGGAAAAAAGTTTCCTTCATTGATACATTTTATTGTTCAATTTTGGGTATCACGGATGATTTTTAAACAGCTTTTTGATGTATTCAGAATACTTATTTCACTAATTTACTTTCTTATCCCGCTCATTGTTAGCATTGTCTTCGTATTCTTTTGTTAAGAATTACTAATCATATTTACTCATTTATAAAGAATTTGAAAAGATTATGTGATTGACATATTTATGAGCTCAAGATATGAAAAGTAACAAAGTTATTACAAATTGCATACAGGTGACGACGGGTTGATGCTTGAGATAGGTAATAGGGATCAATTATAATTGGTAAAGAAACTACACTTTTCGCCAGGCTGAAAATCTATACATTTTATTACTTTAATAATTCAATTACGTTTAGTTAAACATAGGTACTTACTTATTATCATATAGGTACCTAAATCATCAAAAGGCGCATAGAAAAGACAAAATAAATATCTTTAACAACACCACATATTATGATAAAAGTGATTGAGATAAATAAGCTCTATTAAATATTTTAGAATTGTAAGAAGTAAATATCTATAACTAGAAATCTTGAACTGACCTACCCAAGCATCGCAACCTCCTCCTCAACGTAATTTCAAGTTTGTAAAACGGTCCTCCTTCGTACTAAACTAGAAAATAATCTATTCAAAAAGCTGAGAACAGCCGACCATAACATCGTTGAATCATATCCGCTATCTCGGTGCCATTTAGAATTTTCTTAAAGTCTGCATTAGTGCAGATTGCAACCTCAGCAAATACTTGTATAATATGGACATCGGGCTAACTCAGTTATTTAAAAGTCCCTCTCTCGGTTCCTCCAATTAATTTCGACACTTAGTAAAATATTTTTTTTACATCGAAAGGATCTAGATTGGCCAATTAAAAGTTTAAGCTTATTACTTCCAACGCCCGCTTTTTGAATACGTTTAATTATTTTGCCTCTTACTTTAGACTATATTCCACGAGCAATCGTTATTAGTAGAGAAAATTTCAAATATTGTTTTTGATTTTATACGGTTTGTTAATTTGAACTTATAATAGTGTTTTGCAGTTTCGCTTAGTGTGTCGTTCCGTTATTAACTTGGATATATTTATAGATTTCGTTGAAGTGAAATCCATTATATAATAATAGTAACATGAAAATTAATCTGGGGCAAAATGCATGATGCTGACTAATTGGGAACAAATAACAAAACAAATATTTTTTTGTTCTACAAAACTCAGTGAAAGCTGGATTGCATGGCATTGTGTTTATAGAACAAGGAATAGGTAAATTCATTTTGTTGCTTTTTTATAATTTATTTAAATCGCTAGCCTGGTATCATTTACTCTCAAACACCGCAGCTCAGTTTGTAACTGCGTTCATGTCATGCTTATCAGGCATGAATCAGCCCTTGAGGCTTGTATAGTGAAATCTTTTCGTGTAGCCTGTGTAACTGACTAAATCAGTGGAGTAAAGTATCCGACATAGCTCTCCGAATAGTCAAACTTAAGGGGCAGTGGGGAGAGCACATAGCTTAAAGAACCCACAGAGTACCTTTGTATATGAAAGATCCGATGGCCGTTGAAACAGGAAGGTTCTATAGCGGGGGATCGACGATCTAGATACGATTGCGGGAAACGGTTTGATAACGGCGGCTCATTAAGACCGGTCTATGTGGAGAGCTTTCAGGACGCCTATATCCAGCAGTGGACATCACTAAGCTGAGTCTATGATGATGATAACTTTCTAGTCGGATAAACAGGCCCGTAGCTTCTCTCCTGCTAAAGCAAAGTGGTAATTTCAGTATCAACATGTAGCGCAAACTAGTGTTACTGGAAGCTTGAAGTTGCCACGCATGTTTCTTGCATCGTTACGCTTTTATTTTAGTAAGGTCAACTCCCGCACTAGTCATAAATTCTATGTCGCGGGGGACTTTACAAATATACCACCAACGGACACAATGAACACCCAGACTCGAAATAACAACTTATGGATCACACAAAGTGTAGTCTCGTGTGGGAATCGCACCCACAACACTCGGAGCAGTGTCAAGCGGAGAGGCGACCGCTTAAACCATTACACCAACCGTGATGAGTTGTTATGATAGGCTTTTGCAAAATTCTATAACAGTATAATACACAAACATAGTGGGCGTATAAGCCTCGTGGAAGTCGCAAAGTTAGTTTATAAACGTCCTTAGTTCTCATTATAACAAAAATACTTTTATATTTCCCTGCACGTTTCTGCAAATAATATGGAACATATTTAATTATTAATAAATGGTTGTTTTGTTAATTATCTTACGCCTGTACTTGTCAGCAAGATACATTTTAATAAGAAACTAGCTTTTATGAAAAAATAAATTATTCAAAAACAATAATTTCTGTCGTTTTGATATCTGATAACGAAATATTTTCTGCTTATATATTTACTAGCTGACCCGGCGAACTCCGTATCGCCTTTTTAAGGCCTTTTTTCTCATTCCTTTTTTTTCAACCGTCCATCCATTCATCCATCCATCAGGGCTTAAGAAATTGACCAAAAATAAAAAAGTAAGTATATGTTTATGTTGGACCACCCCTGTGACTTAGGGGTTTGAAAAATAGATTACAACCAATACTCAGACCTAAAAAATAGACATATAAAATTTCATGCCAATCGCTCCAGCTGTTTCAAAGGAGTAAATATTGTGACTAACACTGTGAAACGACTTTTTTAAACCAGTTTGCACCTGTCGTGGACACTATAGTGATATGATTCAACTACTAATACGACCATTAGAAATAGGGGTTAGTGTTAAAAGGGGGAAAATTAAGGGTTGTTTGTACTATTAATGCAACATCATAAAGAAATGGAAATAAATAAAATGTCTAAAAAATAAATTAATTAAAATGCGTGTACCTATGTACGCGCGTGAGAAGTTATACTTGTTTAGCATCATTAAAAATATTCACATATTATATTTATCAAAAAAATTTCATTCCGTTTGTTCATTTATTTTCATAAATATTTATTATAGATCTCTGCCTTTTCGCCGAAAATTGTTCAGCCGATTATCACTTGCCAGCTAACGTTTCGCAGAATTTTATTTCGCAGAATAATCATTTGCCAACTTGTGATATAATTTTGTTTTTATTTCCCAACCTCACAGTTGCCAACTTTACGTTTGGTCTTCCTTTTATTGTCGCAGTTCTAACCTAACCGATGTAGCATATTTAAATGCCCTGTGTAGTGAAATAAAAGCGATTTGGTTCATGCACTTCGCCGGCCGCTGCCGCGGCACGCTCGCTTCGCTCGCTCGGCTCGTGCGTTGTGGTCGCAGTTCTAACCTAACCTAACCAGCCATTGTTTCAGTTGACGTGAATTTTTTATCAGCATACTAACCTAACCTAACCGATTCCTTTCGATTTCACCTGAACTTCCCGAAACAGACAACTTTTAGACGAATAACGTTTCGTCTGTTCAGGTGAGGACCTGAACAGACGAAACGTTATTCGTCTAAAAGTTGTCTGGCCTAATAATTTGACAAAAGATAAATGCCCCAAACGTTTTTTGTCATTACAATAATCAGCTTAACAATAATTCTACCAAATGAAACGTTGTCATACAAAAATTTGACAATCGTTAGTCGTCAAAGTGAAAAATAGGCGAAACGTTGGTTGGCAAGTGATAATCGGCCAAACAATATTCGGCGAAAAGGCAGGATCCCATTTATTATATATTCAATTTCATACTTAATAATAAATATCAAAAATTAATATTTTAATTTGACGTTGGTTTTTAACATTTTTTTAATTAAATTTATTTCTTTATTTTGTAGATATTAAATAATCTATAATAAATATTTAACATAAATAATTTAATTATACTCAGTATTAATTATATTAAGTAAATACTATTATTTTAATTTATATCAATAAATAATACATACGGATAGTTAACTTTAATTATATTCGAGCACAATTTTTTTCACTAATAGTAAATAATATTAATCAAAATGTTCAGTTTAAATCACTAGTGCATATAATTTATCAGCAAATTTATGATGTAGAAACTTCTCCCGTGAGAATTTTGTGTCACACATACGCGCGCATCGTAAAATTTCACTCTCATAAATTTTTCATAACGCGCCTAAAGAAGTATAACTTCAAAAAAGTTCACACAGTACAACAACCGATGCCAAATGATAATTGGACAAATGATATATTTTTTTATTTACTTTTTGTACAAATAACATATGTACATAGGTGGACTTAATGCCAAAGGCATTCTCTAACAGTCAACCTAAGGTGATGCAGAGATGATAGTATATTATGATGTTAAAGATATTACTTTTACTAAAAATGTCCCGTTCGCCATCTTGGATCCCCAAATAAATGTCATTTTCGTTATCAGACTGCATGATAACCTAAAGCAAATGAATGAATGAACCTAAAGCATGATAAGCAAAGAAAATTAATTTTATTAAATATAATTTTTTTTTTTAAATGTCCCGTCCACCATCTTGGATTCCCAAAATGTGATCAGAATGCATGAAAACCCCGCAAATGATACCCATATTAATTTTACTAAAAATGTCCCGTCCGCCATCATGAATCCCCAAATAAATGACATTTTCGTTATCAGAATACATGATAACCCTGAAAATTATACCTACATTATTTTTATTAAAAATGTCCCGTCCGCCACCTTGGATTCTGAAACAGATGTCATTTTCGTGATCAGAATCCATGAAAACCCTGAAAATAATGTCCATATTAATTTTATTAAAAATGTCCCGTCGCCATCTTGTGAATATAGAAACTAAAAACTCACATTTTGCGATGCGCGCGCGCGCATCTCAAAATGTGACTCGCATCATTTTTTCATAACGCGCCTAAAGAAGTATAACTTCAAAAATATATGTTTGGGTTGGCTCTTCCTTATTGCTAAGCGGTTTAAAAACTAAATTGCGGCCGATTCTCAGACTTAAAGAATACTTATACGTTTAAAATTTCATACAACTCGGTCCAGCCGTTTCGGAGGAGTATTTTAACTAACACTGTGACACGAGAATTTTATATAATATGTAGATTAGTATATAGAAGGGAGTTTTAATAAGACTGTCGGTTACTTGGAGAGAGTTTTTAGAATGTAGTTATTTTACTCAATGAACAAATAAAGAGCACAGGAGTCTACTTCCTTTAGATCGATTATCGGGTTTTCAAGCTTAGACGGTTGATGAAATACTTTCAGTCTACACAATATCGAAATTCTTCAGTATCAGGGTTATATTTGCTTCTAGTACCTTTTTTTTTGGTTTGGGGTGGAAAATCCTCATGGAGTCCCTCCGCCCTGGGGGGACAGATAGAACTGTCCCCCGCACCCGCACCTTGGGACGCATCCTACGCAAGCCTCACCCAAGCCCACGTGGAGCGTCTCTTCCCGGGATCCCGCTTAGCTTCACCGTGGGTGTACCTCAAACCCACGGTTACTGAGCCCCCCACCACGACAAGGTGGAGATCCCACGAGGGGGTGCTTCTAGTACCTAATCTAAGTATAGGTATCTAATGTATCTTCTATCTGTATTTAGCAGGTATATAAAATCACTTGTTCTTGCTGACTTAAATTGTCGTAAAGTCTTAAGTACTTATTCCCAGAGACATACAATTAAGAATATTTTAAAGCCCCTCCTAATGGGTTAAATTCATTGTTTGAAAGTCCACACATTTATAAGTTAGGTTAAATAGGAAATGCTAGCTAATATTTTTCAACGGTCTCTAAATAGGCCGTTTTACTGTGATACAAATTCGTAACTAATTTAGGCCGTTACAATTTTACTCACAAATTACTACCTAGCTACAAACATACAAACGGTAACGTAACGGGTAAGTGAAATCATTTCACACGTAACGTTCTAAACATTTCATATTGTAGAGTTTATCAGTAGGTAGTGTTGCCGGTAGCCGGTAGCCGGGCACTAGTGCATTTCCCAGCTCGGGCCGTATCAGGCTAATCGCGGGCCACTTCCCACCGATGCGCCCCGGAAATTGGCTGGCCTGACTCATCCGCCGGCGACACACGAGCCGTTTGCCTTGTTTCTTGCGTATTTACATCGAGCTCGGTTGTTGGAAGCTGTTCGAGGTAAATATTTTATTTTAACTTGTGTTTTATGCAGGCTTTTCCTCTTCTGTAGAGAGGTGTGATTTACCTTACGGAAATGCAATAGAAAAAAGAAATATACTTTAATGCCACAAATAAAGGGAAAGGGAATATATCTAAATATGAGAATAAAGTATTGAATTTTTTTTTGTGTGTTGTTGACTAGTTGTTGGCCTCAGATGGACTTGACAACTTTACGCGGACTATGGGTAAGCGCTGAGGGCTCCCAACCCGTTATTGAATAATTGTTGGTTGTACTGTATTTGTATTTTAGTCGCACTAAATGTGTATCATGGTTGTAGCAAAATAAAATGAATGTGCTAGTTATATTATTATTATTATCGAGCTTAATCGAGCTTAAGTGTTTTTATTTGCCTATAAACACACAAAATCAACATACTAATTTCTATACTCTAATCTGTTGGCCGTCGGGAGCGTTCCAAATGTCCACCTATTCCTACGTATGGCTATTCTATTTCACAATAATTACTAAAATAGTCTTTATATCATCGACCCAATGCTAGGATGGTCTATCTTGTTTTCGTATCCAGTCGAACTTTCCTCACCCTATTTTTATGAAAAGCCAACAGTCAACACACTGAAGTCACAAACATAAGCAAAATTAGAGTAGCTTTCCTTTTTAAAATTTCTAAAATTGAATGCAATGAAGCAGGTGTGCACGTAATGCAGTCAAAGAGCAGCTAGCTCATTATAAATGGCATAATATGAGTAACGTGAGCTTGTTTCAAAGAACTTGTTAGCAAAATTAGTTCCGTCAGCATGTATTATGTCTTATTCAGTTACTACTTACGAACAATGTAAAATTATAATATTCAATTAGGTAACCAAGCTTTCTCTATTAAGCACTCTGTTTCTTCCACCATCTGTATTCTGTCAGGATCTGAATGCTTTCTTTATGCTTACCACCGGTGATATGAAACTAGCTGTTACTCGCCGATTTGCCTGCCAGTACCATTCTACCCCGGTTATATCCCCTTAGGGGAGGAATATTATAAAATCCTTCCTCCATTCCTATTGGGTGATTAGGTACGTCTCCAAAGGACTCCACTCCCCAGATTTTATGTCTATATCTTCAGTAGTGTGCTCTCTGCTTTGATATATCAATCAGCACATGTGATTTTTAAATAAAAATGCGATAACTATAAGACCCTCATTCCTATATTGCCAGGTTTTACGGTAGACCTTATATTTTTGGCATAACTATAAAACTGCTGTGACCATGAGCAGTACCTACAAAATACTATCTCATATGATATTGCACCTAGCAGAGCCGAAGCGAGAGATATACTTAACAACGCAATCCACGCAGCCAAGCATAAAATAAATACCGACAAAATTGAATTTTAATCGTATTGTAGAATACAACACGCGCTGTCAATTTATTCAGTAAAGTGGCAGCTGATTCAGAATCGTGTGTCGAAAGCTGATTGCTATTTTGATTTGGTGATCGTCAAATCTTCACTGCCGATTACGGTGCCAGTAATTAGTTTGGAATGCATAAACAAATGAACGGATTTAGTAGTCCAATTAGCATGGATCGTGTACATACAATGATTTCATTAAACATGCAAATTTGCGTCCATAGTCATGTATAGCATCGTAATCGGGCCACTGTTCTCGTCGTGTTATTGGTTAATAAACAACGGATTATTTCCATTATAGGCTCCTTCGCTCATCCTCCCTTTGTGCTGCAGACATTCGAATCGTTTTACACTCACTGAGACTCGTATCACAAACGGTTTTCACTTTATTACATGCTCGCGCCGATTTTGAATACTGGGCGTTCTGGCTGCGAGTTCAATTTGTTTTTTAATATCGCTTGTATGTACAACTTATAATGTATGTTTCAGAAAGTTTTTATTGTAAAAAGATATATGATAATTTATCACACTAAGTTACACAGATCTTGAGGTCTCCAATTTGATTCCTGTATTGGCTACGGTATTATTCGATTTTGACAGTAACAGCATATATTTTGCTGAGCTCTTCTTTGGATGAAAAACTGTAAATAAAAACACACTTCTCATAAAATTGCGACACAATAAATCTTGTAATCTTGACCTGGTAGCACTAAATATCTTGAACGTTTTTGTAAACAATTTTGTTATAATATTTTCCCTTTATTTCCTCATTGTTCGACACTGGGATAACTCTTAAAATGATAACAGCCTGCGGGCTTAAGAATAAAGTACATACATACATACATGCCTTTTTCCCGTCGGGGTAGGCAGAGACAACAGAACGCCACTTGCTTCTATCCTTACAAACCTCACGCGCTTCCTCTACACTCATTACTCTTTTCATACATGCTCGCCGGTTTCGGGTACTTCGGACCTGGCCGTTTTTTAGGACGTCCCCAATTTGATCGAGGAATGTCCGACGAGGTCTGCCGCGACCGACTTGCCCACACACATTTGTCTTATAAATCTTATTCGTCATTCTTTCTTCACTCATTCGCTCCACGTGTCCAAACCACTTAAGCATTCCTTTCTCAATCCTAGTCACGACATCTTCTTTCAGACCACTGCTCTCTCGTATAGTTACGTTCGGAATTCTATCGATCAGTCTCACCCCACACATACTACGTAGTGATCGCATCTCAACTGCGTTAATTCTACTTTCATGCCTTTTCTGCCATACCCAACTCTCACTTCCATACATCAACGTGGGGACAAGCACTCCATTATGAACCGCCAATCGCGCCTCTTTCGGCACAGTCTGGCCGTTCATAAAGGCATACAGTGCTCCATTTACACGATTGCCCGCAGTCACTCACCTTTCAATATCTTCTTCACATCTTCCGTCTCTTGTAAACACGCTACCCAAATATACAAATTCTTTTACTTGCTCTACTTTTTCATCTTCAATCGTAATATTACACTCAGTCAAACTTTCATCTTTTTCAAACACCATCACTTTCGTCTTTCATGCATTAATTTTCATACCTTTAGCTTTAAAGCTCTCATTCATGCAGTCAATCATTTCTTGCAACTCATTCGCCGATGGTGCAAGGATGACTTGATCATCGGCGTACAACAGGCACTTAACACGCAATCCTACCATATCGATCCCGCATTCAGTTTCTCTCATATCATTCATGCAGCTATCCATGAATAAGTTGAACAACCAGGGTGAGGCTGGACACCCTTGTCTGACACCTTTCGAGATGACGAACCAATCCGTATAGGCACCATTTATTCGGACACTTGCTCTAGAATCCCTATACAGGGATTTCAGAGCCCTTATTATACAGCTGTCCACCCCATACATGGATAACACCTTCCATAAGTCCTTTCTATTCACCCTATCATAAGCCTTTTCCAAGTCTATGAACGCGCAATACACCTTCTGGTTTTTTGCCAGTCATTTTTCGGTGACGCAGCGCAAGGAAAAGACTTGATCCGTACATCCCATTCCCTTCCGAAATCCCGCTTGCACGTCCCATATCTTGTCATGCGTCACATTTGCCACTCTGTCAATCAAAATTCTGGCATACATTTTTCCAACTACACTAAGAAGGCTGATTCCGCGATAATTTTGACATTCCTGCTGCGAACCTTTGCCTTTATATATTGGGACAAGCACTGCCTTCGTCCAGTCATCTGGAACTTGGCCCTGTTTCAAGCATAGATTAAAAAGGCGATGCAGCAGGTTAACTATGAGTCCGTCGCCAGCCTTCAACATTTCAGTCGTCACTCTATCACACCCAGCAGACTTGCCTGACCTTATACCTTTTAACGCTTTCATAACTTCATCCATTCCAATTTCATCACTAGGGCTCACAAACATATCTGTCATCTCTTCTTGTTCTATTTCATTCACATCTTTCTCAAATAAGCTCTCAAAATAATTCTTCCAGCACTCTAGTATCTTTCCTTCTTCATTGATGACTTCACCTCTTTCGTTCCTAATCATTTTCATCGACGTATTCATATTTTTACCCCGCGCTTCCTTCACGAGTTTCCAAAAGAGTTTTATATTCTCTCGGAAACTTGCGCCAAATTGTTCCTCATATTTCTCCTTTTTCTCATTCTTCTTTCTCTCTATACATGCTTTTACTTTAGCTTTCACACATCTATATTTCATCTTCATTTCTTTGACATTATCGTCATTCATAACACCGCTCACTCTATTCGTTGCTTCTATTGCTAGAATATCCAGCCATGCTTTTTTCTTTTTATCAACCATTCTTCTAGTTTCATCATCCCACCAGTCAGCTTTCTCGCAATTCTTCCTTCTTCTTTTACTCATACCGCATACATCTTCAGCACATTTCACAATATTGGTTTTAAAAACCAACCGTACTTCACTCACACTTTCCTCATTTACAAGACTCCAGCTTTTATCCATCCGTTCGCCCAATTGCTTTTTGTACATCTCTTTCACACGCTTTTCTTTCAATCTTTCCACATTTATACGTTCTAATTCTGTAGTTGAACCTTTATCTCTGTGCCGCCAGCGTTTGAAAAGGCCACTAATTCTACTTATTACCAGATAGTGGTCCGTGCCGACATCAGATCCGTGATAAGCTCTGGTGTCCACTACTTTCATTCTCATTCTTTCATCTACTATCACAAAGTCTATCATGCTCCTTAACACAACATTTCCTTCCTTCTTTTGCCTCGTGTACATATGTACCATTTTATGCTGAAACCATGTATTCATCACTGACAGACCCATCTCGACACATAAATCTAATAAGTACACGCCGTTGTCATTTACACTCTTATCTCCAAACGTCCCAAGTACATTTTTATACCCATCACGCTTCACTCCAACCCTTGCATTAAAATCTCCAAGCATGACAATACCTTCATTCCACTTACTCAATAACATAGTAGAATAAAGTAGTAAGTAGTAATATACAGGAAACAGGCGCCCGTGGATCATGGACAGTACTTATCTGTGAGGCAAATGCGGGTTACTTTCTTCGATAAATTATCCACTCGGTCAGAACACAAGGCGTATGGTAACCAAACGTAAAATTTTCGATTATAGTCCCTTTGAGCGCAGGAATATCTTGACAAATACCCTAATAAAAAGGCTCGTCGCGCGCCCGGGACGTTTGGAAAACCATTTACAAGGTTGATCGCCGCCATGGAAATAATAACTGAAGCCGTTATCGTCCTAAATTGATCTAATTTAAAATTATTGTTATCGTGAACCTTTTATTTTTATTAGCTAAGATCATAGTATTTTATCAATGGCTACTCAAAAAAATCAATCTGATTACGCAATTTGTACATACATACATACATATCGTCACGCCTGTTATCCCCGAAGGGGTAGGCAGAGGTGTATTTCTACACCCACTTTTCGCCAGATATACTTTAGTCCCACGTAATAAGGGGCGAGCCTATTGTCGTACCGGGCACATTTCCAGACTCCGTACTGCTACTGAGAATTTCGTGACAGAAAAACCCAATAACACTGCCCGATCCAGGAATCGAACCCGGGACCTTCCGATCCCACGCGCACATTTATGCCGCGAGACCAACGAGGCAGTCGTACAGGGTTTGATGTCGAGTTTTCCGTCTCTACGCAAAGATGGTATGTGCATCGTGTTATCCCTTAGTCGCCTCTTACGACACCCACGGGCAGATAGGGGGTGGTGACACTTGTATTCTATGCCGTCAACCACACGCAATTTGTGTTCGAATTAATTTTAAATAGAACAACAAAACACGTATTATTCTTGGTGAAGTAATCACAAAGATCTCGTAAAATACTTATACTGTATTTGGAGTATTAAATTGGCCCTATTCCGCTAAAAATAGCCCACCCCATTATTTCAATGGGTGAAGTAAAACCGTTGAGGAAATTTATTGGGCGAAACGGACAAGTGCATCGTACTTTTATGTACTCATTTATTTATGAAGCTGTCTTATTAGGGCTGTTTGTTTGTCTTATTTAAAAAGGACTACTCTTGTACTCTTAAGGAACGTGCGGTATCCCTTTACTCGCTGGAAATCTCTACATCTTATAAAACTTGCTGATCAACTGACATATTGACACACAGCCCTAACCGATGGGTCAAAGAACTAGATTATTGGCACGAGTGCTATTATGTGCTATACAAATATTTGCTTATTTTTTACAAACCCACTGCCTTTGTCTCTTTGGTACAGTGCGATACGTTTGTGCTCACTAGAGCTTAATTTTTTACGGCAGATCGACCAATGCCGGTGTATTTCGACTGGCAAGTGTTTTGCAATTTTTATTTAGCATACTTCAAGCATACAAATAGCAACTCCTTCCAAGCACCAGAAATCATTTAAGGACGCGGAAATCACCAGGTACAACACTACCTGTCCATTCGTGATCAACAGTATAATTATTTAAAAATAATAATAAGCATCAACACTTTTGACCCCATTCCGTTACAATTTAAGGTCCTATAAATGCTCACAAATTGCTTTAAGTCATGTAGAAGTTAGGATTTATAGAGATATCAATGTAGAATTATAAAAAACCCGCTTAAAAACACTATAATTCACAACTTTTACTACATATTGGCAATTCGAGCAAAACTCTAATAATGCATACGCTGAAGAGTTTACGCCATTCCCGCTGCATTGGAAAACGAAATTGGCTGCGACGAATTCAGACGCTCAATAGCTCCTTTGGAGTGATGCCTACTGCGCACTTGCGTACATACGCTAGACACAATAATTGCCTTTTGAGACGAGAAAACATTGCTCCAGCGATAAAATATTATTTGTATGTGACAGGCTTTGTGGTGGAATGTGTATCAGCCATATCTCAAAGACACCCGTTGTAATTAAGTAGACAATGAGAGTTCATATTTGGCGGTGGGCGGGCGAGGGAGGCCATTGTGCTCAGCTCGTTATCTGCAGACCAGCCTTTTTAGCTTTGCACAACAAAGTGGCTGCCTGCCACGATATGCGTTTGTATCCGGTTCATAACAAAACCTTGTTGCAAAAACCAGCACTACAAATGACAACACATAATATCTAACTGAAACTCAACCAAACAAACTTGTTAAGCTCAACCTCACAATCTAACACAACTGAAAAAGAAATTCAAAAGCATAAATTAAAATAAAACAATAATTATAAAGTGTGACTGGCATCAAAAGGGATCCAGATGAGGTTCTTTTAGCTGGGCAGCTAATTGTAAAGGAAATAAAAACTTTATTTATTTCATAAAACAGATACAAAAGGACGAGATTATCCGGATTTTAGGGCCGACATCGATTCAACGGCGCAGAAAGCAAACAGTCGTCTTTTGTTGTCTGTACCTATTGAAGTTTGGGTAATTAATTACCGCGCCCGTCATTTTGCAGATTCACTTCTCCTATAACGCTCTCCGCAAGTTTGACTGATTAGCTACCCCGCCACACGTTGTACAGGGTCTGTAGCTGTAGCTAATCAGTCCCATGTTCCTCTATATTACTAGTAGGTGTTAGGGGAGCGTAACATGAGTTTCGCATGACTTAAATGGATTGATTGCAATATGATAATATAGCCGAGCCGTTCACACACATGTTACGGAATTTATTTTACGGACTACTTCCGTGTTGCCTTGTTTATTACACAGGTGAGCACTTTGAAATAACTATGTACTAAGTAAATTAATTTAAATTGTAATGTTGAGGACCCAGACTTAAGGCAATCTAAGCAGTGAAACTGTGACATTTTTCTGAGGTAAGGTGATAAGTAATAAAGACTTTTTAAACACAGGACAGAAACCTTTTAAAATATTTTTTAAATACATGTTATGGTCCTTTCCCTTATTAAAGTAACTAACTATATATGTAGCTAACTATACCTAATCTATGTGTGAACGTCTTGTTCAAAATTTCTTGAATATTGTGTGAAATGTACTGTTTAATAATTGTTTTATATTTGTTGGTTGCTTTACTTTTTTAAACAGTTCACGAGAAACTATTCTATTACAAAGTCAAAAACTTATGTTTTTTTTCCTCTGTTTTCTGCTCAGCACAGCGATCTGTCATAGACATTTAGCTGTTCTTGTCTTATGTCTGGTTAGTCTCTTTAAGAAGTGAAGAGTTGTTCATTGACCACTCTCACTATTCTTTGGAAAAAGTTAAAAGAGGCTTGGCTTAAAAGAGTTGGAACACTGTTCCTCCTTAGTCTTGAGTGTACTACACTTCGAGAACCCGTCAGTTCGGCAGCCAGAGCATTAACATGATTTGTGAGTTTAAGTTGATAGCTTCTGCTACGAATGGCAATTTCCTGTTTCACAGTTTTAAGTTTCAGATCCTGCAGGATGTATTTATTGTGGATACATTTAGGGATATTATACATGGATCTAATAGCTTTTGTCTGAAACCTTTCCAGGATCTCAATGTTGCTGTTACATACTGTACCCCATAGTTCGATTCCGTATGTCCAGACAGGTTTCAATATAATCTTGTAAATTAACATTTTGCTTTCATTACTCAACTGTGAATTTTTACCGATCAACCAATACATGTTTCTAAGTTTTGTGTCTAGGGCTTTCCTCTTCATCCAAATATGTTTCTGCCAGGTGAGCCTCGTATCCAGATGCATGCCGAGGTATTTGGCGGTATCGCTGGATGGAATTTGCTCCCCATTCATAGTGATTGGAGGACAGTGGCCTTTTCGTGGGGTGAACGTGACATGCGCCGACTTATTTTGATTGGCCTTTATTCGCCATATTCTCATCCATTTTTCAACAGCAGATATGTGGACCTGTAGATTAGTTGATGCAATTGCTAGATCGGTGTTTACAGACATTATTGCAGTATCGTCGGCATAAGTTGCAATTAATGTATTGTCAGCCGTTGGTACATAGGCTGTAAAGATAAGGTATAGCACGGGTCCCAATATGCTCCCCTGAGGCACACCAGACCTGATTTCGTATGAGCCCGAAGTAACGCCGTTAAGTTTAACCTCGAAGCACCTTTTGTTTAAGTAACTCTTTAGAATGTGGAAGAATGAGTGAGGTAGATATTTTTTTAGCTTGAATAGAAGACCATCGGGCCAGACCCTATCAAATGCCTGACTTATATCTAAAAAGATTGCTGAACAATATTTTTTATTTTCAAGCGTATGACTGATGGTATTTGTCAACCTATGTACCTGCTCTATGGTGCCATGTTTTTGTCTAAATCCAAATTGGTGTTCAGGCAGAACGTCATGTAGGTGATCACGCATTCTATTGAGTATAACTTTTTCAAATAGTTTGCCTACCAACGGAAGTAGACAAATTGGCCTGTAGGATGAGGCTTCCTCCGGCTGTTTTCCAGGTTTAAGGATCATTACAACTTGAGCTATCTTCCATTGAGATGGGTAATGGGAGAGTCTTAGGCAGGCATTGAAGAGAACCGTTAGTAACATTATACCCCTTTTCGGAAGATTGTTTAATAGTACCGAGTCTAATAAATCATATCCCGGTGCTTTCTTTGGTGGTAAAGCTTTTATCTCTCGAAGAATTTGGTTAGGAGTTACTGGTTTCAAAGGAAAGCACAATTGATTTGGCGACTGCAGGTATTCTGTTATCTCAATATCGTTATTGGGGTCAGCAGGGGACAATGGAGTTAAGACTTTTTCTAGGTGTTTGGCAAATGTTACCGCTTTTTCAATGTCAGATCTGGCCCAACCTTGGTCCTGTTTTCTCTAAGGTGGGTTGTGATTTTTGGGTCGCTTCAGATTCTTTGTCGCGCGCCATAACGAGTAGTTAGTGTCCTTATGAGGGGTAAGGTAAGACAAGCGATTTTGAAGACAAAGATTTTCGTAGTCTTTGATCATACCTTTTAGCTCTTTTGTTGTTTTGTCAAGCTTAGTTTTGTCAGAAGGGTATCTAGTTCTGTGCCATTCACTTCTTAATCTGCGTCGTTCGCGGACCTTATCGAGAATGATTTTTGGATATTCCTTTTGTGTAGCCTTAGCTTTACTGTTCTTATGTGTAGAAACAGTGGCTGCCAGGATAATTATGCTATTGAACTTTTCGACACCTAGTTCAATGTCGTCTTCTGTTTTAAGCCTCATATTTAAATCTATATTTTTTTCTATGATTCCTTGGTACAATTCCCACTTTGTATTTTTGTTGTAGATATAGTGAAGAGGTTTATGGGGTATTGGCTGTTTGAATAGGTTTAAAATTACTGGGGTTTGATCAGATAACAAATCATCACACGTTTCAATATCAAATCGGTTTCGTCCAAGGCTTTTTGTTATGTAGAAATCTAACAGGTCTGGTATTTTACTACGGTCTGTGGGCCAGTATGTTGGTTCTCCGTGTGAAATGCATTCAAGGTTAAGATTTTGTGTGGCTTTATGTAGCTGTCTACCCCTTGGAGTAATCAGTCTTGATCCCCAGTAGGTGTGTTTGGAGTTCCAGTCACCTCCACAAATGAGCGCTGAACCTAACAAGTTAAAGAACAGCTTGAATTCTTCAGCTCGGATTATGTGTCGTGGTGGGCAGTAGATTGCAGTGAGTGTAGTTTCAGTGCTCCTGTGTTGAATCTTAACAGATGTCGCCTGGATTTTTTCCGTTTTGAAGGGCTCGAGAAAATAATGTTTGATGGTGTTTTTCAATATAACTGCAGTTCCACCATGAGAATTGCCGGAGGGGTGATCAGTCCTATATACTGTATAATTATGGAATTCCATGTGTGATCGTTCAGTAAGTCTTGTTTCAGATATCAAGGCAACATCAATATTCTCAGTTGTCATAAATAACTCGAGCTCATGCCGTCTGTCGGTCAGTCCGTTGGCGTTCCACGTCATAATACGGATATTTAGGCCCTCGGTGCAACTAGGCGTGTTATAAGTTTGATCATCCGATCCATCATTTTATATTTGTTGGTTGCTTTACTTTTTTAAACAGTTCACGAGAAACTATTCTATTAACCTCTACCTCCTCGCGAGAAAAGAAACACCTAGTAAGTATACATAAATGAAGCAAAACTACTATTATCGCCGAAAAACCGTAGTCTTGCAACGTGAAAATCTTTGTGCCTTATGGTCTCATTCAATTTTTATTAAATATTACTGAGTGCACAACGTCAAAAACTTATGTAACGCACTAGACTTTGTTGATCTAATACGACTTGACACGATTGGCGCAGTAGTTTAAGCGGCCGCCTCGCCGCAAAATATATGTATGCTGACCAACAATTAACGAGTACTAGTAATCTTTTACTTAAAGTAGTCACTTTCTATTAATGGACCTTCACGGATTAATATCTCGAGGGGTCTCCCTTGTTTGACCGAAAGGAATTTGACAAATTTTCATTTCCCAAAAAAAATTTCGCATAATTTCATTTGCCAAATTATTACTTAGCAAAAAATCTATTCACAAAAAATTGTAACACAAACCTAATGTTTGGGAAATGAACGTTTAAACTATAACTTGTTTACCAACTAGCACTTTTAAAATTTTTTATTTAGTCAAATATTTCAGTTGGAATAACAGTTTTTACGTAAAATCAATAATTATCCTAATCTAAATAGTTCAGTTCCGGCTAACCTACTAAAAACAATCTCTTTTTTCTATTAATGCAAGTCATTTCTGGCACTCGCCGGCCGCTACCGAGGCACCGCTCGCTTCGCTCGCTCGGCTCGTGCTTAGGAGGTCACAGTTCTAACCTAACCTAAACTAACCATTTTTTAACAATCAACCTACTCTAACTACTTCCATAAATAAACTAAAGTCACTAAACGTTTACTGTCTGAAGATTGTTTGCTGTAATAAATCATTTGATTAAAGACCAAATGCCATAATGACATATTTATACTTGGTAATATTTTGCCAAGTAAAAATTTGACCAAATAAAAGTATGCGTACTAAAAAGTCATTCGAAATATTGCAATGGTATAAAAAAAGGTTGCTAAAAGGACTATGGGCAAAAATGTATGGGCTCCGTCCCCATATACCAACACACATGGAACTGATGCCAATGTGTACCTTAAGTATCCACTGTTTGAATAAAATCCTTTTTTTCACTTAAATCCATGGGATATATCAATAAAAAACCAATTTATTATTATTAATTAACCTATATTTTCACTTTACACGTTTAAGTTATTTGAAAACTATGGTTGTATTACAGCACAAAACATGATTTAGTAACGATACAAAATAAAAATTATGTATTTTTAATCATATACTTACATTTAAATGATTATGAATAATACGAAAATAAAAAAACTTAAGTTGAAGATGTGGGAAAAAGGCTGCTAGCCTTAAATGGAATTGGGCGGGCCATGTCAGCCATATACATCAGGATCGTTGAGCCAAAATCTCGGGTGCAGAAAATGGTCGTCGTCGCCGGGGTCGGCCCCGAAAACGGTGGCGAGATGACCTAGACGCCTACCATAAGAGTTGGCTTGAGATTGACAAGAGAGCGTGGAAAGATCTGGGGGAGGCCTTTGCCCAGTAGTGGGACAGTACAGGCTAAAGAAAATTAGAACATAACGAATATAAATGAATGCATCATATTAAATTCATTGTCTTCTAATATTCATTTTTAAAATGCTCATAGCAGGCAAATAACAATAGTAATAGAGTGTTAATATTACTGGTTTATTTTTATATACTATATTGACGACCGGTTGGTGCCGCGGGAGAGTAAGCGACTGCTACGCCGAAGGTCGCAGGTTCAATTTCTACTCAAGTCAAACATTTGTGTGCATGAACATGGATGTTTGTCTTGGTCTGGGTGCTTCTATATATAATATGTATGTATTAACAAAAAAGAAGTATATATGTATGTTTTTCAATTATCTAGTACCCATATTACAAGCTTCTGCTTAGTTTGGGACTAGATGGTGTTGTGTGAATGTGGTAGAATGTGCCATAACTTCCTACAATAGATAAATGAGTAGGTATTTTACAATGAATCGTCAATAATGCGTAAACGAAAAATATGTTTTAACGTTAATTACTATGAAAACCTCATGCATTTGGACAACGTTGCTATAGTAAAAAAATATAATCTTGCCAAGATATGTCGATTGAGCTACATTTCATTTCTGTTGATGGGTGGGGACGATTCCGCCCATGGTCCTTTGTTTGAGTAATCTTGTCAAAATCTTTTCGGCAAAACGGCAGGATCCCATCTCGAGAAGGTATAATAAATAAGGAAGGCAAAGACTTTGTCAGATCAGAAGAACACTATCCCAGCTTTATTGAAAAATATTTGCTTTAGGACTGAATCTCTGTTAGCCTATCCGTGCGCTGCGTTTGAATAACCGTAAGCAATATCAAAACGTAAAGCCTTTCACAAGTAACAAAACACAGAACAAATATTTGGGTTCTGTACCATTTATATTTGCCTTTATCAAACCGTTGGTCTACAACAAACCGCACGCGTACCAAAACCAGTTAGACAGGTTAAAGGAAACCAAATATTGGAATCTGCCGAAATCTGCATGTTGAAAAGTCTGGCTTAATATTTGTGCGAAAAACAGAGCAATTGGTAAAGAGAAAACGCGCTGAAGAGGAAAGCGATGTGTTTAAAAAATATTAGAAATAACAAGAACTGCTTCTGTTACAGAAGTGAGAAACAAAAGGCAGGTTTTCATCTATTCCCGACCTCGATCCGTCCAGTCACCGCTTCGACGCCGCTGTATACCGCCATCACTACGTAAACCGTTTGGCGTTTAGATCTACCGAAACAATACAGTTTTTAGTAAACCCACACAAGGCACGCTTCAAAAATCATTTGTGATTTTTTCCAACTGGCAACTACCCTAGGACTTACCGAATATTTTTTTAGCTTTTAGTACATAACCTAACTACATATTTTTTTAATGTAATAAAACCGTTTAACATAAAAAATGTTTTTATTTTATTTTATAATTTAGTGAATGCTTATAGGCTTATGATGCATCATTTTAAAGGGTATGAACTGAAGAAGTTTTTAGTGAAGTTGAAAACCTTCATTACTTTTATTTTTTTTTAAATATACAAAATTGAACTTTGTTCTGTTATTAGCTGTTTTCGAAACTTTGACAGTCTGTTATATTTTTTTTACAAGTTTCTACAGGAAATAATTATTTTAATAAAATGTAGCAATAGTTAACTAAAATAAAAAAATATCACTACGATAGCTAAACCCATATTCGTTTAACATTTTTTCAATATTAGTCCAAATTTCTGGGTTTTTCTTTAAAATATTAAAAAAAATCATATCGCTGAAACTGTGAGACAGAATTTAATTTGCCTGAGTCCAACGCATTGGCAATGGCCCAAACCAGATCCCTACTTCATTTGGACAACCATGTGCCATACACCCTGTATATATACGTTGCAAACTAAACCTCGATCGCATCTGGTTAGACGGTGAGCCGCCAATACGATTGGGAATAATAAGAATAACCGGAAGAAAAATATCTGAATCGCAACATGCATTTAGCTAACAACAGGACTACCCTATACACGCACCACTAATCCCAATCGACATTTTTCAAAGTCGAACGAGATGTTTAGGGGAGAATCTATACCTATATCTATATATATGCTCTGGTCAGTATATTTAAGCAAACACTAATTAGTATGGCAAGTCATTTTAAAATATTGTATTTTAACATAATTTATGCCACTATGATAACAATTCTATACTCATTGAAAACAAACTACGGTTTACGGATTTTATCGTGATTTATTAGTTAATGTCAGTTTCTTTACAGAAACCGTGATCACATTTGTGTTACTCATTTAAGCGCTATTCAGTTACCTAAATGAATAAACGCTAAATGCGCGTTAAACATATTTTACATGTCTCAGATAGTGAGTAGTATTTCGCAACGGACGACGCAGCAGGGGTCGGCCCCTGGAATCCCCAAGGTAGACCGACGAGAAGCTTGGGATCGCGGGAAGTGGGTGGATGCGGTATCGAGATCGGTTTGTTTAAAAAGCCTTAGGCGACGCCTGTGCAGCAGTGAACGTTGTAAGGCTGAGATTATGATGAGAGAGTAGAGCTTTGAGAATAACCTGGAAAAACGTATGTCACAAAATAACTTCAAATGTCGTTAGTACCTACTGCAAAAATTTAAGAAACAAACCTGTGTTGTGGAGATATCTGGTCCTCCTAAATGACACCATAACGGCAGTCGCATTTAGGTAAATATTATATGATAATAATGGGATTTGAACTAATGCGCTTGCTATCGTGAGACGAGTAAGGTATTCACTTAATTGCTTAGATATTCGGCTCCTATCCTAACTCTGCGTCTGTAGCATCCCTTTATCATAACTAATTGCCGTATAATTATCTCGAAACTCCATCAGACACCACGTCTTATAAATGAATCCTATTCGTCGACTTCATCTTCTGGGCAATATAATTATTAGAATCCGCTCTACTACTAAGAATTATTTTTAGTGTCTTCAAAATCTAAATTAGAAAAATTTCAGATCTAGCCGCAGGCACGAATTAGATAGTCATAAAATATTGATTAATTATTTGCGTATTTTTATGTGTTAGATTTATATCAAAACAAAGTAACGAAATACTGGGTAAAACACAAAAAAAACCTACACGTTTAAAAGGAAATCACTGTCCAAGTCTCATGTTTTGGTTTTCAGTAGTTTAGGTTTTGCGATTAGGTATAGACAGGTAGGTAGGTCAGTACGGAAATTAATTTAAGAAGAAAATAATTTAATTACGTGTCGTCTTTATCCTATGAAGTAATTAAACACCATCAATAAATCGCTTACTATAAAGCTCCGTCCTCACATACAGCTCAACTAGATCGGGTCAAGCTTATCGACTCAGAGTAAATTACAGTAAGTATATTTGAAGAAAACACCAAGTCCAGTATAAACCACTCCTCGTTTATTTCAATTATTACTGGTACACCTTTATACAATCACACACTGTTACAATAATTCCTGCTAGCTACTTCGTTACGTCCGTTACGTGCGAGAGCTGTTATAAAACTGACTGTGGCATCGCGCCTTTCACTTCGACTCGTCTCTCTTCATAATTATCAAAAAGAGTGGGTAGTCAGTGAAGTGAGGTGCGCGCTGACGTATAGCCCATAAATCATTTGAGTGTTTATAAAATAATTCTCGTAATTAATATTAAACTAAACCAAAAATATGACATTCGGCCATCCGACAACGTGCTGCCTCCTGGCGCACGTATTTACAACATTCTAGTTACTAACATACATAGGTAGCAGGGGCGTAGCTACCGCCGTATTTGCCGTATCAATTATACGGGGCCCCCGGGCCACGGGGGCCCCCAAAGTGTGTAAGGAAAAAGAATAAAAACTTTCTAATTTATTTTATTTTACAAATGACAAAATTCTATAAAGCAATTCCTTTTTTTCCCGCCTTAAGCGTGCGTTCAAAAGTTGGCAACACTACATCGTTATGGCGGGCTGCGGGACTTCCCCGTTTTACTTACTTCATCTTCAACTCAGCGGGGAATCCCCGGGAATCCTTCATCGATATCGCGATGTACGTGTACGTTGTTGTACTTTGCATTGGATGTTAAACCACGGAGTGCAGTGCACTGTTTATTTACGCGCTTTATATAAATGTGCATTACATTGTAATTCAGCACAAACAATATTGTTCTTCTGGTTTAGCAGTATTAGTAACGATTTGTAAAAGAAATGAGTGAAAGGAAAAGAGATTATCCCAGCGGCGCTGAGAAAAGAAAAATTAAACAGAAAAGGGACGAGGTTATAAAAAAAGTGCCCAAAATTTCTTCATTTTTTCAAAGACAAGATACTGTGAGTGATTTAGATTGGAAAGGTAAGTACTACACTACTACCCAACCCATTTATTAGGGGCCCGTAGTGATAAACAAGGAAATCTTTTAATTTCGGTCTGTCCATCTCTCCGTCACAAAAAGTTGTCTCCCCCCTCGATTTTCACAATTATACTGTTTTTAGGGTTCCGTGCCTTGATTAAAAAAAACAAAATTCTAACTTATCTATAGGATCGATTTGTTTTGTTGTTTGTTTATCAGTCTGTATCGTATCGTTAATTGCGTGTTGAGAACTTCAGATGTGCAGACTCGCTTTCGGGTTCTCGTTTTGTATGGCCACTACACTACGCGCTGCGTTTAAATAGCACGCAGGTGTATAGTAATGCACGGACGGGCTGCAGGTGATTTTGTATCTACTAATAGGTACGAGCACAATCCGCGTAGAATCTGTGTGCGTCTGAACTGAACACTCTCTAACTGTGACCCTTAGTAACGTTATTTATTTATATATAACTCTTTTTAGTTTAGTATCAAAGCATTCGTATTTATTTTTTAGCAATTACTCGTTTATTTTTAGATTCTTCTGAAGCATGTTCTTCGTCACATATCCATCCGGAAATAGAAGAAAGCCAAGCACATACTTTATCGGATGTCCATCCAGAAATCGAGGAACCCCAAGTCAACGATTCTGATATATCTGCAGATAATGCAGATTGTAATATAATTTCATCAGATAGAGGAAATTTTGGTGACAATTTAACTGAATGCGAACGAAAAATAATTTTTAAATTGGGTCCATTTAAACCACAAGGACCATTTCCAAAAGTTTCAGAAAATAACCGACCTTTTTCAGCTTATTATTATTCATATTTCAATCAGGCAGGCATAAAAATTATAAGACCATGGTTATGTTATTCTAACGTTTTAAACAAACCGTACTGTCACTTCTGTTGGTTATTAGCAGATCGTCAAAACAAATCGTACTCCTCTGCTTGGGTTAACGGTGTTTCGGTTAGAAGCAATTTCACACAAACTATTCTTGACCATGAAAAGTCACAGCAGCATATTAGTGCCTCACTCTCTTATAATAATTGGTTGCAAGGAAATACCATCGATACTCTATTGAAAAGTGAAATCGATAGTAAAATTACATTCTGGAGAGATGTACTGCATCGTATAATTAATGTTATAATTACTTTAGTATCTTGTAATCTACCTTTGAGGGGGCATGATTCTGATTCTGGCAATTTTATGGCAATTTCACGTCTGCTATCTAACTATGATGCAACTTTAAAAGAACTTTTTCTAAAACCGAAAGGTGAAATAAATTATTTAAGCCCTACGATTCAAAACGAAATTATTAGTTTGCTTGGTACTAACGTTAGGAACAGTATTATCTCAGAAATTAAAAAAGCTCCATTTCTGACAATAATTCTGGATACAACACAAGACTTGTCAAAAATTGACCAACTATCTGTAGTTTTTCGATATATTATTATCTCGGTTACAGAAAATGATGATAATGTGCCGAAAGAAATAAAAATCTGTGAGTCCTTTTTAGGATTCATAGCAGTAACCGATTGCAGTGCTGCAGGTCTGAAAACTGTCATTTTAAATTTGACTAAAGAATATGGAATTGATTTGACTAAATGTAGAGGACAGGGATACGATGGAGCAAATGTTATGTCGGGTGTGTATGGAGGATTACAAACCCTAATAAAAGAGCATGCTCCAAATGCCGATTATGTTCATTGTGCTGCGCACGCTTTAAACTTGGTTTTGAACGATGCTGCGAGACATGTTCGTGAAGTATCGACTTTTTTCGATAATTTAGAAAAAATATATACTTTTTTTGGCAATAGTATAAAACGCTGGGCTATGCTAAGTGACGATTTATCTGAAAAATATTTGATTACCCTTAAAAAGGTATGTCCTACCAGATGGTCTTCTAGGAACGACGCTTTATTAGCAGTAAAGAAAATTTTTTTACTAATCATGAAAAACTTTGTACCAACTAAATTTAATTTCAAATAAAAAAGATGAACGTGAATAATGTAAAAGTATAATTAATATTTTAGAGAGTTTTGATTTCTTAGTGCTCGTTACATTTTTTTCTTCACTATTTGAAATTATTAATCCTGTTTCTAAAGCTCTACAGCATGAAAATAATGACTTACAGAAATCTAGTATTTTATTAAGTAATCTTTTAAATAGACTGTGCCAATTAAGAAATCAGAATTCATTTAATAGTTTGCTAAATGAATCCAAAGATTTAGCAAAAAAGTGGGGGGTAACAACTGTTTTTAAAAACAGTAGGCGAAAGATAACGAAGCGTTTTTTTTATGAGTTATCACAAGATGAGAGAATTTCCGACCCGGAATCCTATTTCAAAGTCAATGTATACTATTGCTGTTTAGATATATTAATTTCTCAAACTAAAGAAAGATTTCAGAGCCTTTGCAACCTGAGTAGTATATTCGAAATATTACAACCGGAGAAACTCCTATCTTCTTCAAGCGAAGAGATATTAAACGCTTCCGGAAAACTGTCTGCTAAATACAGTAAAGACATCTCACTTAATCTTTGTGACCAATTAAAGGCTCTAAAAACATGCTTAAATTCTGAAATTAAAAAAAATTATTCCATTAAAGAACTCATTGAATTATTGCTAGTAAAATTCAATAGTCTTGCATCCAGTTTTCCCGAGGTAATCACAGCATGCTTTTTATTCTTGACCCTTCCAGTTACAACCGCAACGGCAGAAAGAAGTTTTTCAAAATTAAAACTAATAAAAAATTACTTAAAAACTTCGATGGGACAAGAACGGCTGTCAGACATCTCACTATTGTCCATAGAGGCAGAAACTTTAGAAAAACTAAAATCATCATCAGCCATAAATGATTTAATAAATCAGTTTGCCGATAAAAAAGCAAGGAGAGTGAATATTTAAAATTCGATTTTTATTTGTAAAATGGGTAAATTATGTGATAAATAAATATTACTTCTCACAATATTTTTTTTTCTTTCGTGAAAAATCTTTACCTCCATATAAGGGCCTCCAAAAAAATTTTTATACGGGGCCCCGACAAGGCACGCTACGCCACTTATAGGTAGGTATAAGATAATGGTTAACTTACTACAATCGTGAATAACATGTTTAAGAAATATGACATTCGGTCGTTTAAGTACAAGTGAAAAAAAAAGTAACAACACAGATTGCAAATCAAGATTAATCATTATAAAATTGTTAATAGACGTAACTATGTTTATTTTAATGGAATAAAATCTGATAATTCAATATAAAAATCATGAGAACTGTTACGGACATATTATCGCAAAACAGTAAACGAATCCGATCAAAGCAAATTTAAACAGTATTTCTTTATTTATTTACTTATAGCTGAATCAACAATATACATACTAAAATGCGTTAAGAATAAGGCACTGTAAATACTACCTATTTATATGTATATCTATTACAGACTCGCACAACATTCTTGGAAATAATTATGTTTAAACAAACAAAATTTTAAAATACTATAATAAAATACACTTTACGCAAAATTAACAAGAAAATAGAAATCAACATAAGTATTCTTTAACGCTTAAACGCATTATCAATTTGACATAAAAATCACAATGATTATTATATTAGGAATTCTATTAACAAGTCTAAGACAACTTGGATTATACAAAATGCCTCCAAACGCTATTTCACCATGAAAATATTGCTCAAATTAATGTCAAAGGAAGTACAGTTACAGACAAGCCACATATAACTTTAGTTTTAAATAATAATTTTATCGACCCGGTGAAACCAATAAACTCTGATATATCTAATTCTACACTAAATTCATTGTCATCTAACAAAAATTGATATCATTACCACTTTGATATTGATTAATAATAGTTAGCAATCTTTATTTATGAATCCGACAATACCAAGTACTGATCTGAATATAATAAAGACAATTATTCAAAGCACGGGTTACGACGACATCTGTACATCGATTATAAAATATATGGTAACTCAAAAAAGTCCCATATTAAGCTACAAATCAACATAATCATACATTGAATACGGTACATTCGCGGCTTGCGAGGAATGGCTTCATCTCTACTGGAAGACGACGCCGAAGTCAATGTACTTCTCCTGCGCCTTTGAGTCTCCCCGACTCGTTTCCTTACATTCTTAGGCAAGGGCGGCGCGCCGGCTTCATCATCAAATGCCATTGCTTGTAATACTGAAACGTGATATAGAAAAATCATCCACATGAGGAACACATATCCACCTCAGTCCTAGTGGAAAACATATCCACTAGAACTAGAATCATACTAGCATAACGGAAAACATATCTGCCTCAGTCCTAGTGGAAAATATATCCCCTAGAACTGGAATCATACTATCATAGCACTAGAATTGAACTAGCATAGCGGAAAAACATATCCGCCTCAGCTCTTATGGAAAACATATCCACTAGAACTAGAATCATACTAGCATAGCGGAAAACATATCCGCTCTTGGTGGAAAACATATCCACCAGAACTAGAATCATACCAGCATAGCGGAAAACATATCCGCTCTAGGTGGAAAACATATCCAATAGAACTAGAATCATACTAGCATAGCGGAAAGCATATCCGCTCTTGGTGGAAAACATATCCACCAGAACTAGAATCATACTAGCATAGCGGAAAACATATCCGCTCTTGGTGGAAAACATATCCACCAGAACTAGAATCATACTAGCATAGCGGAAAACATATCCGCTCTTGGTGGAAAACATATCCACCAGAACTAGAATCATACTAGCATAGCGAAAAACATATCCGCTCTTGGTGGAAAACTTATCCACCAGAACTAGAATCATACTAGCATAGCGGCAAACATATCCGCTCTTGGTGGAAAACATATCCACCAGAACTAGAATCATACCAGCATAGCGGAAAACATATCCGCTCTTGGTGGAAAACATATCCACTATAACTAGAATCATACTGGCATAGCGAAAAGCATATCCGCTCTTGGTGGAAAACATATCCGCTCTTGGTGGAAAACATATCCACTAGAACTAGAATCACACTAGCATAGCGGAAAACATATCCACTCTTGGTGGAAAACATATCCACTAGAGCTAGAATCATACTAGCATAGCGGAAAACATATCCGCTCTTGGTGGAAAACATATCCACTGGAACTGACTTACTTTCTTAGGCAAGTGTGGCGTGCCCGCTTCATCATCAAATGCCTTTGCTTGTAATACTGAAACGTAATAAAAAAAAAACATCCACATGAGAAAAACATATCCACTGCCTCAGTCCTAGTGGAAAACATATGCCACTAGAACTGGAATTTTATTAGCATTGCAGAAAACATATCCGCTCTTAGTGGAAAACATATCCACTGGAACTGGCATCCTGCGCCGTTGAGTCTCCCTGACTCTTTTCCTTAGATTCTTAGGCAAGGGTGGCGTGCCGGCTTCATCATCAAATGCCTTTGCTTGTAATACTGAAACGTGATAAAGAAAAATCATCCACATGAGAAAAACATATCCACTTGAACTAGAATCGCACTAGCATAGCGGAAAACATATTCGCCTCAGTCCTAGTGGAAAACATATCCACTAGAACTGGAATCTTACTAGCATAGCGGAAAACATATCCGCTCTTAGTGGAAAACATATCCATTAGAACTGGAATCATATTACTAGCACAGCGGAAAACATATCCGCCTCAGCTCTAGTGGAAAACATATCCACTAGAACTAGAAATAAATAAAAACAATCGCTTTCTTTTAAACCCGGGTATCGAATCCGAAACTTCCATACGATATCTACGCTATAGTAGGTCACAGGCGTAATCAGACAACCGTATGCTAACAGAAAATACAGCAATGGGCGTAATTTAATCATTCAGTAGGCACTACCTACAAATTTTTCTTTGCTATATTTCTTACTTTAAGCTTTTAAAAGAAGCTTGTTCGGGAGATCACATCTTGGGAAACACGACACCGTCAAAGGTCAAACGGTTTTACAGTAAAAGTCTTGTTTTAACCACAACTTCGTGTCTCATGTAGGAATCGAACCCAGAACACTCGGTACGATGCGATGGTGACAGCACCACCACAGCCATTGTGACATTCCAAAGGTTATTAAACGTATAGCAGTATTCTGCTAACCAAGAATGTTTTGCAAGTATCATCACTAATCACTTAATAACATTTGCAGCACAAAATAAAAAAACAGACAAAATACGCTGACCACGGAGTTGAAGTCTTAGCTTATTCAGTAACATAGCAGCGTTAACATTTGCCTTCTCTTGTACACGGGCACACTTCATTGGATACGTCCAACCCACTTCTGAAATTTGAAGAAAACACCAAGTCCAGTATAAACCACTCCTCGTTTATTTCAATTATTACTGGTACACCTTTATACAATCACACACTGTTACAATAATTCCTGCTAGCTACTTCGTTACGTCCGTTACGTGCGAGAGCTGTTATAAGACTGACTGTGGCATCGCGCCTTTCACTTCGACTCGTCTCTCTTCATAATTATCAAAAAGAGTGGGTAGTTAGTGAAGTGAGGTGCGCGCTGACGTATAGCCCATAAATCATTTGAGTGTTTATAAAATAATTCTCGTAATTAATATTAAACTAAACCAAAAATATGACATATATTTAATGGCATCAAAAAGTGAGTTTTGCAGTCCTCACTTTAATTTTACTCGTTTTGGAGTAAAACTACCGAGTAAAACTGCGTATGTCCGGAGCAAAGATGGATATGTGTTCTATGTTTCTTTTTGAATAACTTTAAAAGATTAGAAAGTTTCCCGCTGCGGTTGGTATTTCGTGAAGAGTCGTGAGTCTCCGCGGACGCATTACAGCGCAGCCAACCAAATGCTTACTCATAAAAATAAAGTCACCACATATGTTACTCCTGGAAGTGTCTTTTTATACAGTACGTGACTTAAAACATTCTAAGTCATTTGAGTACCTGTATGCTGTTTGGGTTAGTTCGTTTTAAGGGATTGTTACGATTGTGGGAGAGCTGTTCCAGTTTGACCTTACCATTAAAGTATGTATGTACCTAGTTTTGTTTAGTACTGAATAAAATGAAGGACTGACGGGTAGAGTTTCTCACAGATTTTTAAAAGTAGCTTGTACTTTCGCATGTATAAATAAAGAGTAAGTAAGTAATTTCCTAATTTATTGTCGTGCCATAACAACGTACCTACACTCATCATGTTACATACATTAAGTATATAAAAGGCGTAGGCGTAGGAAGAATACTAGAGCTACGTTTCGCCAGCTCAGTCCGAGATGACCTAAAATACAGCCGAGCCAACAACTACGATCTCTAAATTGAAACTTAACAAGTTCGGATAAAAATTTAAAGTTATATTCGTACTCACTTTCTTTTCAATTCAGCTCTGAAAGAATAAAAATACACAACAATACACACATAATTCTACCAAAACGTCGCAGTTAAGGCCAAATAAAAATTGTCCTAAATAAAACGTTGCATTAGCATGAAAAACATTTATTTAATTAAATTGTAACATTTTGAAACCTAACAGATTGCTATAGCCCAACATTCCTTTCAACGTACCTCCTCCCATACGTAAGCACAAGCGGGTAGCCATTGAAAAACCACGTGCCTTTCCAGTAAGATTCCATCTTGAAGAGTGAGAGTTCATAAAACGGAGAGTTGCTCATAATATTGCAAAATAAACTTGAGCCTCGTAAACTGAAGTTCCCCAGCGCTCGTTGAATGATGCACACTCTGCCGTAATGCGTATGAGTACTGTATAGTTCACTGCACCGGTAGTGTGAGCTCCTAGCTCAAAAATGTTTTAGCGAAATTATTTATAGAATTAGTTTTGAAAGAGGTTTAGTGTGTTACTAGGGGACTACATTGCTGATGCAGGTGTCAGACTTTATAATTGGAGACTGTGAAAACTCTTTGATTAATGTGTTAGATAAAACTTCACAATTAGAATTTTACAGAAAACTGCCGTTTACAATACATGTTGATAAGGTCCTCAGATGCCTCTATTTTAGATCAATATAATAATATAATAGCCGATAATTTCACACACAGTCATCTGATCACAAACTAAACAGAGCTTGTACTATGGGAAACAGATAACTGATAAATCTTGCTTTTTCATAAATTCTTAAATTCAAAGATATTATACAAATGACTGTGATCATCACACAAAGATTTGGGATTCCACGACATAAGGTTTAGCGGTTAGGGTCACTAACCACGAGGGCAATAGGCCAGCCTTATATTACAACGAGATTGTAGATCCTCAAAGTTTATAATAAAATACCCCAATGTATAAGAGAATTTCCTTTAAGACTATTCACATTTCGGTAAAAGAAATGGCTTACAGAACAATGTTTCTACTACATCCAAGACTTTTTTGTGTTCAAATATCCAAATGAAAATTAGTGTAATTACATTATTGTGTCTTTATATTATGTAAATGTCCCTAAAATTATTGTACGTCCTGAAAGGGCTGATTGATGTTACAATTTAAAACCTGTTAACAACTATATTTACTCAATCAAAGACAATAAATAATTACTTTACTTTAGTAAATGAAAAAGCATTAAAAAAGGGATGGAAAAATTGGTTGCCTGTAAAGTCGGTATACGGGCGAAAGTTTTACGTGACAACGACTTTGAGTGGTAAAATAATTTTAATGTGAATATTCATTCGTATAGTAGGAAGAAGGATGAAAGACGCGTGCCTTTCACTTTTTATGTCTGTCTCTCTCGCTCTTAGGCGGGACGCGTGCCTCTCACTCGCTCTCATTGTGAGCGCATAACGTGAGCGGAGCGTAACGCAGTTTCTTGAAGTGTCACCCGGCAAACCAATTTATAAGACGTTGTCACGTCAAAATACCTTCACTAACGCAAAATATCGCGACAAAAATCATACTGAGTCGTCAAACAAAGAACTTTCCAAGTAAAATGAACAATCACAATAATAAAGTAACATTTCCTCAAATCTGAATAGCGTATACATTATTCTGTCCTCTACAAAACGACATTATTGTTCTTTACTTATATTTTTGCTGTTCCCGCTAAGAAAGCATTTCCCTGTCACGATGTCCCGGCTTTAACTTTATACTTCGAACTGTCAATAATATGACAATGACTTAACATTTTCCACTGAAAATACTTTCAGTATTTGAATATTAATATCAGAATTGTAGGGTTTCTGTTTTATTCAAGTGAAGTTTTATGATTTTATGAATGATGTAGCCGTAAATTATCATAAGTGAAGTTTATCGCAGTATTACTTACAGCTGAGAACTACACATTATTTTTGGTATTTTTAAACATTTATGGTACCTATATTGCTTCAGCCACGGCTCCGCCTGCGTTGGTGTCGGCTATCACATCAGAAGGTAGCTTATGTGTTATCCTGCTGTATAAGCTATATTCCCAAATCTTCTACTTTGGAGGTTCCTGATCGAAAGTGGCCTTGCGTCTGACCAAAGGTTAGGTGGCAGGATGATTAATGAACAGTGGACAATAACAACAGCTCTCGATAGAGAGATGTGGATATACAGGCTGCAATTAATAAATAAGCTATATTATTGAAAAGCTTCATTAATAGGTATCCCTTCAGTAATTTCTGAGTGAAACAAGAACAAACAAACAGACTTTCGAAATTATAATACTACTACCAAGGAGTCCACAAATTCGGAAGACATTTACGTTTACAATTTATTAAAATAATTAATATTATCATTATTAAGGAGGAATTGGCCTACTATACCACGCTGGCCAAACGGGTTGGTATAGGGTTTGTATCAAGTTTTCCTTCTCTTACAGAGCTGTTCTCTGCATAATATGCTCCCTCTGCCGGCTCTTACGACACCCATGGGATGATATGGGGTGGTGACATTCCGTATTCTTAATCCGTCAACACACGGACAGTTTAATATTATATAAAAATATTTTCCGTTCATCCTAAAAGCGTTACTGAAGCCGTAGACAAAGTTGGTACTTATCTGTGCAAATCATTCGTAAGTATTATTAATATTAAACAGCATAGAAGACAAGTAACTAAAGTTAAATTGCAGTCTGCTTAGTAATATTGTGGAATAGCTTTAGCCCTTTTAGTGAATAGAACCTTTCCAAGTCAACCTACCTAAACCTTTTCTGTATACTTGAATCATATGTGATTTCGTAATAATCAGTTGAACATTTAAAACGTAAAATAATAACAACAGGTAGTAGAGCCTTGCTGATTTCAGCATGAATGGGCCGGCTCGACCGGCGAAGTACCTTCTCACAGAAAATCGACGTAAAATAACAGTACCTAAACTGTTGCGTTTCGTTCGGTGAGTGAGAGTGCCGGAGGCCCCATCCCCTATTCCTTCTCCCTTATCCCAATCCTCATCCTATCCCTTTTCCCAATCCCAAGAGGCGGCCACGCACTTGTGACTCCTGTGGTGTTGCTTGTGTCCATGGGCGGCGGTAATTGCTTACCATCAGGCAATCTGTCTGCTCGTTTCCCGCTTATTAATATTAGAAAACACATATTTGTGTTTATATATAAATGCAATGACTGTAGACAAATGTTCCTCTCTTATAAAGTAAAAGGCACTTTAAAATAAAAACAACGCCTCTAAATCACGAGATATAAACTTCACCAACGAAACTACACTGTAAGTCACCACAAAAATACAACACGTACAAACAAAAGGAACAGTGAGTCAGCCTAAAAGTTTGATCGAACAAAACAATGCACCCCTATCTCAAACCGTCGCGCGTTGTAACAAAGTGATGATGGCGCGTTTACATGATCGGGAATGGAATTCATTTCGCCGCCAATAACAATAATGTAAGTTGGGCAATAACACGCCGCGGCAGGTGAACGGATTACCGTTCAGCTCCGCACATACATATATCAATATGAAACATAAATAATTGCTTTCTTCCCCAAAATTGTCTCGCCGCCGACGTTTATTGGTTTGTTTGCGTGAAAACTTGGCGCCACGTCACTACCTGCGCTAACCCCCTCAGATATTATTGTTAGCTACATTACCGACTGCGATATTAAATTTGCCTTTTTTCATCTCCCTCCCCCAGCTATTATTTTCTCGGTTCTCTCGCCACTACAAAAATGACTTAACGATGATGCGAATGCAAATAAACTACACCTTTGTGTTTTGTTACTCAAACGTGAAATAATTTCCTTTTCCTTTTTGTTTTGTTGTTTCATATTTATACGGAACAATCAAAAGGGTGTTTGCTCGTGACATGAAAGTAATATTTATTTGCTTGAACACCTATTACTTATGGAATGTTTATGTGTTCGCTGTGCGGTTATCAAACAACGGACATATGTGCTTTTGTATGTAATCTGGCGGGAAACAAAATACCCAAAAATAGAGATAGGTAAATAGTTAATCAGTAAATGAAATAAACAAACCGAATTGGAGCAAAAATAAGTTGGCGAAATAACCGTTTAATTGGCTTTAATCGAAGTGGACGCGGAACTAGGGAACAGTATAAAGAAGTTAAATAAAATAAGGTTTCCGTGGGGGAGAGGTGAGTGAGGCGTCCAGAAAGTTCGGCAGGTTGGGCGATAAATCGGAATTTATGAGGGCGCCGCGCCGGGTCCGCTCGCCGCCGCCCGCTCACCCGCGCGGCGACGCGGTGTGCACCGCTGCATAACAACACGCGCTAAAAGCATTGCTGCTCCTTGCGACGCGCCAACACAAACTCACATCACAACTCTTTAGAAGACATTTTACTATTTGTTTTATACCAACTTGGAACATAACTTACATTTGAATAAAAATAAATCGACCTGTCCTACGTATACTGCTGTAAACCACGCATGATAACTTTTCAGTGCATAAGTTTGTAGTTTTCAAACGACTAAAATGAGTATAATATCTTTATATTCGTATATTCGGCAAAAAATTCGTAACACTTTTGTAGCTTTTTTCTATTAGATTGGGTTAATACTTACGTTGTACTTTTCGCCACCAACGTTAAAAAAGCAAAAGAAAGCTCTACCTTACTTGATTGTGTTTAGTCACTACTAACATTTGCAAAGCTAGTCAATAAAAACAATTTTCATAAATTGCTTCAATACCAGGTCACAGGTTCAATACCCTACTGCACAGCGAATCTATGGACTTTTCTTTTAAAGTTGGAAAACTCTTTTTAGCAAACAGAGATTAAAGCTGTCGCTGGTATAATATGTAATATAATGGGCTGACCACGTAATGAGTGATAAAAACAGAGACGTCAAAATATATTTTTAGGTATATACACTGCTTCATCTTCATGGAGGGGTGGCTGATCAGGATGGATTCAATTTTATGGAAAACCACATAATATTACCACTGACAGAGACTGGAAAAATTAAAAGATTAGGATGATATACTTATAAGAAATGTCTATGCTTTCTCGTTATACAGGTAATGCAGGAAATTGTACAACTAAGTAAAACAACGTATGTTTAATTGAAAGGTTTTAGCAAGGGTTTATTTTCTTCCACCGATAAAACTAATATGATACATTGAAATAATTAAAGCAACAGTATCGCGACAGTAACAAATGTGGTTATGTCACAGAAACAAAGTTGATACATCAGGACGTCGCTACGCGCGACGTGAGCCGACTGCCCGGAATCAATTGATCACAAAGTAACAACTGAAAGCAATAAAGCCATTGCCAACGCAATGTGCTACCACAGTATAAAGACATATGGATTATTCGACTGCGGTGCTACGCAGACCGGGTACAAAGTTTCTGTGTAAATACTTACATTGTTTCAATCTTCGACTAGGATTCGACGTACACTAACTACACAAATACAGATAGCACACAGTGCACGGGAGCGGCCATGATTCAAACGAGTTCCGCTCAAAGAGTTTACGTGTGAGAAATATTTGTACTGGCTTCCGTACAGAACTGCATTTTTATTTTTACTACGGACTAATAAAATTGGACTTCGCCTTCTTAACTTCCAGCTTTTGACGTACAACCGTGTATTGTGTACTTATGTAAATGTCTCCGTCGGGATTCACACCAGCAGACGTGATATTTAAGTTGTAACAAGGGAATTGACTCGTTGTTTTATGTATGAGGCCTTTTCAATTCATTTGGACGATTCTGTTGTACCTTTGTCCCTTCCGGGTCAGTTATTTATTGCCGGTGTTTCGCACTAAATCTACCAAGTGCGTGTATTTTCATGAGAATCCTCCGGTAGTACGTCACACTCAACACAAACGACAATCTCGCCACTATTGTCCGCTTTCGGTTGGCGGAACGGAAGCGATCTACATAACTAATACACTTTCCTCCGACGAGCGGCTCCAGCAATGTGTACTTTTACCAATCACGCGGCTGAGATCGCGTGCAATTAGACAAGTAAGGTGGGAATAAATTGCAGAGGGTATAAGAGGCGACGTGTAACACGTGCCCTTGAATTATACACGCGCCGGCGCTCCATCTGCGAGGCTCTAGTGCATAAGAAATCACCGGTGGTTCGTGTTCTCGCGCCGCCGTTTACGATTCATATGGTACTAATAAAATGTTCCATTGTTCTGAATTGTCATTCATAGCGGAATGCACCTAACTAGAAAGCAATATAAAATATTGTGCGACATGAAACTTCATGGTACTACATAATTTGAAATTCATAACACGTGCAATCGTGAGCGCCGTTCAGCAAATTGGAAGTGTAATAAAATATTTGTGACTGAAATGCTATAACTGAAATAGAGTGCATGCCTCGTAAAATTCACAACACCGGGCCATCCTCACAATGGCGTGATATTTTATATTATAGCTCTTCATATTAATAGACTGCATCGTATAACAGTTTTATGTTCAGGTATGCGGAGAACTGAGGCATAACCTTTAATTGAATAAAGACGGGTTGTGGTTTGAGGCGTACACCGTACAGTCGATCACGACTTGTAATAACAAGTCAACATAAAATCACGTTGTGTAAATAATAAAATCAAATAATATATACGGTAGAGCTGTACTGACTGTGTGCCGTGAACGTCTGTACGAGTACCTTATTTGAACAGATGGAACTATACACGTAAGGTAAGGATTCCTTTCCCCGCCAAAATGTTTCAATTTAAACTAAGCTGCTTGTCGATACGAGCTCGCTCCGGAATATCTTCCGATTCCAACTGGATTTTACGATAACAAAATAATGTTGAAAAAAACTACCTACCAGTAAACAATACCTACTAGTTGTATGATGATAAAAATAGAGTTAATAAAAATGTCGTAGGTTACAGTCTCATCCCGTCGGAGGGTGGCGACGAGTGCTTTGGTGATGCCCCACCCTCCGACACACGGGTACATGGCGGAATTCGAGGTGGTTTTTAGTGGAAACACCACATACTCCGGCTCTTATTTCTCCCAAGAGTCGGAGATCCGAAGGAATTTTCCACCTCGTAAAACAAAAAAAAAAAAAAAGTTACAGTCTCATCTCCACCTTCTTGTTGTGGAGGGGCTCAGTAACCGTGGATTGTTCACCCGCGGTGAAGCTAAGAGAGATCCCGGTAGAGGACGCTCCGCGTGGGCTTAGAAGGGCCTGCGCAGGATGCGGGTGCGGGGGACAGTACTGTCTGTCCCTCGCAGTCGGGCGCGGTCGCGGGAGGAGAGGCGTATCGGTGTTGCGTTGCCGCGCACCCTATCTCCCGCGACCAAATGGGGGCGCACCATTCGGTGCGTTGCGGTGGGGCCGCAGAGGAAGAGGAGATGCGGTGTTGTCATGTTGCCGTCATCCCTATCCTCTGCGGCCACTGGGTGTGTTGGCAGCGGAGCCCAACACATTCATCCACCACCAAGGAGGTTGTGGCCTTCGGGCTATCCGCCGGGGTGCCAGGGTAGAATGCTAACGCGACCCCCTGGCGCCCCAAAATAGCGTGGAAGTATTATGCGCTGTGGTTTTAGTGGGTATTACGGCCTTGCACTCCAGCCGACGAGTCCCACATAAGCCCCGGTTTTCATCCCTTGGGGGTGTGCAGAAATGCAATTCCGCAGAGAGAAGAAAAAAATAAGGTTACAGTCTCATGTAAACGTCACGCTACTTTCACTCTCTTGCGAACTAAACGCGCTCGTAAGAAGTTCAAAGATGGTAAATTGTGTGTGTTCAATCGAAGCCGTCGGCACATAGCTTGAGATCCAAATTGCGAGGCTTTAACGTGAACTTTGCTCCGGGAAATAAAAATTTCATAGTACAAACAAGCAATCAGTAGCATTTGCGAAGTCGCGATGGGCAAACAGCCGCTCGGATCGGCCGAGCGCGCTCAGCTACTTGTCAAAGACTACTCCGATTCTTCCACTGTATTTTTTAACCAAATCGAATCGGACCATCCTTTAAGCTTAAAACACCTCTACTTGCTCCGTAAGTGCATAAACATGAGGGCAGACTCAACCTCCAACGGGTACTTAAGCTCTTAAAGCTTTATTGACATTCTGAACAAATTAGGTATTTTATGCAATCATGTACTTACGGTATTATATTGCTATACGGTAATTTGGTAATATTCCAATTATATCTGCAAAGTCTTTCTTCGCTGGTCCGGCAATACCTACTGTACCAAAAACGTTGTCATTAAAGATTTTTGAAACATTCCTGTATGTGCTTTCAAACTTGCTGCGATCATACATATCTATGGCAACAATTAAATTGGCCAGAATATAATAAATGCTAATGCAATTTCACTTGCTGCTTTGATCAACGACTTGAAAATGACGGCAAACCGTGAAACAAAGCTAAGTCTAGCTTGCATTCGAATTAGGTAAAGGCAGTTAGTCCCAGGGGTGATAGTGGGTAGTACGAACCGCAATACAAAATATTGTTTTGCTTTGAGTATTTTAAGCGAAACTTTCGGACTTTATCGGCGAGAACTCAGTGAATCAGTCGAGTAGGGACCATTGATGCGTGAACGTAAAAAGGATTCGGTAAACAACATTTTTGCGATAAAAGTGATGGAGAATTGTATTTTTCTACATTTTATTCGATATAATTTAACTAAATCGCCGTTTTGCAAAGCTATTATTCATGTATTAGCGAGTTTGTTTATAGTGTGTAACGAACAACGCGTTAGCTAAGGTGCTTGGAAAGCAACACTTCGTGTTGTAGGTTTCATCTTTGTGGCGACTAAAAAATAATTTGAAGAACAAATAATACAGCATTATTTGAGGAATAGACAGGTTTATGATCTCTTGAACCCATAATAATGCTCTCCAACCGAATTTTAGTCACGGCGGCCAATCACAATGAGGACTAGCCAATTTGACAGGAGATATTATATTGAATACAGTGCACAATCCATTACCTCAAACTCATAATCTAATTGGATGGCATAACCGTTACGACTGAAGAGAGATTGGGTGCAAGACCAGAAAAACTTAAACTTGGTTTTCAAGACTCTTGTGTAACATCGCCAATTTCCCAACTCGAAGCTTCTGTTGGATAGTTCTTACGCACCAGAAAAAGCCAGTATCACTTTTTGCTGAAGCCGGGAATCGAACCTGAGACTTCATGATTTGCAGTCACACACATTATAGTTGAACAACACTAAGCATAAAATAACAATGAAATATAATGAATATCAGGAGTAAGAGGAAAGTCTTAGTCTCACCTCGAGCTAAACATTTTTTTATTTTACTTAAGACAATTACCAAATTTGTAAGTTGGTTAAGTGTATGCTTTATACTTCGTAACTTATAATCCCTTTATCTACGTAAAATCCGTAACAACCTATAAATATAATTTAATATGTAACAATGTAAGTCAAAACATTCCCCCACAACACAACACACAAAACATTTAATTACTCCGAAACTTATTCAAAGTACAACTCGTGAACTGAACAACTCCAATTATTTTATAACCACGAATCCAATAAAATCATCTACAACATAATAACTCGAGACACAATAATATATCCATAAATCGTTGAACATCGAAACACGTGTGCAAAACCGAATAGATTACGGTACCGAGCGATGTGAATATTTCTGGCAACAGACAGAGCGCGCAATGCGTCAAATGCCAATAACGTATTTTTTTCAATTACTGTGCAATTTCCATGAATCATTTTGTACCGTCGAGCAACGCGGAGCTACGATTCGATGACCCAGATTGGAAATATTTGCGTACACCTAGCATAACTGGCTATTTCAGCGTTCGCCAGATATGCATTTACTGTCTTAATTACTATGCGCGTAAGTATAATGTTTTCTATATGTGGTAGCGATTGTTTTGTTATGATAAGTAAATTCAAATAATGGAGTTCTAGGCTCGGGTGTCAAGCTGGGCAAGCATTATATAATTTATTCTTAGCTATTGTGTAAACTTACCCCAATCTTAACACCTAAACTATTAAAATAATCTGGCATCAATTTTTCAAATTACCCGAAGTTTATGTTGCTTTACAGGAACTATGGGGAGATAGTCTTACAATCCAAAATATACCTCAATAGGTTAAATTCGATACGTCCTGATACCTTTGCTTTATTACAAATCTTTCACTGGCACTACTCCCGTAGCGCTTTAGTATTTAAGTTAGTCTTCACGATTGGCTCATTGTCAACTACATTTATTGTCGACGGACAATAAAGTTGACAGTAAGCAGATTTATAGTTGATGGCAGTATTTTTTGTCTTCATGGTCGCAACTCAAATAACGGTATAATCCTCCGCCTCTTGGGTAGGCAGAGGAGGTATGTGAGCCCTACAGGCGTTCGTATATGCTTACCCACTAAGACCGCCGCATTTTCCGTCAATATCCCTTGACTGCTGAGAGGCGCCATCGCAGTTATTATACTTTTGGCATTACCCACCACCACTAGGGCACCATAATAATTATCTTCGAGCAAGGCTTAACTTCTAAAACCACTGTCTCAGCCGTAAAGAGCTATTTATGAGATGACTTTCTATTTTTCAAAATAGCTATCGAATTTCTGGTAGTAAAACTATCTAAACCCTATTATACGTAGAACAACATCGGGAATATACATATTTACAGTGAAACATCAACAGTCTAATACAGAGACCTTCGCTCTTTGTTCAACTAAAATATAACTCTCACTTGCCGTCCACAATAGGGCAAACACAACATCCTTATTACCACACACTAGGACGTCTAAAGAGCCTCCTTTCAGCTCGTCACGCATAATATACAGGCGTAAATCAACCCTCAAATGAATACCGAAATTTACTGACGGACCACAGTAATCTAAACAATACTTCAGTTACTAAGGGGAAAGGAGATAGGTATATCACGCTGATATTTTTTCAGAAGGGTTCTCATGCGTTTTACTTCCAAGTAGTGTAATTTTAATAGTATATTAATTAAATACGTGCTGAACATTTCTCTGAAGAAAAACCTCCAAATCCTAAGTCCTCTCAAGCCTTAGTTTACTTGAACCTCAATCATCGGACTCAAGATTACAACAAACTGGGCCAGTGGAGTTAATATAAAACCAAACAAGAAAGTTCCAGAAAATTTGATACATAAATTTTATCATCGACGTAACCGCTATGATCATGATCAACATTATTATGACGTCGTAGACGTATAGGCTGGTGCGAGTTTGTGTGAAGACGTGCGCCAATATTTGACAGATATTGCTCGCACAACGCCAACTTATTGAATTAATTTCTCATTTTACAACCACTTATCTGTTCCGTACCAGGAAGTTATTGTAAACAATTACTCGTAAATAAATTTCCACCTCGTAAATAAGTTCAAGGTTTCGGTGAAACAAGGGAAAATCGAGTTTCCCGTAACACAAGTTCGGAGTGTGTAAATGTAATTTCCGAACAAAGCTTTTTTACTCGAGCTGACCCACTGACGAGTAGACGTTGTATTTTTGCTCAGACATGCTCCAAATTGGCGGTGAAATTGACTATCAAGAAGATTTGTAATGTTACGAAATTTTTTAGGCATCTTTTTCAGAATCTGCATGTCAAATTTGTTCTGCTCTGGAAAAAAAAGGATAAACAGAGTTACATGATACAGTTTTACTAATTAACAAGAATACTTACAGTCATAATGAATCGCTTGATGTGTATAGCGTTTGCTAAAACAAGTACAGCCCGCATATGGTACCATTCTCTGCAGGAACAACTCTGAACTCACACAACGGATCTCAGATAACATTACAGTAACTTAAACATTACTTAATAAACTTTTCGGACTTTTGAAGATGTTGGGAAGCGCTTAGTAAATTGGCATTTATTTTATAAGTGATATATTAGTTTCTGTTTCTTCTATAGTCCTTAGATAACAAAATGAGCGTAGCAGTAACGGTTGTTAACTTATTCGTCCCAAATAAAAATAGAAACAATATGAATGGATCAGCAAATTACAGTAGAAATGGTAAGAAAATATAACAGTAACTATGGTATTTCAATTTTCAAATACAAAGAACAAATACGTGAGTGCTCTAATATATAGTTTACGATGTTAATACTAATAAGAACCGTTCAAACAGCTGCATAGTGCCGCAGGGATAAAATCATACTCATGTATATTTTTCACGAGTGGCATTCGTAGGCACACGAAGCTCACATTTTCGCCGCGGCAGAACAAGGTTCTTGTAATAAATTGAAAATAATTTACATAACACAATGTTCCGAGGTAACGAACGAAGAAGCTGAGGACACAGTTATGAACTGAATAGGTATAACTCGGCACTCTCGTAGAAACTTGTTTCATTAAATTTAAATTTAGCATCTGCTTATTAATTCAAAGAAACGCCCGACGTCTTCGCGAATTCAGCACTGGGAAAAAAGTTTCCTTCATTGATACATTTTATTGTTCAATTTTGGGTATCAGGGATGATTTTTAAACAGCTCTTTGATGTATTCAGAATACTTATTTCACTAACTCACTTTCTTATTCCCGCTCGTTGTTAGCATTGTCTCCGTATTCTTTTGTTAAGAATTACTAATCACATTTGCTCATTTATAACGAATTTGAAAAGATGCCGTGATTGACATATTTTAAGGGCTCAGAATAAGAAACTTTTGTTTTTTTTTTTCTCTGCGTATATTTGCAATCAGTCCTAGGACTATGAGCAAGTCTGTGCTGTGATGCTGTCATGCGGAGTGGCTTCCCATTGGAAGCATCCACTCATCTGCTGCCCAGAGCTATTGCCGGTCTTCTAGCTCTAGGATATGATGACGTTTTAGTCGTCTCACATACTGGTTCATGGTTAGTTGGCGAACAAGTTCGTTAGGGTGATGGATTAACCGCTCTTTATATTTAGCCGCCAAACTCCGAATTTCTTCTTTGGTTGTCCTCATTTCTAGGTGCTCGTAAACTTCATTGTTAGTTATGTACCAGGGTACATTTGCAATTGTTCTTAGGATCTTGTTCTGTTGGCGTTGGAGTATATTTATGTTGGAATCGCTCGCACAGCCCCATAGTTGCAGACCATATGTCCAATTGGGCTTTAGGATGACTGTATATATAAGCAGTTTGTTGTCCAAAGAGAGTCTCGAGTTCCTTCCCAGCATCCAATACAGGCTGTTGTACTTCAGCTGAAGCTCCTGCTTTTTACATTTGATGTGGTGCCTCCAGGTTAGTTTACGATCAATGTGTAAGCCAAGATATCTTACATGGTCACAGTGGGGTAAAGTACATTGACCCAACTTTACTGGTGGGCAGTCTCCTTTTTTAAGGGTGAATGTCACTTGTACTGACTTTGCAGCACTAGCCTTTATTTTCCATTTTTGGAGCCATTCATTTACCTTGTTTAGGCCTATCTGCAAGTTCTCTGATGCCAGTCTTGGATCTTTATTACTTGCTAATATAGCGGTATTATCTGTAAATGTGGCTGTGGTTATCCCCGGCGTTAGCGGTAGGTCAGCAGTGTACAATGTGTAAAGCATGGGGCCTAGAATAGATCCTTGCGGCACCCCGGCGTCGATCTCTCGGAACTCAGAAGTGGCGTCACCCTCTTTAACATAAAACATGCGATCCTCGAGGTAAGATTTGAATATTAGAAAATATGAGTGGGAAATATTCTGCTTAATCTTACATAGAAGGCCTTTATGCCAAACCTTGTCAAACGCCTGCTGGATATCCAAGAACGCTGACGAGCAGTATTCCTTTTTTTCTAAGGACTTTCGTACGGTGTCACATACTCTGTGGGCTTTTCCACTGTGCCATGGCGTTCTCTAAAGCCGAATTGGTGGTCTGGTATCACTTTGCGTTTCAAGAGGCTTGGCATAATTCTGCGGAGTATTATCTTCTCTAGTACCTTGGATAGAGTTGGCAACAGACTGATTGGTCGATAGGATGTTTTTTCGGTCATTGATTTGCCAGCCTTGTAAATCATGATGATTTCCGAGACTTTCCACGCACTCGGGAAGTAACCAATTCGTAACATTGCGTTGAAGATGATGGTGATGAAGACAAGAACCTTTCTCGGTAGTTCCAGCAATACTTCTCTAGTTAACAAGTCGTAACCCGGTGCCTTTTTACTGTCCAGCCGTTTAATGGTTTTTATAACTTGCGGGTGACGGGTCAGCTGCCAAACTCTGCGCAGTCTGCGTTTTTCCTGGATCATAATCTTGATTTCCAATGGTACATTTGTGGGCTGGTTCCTATGTTCAGTAGCAGGCGTGATTTTCCACGCGGCAACTTGTATGAGATTGGTAAATTGCACTACTGCTGTTTCAATTTCCTCCGCTTCTTTGAGCCTGATATTTAAATTAAGACGTTGTTCTATGTGTTCCCTAAAGGAGAGCCAATCAGTATGCTGGTTGTATAATCTTGTAGGTGTCTCGACTTCAATTATAGTTGAGCTGATTTTTAGTAACACTGGGGTGTGATCTGATGACCCATCAGCACACGACTCGATCTTCATTAGCTGTTTGGAGAGTCCTTTTGTTAGGAAGAAGTCTAGTATGTCCGGGATTCGGTTGTGATCGGCTGGCCAGTTAGTAGGTTCTGATGGGGCAATTACCCTTAAGTGATTTATATCGACGCTCATCTTTAATTGTCTTCCCCTAGTTGTTACTAGTCTTGAACCCCAATGGACATGTTTGGCGTTCCAATCGCCTCCTGCTATAAAGCGATTGCCTAGGCTTAAAAAGAAGTGAGAGAACAGGTCGGAGTCTATTCGATGTTTTGGTGAACAGTATTCCGCTGAAACATTAAAGTATCCACATCTGTCTTGTATTGCGACTGTAGTTGCCTGTATTTGCTCGGTTTTATATTCAGGCAATAGATGGTGCTTTATTTTGTCCTTAATAATTATAGCTGATCCTGCATGGCCTGTACCGTCTGGGTGGTTTGTAGTGTATGTCTGGAACCCTTTGATTTTGACATTGGTTTTGTCTGTGCAGTGTGCTTCAGATATTAGGGCTATGTCTAGTTTGTGCTCGGCCATTAGTATCTCGAGCTCATCTTTATTGGGTGAGAGTAGTTTATAAACCTCCTTTGTTCTCATTATAACAAAAATACTTTTATAATTCCCTGCACGTTTCTGCAAATAATATGGAACATATTTAATTATTAATAAATGGTTGGTTGTTTTGTTAATTATCTTACGCCTGTTCTTGTCAGCAAGATACATTTTTAATAAGAAACTAGCTTTTATGAAATAATAAATTGTTCAAAAAAAAATTTCTGCCGTTTTGATATCTGATAAAGAAATATTTTCTGCTTATATATTTATTTGTATATAGAAGGGAGTTTTAATTAGATTGTTGGTTACTTGAAGAGAGTTTTTATAATGTAAGTATTTTACTCAAAGAACAAATAAAGAGCACAGGAGACTACTTCCTTTAGATCGATTATCTAAGCTTAGATGGTTGATGAAATACTTCCAGTCTACACAAAAAAATTTTTTGTGTCGGGTTGGCAAAACCCCTCCGCCCTGGGGGGAAGGACGAAGAGGACTGTCAGACTCTTACTAACTAAACCAACCCGTGCTCCTCATGTATGTGTCGGAGGGTCAGAGCTGTCCCCCGCACCCGCACCTTGGGACGCATCCTACGCAGGCCTCACCCAAGCCCACGTGGAGCGTCTCCTCCCAGGATCCCGCTTAGCTTCACCGTGGGTGTACCTCAAACCCACGGTTACTGAGCCCCCCCCACCACGACAAGGTGGAGATCCCGCGGGGGGGTGCTTCTAGTACCTAATCTAAGTATAGTATCTAATGTATCTTCTATCTGTGTTTAGCAGGTATATAAAATCACTTGTTCTTGCTGACTTAAATTGTCGTAAAGTCTCAAGTACTTATTCCCAGAGACATACAATTAAGAATATTTTTAAGCCACTCCTAATGGGTTAAATTCATGGTTTGAAAGACCGCCGATTTATAAGCTAGGTTAAATAGGAAATGCGGGCACAAGCTAATATTTTTCATTGGTCTCTAAATCAGCCGTTTTACTATGACCCACAAATTCGTAACTAATTTAGGCCGTGACAATTTTACCCACGAATTACTACCTAGCTACAAACATACAAACGGTAACGTAACGGGTAATTGAAATCATTTCACACGTAACGTTCTAAACATTTCATATTGTAGAGTTTATCACTAGGTAGTGTTGCCGGTAGCCGGTAGCCGGGCACTAGTGCATTTCCAAGCTCGGGCCGTATCAGGCTAATCGCGGGCCACTTCCTACCGATGCGCCCCGGAAATTGGCTGGTCTGACTCATCCGCCGGCGACATACGAGCCGTTTGCCTTGTTTCTTGCGTATTTACATCGAGCTCGGTTGTTGCAAGCTGTTCGAGGTAAATCTTTTATTTTAACTTGTGTTTTATGCAGGCTTTCCCTCTTCTGTAGCGAGGTGTGATTTACCCTACGAAAATGGAATAGAAAAAAGAAATATACTTTAATGCCACAAATAAGGGAATACATATACGTATCTAAATATGAGAATAAAGTATTGAATTTTTTTTTTGTTTGTGTTGACTAGTTGTTGGCCTCAGATGGACTTGACAACTTTACGCGGACTATGGGTGAGCGCTGAAGGCTCCCAACCCGTTATTGAATAATTGTTGGTTGTACTGTATTTGTAGTTTAGTCGCACAAAATGTGTATCACGGTTGTAGCAAAATAAAATTAATTTGCTAGTTATATTATTATTATTATCGAACTGAATTGTTTTTATTTGCCTATAAACACACAAAATCAACTAACTAATTTCTATACTCTAATCTGTTGGCCGTCGGGAGCGGTTCCAAATGTCCACCTATTCCTACGTTGGCTATTCTATTTCACAATAATTACTACCATTGTCTTTATATCATCGAGCCATTGCTAGGATGGTCTATCTTTTTTTCGTATCCAGTCAAACTTTACTCACCCTAGTTTTATGAAAACCCAACAGTCAACACACTGAAGTCCTAGGACAAACATAAGAAAAATTAGAGCTGCATTCCTTTTTAAATTTTTTAAAATTGAATGCAATGAAGCAGGTCTGCACATAATGCTGACTGCGTCACTATTCACAAACGTTCCAATACAAGACTGCCTTGATGTGATCGAGAGTAAAATGAGGTTAAACGGTCTGTCTGAGAAATACATTGTTATACTGAAACACTGCCTAGACGGGAATTATTTTCTATATCATGGGCAATATTACCTCCAGATCGAGGCAGTGGCCATGGGTAGCCCTGTCGCACCGGTAATGGCCAACATCTGGATGGAACATTTTGAAGAAAGGATCCAACTACAAGCGTTCCACGTAAAGATATGGAAAAGATATGTCGATGACGTCTTCTGTATTATAAAGGGTAGCAGACAGATTGTAAAACAATTAGCAAATCACTTGAACTCCATACACCCTAATATAAGGTTCACTTATGAAACGGAGACAGACAGATCGTTGGCCTTCCTCGATGTGAAAATCACGGTGAGAGAAAATGGAAACCTGACACACACTGTTTATAGGAAGCCCACACACACTGACAGGTACTTACACGCAAATTCACATCATCATCCGCGGCATTTGCAATCCGTTATTGCTTCATTGACAAACAGAGCATATGACCTTTGCGACCCCGAACACTTAGATAGTGAGCTCACACATGTTCGGGAGGTACTCAAGCAAAACGGTTACAAACACAATATGCGAAGTTCAAAGAAAAGGTCGAGACTGACTGAAGTGAACAGAGCGCCAGCGTTCATGCCCTACATAAAGGGAGTAACGGATAAAGTTGGAACAGTACTACAAAAATACTCCATTAAGACTGTATATAGTCCGTACTCCAAAGTGGCAAATCACTTCCGTACTCCAAAGGATGTCATCCCTTTTCAAACACCAGGCATGTACAAGGTGGATTGCAGCTGTGGTAGTTCCTACATCGGGCAAACAAAAAGGACCATCGCCGAACGAGTTAAGGAACACATCACGGCCGTCAAAAACCGACAAACCACCAAGTCGGCCATAGCTGAGCATTTGTTAGAGTCAGGATCCAATCACTGGATTGAGCTACATCGGCCCCAGGTTCTCTCCACAGACCGTCACTAATTTTCAAGAATAGCACGGGAAGCGGTTGAAATCAAAAAGCACGCAAATTTCAACCGGCAGGATGGTTACCGTTTATCTACATCTTGGAATCCTGTCATCAGCAAATGTAGACACCGACGAGGTGATACTACGCGTCAGTGTGAAGATACCATTAGTGTTGTGTGTCGAAGTACCGACAGTTCCAAACTTATAAATATCAATAATTGTGAATACCAAGTGAGGGTAGGTTCCGAAACCCGCACTTCTCGGAGGCAGCGCTGACGGACATCAGTCATCCCGTGACCACGGCTGGTGTAACCCATGCCGAAACGTCGGGACAAATAGAAAGGTATTTCATCTTTCTTTTCGTTTAATTAACACGATTCAGACCCGTTACATAATCATTAGTATGTCTTATGTCTTATTCAGTTACTACTTACGAACAATGTAAAGATATAATATTCACTTAGGTAACCAAGCTTTCTCTATTTTGCACTCTGTTTTCTTCCACCATCCGTATTCTGTTAGGATCCGAATGCTTTCTTTATGCTTACCACGGGTGATATGAAACTATGGTAACTAGCTGTTACTCTCCGATTTGCCTGCCAGTACCATTCTACCCCGGTTATATCCCCTTAGAGGAGGAATATTATCCATTCCTATTGGGTGATTAGGTACGTCTCAAAAGAACTCCACTCCCCAGATTTTATGTCTATATTTTCAGTAGTGTGCTCTCTGCTTTGATATATCAATCAGCACATGAGATTTTTAAATAAAAATACGATAACTATAATATCTTCATTCCTATATTTCCAGGTTTTACGGTAGACCTTATATTTTTGACATAACTATAAAACTGCTGTGACTATGAACAGTTCCAACAAAATACTACCTCATCTGATATTGCACCTAGCAGAGCCGAAGCGAGAGATATAACAACGCAATCCACGCAGCCAAGCATAAAATAAAATAAATACCGACAAAACTGAATTTTAATCGTATTGGTAGAATACAACACGCGCTGTCAATTTATTCAGTAAAGTGGCAGCTGATTAAGAATCGTGCGTCGAAAGCTGATTGCTATTTTGATTTGGTGATCGTCAAATCTTCACTGCCGATTACGATGCCAGTAATTAGTTTGGAATGCATAAACAAATGAACGGATTTAGTAGTCCAATTAGCATGGATCGTGTACATACAATGATTTCATTAAACATGCAAATTTGCGTCCATAGTCATGTATTGCATCGTAATCGGGCCACTGTTCTCGTCGTGTTATTAGTTAATAAACAACGGTTTATTATAGGCTCCTTCGCTCATCCTCCCTTTGTGCTGCAGACATTCGAATCGTTTTACACTCACTGAGACTCGTATCACAAATGGTTTTCATTTTATTACATGCTCGCGCCGATTTTGGATACTTGGCGTTCTGGTTGCGAGTTCAATTTGTTTTTTGATAACTTATTGCTTATTTATGTACTTATACTTTATGTTTCAGAAAATTTAAATTGTAAGCAAAAGATGATAATTATTCTACTAACTCTTAACTCTTAAGATCTCCAATTTGATACACGTATTGACTAAAGCATTATTAGATTTTTGCAGTAACAACATATATTTTGCTATATTCTCCTTTGGTTGACGACTCTAAATAAAAGGTCTTTAAAAATTGCGGCACAATAAATCTTGTAATTTTGACCTGGTAGCACTTTATATCTTGAGCGTTTTTGTAAACAATTTCGTTTTACTATTTTCCCTTTATTTCCTCGTTGTTTGACACTGGGATAACTGTTAAAATGAGAGCAGCCTGCGGGCTTAAGAATAACGGAGTAATATACAGGAAACAGGCGCCCGTGGATCATGGACAGTACTTATCTGTGTAGAAAATGCGGGTTATTTTCTTCGATAAATTATCCACTCGATCAGAACACAAGGCGTATGGTAACCAAACGTAAAATTTTCGATTATAGTCCCTTTTAGCGCAGGAATATCTTGACAAATACCCTAATAAAAAGGCTCGCCGCGCGCCCGGGACGCTTGGAAAACCATTTACAAGGTTTATCGCCGCCATGGAAATAATAACTGAAGCCGTTATCGTCCTAAATTGATCTAATTTAAAATTATTGTTATCGTGAACCTTTTATTTTTATTAGGTAGGATCATAATATTTTATCAATGGCTACTCAAAAAAATCAATCTGATTACGCAATTTGTGTTCGAATTAATTTTAAATAGAACAACAAAACACGTATTATTCTTGGTGAAGTAATCACAAAGATCTCGTAAAGTACTTATACAGTATTTGGAGTATAAAATTGGCCCTATGCCGCTTAAAATAGCCCACCCCATTATTTTCAATGGGTAAAGTAAAACCGTTGAGGAAATTTATTGGGCGAAACGGACAAGTGCATCGTCCTTTTATAGACTTATTTATTTATGAAGCTGTCTTATTGGGCTGTTTGTTTTTCTTATTTAAAAAGGCTATTGTAGTACTCTTAAAGAATTCCTTTATTCGCTGGAAATTTCTACATCTTATAAAACTTGCTGATCGTCTGACATATTGACACACAGCCCTAACCAATGGGTCAAAGAACAAGATTATTTACACGAGTGCTATCATGAGATCTATACAAATATTTGCTTATTTTTTTACAAACCCACTTGCCTTTGTCTCTTTGGTACAGTGCGGTAGATCGACCAATCCCGATGTATTTCGATTGGCAAGTGTTTTACAATTTTATTTAGCATACCTACTTCAAACATACAAATAGCAACTCCTTCCGTCTTCCAAGCACCAGAAATCATTTAAGGAAGCCGAAATCAACAGGTTCAACACTGCCTGTCCATTCGTGATCAACATACATACATACATAGACTCACGCCTGTTTCCCGGAGGGGTAGGCAGAGACTACGGAACGCCATTCGCAACGATCCAGACATATCTCTCTTGCTTCATTCATTCCCATCAGATTCCTCATGCATGCTCTTCTGTTCAGGGTACTTCTCACCTGTCCTGTTTTTAGGATGTCTCCAATCTGATCAGAGAACGTTCGCCTAGGTCTTCCCCTTCGTCCTGTCCCTTCCACACTTGCCTTATATATCTGCTTGGTCAGTCTTTCGTCATCCATCCTCTCCACGTGCCCAAACCATCTTAGCATACCTTTCTCGATGCTTGTCGCTACATCTTCTTTTACCCCACAACACTCTCTTATCACACAATTCTTTACTCAGTCAGTCAGAGAGACACCACACATACTTCTCAGTGCTCTCATTTCTACAGCATTTATTCTACTTTCATGACTTTTCTGCCATACCCAACTATCACTACCATACATAAGAGTAGGTACTAACACCCCTCTATGCACAGCCAAACGTGCCTTTTTGGACACGTTTTGGCTATTCATAAACGCCTTCAGAGCTCCATTCACTCTATTACCTGCATTAACTCTTCTTTCAATATCTTCTACATTCTTACCATCTCTTGTAAACAGCGTACCTAAATATACAAACTCATTCACAGTATTATTATTTAAAAAAATTATAAGCATCAACATTTTTGACCCCATTCCGGTACAATTTAAAGTCCTATAAATGCTAACAAATTGCTTTAAGTCATGTTAGGAAAGTTAGGAATTATAGAGATATCAATGTAGAATTATATAAAACCCGTTTAAAACACTATAATTCAGAACTTTTACTACATATTGGCAATTCGAGTAAAACTCTAAAGGCTAGCGTCCACTAGTCTCGCCGAGCCGAGGCGAATCGAAACGCAGAAAGTCGCCTCCTATATATTTCTATGAACCTGCGTTCATTAGCGACGCGCCGCGACGCGCCGAATCGAATCTACCGCGCGCATCGCTCGTCAGGCGAATTTCTGCGGCGACGCGTTTCGACTCGACTCGGCGCGCCTTAGTGGACGCGGGCTAGCGGATGAGTGTAAACGGGTACTACATGGCGTAAATACCTACATAAAAAGTTATCGAAATGAATGAAGAGCTGTTAATTTCGATAGTTCAGAAATATACTGAACTTAATGATCATGACTGCCTCATTAGTCTCGCGGCATAAATGTGCGCGTGGAATTGGGAGGTCTCGGGTTCGATTCCCGGGTCGGGCAAAGTGTTATTGGGTTTTTCCGTTAGGAAATTCTCAGTAGCAGCACGGAGTCTGGTAATGTACCCGGTACGGCAATAGGCTCGCCCCTTATTACGTGGAACCTGAAAATTCATGGCGAAATGTGGGTGTAATATTACACCTCTGCCTACCCCTTCGGGGATACAGGCGTGAGTCTAAAAAATAAATTATGTTCATGAAGATACTCATTATCATGACGAGCAGCGTAGACAAAATATATGGGAAGAAATAGCGGGAATAATGACCGAATTTGAAACAAGAACATATCTTCGTCCGAGCTATCCATCATTGACAACACAAGCACAACCTACAGCAGCCAGTCGCCGACTGCTGGCTTCGATTCGATTCGTCTGTAATGAACGCACACGGATAAAATGCGACTCGGCGCGATTCGACGCGGTTCGAATGTAGTCGACGCCAGGCTTAATAATGCATACGCTGAAGAGTTTACGCCATTCTCGCTGCATTGGCAAACGAAATTGGCTGCGAAGAATTCATACGCTCAATAGCTCCTTTGGAGTGATGCCTACTGCGCACTTGCGTACATACTCTAGACACAATAATTGCCTTTTGAGACGAGAAAACATTGCTCCAGCGATAAAATATTATTTGTATGTGACAGGCTTTGTGGTGGAATGTGTACCAGCCATATCTCAAAGACACCCGTTGTAATTAAGTAGACAATGAGAGTTCATATTTGGCGGTGGGCGGGCGAGGGAGGCCATTGTGCTCAGCTCGTTATCTGCAGACCAGCCTTTTTAGCTTTGCACAACAAAGTGGCTGCCTGCCACGATATGCGTTTGTATCCGGTTCATAACAAAACCTTGTTGCAAAAACCAGCACTACAAATGACAACACATATCTAACTGAAGCTCAACCAAACAAACTTTTTAAACTCAACCTCACAATCTAATACAACTGAAAAAGAAATTCAAAAGCATAAATTAAAATTATACAATAATTATAAAGTATGACTGGCATCAAAAGGGATCCAGATAAGGTTCTTTTAGCTGAGCAGCTAATTCTAAAGGAAATAAAAACTTTATTTCTTACATAAAACAGATACAAAAGGACGAGATTATCCGGATTTTAGGGCCGACATCGATTCAACGGCGCAGAAAGCAAACAATCGTCTTTTGTTTTACCTATTTAAGTTTGGGTAATTAATTACCGCGCCCGTCATTTTGCAGATTCACTTCTCCTATAACGTTCTCCGCAAGTTTGACTGATTAGCTACCCCGCCACACGTTCACAGACCCTTCCCATGTTCCTCTATATTACTAGTAGGTGTTAGGGGAGCGTAACACGAGTTTTGCATGACTTAAATGGATTGATTGCAATATGATAATATTGCCGAGCCGTTCACACACATGTTACGGAATTTATTTTACGGATTACTTCCGTGTTGCCTTGTTTATTACACGGGTGGGCACTTAGAAATAACTATGTACTAAGTAAATTAATTTAAATTGTAATGTTATGGACCTAGACTTAAGGCAATCTAAGCAGTGAACCTGTGACATTTTTCTGAGGTAAGGTGATAAGTAATAAAGACTTTTTAAACACAGGACAGAAACCTTTTAAAATATTTTTAAATACATATTATGGTACTTTCCCTTATTAAAGTAACTAACTATATATGTAGCTAACTATACCTAATCGATTGTGTGAACAAGACTAAAGTAAACAATTTCTTGAATATTGTGTGAAATGAACTGTCAAATAGTTGTTTTATTTTTGTTGGTTGCTTTACTTTTTTAAACATTTCACGAGAAACTATTCTATTAACCTCTATTTTAAGATGGCTTTATTTTATGCGTGTCACTAAAAGCCTTCTAAAGTAAAAGTCTCGAGAGAAAAGAAGCACATAGTAAGTATACATGAATGAAGCAAAACTACTACTATCGCCGAAAAACCGTGGTCTAGCAACGTGAAATTTTGCTCACTTGAGCCTTATGGTCTCATTAAGTTTTTATTAAATCTTACCGAGTGCACAACGTCAAAAAATTATGTAACGCACTCGACTTTGTTGATCTTATACGACTTGACACGATTGACGCAGTGGTTTAAGCGGCCGCCTCGTCACTTGACACTGCGCCGAGTGTTGTGGGTTGTATCGAAACCGAAACCCTCACGAGGCTACAACTCAGTAGTCCTTACAACTCTAGAAAAATATATGTATGCTGACCAACAATTAACGAGTACTAGTAATCTTTTACTCGAAGTAGTCACTTTCTATTAATGAACCTTCAAGGATTAATATCTCGAGAAGGTAAAATAAATAAGGAAGGCAAAGAGTTTGTCAGATCAGAAGAACACTATCCCAGCTTGAATAACCGTTAGCCATACGAAAACGTAAAGCCTTTCACAAGTAACAAAACACAGAACACATATTTGGGTTCTGTACCGTTTATATTTGCCTTTATCAAACCGTTGGTCTACAACAAACCGCACACGTACCAAAACCAGTTAGACACGTTAAAGGAAACCGAAAAAACAGAGCAATTGGTAAAGAGAAAACGCGCTGAAGAGGAGAGCGGTGTGTTTAAAAAATTATAGAAATAACAAGAATTGCTTCTGTTACAGAAGTGAGAAACAAAAGGCAGGTTTTCATCTATTCCCGACCTCGATCCGTCCAGTCACCGCTTCGACGCCGCTCTCACTACGTATACCGTTTGGCGTTTAGATCTACCAAAACAATACAGTTTTTAGTAAACCCACACAAGGCACGCCTGAAAAATCGTTTGTGATTTTTTTCACCTGACAACTAGTTATTTTAAAATCGATTTCACCAACCATCTTCTTTCAATTACTTTATTCAATTTCTCTTAAATATGACTTAGCTCAGATGTTCGACAAATAAAGCCAATTTTAATATCTCAAGTGTCCGAAGATAGGATCTTTCTCGCGGAAGTCCTCGGTGTTAGTAAGGTCGTTACCAACTGTTTCACTACTGTGTATTTAACTTAGCGTATCTTGGATCTGATTACATCGTTATATAAATGTTCCTTTTATTGTTATTAAGTTTCTTGAAAGTACCTATTGATTGCGGTAAGGAATCTAAATGTTTTATTGACCTTCGAGTGAAAGGAATATATAATGATTACATGTGGAATTTTTCTCGTTTATTGACCAGAATAACAAGTGGATAACACGCTTTTCTCATTACGCTACCACAGTCTTTATACTGTGACGCTACTATAATGAGTTGTGCCATCCGCACTCTATTTGTATGATCCATTGATGTGTCGGAACGGGAAGAAGTTTATGATCATTATGATATTTTTGCTTCTAGAAGTCTCAGTCAGGTGTCAGGTGTAGGGAATGCAATAATAATTATGTGTGAATCATGTCTAGACAGTGAAAGGTTTAGGGTTCTGGTACTTCCCGAATCGTGCTGGTTTTTCAATCCTACGTGCACACAGTTAAAAAATAATAATTACTCCACCATAGCTTATAATTTTTTTTAGTTTATGTATCGTGCCCATATAACATTTACGGTCACATAATACCATAATACCAAATCTTCTACAAGAAGTATATGTATATCAAATGAATACAAAAAAATACATTAAAATATATCTTAGCTGAAGAAACCAAGATTTCGTTGCAAAGACAATATCATTGTCATCTCATTACCTGAATGCGTACCGTAAACTGTAATGAGACTCTCCAGCGCCAATGATACAGCCGGCACACTTCAGCTAATGGATATTTGATAAAAACTTACGTTGCTTCAGGTAAGGATAATAAATACTCTAGAAGGTTCGTTGAATTCTCCAACCGAAAGTAAATTTCATACAAAGGGTCTGCCATAACAACTTACATCTTCTATCCAAGAATTTATAGGAACATTGTGAATAGCCGCACCTGCCACTAACTCCAAATGAACAAAACTTTTGCACGAAATACATTTTTTGTGAATTATTCACTGTTCTATATATTATAAGATTATTTTTCTGACCAATATTCCAGTTTACATAGGTAGAAAATCCATTTTATGAATTCGCCGAGTGGCCAGATCGCCTTGCTGCGTCGGCACTTTCGAAGTTCGCCCGACGACATCTGTTCGCTCGGTGCCCATTAAAACCTACTCTCCAGCTAAAAATGCCGTACTTAGTCAATGATTAGTGCGATAAAAGTTCTTTCTTGATAGTCCGTAGTGTGTGCTTTTTGCTTCTAAATATGTGAAGTTATTTATATTTTCGTTTAACCTCTTATAAAATGGTTATACTACAATTGATATCAGTAGGATACTAAAGTCAGAGCGAAGAGTTTTATACTCTGTAGATCCAACTGATTATTCTAGGCAGTATGTGTGGGTGGCTGAAAATGTTGAGAAAAAATGCCAATAATATATTTCGTTGAGTACTGCATCGACTGAATATAGATATTAATTGCAGCTAAATCTTTGATTCCTATCATTCAGATAAACAGATCTCGACTTCACATTTTATATTTAAATAATGAATACAAAGAACAACCATATTCGAGACAACTTTGCACGCGGTTCACGAATCACTTAAACATTATCCCATGCGGTGATCGAACCAGCAACAACTCGGTAATTAATAGCGAAAATAACTACCATCCATAAAATAAAATGATGATTTATGCTGCACAGCCATGTAGTGCAGCAACTGAGTGAGACAGCGAAACTGTGACTGCCGCTTTTTGTCTTCTCCACACGCCGCCGCCGTCGGTATAAACTGCATGAAAATAACATTAGTTTTACGACGCATTGCAGTAAAAACATTATCTGTATAAACCTTTTCCCCAAACGGTCGTCCTAAATCAACGCCAAAGGTTCTTTCGCTGCGTGTAATTACGCATCCCATAATGCACGACCGGTCGCGATAAAATTCAGCGTGACGCTTCTTCAAACAGATAACTCCTTAAAATTCTGTAACGTGGTGAATTCGCGTCTGTCGAAAATATGAAGCCAAGGCCCACATCAAAACAGATTTGAATAGAACGCAAAATGAAGGCAGCAGCGCCGTCCGAGATAACGGCTCTTCAAAAAAGGGAAATGTTAAAAACAAAATTCAAAAGGGAAAGAGGAAGTAGGTACCTAAGTAAATTATTATAAAAGTGCGACGAGAGCCTTTTGTTTACGGGCCGCTACTGTCAGTGGGCCGCCATTTTCAGCCAGAGCGACCGCATTCACAAACAGACTGCCAAGCTATGCTTCTAACTCCTCGCTAAAAGATGACATAGTTAGTTTTTTTGTCAAATCTCCAATGTGCCCGTGAACAATACTGTACGCTACTTCTTTTATCTCTTGTAATAAAGAAAATATTCTCAACTTTTTCCTTGTGCGTTTAAAATTCGTTAAAGCGCTTGTAGGTATGAAACGTACCTAACGCGGCACTCGTAATGTAAAGCCAACTTTGTCCCCAGATGCTAAAAAAGTTTACGACATAACGTAGGCATATATATATACATTCACCCTCATTATTATAAAACTTTATAAAAAATATGCTGAATTTTTATAATATAAAGCTAAAGAAATATGAGGTTTATTATTATCTTTGAAGAGCGCTGTGGAACTCACTAAATTTCGCATGCATTCAAAGTGTTTTACAAAAGCATATTTTGTTTAAATAGGCGTACGTTCAGCCAGCATAATCTAATCGTTCCGTGGAAATGTAGCAGTGATGTGTGTGTTGGTGTAGCGTTGTGGAGAGTCGTGTCTGACATGTATCCTGCTGAACAAATTAATACGAAGCAAAGTCGGCTCATGATTCTGAGTCCAGAGAGAGAGGCGAGGGGGCGAGCCACACAGAGCGGTTTTCATTAGAGGCTCCATTTGCATGTTATTCATTACCTTCCTACATCATATATATTCATATTATTTCAGGATACTAAATTTTTTTACGACCACTTTGTACTTTTAACAATTTTAAACGCAGACAATTTTTTTCGACATGACACTCCCGTAATTAATCTGCGCACTTAAATGAAGAACATGGCGTTATTACGGGATATATTTTATTAAAATAATAAATGGTTTTCATTAAGAATATTCTCGATGAATTCGTTTAGTCGATGGAGCTATCTACTAGGTACGAATTAATGAATGTTCAACAATCAGAAAACGTCTGCCACAAACAAAACATCGAGCCCAAACGGATGGTGCTACTATTATTGTATCTGGTTACTTTAGGTGATACCTATACAATAATAACCGTTGGTGGCACCGTGTGGTGACGGATTAAGAATACGAATTGTCACCACCCCATATCATCCCATGAGTGTCATAAGAGCCAACAGAGGGAGCATATTATGCAGAGAACAGCACTGAAAGAGAAGGAAAACTTGAAACAAACCCTATACCAACCCGCTTGGCCAGCGTGGTATAGTAGGCCAATTCCTCCTTTCGAAGGAGAGGCCTAGTCCAGCAGTGGACTATTAAAGGCTGATGATGAGATGATACAATAATAAAACGTTATACAATAAAAGGCTCGGTCACGGTAATGATACTTGGTCGAAGAATTATTGATTACATAGATGGCACAGCGGTTGAGAGATTACTTTGGCCACACACGAAAAAGATAAGAAAGACTATGACTATTATGAGTGTTTAGTTAAGAAATGACTGTAGAATGTAGAGTTCACCTGGGTGGAGTCTACTGACAAATAAATCGTATCAAATAGAAGCTACAGGTACCTGTTTTCTTATACATTTTTGATAGAAATAAGATAGGAATTTCGACGTCCTGAGGCGTCGAAATTCGGCGACGTCCAAATTGGTATTGCAGACGCTGACATACAAACAGAGCAGATTTAAGTTCTGCTCAGTTTATCTTTTTTACAATAGAATTACAAATTAAGCCATATACTAACACTATAAATTCATTGCCACACCAAAGCTCGTCATTCAATATATTTTAAAGTACTTTAATAAAATACACACAGAGTGTCTCAAGACCCATCACCAAGCCGAAGTCTACTCGTTGTGGAGATCATGCCAAGTCATACTCACCAAAAATAATACCTGGGAAACGATTTCTTTTTAAGTTTTCACATTTTTTTAACTGCAATTAACAGCGCGCGCGTACTATGCTCGAAATACCTACTTATCCATGGGGTCATAGGGCATCTAAAGAACATATTTGCGTGGTAAATGCATCGATTTTGTATCTAATTAGAAAAATTTCATACTAACTTTGAGCCTCAATATCTCCTGAACCAGTAATTTCCCAGGTATGGTGCCGAAGTAAAAAATGTTCGAAGTGATTGGTACAACACGGAATTTTAGTTTTCGTTAAGGGTCTTTTTACCCTGTATATTGGCACGGACTATAAATGAACGTATTCAAACTGATTGACGCCGCTGCATGTGTGTGTGTAGTTCACATGTTGTTATTCATACATCGTTTTAATCGAGTAATAATAGGTGTTCGAATATTCAGATAGGGATGTTAAAATACCGAATACGGGTTCTGTAAACGTAACACAATGGTAATATGCACGCTCACACATGTAGGAAGAGGAGCATACACACGCGCGCAATGTACAGATTATTAATATTAATTTCAACTTGCACAAGCACAAGCCCAGGATTACGTTAAGTAAGCCTACACTATTACTGCGATATTTTGTGCGATGTCTCGATACCTATTAATCGATCATCGGTACGTTATGATGTGTGGCGAAATCAAATCTAAATGCTGCGTGGATTGGATTAAGTTGGCACCTCACTGTTGTGTGAGCATTCTAAATGAGGCCTATTAATTATTATTTATAGGTGTTTCCCCTGCAGGTGGAATAAAACCCGAATAAAATTATATGAAGCACAGTAAGATCGTCTTATTTCTTATTGTTGTCTATTATTTGAATACCCTTGATCATATAGCTAGCATTATCGTGGTTACACCTAAGACTTACGCCTTGGAGTTCGATTTTCGCTTTCTAGTCTAATCATATTTGAAAGAATATTATTTTCTCTACAATACATCTATAACACAGCTGGCCTCTTTTATTGAAGCAAAACGGTATACTATTGAATAGGCTGCACTGCGATCATGTAAGTATGTTTTAACGAAAAGTCCATAAAAATAATTGGGTTTATACTCTTCTTTTTTAACGAGAGTCGCATATGGGTCGACTAAGCAGCTCACCGTACCTGTAGTTGAAATTAATGTTTTGTCGTAAGAGTCATGTAAGAGCTCTATATAACTCCCACTATAGTAGCGTCTTCGAGGACTTTACTTACATGGAAAATAAAACTCTTTTTCTGATAGTCATACAAATATTTCTCACGTGTGGTCATGAGGAGTTCGAACCTGCAACATTCGGCGCTGGCGCTGTGGAACTTTATCTTTTATTTACTCGATGTATAACAGGTAATGAATTATAAACATTTCAAAGAAACATACCTATTTACTCAGAAACAGCTTTGACTGATTAACTCGTCAATAAGTTTAATTTCGCTAACGCAACTAAATCATTATGTCCGTTTGCCGTAGCTTTATAGAAATAGTAACATTTATACTGTTTACTAAGTCCCGTCTGAACCTCACTTTTTAAGTTTATACCGCATTCAAATGAATAAGTATAATTTATACGAGTTCCTAGTATCGGGGCTGAAAAGACTGAAATAAAATAAACTAGCGCTGCGCTGGCTTACCGAAATATTGATTTTATATAACGCTTCTTTGACAGATTTTTAAGAAATATTGGACAGGTAAAATACGAGGATTCAGACATCCGCTTTCATCCATATTGATGTAGCGGTAAGTAGTCGTATATAGCGAAGATACAACTACCAACATCTCTCGGACGGAGATGGAACTAACGAAGACGCATAGAACAGATCTTGAATCGTGCTAGTGAAGATATCACTGTCATATTATTACGTTGTTAATAAGTGTATTTTAATAAATTAGCAGGTATTCTGTGTTTCTATACGACTTGCAGAAACACCGGTTTCGATTAAATTCGACGTGCTGTAATAATAATTGCAATAGGTAACGGCGGGGTTCATCAGAGGGGATAAAATCCAACGCGTAAGTAACAAACAACAAGCAATATATAAATAATAATTATACCTACCTATAGGTTTCTAAATCTTACTACTGCAATCTACTTTGCTTCATCATCATCAGCCCTTAATACTGTCCCACTGCTGGGCACGGGCTTCTTCTCACTGTCAGAAGGGTATGGACATAGTCTACGCTGGCAAGACGAGTGCGGTTTGGCAGCCTTCACATGTCTTTCGAGAATATAATGTAGAACTCTCAGACATGCAGGTTTCCTCACGATGATTTCCTTTACCGATTAGCAAGCGATAATTAACAATTAAATACGCACTAACTCCGAAGTCATTGGTGTGTGCCGTGGATTCGAACCCAAGACCCTCTGCATAGCAGTCTGTTGGTGTCTCCACTCAGCTAGCACTGCTTACTTTGCTTAATTTACTTTAATTAAAAATAATTAAAGAATGTTTGCCAACAAGATGAGTGTAATGTCACTTAGCTAATTAAAATGAACTTTCTGTTGATACAAAGGGAGTTCTGTTTTCTGTTTTACAATTTTAGTTCAGACGTCGCAATAGTTAACAGCTTCTGTAGTTGTGAAGATGAAGATTTTTGTCGGTATAGTATTACCATTATAAAAAAATATATGTTGGTCCTGCGAACATGTATAGCGACAGACAGAATCACTCTTGCTTAGGCCATAGGCGTCGGGTAGCCAGAATTGACTGCAGGACATGTCATGGCCGTTTCGCCGCCTAATACTAGAGACAACAATGTGCGATAAGCCACAAATTTGTAAATTGGAGTCTGGGCGATTAAGTGATTTACTACCAGAACAAAAATAGAAAAGAAGGTACAAAACAGTTCTTGATCCTGCTAGAAATAATTAACAGTCATCAGAACTCAGAACGATTACTTTGATCTATACTTAAAATTTACCTGAAGGTTACAGTATTTCACTAACTATAAAACTATCAATATCTCATAGCATGTTCTAAAACTTATTTTTTTAGTCAGATTATCAGCCCACCATCGGGTTGTAATAATAATCTTAAGACGTTCCTCCGCTACGGCGTCTTAATGTTTGCCTTAATGCAAAATAGTCTCTGAAGCGATACCAAGCCATGCAATGGCCCAGACAGACTACAATAAATCTATCTTTTATTACCCAGTGAATGCTTAAAACGTGGCACACCAAATCTATGAGTAAACCGCCATAAAATGGTTTCTCCCGATGGTCTGCAATGATAGCATGCTATACCTAAAATGTATTATAAACTTTGATATAAAGGGGAATGGGCAAAAATATTTGGAACGTGGTACCCGCTCCAATAGTCATCATTACAAACATTGATATAACACACTTAGATTCTATTATTAAAAGAAGTAAGAAAACAAGAGTTCTACAAATAAAAATCATATATTTTAGCAATAAGTGAGTAGATTTAAAAGATTACACATCGGTATCAACTATAACAGCATTGAGGAAAGATGCCGGAGCAGTAAATCCTGTATGCCTCGCATAGCCTAGGTAGCATACGATGGACACTATATGTGCACAAGTGCCCATCGTACGTCGCCCGGTTAAACATGTGCAATATTGTTGGACAATTTTATCTTCACTGTTGATCAATATATAACAAAAATATGTTTCTATACGGACATGTTGCGACTGGATTCGTTCACGCAAAAGCCAGGCATCTTCGTTTATACCATAGTCTGGCAGATCTTCAAGTGCTCCTAATCTGTACGTTTCAATTATACAGACCATTTGATAAATGCTCGGCACAGTAAGATCTTGCCAGCTTGAGTTGGTATGTACCTAGCGCTAGTAGAATTTTATCTTCTTCCGTCATTGAAGGAAAGTTTTCGATCTGGCTCGCTTCCATCCTCTGAAAATCTACTCTTCTGTGATTAAGCAGTTTTCTCTATACATACGTATGCAGAAGATTCGGGGTATCTATTTTCTGCCTTATGTTATTGACGAATTCGTCTGCGAAGGAGGGGTGCATGGTAAAGTCCTATGTAAACGCGCTATTAATAGAAGACATGAACGGAAATGCAGAAAATATTCTTACATAGATAAGTGGTACCTAATATATTCGTATACGTATGTTTATCGCCGGGGCCGCGCGACTGTCAAACAGGTTACCGTGGCCCTGGAACGCAAAGGGAAACCGAGGGAACAGGGTTTTTATTAGTTAGTAAGACTATCGTTTATCTCCAAACGCAATCAAATTTGAGACTGGCGGCTATAGTAAATATTGTTCCTCTTTTAAACGACACTACAATCATATCTATTGGAGCCGGGTACCAATTTGCCCATTCTCTTTTATTAAGAAAATAAAAAAAATGTATATGATTCATTTTTACCTTCTCAGCATGCAGTTTAGTCAAGCACAACTCTACGTTCTACAAAAGTGCAAACCATCGGAGGAAGCATCTTTTCAGCAGCTTACCTTTAGTTAATTTCTGTCAACTAAACTAACTAACCCTAACGTTTGCCTTTAGATTGTCAATAGTGTCACATTAGATGTTACGATCTCCGGATGAAACTTACAAGTTGCTCAAAATCTTGGAATCAATTCCAAAATTGCTATACAAATACAGAGCAGATGAGGTACATAACTCTCTCGTACTTACCACATTTACGCTTCACCAAGTGGCAGCCTTTAATGGCGCTGATACACCAGAGCATTCACTTGTAACAGTACAGCGAGTATTCGCTTTTTGATTTGTCGAACCGAACATTTTCACGATCATTCTAGCGAACACTCTAAATTCAAATAGTCCGTTGAATATAGAAAAAATATAGAAATCGCACTACTTACATATACAAGTTTTATCCAATATGTTTACTTCAGTTTCACTTATGAATTATTTCTAGAGTAAGAGTACTATACATGAACAGATGACCTTACCACAGATAAGACAATACCAGACCTTACTAAATAATAAAATGCAGATTTTAATTTGAAGAGGTTTAATAAAACAACACAAGTGTCTGTTCCCACGTTAAAATTTATATATGGATATCGAGAGTTCATCAACATTCTATTGAAATTAATTATTTATTTTAATTGATAGACTCACGCCTGTATCCCCGAAGGGGTAGGCAGAGGCGTAATATTACACCCACATTTCGCCATGAATATTTAGGTCCCACGTAATAGGGGGCGAGCCTATTGCCGTTAGCGAGCACTTCACCAGACCCCGTACTGAGAATTCTGAAAAACCCAGTAACACTTTTGCCCGACTCGGGAATCGAAGCCGGGACCTCCGATCAGCAGTCACACATGCTATCCACTGGGCCACGGAGGCAGTCAGAAATTAATTCTGAGTAAACCAAATCTAAGGATCAATTGTAAACATTTTCGACATTTTATCGATATTTATTCTGAGTAAAGCCCATCACTAGTCAAAATTCGTGACAAACTACGAAGATTCTTCTCTAGATTAAAATCATAAGTCAAAGTGAAGTAAATATATTAGGTTTAACCGCCATTGTAGCCCGAATTCTATGTAATATATTTTCTAAGACTCGCCCGAATGTTCGTGAGAATGCTCGCTAGAACACACTCATTTGTTTTGTAAAATTCGCGAGAATGCTCATTACAGGTGAATGCTCAAGTGTATCAGCGCCTTAAGAATACAAGATTTGCTGACAGCGAAATATTCAACCACCGCTCTCTACAATGGCGCGCAACCGCTTTTACTTAATAATGAAATGAAACAAGGTGTATACCTACTTACTCCTTCAACGAAAGAGGGCAACCGACTGCGTTGGTTACAAACGCCCGCTTTGCCACAAATCGATGGTTGCTCTTAGAAATAGCTTAAATCCGATTCGCCCCACATAGGGGTTGATAAAATTGGCTTACTTGAAATACGAAACTTGTGTGTGGCGACGAAAAATAACGCTGGAATTATAACATACTGGTCCTCTTTCGAGAAAACAGATGTAAATCTATCTGTAAACTGTAAATGTCTATGTTCAAGTCCTTCCTACCAGAACTCGTATTCCACACCGGCTCTAACTAACTACGACATTTAGTGCACTGGTTACTCCTACTTTAAGTTTCGATATTTCAAATGCGTTTTCTGTGGTCTATGCAAACCAAAAGTAAAGATAAACATCAAATCTATTGCATAACTTTAATGCAACCGATTTTAGCTTTGCTTGATTTACTGCTTTGGTCGAATTAACAGTTCACATTAGATTTTAATGTTTACATTGCTAATATATAACTTATATAAGACTAGATGACGCCCGCAGCTACGCCCGCATATTTTTTAAATTCAACCGTTACTGCCCGTTCCCGTGGGAATTTCGGGTAATCCCGTCTTAGTGCACCCCTACAATCCCCAAGGAACATACATACCAAATTTCAGCTTCCCACGCCTAATAGTTTTGGCTGTGGCTTGTCTGTCAGTCAGTCAGTAACGCAAGGATTTTATATATACAGATTATTGAATCAAATCATGACATTGACCAAATGTGTAAAATCGCAAAATTCAATGGCAAATTCATCAGTGATTTGCTGGTGAGATGCTCGCATTCTTGGTGGATTTTAAATTTGGTGTCTCATCTCAGAGTTTTTCATTTCAATGCTATCAATAAATTATTCAAGAAATGAGGAATCATCGGTTTATGAAGGTGGCTTTATATAATATTTGCCTGGAACTGCTGCCCATTTGAACAATGTCATAAAGTACAATAATAATGAATCACAGTTTAATATCACAAACATAAACATAATACTTTTTTTTATTAAAGGTCTTAAGTAAATAACTACAAGCACTTGAAGAAAATGATGACGAAAGACTGACCAAGCTGATATATAAGGCAAGTGTGAATGGGACTGGACAAGGGGATTCCCCTGCCCACCTAGGCAGACGTTCTCTGACCAGATTGGAGACATCCTAAAAACAGGATAGGTCTCGGATAGCTCTTCTGTTAGGGTACTTCTAGTACCCTAACAGAAGAGCATGCAACCACAACACCACTATAAATGGCTTTGCCAACATATCTTTTGTCAAAAATATGTCTGTGTCACTGTATATAATATGAACTACCTTAGTATATTGTTGTAAGAGTAGTAGTTGTCTTAATTAGCCTTTAATTTAATTGTTTAGTAGGGGGCTCAGTAACCGTGGGTTTGAGGTACACCCACGGTGAAGCTAAGCGGGATCCCGGGAGAGGACGCTCCACGTGGGCTTGGGTGAGCCCTGCGTAGGATGCCTCCCAAGGTGCGGGTGCGGGGGACAGTTCTGTCTGTCTCTAGCAGTCGGGTGCGGTCGCGGGAGGAGAGGCGTGTCCGTGTTGCGTTGCCGCGCGCCCTATCTCCCGCGACCAAATGGGGGCGCACCATCGTTGCGTCGCGGTGGGGCCGCAGAGGAAGAGGAGATGCGGTGTTGCGTTGCCGTCCTCCCTATCCTCTGCGGCCGCTAAGTGTTTTCAAACAAATACAAATAGTCAAAGACCTTACATCCTTAAGGTAACATGTCCGTATGTCCCTTTGGGGTTACTTGTTCCACTAATTAGACAACGTTGTCATAGATGTAGAACATAGGTTACTACATTACATCTTTATGATATTAGTTCAATATTGTAGTCCCAATCCTACCTAATTTGGCTAATATGCACTTTTCATTTTATTTTAATTTTTTTTCAGTATTAATAGCTGACACTCTTCAATTTTATTTATTGTTACAGGTAAGGTTCTGTACGTGTAGTTGATGTATTGGTAGATGGATAGCAAATTTGTCTCCAACAACCACTCCTCATGTATATTCACATGATTTATATATAGTTTCTACACATATGTATATTTAGCGAAATAATTACATTACAGCGTACGTAAACTACCAACCAAATAGTTGCCGTTGCTTAGACATTCACTAACGTATATTAGCAATTTGGCAGAGACCATTTATGATTATTTTCGCACGATCGTTCAGCCAATAGCCTCGGCTCCAAACAAATTGGTTAGGGCGTCACATCGGTGTGGCTACAATACGTTAGTCTGAAATACCAACGGCAGTGACGTCACTTGATGTCTCACCGCGTCAACAAAATAAATCATCCCGCAACTACTACACACGTATATAGCTTGATGACTTGTATCCGTTGTTTTGGAGCTGAGGACTGACGGTGTTCCGTGGAGCTTGGTGAACTTCTGGAAGAGGTTTCTGTATGGTGATATTTTAGTCACGGCGTTCTGAAATGCCGATAAAGCTGACTTAACTTCTTTTTAGAGTTGTAGTTTTTCAGTGTTTCATGTTTTTCTTTTCGGATACATAGCACACAAGCTAGTGCTGATCAATGCCCGAAGCGACACTTTAACAAAGGCTAACATAGTCAGTTCTACCATTAATGCAATAACTGAGTATGGCGTAATGCACATCCATAAACAACAATCACCTTATAAGTACCTACTAGTAAATATCCTTGCAATGATAACCGATATTAAATCACAAGTGCTCAACAGCGCACACTGCCATCGAACTAGCCGAACCCAAATCGGGAAGCAATAAATACAAGTGGGGAAGACTCAAGTTGGCGCACTTCCGTCTATCACCACGATGCGACAGACTCGCGGCCAATTCACAACTTGCAGAATATACTCCGTCCTCTCTGTCTGAAATGTATATTATCAGTTATTGAAAACAATTTAGCGCAAAGTTGAAAACTTTTAATTAAAATAACGATGCAGTTTTATTGCGTGAGCATTATTTATCAACTTATAATTAACATCTAATACCCTCAAATATGTTCAATAACGTTTATGTTGTTTGTTTTCTAAAAAGTTAGCCTCAAAGAGAAACCACTGCTAATCCGACCGATCAATAGGCTGTTCTTACTTAAAATATAATATACCTGTCTGATCTCTTCTTCCACCTTGACAAAATCACCGATAAGCAATGGAGCCATAAAAAAGAAACTTATATTTACAAGGAAGAAGTGTTACTATATTTGAAACTGGGAAGCTGAGGATAATTTTTTTTTGTGTCTGGAGACAAGGATTTTGTATGAACGCTTCGTAGACCGGCGCCATGGAAACTCTTTGAAAACTTTCGTACAATCTTACTGGTGTCTCAGACTCAAGTTTGTGTAAATACGATTCAAGAATCTTATTTAACAATGTGGTTCTTTACTGGCTACCAATATAGATAGCATAAATGTGGATAATTTGTTACTTTTAAGTTTAAACTTTCGTGGTCACTATAATTACTTTGTACTGTTCCTACGGGATATATACCACGTACCTTTGTTTTGAGTAACCGATATTTCGGCACTGTTGCAAGCGCCATGTTCACGGATGTACTGAAGTATTGCGGGTGGATGAAAGTTATAAACAAGTGAACCGGTCTACCCGCTTCCTTACTCGTTTATTGCGCGCACAACCACTATCACCGTTTTCACTCTCGCACTGTACTCGATCGCGACACACTGTACTCACTACGTCAGCTCGTGATTTAAGTTTTTCCGGTTTATGGGTACGTCTATGCAAAACCCATACGTGGTACGTGGTACCTATATATCCCGTAGGAACAGTACAAAGTAATTACTTTTAAGTTATTTATAACTCGGGATCGTTTACCGATTTTGGTGAAATCTTTCGAGATTTTTTGATACCACGCAGTCTAAAAACGTCAAGTCTTATCTGTAAAATTTTGCGCAACCACCATAATACAGTAATTCCACACTAAGTATGAAATTACGAATCTTTTCGGATATTATAGTACCTACCTACTTAACGCCATTATACTATAATGGCGGCTCCACAATAGTGCCGTGAATTCACGCGCAAATTCACGCCGCGAATACACGGCATAAGTCGTGTCCTCCACATTCATGGGATGCTCGCAATCTTTCGTGAAACCCGCCGCGAAATGGACGTAGAAGCTGCTGCGGCAATAAATATGATTGCTATTCTTTCTTTCTTCTGTTTCGTGTGAGTGTGTGGCAAACTCTGGTGTCGGAGTTTTCAGTCCGCCCAAAGGCCTCCGAGATGTCCTAACAATCCTTGTCATGAGACAAGAACCGGAACCGACAAACTTTACGTGCCCGTCGGAGCACGATAACGCTCTGATGCAAATGCCAAAAGTGGTCACCCATCCTAGTGGCAACCTGTGAAAACGTTGTTTAACTCTGACGATCTACAACGAATGGCAAGCCAATTCCGCTATAATATATTATATAACATAACACATTACTTTTTACACGTACAAAACAAGAGAGTTATTAGAAATAACTGTACAGCAAAGAGAATTTTTTCTTGATTAATTCTTTGATTTCAATATCCATTTGAGTACTAATCCGCGTTTATCTGTGTCCGCGTCTAGGCATCATAACGCTCCTTTTTATTCTTACGATGCGGGTTTTTTACATCCCACACATTGCATTCTACGTGTGGTAATGCTCTAAAAAGCTCATTTTAGTGACGCGACTCTATTTTATTAGCACGCACGCAGCGACTGCACACATCGTTCGTATCGACTGCACACACGCGGTTCACGAATCACGTAAAAATTACCACATGCGGTGATCGAACCAGCAACAACTCGGTAATGAATAGCGAAAATAACTACCATCCGTAATAAAATGATTGAGACAGTGAAACCGTAACTGCCGTTATTTGTCCTCTCCTCACGCCGCCGCGATTGGCCGAACGATCGTGCGATAATAATCATAAACGGTCTCTGCCAAATTGCTCAAATACGTTAGTGAATGTCTAAGAAACGGCAACTATTCGGTTGGTAGTTTACGTACGCTGTAATGTTATTATTTCGCTAAATATACATATGTGTAGAAACTATATATAAATCATGCGAATATACATGAGAAGTGGTCGTTGGAGACAAATTTGCTATCCATCTACCAATACATCAACTACTTATATATGGGCGCAAATTAATATATAATGATTATATTGTTACGAAAATGTTAATAATATTTAAGATTGATATTTAAATAACTATTTGTGAACACAGAACTGAGAACTTCACTACTTTACAATATTAGACACTGTATTGGCTGCTTAACTGTTTATAAAGATTGGGTATTTAATTTATCGCTTAATTATTAAGATAACTCCAGAAACTTTCAAAGTAAAATCAATTAGTATTAAATAACATGATTCTGACACTTATTATTATGTTTTCGGTAATAAATAACATGCGTTTATATTTGCATCCTGTTGATAGCGCCATCTGTTGACAATGTTGTAAAGCAGCGTTTGGTTAATAAAATAAATTAATTGTTATTCGTGTAAAATAAATCATTTGGTGTTGTGCAAAATTCATTACAATATTAATGTCGATTTTTGATTAGTTTATAATTGTACAGTAATTTCAATTATATGTTGAAAAGGAAGTGGCATTTGACATTAAGTGTAATGACGGTTAGTTTATAAAAAGGACTGTAGCTCGCATTTTAATTCAGTTCTGTGCTAGAAATCGACTGAAAATAAACCAAGTAATATTACGTGAGTGTTTTCATTATGGTGTCTGGACACCATAACCCTGGCGTATCGCCGACATATACGTACAGTACCTAACCTACAACAATATAATATAAATAAAATTGAAAAGTTTTAGCTATGATTAAAATTAAATAAACATGTTTCTTCAAGTACATACATACATAGACTCATGCCTGTTTCCCACAGGGGTAGGCAGAGGTCACGGAACACCATTTGCAGCGATCATGATATATCTCTCATGCTTCATTCACACCCATCAAATTCATCATGCATGCTCTTCTGTACTTCTAACCTGTCCTGTTTTTAGGATGTCTCCAATCTGGTCAGAGAACGTTCGCCTAGGTGAAAAGGGGAAGCCCTTTGTCCTGTCCCATTCACACTTGCCTTATATTATATCTGCTTGGTCAGTCTTTCGTCATCATTTTCTTCAAGTGCTTGTAGTTATTTACTTAAGACCTTGTAACGTATGTCAGTTTGCCTTATATGGTAATACACCGACACCAACTCTAATGGAGAGCTCTGATATATAAAGGGGCCGACAGAGAGGCCGACACCGCTACTGTATCGTCACTCTGCCCGAACTACGTGCTACATCTACGTCGTTCGTGTATCCTTGTCCCAGCTGTGGGTAAGTTATTACATTTACTGCGTTAGCGTACTGCCCATCTCTCTACCTGCTAGCTGGAGCCGGCTGGCGCCGCCTGCCTGACTCTATTGGTTGTAGCTCTTCTAATGCTGCTTCCCTTCAGGTTCCAGGTCCACCTTGAGGCTCCGGGCTACGCTACCCTAGCTCTATTCTTCTCTTCACTTCACCTGCACCGTCTTCGACGACACCACTGCCAACGAGTCTGGCCCTGCCCCAGCTCATCGCGCACACACATCCGGCGCCTGCCAGCTGAAGCAAACGGTCTGTGAGGCTACACGCTGCCCATCTACGGGCAGCCCTTCGAGCAGCCTGCCCCGCACACTACCGGAGGGAACAGCGTGGGAGACTGCAGCCCTTAGTGTTCAGGCCAGTGTCGTGTTGTTGGTCGGTCATACTCGTGCATAGGAAGTGAGACAATAATAGGCAATAAACGTATAGAACTTCTTTTTCGTTTCATTCTAGAACCCGTTACAACCTTCAATAAAACATTTTTTATAATGTTTATGTTTGCGATATAATACTGTGATTCATTATTATTGTATTTTATGACATTGTTCAAATGTCCAGGTAAATATTATTTAAACCGATGATTCATCATTTCTACTATAATTTATTGATAGCATCGAAATGAAAACCTCTGCGATGAGACACCAAATTTGAAATCCTCCAAGAATGCGAGCATCTCACCAGCAATCACTGATGAATTTGCCATTGAATTTTGCGATTTTAGACATTTGGTCAATGTCATGATTTGATTCAATAGTCATAAATTAGTTATATACCTCTGTATTAGCGATATAAACATTAAAACCTAATGTGAACTGTTAATTCCACCAAAGCAGCAAATCAAGCGAAGCATGATCGGTTGCATTAAAGTTATGCAATAGATTTCTTTCATTCTTTTGGTTTTGCATTGCATAGACCACAGAAAACGCAGTTAGTGGAGGACTGAACGATTTGAAATATCGAAACTTAAAGTAGGAGTAACCACTGCACTAAATGTCGTACTTAGTTAGAGCCGGTGTAAAATACGAGTTCAAGTATGAAGTACTTGAACATAGATATTTACAGATAGCTTTACATCTGCTTCCCCGAAAGAGGACCAGTAATGTTATAATTCCAGCGATATTTTTCGTCGTCAAACAGAAGTTTCGTACATCAAGTAAGCTTAAATAAAACTGTTTTCGTGGTAAATTTTACCTACTTAACATATCCCTATGTGGGGCGAATCGGATTTAAACTATTTCTAATAGCAATCATCGGTTTGTGGCAAAGCGGGCGTTTGTAACCAACGCAGTCGGTTGCCCTCTTTCGGTGAAGGAAGTAAAGTAAAATAAGTAGTACACGTGTTTCATTTCATTAAGTAATAAAAGCGGTTGCGCGCCATTGTAGAGAGTGGTGGTTGAATATGTCGCTGTCAGAAAATCTTGCATTCTTAAAGGCTGCCACTTGGTGAAGCGTAAATGTGGTAAGAACGAGAGAGTTATGTACCTAATCTGCTGTGTATTTGTATAGCAATTTTGGAATTGTTTCCAAGATTTTGAGCAATTTGAAAGTTTCATCCGGAGATCGTAACATCTTATGTGACACTATTGACTATACAATCTAAAGGCAAACATTAAGGTTAGTTAGAAGATGACGATTTTGATAATCGGATGGTTGACAGAAATTAATTAAAGGTAAGCTGCTGAAAATATGCTTCCTCCGATGGTTTGCACTTTTGTAGAACGTAGAGTTGTGCTTGACTAAACTGCATGCCCAGAAGGTAAAAATTAATCATTTACATTTTTTTATCTTGTAAATAAATTTATATCAAGGTTTATAATAAATTTTAGGTATAGCATGCTATCATTGCAGACCATTGGGAGAAACATTTATTATGGCGGTGTGGGCGCTAATATGATAGGATAAGGCTTGGAGTACTTTCAAGATGGAGCGGATTAATGGAGCGTGCGTAGGGTGTTTTCTTCGATAGCTTGAAGCGAAGCAGTGTTGTCTTCCAAAGTCTTAGAAACTGGTAAGCCCGACACTTTTAAATACTTTATTTTATAGATTTTGCGGAGCGAGCGGCGCAAACGCACACACTTGTTGCGGAGAGCGATTTTCGAAGGACACTGATTGGATCAGGGTGTGAAGCGGAAAAGGATATGCGCGGTAGCAAGGAGAGAATAATAGAATGATGTTGATTGGTTATCGCGTGTTAAAGTAATGAATTTGAGTATATTGTTGAGTGAATGTTGCTAGAGTAATAATATTTGTTTTTATTAGTGCGTGTATGAGTAAATGGCTTTCTGTCCATAAATATATCAAATTTAATTACATATTTTGGCTAATTTGATTGTGGCGCAGACAGGCGGTTTACTCATAGATTTTCTGTGCTTCGTTTTAAAAATTCACTAGGTAATAAAAGATAGATTTATTGTAGTCGATCTGGGCCGTTGCCTGACTTGTTACTGCCACAGAGACAACTTTACATTAAGGCAAACATTAAGAAGACGCAGTTATCGTAGCGGAGGAACGACATAAGATTATTATTATAACCAAATGGTGGCCTGATAATCTTGCTAAAAAGTTGAGGTTTGGAACATGCTATGAGATATTGATATTTAGTGAAATACTTCAGGTAAATATTAGAATCAATTACCCAGACTCCAAATTACAATTTGTGGCGTATTGCACAGTGTTGTCTTGGCGGCGAAGCGGCCATGCTATGCGTGTGTTACTCCTGCAGTCAATTTTGGCAACCCGTAGCCTAGGCAAGAGTGATTATCTCTGTCACTATTCTTGTTAGTGGGATCAATATCGGAGAACGGATTTCTATTTTTTTTAATGGCAGTACTATTCCGACTGCAATCTTCATCTTTACAACTACAGAAGCTAGACGTCTGAAGTATAATGGTAAAACAGAAAAGAAAACTCCCTTTGAATCAACTTATACACAGAAAGTTCATTTTAATTAGCTAAGTAACATTACACTCATCTTCGTTGGCAAACATTCTTTAATTAGTTTTAATTAAAGCAAATTAAGAAAAGGTAGATTGCAGTAGTAATATATAGGTAGGTACAATTTATATATTGCTTGGTTTTTGTTACTTGCACGTTGGATTTTATCCGCTCTGATGAACTTTATTACAGCATATCGAATTTCATCGAAATGGGTGTTTCTGCAAGTGGTATAAAAATACAAAATACCTACTAATTTGTTACAATACAATCGTTGTTCGAAATAGAAATATTGTTTATGATAAGTTGAATCGATTATATCGGTTTAGTAGCGTGTTACTTTGTCTATTGAAAATTTCTGACTCTGGTCACACTATGAACTGTCAAATCATTCATTCTTTCTCGTTGTAGTTCCGCAAAAATTGTCTCTTCACGTCTTTTGCCTTCTCGCGTGCTTTTGTGCTATTGAAGTGAATTTGTCTTGTAAATCCTTGTATTTGCCGCCCCTTGAACATTACCGGCAAGAATTGTAATAAATTTGTAACATACTGAGCATTTGCAAAAAAAATTGTGTATCGACCTACCACGTGCTTCGTAATCTGAACTAATCTGAAGACCCTGACCCTTGGACTCTGGTAGCTAACTATAACGATTTCCTTATTATTTTGGGCAAAATTATGAGTGTAATCTTATAGGTTTACTCCGGAACATCACAAGAAGCTCTCAGGTAAATTTACATATTTATTTTAACCGCTGTGAAAAACAGTACATATGTCAGACCTTTGCCCTGGGCTAAAGACTGGATGAATTAATCACGCTTCCGCTTCAAGAAATGTTTGCAGAGATAAGTATCTCTGCAAACATTTCCCAGTCTTTCTGGCCAGATTCTGAACAATCGTAATTTATGAACAACATAATAATAATTACTGTGATAATTTCACTAGCTCGATTCGGGATCAGTTCAATACGTTTTCGTTAGTTCCATTTCTGTCCGAGCGATGTCGGTAGTTGTACTTATGGTCCCTCTACACTTACCCTTACATCAATATGGAAGAAAGCAGATGTCTGAATCCTCGTATTTTACCTGTCCAATATTTCTTAGAAATCTGTCAAAGAAGCGTTATATAAAATCAATATTTCGGTAAGCCAGCGCTAGTTTATTTTATTTCAGTCTTGTCAGCCCCAATACTGGGAACTCGTATAAATAATATCTACTTATTCATTTGAAAGCGGAATAACTTACTTGATGCTACTTGATGGCACGGGCTGTTTCCACAACTCCACGTCTTGGCGTGTATTTTGCGTGCGGGTGGGAATGGTGTCGTCATTCCAGCCACCCAAGCTCTTCGAGGAAGGCCAGCAGACTCTTGATGTGGCCCACTGCTTCCCTCAGGGTGCTGTGTCTTGTCAGGTACTGCTGCCTGTACTGTGCGACCTCAGGGCAGTCGAGGAGCAGGTGGGCTGCCGTCTCGTCTGCTGCCATACAGGCCCTGCACAGCGGGCTGTCGGTGATGCCTAAAGTAAATAGGTGTTTATTAAGGAATCCGTGTCCTGTGTAGGCGGCCGTGACTGTCCGCAGTTGTTGTTTGGACAGCCGGAGGATTTGTTTAGCTATCTTACCGTCTACTGCGGGAAGAGCCTCCTTGGCCTGCCTACATGTTTCAATACCAATCCAGGACTGGTTGTGTTGGGTCCTGATCCTATTTCTTACCAGGTTGCGATAAAAACCAGAAGGGAGGGAAATAAAGGGCTTGGGTCCCACCACCTCTAAAGTGGCCCCTCTTCTGGCAAGTACGTCGGCTGCGTCAACCCTCTTGAGCAACTGTGGCCCTTGATCCATTGCAGTGTTCATTTGTTTTGTTTACCTACCTCTGTTAGTTTCTGGTGGCATTCAAGCGTGAGTGTCGAGGCGATAGTATGGCTTTTGAAGGCTGAGAGGACAGCCTTACTATCTGAGAGGATCCTAATGGATCGTTCCCTTACCTCACGTGCCATGATTGCTGTGGCAGCTAGGATTATGCCAAAACATTCGGCCTGGTAGACCGTGTTGTAGGCTCCCAGTGGTGCTGCGATGTTGATGTTTAGGTCCTCGGAGAATACTCCTGAACCCGTACCTGTATCCGTCTTAGACCCATCTGTGAAGATCGTGAGCTCGTTGTGATTAACCGCTCCTTCGTGTAGATCCTCGTACAGTTGGATTTTGTACTTCTTGTCGAACACAAATTGTTTCGGTATTTGGTCGCCAATGGCTTGTGTGAGAGGAACTTCTTTAAAGAGTGTATTTAAATTGCTAGTGTGCGGTGTGTTGGTGTCTTTCCAGAGCTTCAGAGCTCTTAGCCGGACCGCCGTCATCGTTGCTTCCTGTTGTATAAACAGGTGCAATGGAGGCAGGTCCAGCAACACTTCGAGTGCCGCTGTAGGTGTAGTTTTCATGCAGCCCGTTGCCGCTAGGCATGCAAGTCTTTGAAGCTTTTGAAGCTTGTTGGCGGCCGTTGTTAGGTTGGTCCGAGGCCACCACACTACTGCGCCGTAGCTTATCATCGGACGTATTATTGTCTTATAGAGCCATAAGACAATTTTGGGGGATAGGCCGCAGCGTTTACCTATCATCTTCCTGCACTGCCAGAAGACGATACTGGCTTTATTGAACTTATTTTCCATGTGGCTGTTCCATGTCAATTTGCTGTCTAGAGTGACTTACTTACTGTACCTGACCGTACTTTACCTCGGTAGACAGCTTGAGCTCTGTATTAAATAACTTGGGCAGTCGGTAAGTACCCAGCGCGCGTTTGTGTGTGAACATAACTAGTTCGGTCTTGGGCGGATTTACTGATAATTCGTACTCATTACACCACCACTCTACTATGCGTAGAGCCTGTTGGGTAAGGTCGTACACTGTACTAGTTACCTTACCTGAGGTGAGAATGGTCAGATCATCTGCATATCCTATTGTGTAAAAGTATCTCGCGTTAAGTTTGTCTATGAGTTCATTGATGACTAAGTTCCACAATACCGGGGAGAGAACACCGCCCTGCGGGCAACCTTTACTTATCAAGGCTGTCTGGGCGTCGCCCTGCAGGCGCACTACCCTTTTGCTGAGCATGTTTTGGCTCCTTCTATGTCAATGAAGGTACCCAGACAGATGCTTTTTTGTTGTATAGCAGCTTCTATCTGGTTCACGACCTGATGTAAGGCCGATTCCGTCGATTTCCCTGAGCTGTATGCATGTTGATTGGTATGTAGGGGTAGGTGCTTAAGTGCCCCACTACTTAATTCCCTCTCGCATAGCCTTTCCAAGGCTTTAAGCATGAAGGAGGTCAGGCTTATTGGTCTGAAGGACTTTGCATTGGTGTAGTCTGTTTTGCCTGGTTTTGGTATGAAAATTAGTTTGACTTCCCTCCAACTCTTCGGTACATATCTAAGGGCCAGGCTAGCCCTCACGATTGCCAGAAGTCTTTTACGGACAGGTTAACCCCCTCCCATTGTAATAACCCTGGAAAGATGCCGTCCAGTCCGTCTGCTTTGAAGGGATGGAAGCTATCGATGGCCCATCAGAGTTTTTCTTCTGTGACCACGGTGTTGGCGAGTCTCCACTCGTGTTCGGTCGCCACTGTTGGTGTATCGTGCCACGTTATTACCGGGGTGAGGACGCAGCCTGGGAAGTGTGTTTCGAGTAGGATGCGTCTTGTCTCCTCCTCCGATGTGGCGTATGTGTTATCCGGTTTACGGAGAGTACCTGGTGCAACCATGGTTGCTGAGCCAGTAGTTTCCTTACCCGGTTTGCTTGTTGGCAAGATTCAATGCTTCCACAGAATTTCCTCCGTAGCTGTCTAGCATCGACTGCGTCAGTGTACATACCTGTCCGTCGATCTGTTCATTGTCACCCAGTACCGTCGGCGTAGCAGTAAGGGTAAGTTTCTCTTTAAGTAATTGGACATACTTTGCTTTGTCAGTGTTGTGTGGTTTCCTGCGTGGCTGTGTGGGTTGTATATCGACTTCCATAGAGAAGCTGATCCATCTGTGGTCTGAGCACGATGCCTCTTTCGAGACGTGCCATCCCTTGATGCGTTCAGCCGCTCCTTCTGTTGCGAGAGTTAAGTCGATAATTGTCTGACTACGTCTTGTGACGAAGGTGGGCTCCGTACCTGTGTTTAATAGGGTAAGATTAGTGGTGAATAGTTATTCAACCAGTGATTTACCTCTGTTGTTATTGCAGTTCATGCCCCACATTTGGTCATTTGGAGGTCGTAATAGGAACGGACTCCAATGCCCACCGCATTGGAGTCCGTTCCTATTACGACCTCCATTTTGGTTCTCTCGCACTGGTTAACCAGACGCGTGAGGTCGAACGGAGGTGGGTCTTCGGCCTCGGGCATGTAGACCGATGCGAAAACAACCGCTATACTCCTTGGCTGCTCTTGTCTTTGGAACAGAACTCCGTTAAAGCTTGGGCTCTGATAGTTTATAGTTGTCAGTATGCAGGTTCTTGGATATGTGTGGTCAGTTGAAGAATAAATCTTACCTCCCAGGCTGGATAGGCCTCTGATGAGGCCACCCCTTATCCAAGGTTCCTGGATGAGCACGATGGCTGATTGTTGGACCTCCAACCATTTGCGCAGTTGCGCAGTGGCCGTTTGGCTGTGATGGAGGTTGATTTGAAGGCAGCTGACGTCACTAGGCAGAGGGTTCATCTTTGGATAATGTCCCTTCCTCCCCAACCGTCAGCTGCGTTAGGCCGAACAGGATGTCACCAGCCTCCACCCCGTCGTCCCGCCGCACCGGGCTCAGGAGCAGGCTCTCATCTTCCGAGTTACCCTCGGCTGATGGGCCAGCCCCCGAGCCAGACGCGGCCGGCTCTGACGGGCCGGGTTCCGCGTCGCACCCTGGTTTGCTGTTTGAGTCCTGCTTGACTCGTGTGGAGTTTTTATTTTTTATTTTTTTTTATTGCTGCTAGTGGCAGACGAGAGAACGGCCCATCTGATGTTAAACGGTAACCGCTGCTCATGGACTTCGCTAATGTCAGGGTATACACAGCAAAGCCGCTGCCTATCGTGAAAGTAATGCTCTCTTTAAACCTCGTTTGAAGAAGGACAAGTCATAGTGCTCGGGAAACACCGCAGCAGGTAGTTCATTCCACGAGCCTACACGTACGTGGTAGAAAAGATCGCTGGAAGCGCACCGTACTAGATGAGAACGCTTCCAGGTAGTACGGGTGAACTTTACTGCGTCGGCGAGTGGTACTTTGGTAGAAGGGTGACCCTGGTACCAAATTAAACAATTCTTGTTAGTTGAGTTGTCGTCCCATCCCGGAGAATGATCGACAAACTAACCTGAGGGGTCCCGGAACCTGACGTAGACGGCGCCTACCCCCAACGCGGGCCGGCGCTCGTTCTTCATCAGGATCGGGACCTGTTCTTCTGGGACGCCCACTACCAGGAACCACCCACCTGACTGCCTTTTGGAGTGCAGCATCGTCCATTTGTCAACCTCCAAACAGGGGTTCTGAATTTCCAGAGCGCGCCCCACGTCGCGCACGTCGTCCAAGACCCTCTGTTCGTCGGGTACGACAATGCCACACCGCACTCTCTTCGGGGTCTCTTCCTGGCCCCTGACCTCCAGTTCGAAGCCCAGTGGTGGGACCAGGAGAGAGACTGCCTCCGTCAGCCAGGTACGCGTTGCCTCGTCGGCGCACCAAAGTTTGAGGACCCCGTCCGCGTGCACGGGTTTCCCGGTGAACGCTGGAGCGGGGCGTTTGGGGGTTTTGGTCGACCAGGCATCACTCAGGATCTTCCTCTGGAGCTCCCGGAGTACCTGGTCCACCAACTCCTTCGGCAAGTTCCCTGTGCGTTTGCATGTTACTGCAACACCCAGGGACGCCTTGGAGGCCTGTGCGTAGGACTTACCTTGTATCCTGGAGGAGTCGATGTGGGGTTTCTTGTGCTCCCCTCGAGGCGAGCTGGTCTCGTTGAGAGCACGTTTGGCCTCACCTCTTTCCTTGTTTTCGGCAGTTTTACCTGCCGCGTTTTCTGGTGGTGCTGGGGCTGGATGCCGTCCAGGGTGACCAGCCCACCGCTTGGCGGCAGGCGGCTTCCCCGTACTGCCTCTGGCCCTCGTGCACCCCCCACTGCTGAGCGCAGGCTGCGTGCTGGTCACATGACTGGGACCTGCGACAGCGGCCTGCTCCGCTGTTTTTGTAGAGGCTGCACCGGCGGGCGGCGGCAGCGCGGTTTGTGCAGCCTTCCGCCTTATTGCCAGGCGCTGTCTCTTGTTTTTATTCGCCCTCTTCTTCTTCGCAGAGCTGGTAGAAAAAGCGGAATAAACTTAAAAAGTAAGGTTTAGACGGGACTTAGTAACCAGTATAAATGTTAATGTTTCTGTAAAACTACGGCAAACGGTTGAAACGGTCATAATGATTTAGTTGCATTAGTAAGATTAAACTTATTAACGAGTAGTCAGTCAAAGCTGTTTCTGAGTAAATAGGTATAATGTCTCTTTGAAATGTTTATAATTCATTACCTAATCGAGGTAATCTATATATCGAGTAAATAAAAGATTAAGTTGTGTTTAAGAGCGTTTAATCCGTCGGAGGCGATTTTGCGGGTTTTTATTGTTCTATTACGTTACGGATAAATAACAATTAATGAAAAAGATATAGAAAATATGAAAGATCAGTTCTTTATCAAGAGAGTGCTAAAGATAAATATATGGGTTACTATAGTAAATATTTTACAACGGATGAATTTAAAAAGTCATTTTTGTAATTTCTGTAGTTTAGGCCAGCATTAATGGTCGCTAGTGCTATGAAAACTTATCGTTCTATAATTTTGTAAATGTAAACTGTACGAACAAAAGCTATACAAGCGAGTCCCTAAAAAAGAAATTGTACTTTCATTCATAATTTTCAAGAAAATCGGAGAACAAAACAGTGCATTTTGCTTAATTTTAGCCCGCAAATTTGCATTTATATCTAAAAAACTACTGTGATTATTAAAAAGATATATACATATTTAGAAACCTTAAGATTCATTTTAAGTCATATAAAAAAATTGGAATCTAAACTTTTCGTTTGTAATTAATATGATTTTTTTAAAAGACCTATAAAACTCGAAGCGCGATGCTATGTCCGCCATTCAGCGCTGAGCGCTCTCAGAGGATGGATCTGTCGCTCGCGTCCGCGTCCGCCATTTTACGTAAATATTGCATTTCAAAACGTTTATAGCGCGGCTAAAGCTTCTTGATCCTTATTTTTTTTCTCAACGTATTTTTTTTTATAAATATGAAAAGTTGATGTACTTAACTTTATTTATGTATTACGTATTAAACTAGTGTGTTAGTCGAGACATCTGGAGTCTAGTGGTTACTGGTTAGTATAGTAGCGCGGTCAACTAGGGGCTGGGCGAGACTGACAGAAACGGACCGTTAGATATAATACCTTGCTGCAAAAATCAAGTGGCAATATATAGTATAAACAGGTACAGTAGTTAGACGCATTTGATCTTTGATGGGTGACCATGGGATTGGCTTGCAGAGCCTATATCGCAGGTTTATTTTCGTACAAACTATTTAAGTTAAGGTAAAGTAATTGACATCACGGTCATAGTATGGATGGGTGACCGACCGATGAATTTACAGAGCCCATGTATGAGGTTCTTAATGGGGGCAAAATTAGGTTATTTTTAAGCTAGGACGCGCCGTCGTTAGCATGATACCAATGTAATAGGTATTTACCTAAAACGTACTATGCAATGCAATTAAAAGCACACTTGAATCGAATATTATCTTACAAACCGCCGCAGCTCAGCTGATCCCCACGAGCTCGCATTGCAGGTACCTAACACACGCAAGCCCACCTACCTACTGTGCAGTCTTATTCTGCACCAGTTAACAGTTTATTTTGACTCAATTCTTCTAACTATATTTGTTCAAAATGCAGTTTCGACCTAATGTCAGTGTCATACTCATGTCACAAATGGTATTCTCCTAAATAAACTGATATTGGAATGTTATCGTGACTAGATCGTTAATTGAACAATGTCTTCATCATCGTTCTAGCATACCGTGGATTCGAACCCGATACCTTCTGCATAGCAGTCCGTTGGTATCTCCAGTAGGCTATCGCTGCCTGTTGTTAATTAAACAATGTGTCAACGTCAGTGAGAACAATAGAAGTCAAATTATAGTTGGTGCCACGAGAAGATAGACTTTTTGTTAACAAACATTCAGAGCTTCACAACCTTTTTCGAACAGTTGCGTTTTAGATTTTATGCTTTTGAACAGTCTTTTTTTTCAATGCCTAATTATGCCACTATGTTTTTAAATTTATATTGTTAAATTTTACTCAAATAAAAATATTTGATTTTGTGTTTTAGTGGTCGAATGTTCATAAATTAGCCGATTTTTGTGTTTTACACGTAATAATCTGTAAATTAATGAAAAATAGAGTACCATGTATGTTAATTATAGAGTACATACATGTTACTTTATTATTGACACGATTTTTAAAAAATCACTGCGCAATAAATAATATTGCTCAAAGTAGCATATCTATTCTAAAATATTAAATTATTGACCAACAATGAATAATATAACAGATAACTAGCTAATACATTGCATAAACATTTCTAGGCATAGAGATTTTACGTTGTCTGTGAATGAAATCGTCAGAATGAACTTAAACAAAAACCATTAAACGTTACGGTAGTCTGAAAACGCACTTTCTTTTTTAGGTATAAATAATTTTCTGCCATCTGATATTCTGCACGCGCTTTTTCGAGATGCCGGCAGCGAGAAGAGCGTTGCAATCCTATAAACTTGTATTTAACTTAACACCAACCCCTGCCTGATAACTAAAAATTTAATTTTGTCCTCTGATAAAAAGATGTTAAGCTCAAGAATGTATCATTTCAATGAACTAACGCCAAATGTTGACACTCTAGGCGTCAGTACCTCAAAACATTAAATGATCCGGTTGACAGCGCATAATATCGATAAAAACCCGATCCATTGACATATTAGTTTCCAATGACACGTATCTATGTATAGGTCGGTTCACGAAAGTTGACCAGAAATGGCGGCCGTCGCGCATATGTACATTCGTGCACCAATGGCGTGGCTCCATTCTTGACGCATTTAGGGAATGCGTCAAGAACGGAGCCACACCATTGGCATTCCACCCGCGCCTCACCCCGCACCTCCACGGAGACCTAAAAAATGATTTCTGCGCAGTGGTCATCTTTCGTGAACCCGACCTATACCGTTGCGCTCATTGATTTGAAATTATTTGTTTTTGACAGAACTATCGCTAAGTCACTTAGTAAAAATTCTTTGTTTACAAAATGTCTATGTTCTCGTGACACGGACTCTAGATGATAATGACGTTTAAATTAGAAGAATACCAATTCTGAGTCAATTTAAAATCTAATCTCATTTCGTTCAAAATATAATTTCAATGTCATATAAAATACGAGAATTGGCCTTATCTATGTAAAATTTCATAAAAAGAGGAATTTATATCATCGCACACTCTGTGAAATAATTTTAGGTGAATATGTATTGTATAATTACAATATTTTGTTAATACAAATCAACATATTGTATATTTTTTTCTTTCTTTTAATTAATTAAGTATTTTCTTTTACCCGACTCTTTTGGTTTTGCATTTAGTTTCATTCGTGGGTTTTCATGCATTAATAACAAAATAGATGTATATTTAAAATGTAACAATTATGTAGATGACAATTATAAATTATTTCTATCATATAATAAAACTGCGCCAAATTATTATAAATAGTCGTTGTTATCCTGAGGAACATCATCCTACTAAACAAATATGTAATATCTATCTTTATTTGATACCTTTAAATGCATGTGCATTAAAAATAATTAATTTGAATACTTTCATATCATAATCGACGTATTACATAAACGAATACTGTTCATGTATTGCAAGAAGGATCAAGATTATTATTCCACGCGATACCGTCATAGTGCGCCGGGTCTCGCATGCGCGGTGTGCGGGCGACCGCGGTACTATAAAAACCTAAACTCGAGCCGCCGCTCGAGGCGTATACGCTCTTAAGAGAATTACAGATGTGGTTTTGACGTATTTCGTTCGTTTTATAATTCAGTGAAGATAAAAATAGTGCTACGAGTTTCTGCCAGGTTTTCCTCCATGAGAATAACCTGACAGAAACTCGCCTTACTTTTTAAAGTTGCACTCTAATGGGCAACACATGGGATGAAGCTATGTTGAAACGAGTAGGTAATATTTCCTACTATCCAATCATTATCGTTTCCAATTGTAACTAATAAACGATCATTGGATCATGAAGACAACAGTTAGAATTGAATATGCTTAATGCTTAGATTTAATCTTAATTAGATTAAACTTAGCGGATATAACCAGATAACTAAGAAGTTATAATACTCGCTATATTGCGATTAGAAATCACTGCAGCAAGGTGTGTAGGAACGCACAACGCCAACACATCCATAAATCTGTTGAGAGCGAAGACCCAGCTAAAGTCTGGAAATTTCTAAGAACACTGGGAGTTGGAAAGTCTACACATGTCACAGTTCCAATAATATTGACATCGATTTACTAAATCAGCATTTCACTTCTTCGTCGCAATTTGATGCGACTACTAAAGCTAAGACTTTAGTCGATCTTTCCACGCTTCCAACTCCAAATTATCCACATTTCGTCTTTAATCAAGTTTCTGCGTGTGATGTTAAAAGGTGCGTATTATCGATTTCTTCCAATGCTGTCGGTAATGATTGCGTCAGTCGTAAGATGATTCTTCCTATCCTAGACGAAATCCTCCCCATCCTTTGTCATATACTTAATTATTCCTTATCCTGGGGCGTATTTCCAACTGCTTGGAAAGATGCCCAAATTATTCCTTTGCCCAAAAAATCAAAACCTACTTCCTATTCTGACTATCGTCCTATTTCCGTGTTACCTTTCCTTTCTAAAGTGCTCGAGCGCCTAGTCCATGTCCAACTCACTACTTTTCTTAACAAGAACCTCCTATTCAATCCTTTACAATCCGGATTCCGTCCTGGTCACAGCACCGTTACGGCACTGACCAACATTACCGACGACATTAGGTTCGGTATGGAGAAAGGCAATTTAACGGTACTTTGTTTACTGGACTTTAGTAACGCCTTTAATACCGTTGATTTCCACACTCTACTCGGTATGTTACGCTCTATTAACATATCTCCACCAGTGATTGATTGGTTTCATTGTTACCTGTTTGGTCGTCGGCAGCGTATACGGGTCGAAGACTCTTTCTCTTCGTGGTGTAATACGACAGCCGGCGTTCCACAGGGTGGCGTTCTCTCTCCATTACTCTTCTCAATTTTCATAAATTCCATCTCCTATCAACTTCAGTCATCCTACCACCTTTATGCAGATGATCTTCAAATTTATACACAGGCACCTGCACATGAGCTGTTTGAAGCATTTCGCATCATGAACTCCGATTTAGAACGGATATCTGCTTGAAGCCTGAGATTTGGTTTGCAGATCAACCCTTTGAAAGCACAGATTATCGTTGTTGGTAGTCCCAGGATGATTTCTCGCATTGACTGGAATCTGCTACCCCAAATTACTATTGGTGGTATCCCAATACCTATAAGTGATTGCGTGAAGGACTTAGGTGTTTATATTGACAAAACTCTATCTTGGGGACCACAAATCACTGAAGTTATTCGCAAATTGTTTGCTGCGGCGGGGACTTTGCGAAAACTGCGGAACTTTCTGCCGATTGCCACTAAGATTGCACTTGCAAACTCTCTTCTATTACCTATCCTTGACTATGCCGATGTCAGCTATCTAGATCTCACTGAGGAGCAACTTGATAAGCTTGAGCGTCTTCAAAACTTCTGTATTAGGTTCATATTTGGATTACGTAAATATGATCACGTTTCTAATTTCCGCAATAAGCTCAAGTGGCTGCCAATTCGCCTTCGGCGGAATACTCACATTCTTTCCTTACTCTATAATATTCTCTTCAATCCTTCTTCTCCATCTTATTTGAAAGAACGCTTCAAGTTCCTAAGTGACTCTCATTCAAGATCGGGTCTTAGGTCATCGGTAAATTTGAGATTGGAAATTCCAATGCATTCCACTACTTTTTACGATAAATCCTTTACTGTTCAAGCGGCACGGTTGTGGAATGCATTGCCTGTTTCCATCAAACTGGCTCAAAATATCACATCCTTTAAAAAATTAGTTAAAAACCACTACTTATCTCTTTAACTTTCCATAACATTGTCAAACTCACACTTTCTTTTTCTCCCTTTTTTTACTATTGTCTACTCCCATTACTTAATTCATTATATTATTGTATGTATATATGTATTGTATGTATATATGTATTTATATTATAATATATTTATTAGTTTATTTGTATAGTATAGTGTGTATTCATATTTTGTATCACTAGTATCCTACTACGCCAAAACTGCCCTATGTCTGGCTCCTTACTTCTCTTTTTCCATAAGGGTTGCCTGTAAGAGATTGCTTTTTTAGCGATAAGGCCGCCGTTTGTGCAACATATATTTATCTATTGTAATTTCTGTGTTAAATTCATTTGGTGTACAATAAAGATTATTATTATTATTCTCTTTATTAATCAGTATTCACATAATCTAATTTTACATAATTAAACCTTAGTGTAACTCAATAAATTTAACTATATAAAATGGGACCACGGAAACCCACCAGTGTCGGGTACAGGGACCAAGCCACCGGTGGTTAGGGCCTCAGAGAAAGGAACTTTCTCACAATGCGTGCCGTACCGAGAAGAACCGCCTTCTGAATCAAAGCCTTGATCCAGCTGCCCAGTGCGAGCCTCTTTAGATGTTGGTCGAGGCTCTTGGCGATCAATCCATTCACTGAAACGACAATCGGAACAATGATTGCTGAATCTACATCCCACATGTCGACAATCTCGTGAGCTAGATCTAAATATTTAATCTTTTTATCATTTTCCGCCTTCACGAGATTACCGTCATGTGGTATGGTGATATCAACAATCATTGCGAGACGCTCTGCTCGGTCTATCACTACAATATCAGGCTTATTGGCTACAATAGTCCTGTCTGTAATGATAGACCGATCCCAGTACAACAATGCACGACCATTTTCGAGAACTGGGTCGGGCACATATCTGTAGTACGGTACCTCAGAACCAATGAGTTTATATTTAAGGGCTAGTTGCTGATGGACAATCCTAGCCACTTGGTTATGCCTGTGCAAATACTGACCATTGGCAAGACTCGAACAACCGGACACAATATGCCTGAGAGATTCCCCGGGCTGGTGCCACGCCCGACATATGTCAACCGTACCGTCCCTCAGGATATACTTGCGGTAGTTATTTGTCATGACAACTTCATCCATAATTGCACAGACAAAACCTTCGGTTTCTCCGAAAAGATCACCGAAGCGTAGCCAGGAAACGGATGCCTTGAAATCTATATCAGACCCGTGTAAGGCCTTATAGAAGCGTCCATGTAGCTCCTTGCCCTTCCATACTTCTCTCCGGTCCTCGATACTAAGCACTGCAGGTTTGTGCCAGTTCTCTTTAGCCAGAGCGAGCGGGGTAAGTCCAGTATCCACTGCAACCACATCTCGATGCATATCCACACTAATTTGCAGAAAATATTCTCTGAGGTTATACAGCTCGCGGTTATGGAGGGTCTTAAGACATAAAAATCCTCGACCACCACATTTCCGCGGGATGTATAGCCTCATTACCGACGAGCGTGGATGATGCATCCGAGATGCAGTCAGCATTGAACGAACTTTTCTGTCCAGGGCGTCAAGTTCAGTCTGAGTCCACCTGAGTATGCCGAAGGAATACATAAGGACTGGCATGGCCCATCCGTTGCAGGCCCGCACCTTGTTACCACCTGATAAAAGACTATTCAGTACTTTTTTCAGGCGGCCAAAGAAACGAGCCCGCAGCGACTGCTTCATGTCAGCCTCAGAGATATTCAAAGACTGCGACATACCCAGGTATTTGTAAGTTTCCGTTAAAGAGAGGGACCGAAGTTGTATGGAATCTGAGAGTTGTATCCCTGCAGATTCCATAATCTCGCCTTTCTTTACATGCATGACCGCACATTTGTCCACACCAAATTCCATCCTGATAGAATTACTAAAGGTTTCAGTTACCTTAAGTAATGCACTCAGTTGGAGATTGTTGAGGGCAAATAATTTCAGGTCATCCATGAAAAGGAGGTGAGATATAACGTGACCACCTCTCCTTAACCGATAGCCTAGCCCTGAAGCCTCCAATAAAGTACTTAGAGGGTTCAGTGCTAGGCAAAACCACAAAGGGCTCAGACTGTCGCCCTGGAATATACCTCGCTCGATCTTTATTGGAACACCGCAATCCGAACTCGATCGACATCCTGGATAGTGCAATACGGTCCTCCATTGCCCCATACATGACCTTAAGAAGGTGCATAGAGTTGTATCTACTTTATACAACTCCAGCACCCTCAAAAGCCAGGTATGTGGCACGGAGTCGTAAGCCTTTTTGTAATCTATCCAGCATGCCGATAGATTTTTTCGATTACGGCGTACCTGTTGGCTAATGGCCATGTCAATCAGAAGGAGTTCTTTAGTACCACGGGCCCCACTCCTACATCCATTTTGAGAAACTGATAAAATTGAATTATCAAATATATGTTTTGATAATTTTATTCTCAAAATGGATGTAAGAAGTTTAAAAATTGTTGGTAAACAAGTAATCGGCCTATAATTCTTGGGGTCCGTGGTACTACCAGATTTATAGAGCAGGTGAGTGTTGCCGGATGTTAAAAAGTCTGGTAGCAAACCCGATTCCAATGATGATTGGAACTGAGACGCTAAACAAGCATGTGAACTACGGAACCATTTAAGCCAAAAATTGTGCAGTCCGTCCGGTCCTGCTGCTTTCCAGTTTTGTAACGGACGGACTGCACTGGCTATATCGTTTCGTGTTATATATATTGGTTCCATAGTTGGGATTCGTTCACATGCTCGCTCAACATCCCGGATCCAATCACCCTCCGCGTGGCAGACAGGCGTCGACCAAATGCTGCGCCAAAATGAGTTAGTGGCATCATCATCCGGCCGACACCCACCACCTTCACCGGCCATGGAATCAGGTTGCTCCCATCCTCTGTACACCCACCTCTCGTCTCTCTGGAATGTGCGATTCAGGCAATATCGATCCACTCTTTTTTTATATCGCCTGATACGGTTTGCCCATGCATAAACTTTTTGCTTCAGAGAGTCGATGCGCTCTGTAACTCGTGCCTGATAATCCTGGGGACTGGTACCAGTTCCTGCGAAGGCTCGAGTCACAAAGCGCATCACTCTCGGTCGCGTATTGCCCATCCTGAAACAAGATAGCTTGCCAATGAGTGCCCTAGTCTCAGCAATACGACGCTCAATCCTGCACTGCCAAGCTGGCACAGTAGCGGTTCGTCGAGGAGCGGTATTATTTTCAGATAGTTTAACTCCCGCTACCCGACATACAGCTACAGCCGCACAATACAGGATTGAATGTGTATCGCCAAGATTTTCGCTATTATCAAAATAGTTTGATAATAACGAGTCCAGGGCACTCATTAGCGCTATGTTTCTCTTATGCATGGGCAAACGAGGCAAACGAGGCCGACAATTTGGGTCCATGGATCGGTATTCCCCAATAGCACATTCCAAAGCACTCCTTAACTGATCATTGCACTGGGTACTTACGTGAGAAGTCTCATCATCTACCTCTTCATCAGCGAGATTCAACTGTTGATATTGTGTATCTACCGTGCCAGTTTGCGATGAAGAAGTGATGGGGAGACTTCCCTGCACGTCAGAACGTAGCCTCTCAAGCACGGTATCATCCAACAGCCGACACCGCTGGATGGCCCGCACTTGATCCGATAGCCGTTGCGTTGACACGTTGACAGCTGGTTCAAGCGCCTGAAACAAAGGCAGCATTCGATCACGGTACGCACTGAGATTGGTTCCACCCTCTGTGGCCACAAAATATGCCCGCATGACGTTTTCATTCATAGAAGTTGTCCATCGCATGCGGTGCACATTACCACCGGTAGCGGGGGCCCTGTTCGAGACCGGTGGGTCTCGGGGTCCCAAGCGTGTCGGTGGCCGGCCTCTCCCTTGTCGGCGGACAGGTGGTGGCGACGTCGGCGGAGAGAAAAACTCGTCGCTCGATGAGCTCGACGCCTCAACACTCGCCGGCGATGCTGGTGCTGGTGCCGGCGGCTGTGAGGCGGAGCTGAACGACGAGTCCGGAGGTCTCAGGCGTGCAGCAGCTGCCTTAGCTCTCGTCAACATGATCTCATTTCCTTGTATTTAGGTATTTCTATTTGTTTATTATTGTTTACGTTCAGTTTGTTGTTATTTGATTTTTCTTTGACATTTAATGTCATCTTCAATAATATTTCGTGATTTCTTTTCTTAATTTATTTAATGGTTGCTGTTTACTAATTATATATTTATCCAATAAAAAAGTCTTGCTAGTAGTCGAAAAAATCAATATAAACACAAAAATATGCGATAAATTGCAAATATAAAAATTCAAGGAAAACTGTATGTTGCTTTGTTGACGTGTTGCTAGGTTATTATTATTATTATTATTATAAAATCAATTGCAATTGCATATGTCTATATTTGGAAAAAAGGTAGCAATAGCCTAGTGGAGATACCAGCAGACTGCCATGCAGAGGGTATCGGGTGCGAATCCACGGCGCGCAACACTGACTTTTCGGGGTTATGTGCGTAATAAATTGTTCATTATCACTCGTCCCGTGCCTCGGATAGCTCGAGAAGCTGTTGGTTCCGGCTGTCATAAGATCTTCAGTACCTCTAAACTGACACTAGTCTAAACCATATAATATCGCTATCCTTTTCGGCTTGCGGAGGTCAGACAGGCGGTCGCTCTGTGGAAAAGCTAAGATTCAGCCAAAGCCGGCTAGACTAGTAGGTAAGCGGACCCCAGGTTGTAACTGGGATAACGCTAGGAGGATGATGTCCATATTTGAAAAAGCCGTCGTCCGTGAAAATTGCGGTATGCCTACATACGGCAATAGTAAACATCAGACTGCATAGTACATAATATTATAAATGTATTTGATCTCACTCTGAACCGAATGTTTTATTTTGCGTATGGCTCAATTATTGTGATCGGTACAGGCGCCAACGCGAAGAACGTTGCGGGTTCTCTCTACACATCCACACAACCACACGTTAGAAATCTTTGTGTGACTAATTGAAAAACAGTTCTATGTTTCATGTTAGTAAAGTTCGCGAGAACTCGAGAATTATGCGTACCCAGTGCGAGTTGTTTATACAATGTAAAGCACTGCAGTTGCTGTTACACGACTCTTACGGAAAAACATTCATTTCATCTACAGCGACGGTGAGCCGCTTACGTGACCCATATACCACTCTCTTTAAAGAAGAAGAGTCTAAACTCCATTATTTTTATGGACTTTCATCTTCGTTAAAACAAAACATGATTGCAGTGTAGCCTATTCAAAAGTATACTGTTTTGCTTCAATAAACGAGGCCAGCTGTGTTAGAGATGTATTGTAGAATCCATGTTATCTATAGCTCTTTGACCAAGTAACATTATCGTGACCGAGCCTTTTATTGTATAACGTATCACCTAAAGTAGCACCAGATACAATGATAGTAGCACCATCCGTTTGGGCTCGATATTTTGTGGCAGACGTTTTCTGATTGTTGAACATTCATTAATTCGTACTTACTAGATAGCTCCATCGACTAAACGAATTCATCGAGAATATTTTTAATGAAAACCATTTATTATTTTAATTAAATATATCCCGTAAAACGCTATGTTCTTCATTTAAGTGCGCAGATTAATTACGGGAATGTCATGTCGAAAAAAATTGTCTGCGTTTAAAATTGTTGAAAGTACAAAGTGGTCGTAAAAACATTTAGTATCCTGAAATAATATGAATATATATGATGTAGGAAGGTAATGAATAACATGCAAATGGAGCCTCTAATGAAAACCGCTCTGTGTGGCTCGCCCCCTCGCCTCTCTCTCTGGACTCAGAATCATGAGCCGACTTTGCTTCGTATTAATTTGTTCAGCAGGATACATGTCAGACACCACTCTCCACAACGATACACCAACACACACATCACTGCTGCATTTCCACTGAATGATTAGATTATACTGGCTGAACGTACGCCTATTTAAACAAATTATGCTTTTGTAAAACACTTTGACTGCATGCGAAACATATATTACTTTACTTTTCGATGCGAAATTTAGTGACCTCCACAGCGCTCTTCAAAGATAATAATAAACCTCATATTTCTTTAGCTTTATATTATACCTCAGATCATTGAAGTAAGGAGATATGCCCCGGCCTAGAGAACCAGTGTCGAAAATTCTTTTACACCCACACACCTGCGCTCTATAAACGCTTCGCTTCTTACACGCACATAACTATAACAGCGCTTCCATTCGCCACTCACACAAGTAAATTCGCGCTTCACAAGAAACATCGCCTATGTCTCGCTCGTACGTGCGCATGAAGAAGATAGCATTTTACTCACACATTGATAAATGCAATAACATTTACACGAATACATTAGGGGTTGACTCTATCGATATAAAATATCGATAATAAAAGCTCATTGATATTTTTTTGTGTAAATGTATTGTCTGGCTAGTTAGGCTATTAGTTAGTGACGCTGTCTGCTGAGCCTGAGGTCGTGGATTCAATGCCCGTCTAGGACATTTTAATATATTATGATGAGCTCAATGACTTGTTCTGTGTTTGAGTATAATTTATGTATAATGTGTTTTTATTTTAAAATATTATCCTACTAATATAACTATACTAATATATAAATGTGAGAGTACGGATGTTTAGATGTTTGGATTTCAATCACGCAAACACGGCTGAACGGATTTGGATGAAATTTGGTACACAGATAGATTATTACTTGGATTGACTATTTTTATTAACATTCCACGCCAGCGGAGCTGCGGGCGGTAGATAGTAATATATATATATAATCTTACGCCTGTTTCCCTGAAGGGGTAGGCAGAGGAATTTTAAACGCCCACTTTTCGCCAATGTTTTGATACCACGTTATAGGTGGCGAGCCTATTGCCGCTTATCGGGATGTTTTATTTGCCAGAGCATCGTCCGTTAATCGACCGGTGCACCACTTGCAGGTGAGGTTGGCTTGTGACCCTAAGTTCTTGGTTGGAACCCTATGCATCCAAAATATTATAATATAAGAATTAATAAGGCACTGCTGAGTTTGAAATCAGATGGCCGTGTGTCAGCTGTCTATAGTATTATTTCATTTCATTTAAGTACTGAGCACGTCTAATAATAATTATATAAAAATGAGTGTGTGTTTGTTTGTCATAATTAATTAATCATTATGTTCCTTTAATGTATATAAATAAAAGTAACTAAATTAATCATTTTATATATGTAATGTACATGTCATTTGTAATTATTATATTAAATAAAAGCACAGAAGAAAAGAAACAGAACAACACAACAATATGAAACGAAATAAAGTGATCCTACTTATTTAGGTAGGTATATTTTGAAATGTTATACCTACTATGAGTAAATACAGTGTAATGTAACAGGGAGAACTAAATAAAATTAACGCAACACTGTTATCAAATATTTATTAATTCCGTAAAATAGAATATATGTACATATTCTACGCTATCATATCACTGGCCGGTAAAATGTTGGTATTTATTTAGTTTTAGTTATAACATTATATTAAAATCATCTTTACTGTTTCAAACGCCAGTGTAATCATTATCTGCTTACGAAACAATAGCGCTTCAAAAACAAAAAAATATATTGTTTATAACTCACATTATTATTTTGCAATGTTTATATCGATGTTATGCAAATTGCAGTTACTCGTGGTACACCACTAATTCGCTCCTTTGGCGAGCGATGCAACCCAACGCTCACAGCGGCAGATACTACAAATGCCTACAATAGTCAGCGGTATCGATGTGTGTTTATTCCATTGCGCTCTAAATAAGTGTAAACTGACAGTTTCACAGTACAAAACCATCAATGGAAATAATTATAGTGCAGTTTTGTGACGAAGGATAGTGTTAGTACGTTATCGTTGAAGACGGAGGTAATTTAATTTGAAATATCTTGTTTTATGCAAATTAATAGTAAAATTGTCGTTGTTACATGTGGTATGTGATTTCATCACTCGCATAAGTTTGAATTTTGCTCGTATTTTGACACGTAACCACTGCACAGCTAGGCTTTTTGAAAAAAATTGAGTAAGTTTCGGGTGCGCATTCAAATTGCAACTGATCGCGACATACGGGCGCGCGACGGCGAGTATGCGACGTAGAGCATACTGCGTTCGCACGCGCCGAGCGTTCATTACATATCTATTACTTCTATGATCTGAGTATTATACAATTTCACCGCATTTTTTATAAAGTTTTATAATAATGAGGGTGAATGTATAATATTTATATGCCTACGTTGTGTTGTAAACTTTTTTAGCATCTGGGGACAAAGTTGGCTTTACATTACGAGTGCCGCGTTAGGTACGTTTCATACCTACAAGCGCTTTAACGAATTTTAAACGCACAAGGAAAAAGTTGAGAATATTTTCTTTAATACAAGAGATAAAAGAAGTAGCGCACAGTATTGTTCACGGGCCCACTGGAGATTTGACAAAAAAACTAACTATGTCATCTTTTAGCGAGGAATTAGAAGCATAGCTTGGCAGTCAGTTTGTGAATGCGGTCGCTCTGGCTGAAAATGGCGGACCACTGACAGTAGCGGCCCGTAAACAAAAGGCTCTCGTCGCACTTTTATAATTTACTTAGGTACCTACATCCTCTTTCCCTTTTGAATTTTGTTTTTAACATTTCCCTTTTTTGAAGAGCCGTTATCTCGGACGGCGCTGCTGCCTTCATTTTGCGTTGTATTCAAATCTGTTGTGATGTGGGCCTTGGCTTCATATTTTCGACAGACGCGAATTCACCACGTTACAGAATTTTAAGGAGTTATCTTTTTGAAGAAGCGTCACGCTGAATTTTATTGCGACCGGTCGTGCATTATGGGATGCGTAATTACATGCACCGAAGGAATCTTTGCCGTTGATTTAGGACGACCGTTTGGGGAAAAGGTTCATACAGATAATGTTTATAATACAATGCCTCGTAAAACTAATGTAATTTATAGTTATACCGACGGCCCTTCGGTGTTGCAGGTGTCTGTGGGGGGTGGTAATCGCTTGTCATCAGACGATCCGCTTGCTTGTCTGTCTCCTGGAACATAAAACACGTCCTGTTACAAATCGGCCTTTTTCTATTGCTGACTGCATTTTTCCGTAGTCATTTAAAGACAGACATCTTTCTCTACATTTTCTTAAAGCTTATAAAAAATCTTCAGTGGGTATATTTATTTTGTGACCTAACACCACACCACTATTTGGATATATTATAATTTGGTGTGTTTATTTCAGTGGGTTCCTGGGTGGTCTGAAAATACAATTAGCCAGTAGCCGGTATGTGCGTTGCAGCCGGTGGGTCACCAAATTCGATTTACAGGACAAGCAGAAAACAACCTCTGCCGCGTCCGCTAGTAACTATATAAAATGTACCTACTGTGTGCTCTAGAGACCTCCGCATTGTCAATCATTTAGAGCCATAGGAGTAAAACCTTTTTACATGACGTTATATTAGGTATAATGTATGTATGTATTCAATATGGCGTCCTCTCCTCTGTGCTTTACATGAATGTATTTACTTGCAGTTAATAATAAAATAAGTGGAATATTTATTTATATAAATTCTGTTTTAACAATGTCCCCTTATTCTATTATCTGTTTTTGTCGATTTAGTTTATTATTCTGTGGTTTGCTGCAGAGTAAGCCTGGTGGGCATAAGCAGCGATAGCCTAGTGGAAAGACCGACAGACTGCTACGCAGAAGGTCCGGGTTCGAATCCACGGCGCGCACCGATGACTTTTCGGAGTTATGTGCGTATTAAATTGTTAATTATCGCTTGCTAAACGGTGAAGGAATACATCGTGAGGAAACCTGCGTGTCTGAGAATTCTCCATAATGTTCTCGAAAGACATGTGAAGTCTGCCAACCCGCATTTGGCCAGCGTGGTGGACTATAGCCTTACCCTTCTCATAGTGAGAAGAGGCCCGTCCCCAGCATTGGGACAGTATAAAAGGCTGATTATGAAGCCTGGTGGGAGGCAGATTAATACGCAGAGGCTGTCAGGCTCAGAGCTACCGCCACGATGCACATTGCAGACTTTTCGAGTTATCTGTGTATTGAGTTGTTATCTATCTTGTTAAATGGCGAAATGCCTCAATCATGCGATAGACATGCGGGTGCTGCCAATCCGCGCTTGGCAAGCGTGGTGTACTATGGCATAAGTAATCCTTCTCATAGTAGGTAACAAGAGGTCCGTACCCAGCTGAAAGACCGTTTATAAACAGGGCTGGTTCTATTATTATGCTACTATTTTTTATAACAAAAATAGTTTTATTGTAGATATTCATCTCGTACAAAGCAAAATTGCTATGTGATTTGTCTCAACGCCGCTCAAAGGCAGACTATCGGAGAATGCCTTTAGCATCATGTCCGCCTCTTTACATGTTGTTATGTGCAGAAGTCTACAAATAAAATCAATTGTTTTCAATCTAAAATGACGAGAACATGGCTTTAAATATCGAGGTACCTATTGAAATATTACTAGCAACATTATTATTATTATTATATCTGGCTACATGGATTAGGTTTTAATAGATCTGCTTATACTATATCCTGAGTCTTTATATGTTGCATATTATACTACAATAAAAATTACAGTGATATATAATAAGATAGTGGAGAGAGCGATAGACTGCTATGCAGAGAAACTCGGGTTTGAATCCACAGCGCGCATCAATAACTTTTCAAACTTACGTGCGTATTAAATGGTTAATAAAATTGTCGCCTGCTAAATGGTGGAGAAAACATCGTATGGAAACCTGTATGTCTGAGAGTTCTCCATAATATTCTCAAAAAACATGTGAAGTCTGCCAACCCGCACTTGGTCAGCGTAGTGAAGTCCGTGATAGCAGTGGGACAGTTTATGAACAGGGCTGATGACGATGATGAAAACAAAATAACTATACAAACATAATAACTATAACGGCAAAGGGATCTATTTTATTTATTATCAGAGTGAGTGCCAGTACAGTAGGTAATTCAGCAATTTCTTAGTGCATCACACCTTAGTGGTTAACAGAAACAGCACTAACGGCCCGGCCACAACCTACGGTGGCGGCAGCAGTGGCGAGCGTTTTCGATGTACAGTGCGCGCTTTGCTATGCCGCGGTGACTGATGACGCCTCAAAGTAACCGCACCATGTACATCGAAATAGCTCGCCGCCGCCACCGCCGCTGTAAGCTGTGGCCGGGCCGTAATATTTGATAAGCCAATCCCCAGGCCTCCCTTGTTGACGGTGCGCTGTCTGTCCCATCCTTTAGTATTTTGCTTTTTGGGCCTTATAGTTTGGGAAGCCCACGAGCGTGAATGCGGGAATGAAATACTACATATGGCAGGCCATAGAAGCATTGATCAATTGGTAAGTAACCCTGACTGTTATGCCGGAGATCGAAGATTGGATTGCCACCTATGATAAAGCTTTGTGTGATGAAAGTAGTATAGCAGTATACTTATAACATATAAAACACTTATTATACTCGTTACAAATGACTAACTGGAAGCTGTTTTACCTTTGCCCATAAAAAGCGTGCGGGCAAGTCTTTTATTAGCTACTGCTAATAATAGACTTACCCGCACGCTTTTTATAGGCCTACTGTATGTACCTACTGGTACAGCGTCGTTTCCCAAGATCTAAGTGCAATACCTGTTCCATAAATATGTGCTAAATGTCTATTATTCCGTCGAATAACGTAATTAAACAGTTAGCAGGGGTGCCACAACCATACCGTTAACATTGATAGTCACAATCGTACCAACTGCGTAGTGTCAGCACATTAAACGCCACGTGACACGGTAAATCGACCTGCTCAAAAGAAACTCGGCGGATTACGGCCACCGAATGAAAACGGGTTGCTAATGAGCATCGCTAGTTAATTGCCGGGTGGGGGCGCCACCGCCACACGGCAGTTAACGTCGTTAAGCATCTTGAATGCTGATAACAGCACAATAGTGGACGCAGACGAACTCCACAATGAACCAATTCAGTTTTAGTGTTGCCAGTAATTGAGAAAATAAATGCGGTGTGAAAGTGTAGAAAAGAGATTCGTATAAGTAGTAAGTAGGTACTTAAAAGTAAGCTTAAATACGTCTTGAAGTTTTCAGTAAACTGGAATTGGTTTGTCCTTTCATGTTTATGAAAAAGATTTTATGACAAAAGTAGGTATTATCCTAAAGCGTAGATTACAATTTATGTAGGTATTCGATCCCTATCCTAAAACCTGAATGAATTAATTCCTCGCGTTAATTATTTATGATACCGAATCCAAAAATTCCAAACCTGTCTAAATCCAAAATTTACACAAATACAGATTTTAGCAATAAGTTGCATATCCATACCAATCAAAAGTTTCATTTGAGTGATTTCATATTTGCCTTACTTTCGCAAAGAATCTAAGCGTGGTGTTATAATTTTGTACTTAGCCAATTTACAAATTTTAATGTTAGAAAGATTAATTTATTGATAGCATATAAAAGACAGTCAGAATTCATAACTATAGGTCATTAGAATCGTGTGTAGGGGCACGTAATGTACTTACCCCACCCCCTTTGAATAAGATGTTAATATCAGAGGCTTGGTGACGCAAAGCCTACTCACAAAGGACTTAAATTACACCATCTACCCGCTCCAGCTACATACGCAACGACAAAACCCCTTTTGCGGGAATTATGAGTCTGGAAAATAAGCTTAGAATGACATCAATGAGATCTGGCAGCCACCCTTCAAGCAAATTACAATTTTCAAATTGAACAAAATTGGCACGAGCTTTCAAACTCGTCTATAATTTGTTCAAACCAGTGCAAAACATCCAACAAGGAACGATAATGACCGAACAAAATGTTTACTCAAGAAATTGGCAATGGCTTGACAATGTTTGGCAAATAAGGCCTGCGGCCGTCGCCGTCGCGCCGAGCCCTGCGTGTGACAGGAAATCTAATAACCCTTGAACGAGTTCCACGTATAAATTTCTTACACAATCGCTATTTGCTTGTCCCTTTTCGGAGTTTCGTACTCATGTACATTGTCTGGAGGACCCTAGACATCAAGGGTTTGCTGTAAACGCATGGATCACTTCCCTCATCTCTTTTGTCTTTTTTGTAATGTTACACTTATGCAGCATATAAGGAACCTACGTGTTGCCATCCCAAAACAGAGATGTAATAGGAAGATTTGTTGTGGTAGAAATATTTTGTTTCGTAACTAAGTATCTAGATAAATTATCACTATTATTCAGCCTGTGGATGGCTGAATGGCCGAAAACAAAATCAATGCTGTGTTGAAATAATCTAAGGTCGAACATTCTAAAGAGAATATTTGTGTAAAATAGGTGGCCATCAAAATGATGAAGATATTTTTTTCTCAAGTGAAACCTTATTATTCTGAAGTGAATTGGGCCCGGCCGCGGCCGTATCTATATACTCGTTAGATACATACCTACTTGACAATCATATTTTGTGTAGTGACGACAACCTTCTGATCAAGGCTTCTGACTTTTATAATACACACAATAAACAAAATTACAACGATAGGCATATAAGATGTCAGAATATTTTTGGTAGCAGTTATCCTTATAATTTATTTATTGTCAGCGCCATCTACAGACGGCATCATGTTCCTTAAATCATGATGCGGCATTATTATTAGCATAGCATAGATGAATTACTATGTGTGAACCTCACGGTCGACTTTGTGAGATCAACCATCTGTTGTTTCGAATCTGGGTGTTCATTGTGGACCCGTTGATTGTATTTTTGTAAAGGCCCCGCGACACAGGATATACTTATCTTTTACAAGTGTAGGAGTTGTACATTAAAAAAACTACTACAGATTCAATGAGGCTATTGTATATAGGTACTCTTCGTAATACTTGGGTCGGCAAAGTGAAGCAACCCTGCACAAGTGAGCCTCCTCCGGAGCACAGTACTTCAGACGGCACGTAACGCTGTCGTTCCCGATTCATGTCCCAGGGCAAGAACCGATAAGCCATGTCGGAGTTTCCAGGCATCTCGGAAGCCACTTTGGGCGGTCTGAAAAATCCAACACCAGAGTTGGCCACCCACTGACACCCAGGGTTGCCCGTATTGTGTAGGACGCGATGGGATTTTAAAATATTATATAAGAAGATTCAGTTAAATCTACGAATAATAATCACAATCAATGTATTGGAAACAAAAACAGTCGTCTGGACGAAACATTGGCTGTTTGCACCGAAGGCTCCAAAGCATATGTGATAAATCTTATAGGTAATGACAAATGAGTATCGGTGCGAGTGAAGACTACGGGACTAGCGCGAATGTGTGCCTCGATACACGTGCATCCTGCCGCAATATATTAATGTCACAGAGTCCGCGCAACGCTTCAAAACTCTATGTTGCTTGTCGTACACAATCCTATTGAGGCTTTAGAAAAGGAATAAAAACGTCATGTAATGTAAAGTAGAAGTTGGTTCCCTCACATAAGGTAAGGCAAGATAAGGAAGGACGAAAGTGAAATCTGTAAAAGTGTATGTAAATTACAAAACTGTAATATTTATATTCTAAGTTTCGAACAATTTTATTCAAACAGCAAAGTATTTCCTTCAAAAACCACACAACTGACACAACGTCGACACTGTATTCAACATCTTCTATATTCATTTGTAGGCAGACGGAAAAATTATTTATTAAAATTAACTGTAACCCTGACTGCGTTATAAAACAAGGTCCAACCAACGCCGACCGGGTAAAGTTAGGTTTATAACGGCAATAAAAACAATCTAAACGAGAATCATAACTTTTATTCAAAAAATTAAGCGCGCGTCCGGTCTCCGACAAACATGGCGGCTTACTTGAGCCCCTGATCTCTATGTATTTTCTTTATTAGCTATATTTTAAAGAAGTAAATAAAATTGTACTATGTTTGTACATGTATGTACATTGGTAATTTAATAGTTTATATGAATGGTTTGGCTGGCGGATAACTCAGCAAAAGTAGTACTCATTAGCTACTTGATTAGCTACATATATGCTACCTGCAAACTGTCATATTCCGCCTTCTGTAAAAAATCCATAGACAGTCTAGGTCCTTCTAGTCTCTAGGTATACCTTTTGTTTTTTTGCGCTTTAGAAACTCTTTACGACTCGACTACATCACTCAATCGTATAGTATGATCGATCGAGTTACGGGCTGGCGGTAGAGCTCACCGTCCACAGGCTCACAAGTTACGGTGGTCGGAGAACGTCACGCATGCTGTAGATACGGCGTCCGCGTCCCCGACGTTCACTTACGGTTAGGGAGAGTTCGGTGAACTACTCCTTCCCGCTCCGCCGTCTCCTTGATCAGCATGCCTGCTTCACAGAAGAAGACGGGAGCTTTCCAATACCTCCCACTCCGGACCATAGACGTAACCAGGTCGAGAGCGAGAGGGTGACCGTGCCGACTGCCACGACTAAGTCACGGCGCTGTGATGGCATTCCGTCAACGTGTGCAGCTCCATGTCCTCAACTGAGTCATTTGCTCCCGGCGTATCCTCCACAAGTACCGGCCAAAAATTACCGTGGGCGGTGTGGATTTGCGTCAGCTGGAAGGTGAGGATGACATGACGTCTCTCCACCCACTTGTTAATAATGGGACATATCACCACAATGGTGACGTGTCCTAATTGGTTTCTAACTCTACAATATATGTAGTGTGTCTGAAGCTGAGCACATTGACACCGTTACCAACTAACTAACTTTGTGTATCTGAAAGTAAAATTATTTCTTAACATCATATTACATTAGATCTTTGCAAAATATATAGGTACACATTAATATAGCAGTGTTACTAAAATAAGGCAAACGTTTCAAGTATGGGTACCCACTTACTCGTCTTCTATCCTAATTAAAATATTATTTAATAAAAATAGGTAGCTACCTATTCAGATATAAAATAACATGAGCCCACGTATCCAGAGCATATTATCCCAACGAAACAATGTTGATAAAAGAATTTCTCTGTTCACGGAATGACGTGTCCCTTGATCATAACTCATCCTGGTCGTCTCATATTACTTTCATATGTGGCTCTAAGGGTTATACGCGAGTGCCGTATGTCAGTATGGGGCCGACGACAAAAACTATAAATGCGATGTCATCAGAAAAACGAACTCTACCTTGATGTGCTTGTGTTTAAGGAAAATTATTGCATGCAAATAGACTTCAATTGCTGGTGAAAATGTTATTTTTCTAAGCAGATCAATTCTGATTAATTTTTATCTACATTTACATATTCAACATAAAGTTTACCTACCTACTACATATACATACATATATATTAAGCTAAATATTTACATTACAGCGCCATTAGTAGGCATAATTATAGCTTGATGATTTGTATCCGATGTGTTGGACCTAGGACTGACGGTGTTCCGTGGAGCTTGGCGATCTTCTGGAAGAGGTTTCTGTATGGGTATTTTTGACGTGACAACGTCTTATAAATTGGTTTGCCGGGTGACACTTCAAGAAACTGCGTTACGCTCCGCTCACGTTATGCGCTCACAATGAGAGCGAGTGAGAGGCACGCGTCCCGCCTAAGAGCGAGAGAGACAGACATAAAAAGTGAAAGGCACGCGTCTTTCATCCTTCTTCCTACTATACGAATGAATATTTACATTAAAATTATTTTACCACTCAAAGTCGTTGTCACGTAAAACTTTCGCCCGTATACCGACTTTACAGGCAACCAATTTTTTTAAACACAGGACAGAAACATTTTAAAGTATTTTTAAATACATATTATGGCCCTTTCCCTTATTAAACTAACCCTTGTAACTAACTATATATGTAGGTAACTATTCCTAATCTATTGTGTGAACGTCTTGTTCAAAATTTCTTGAATATTTTGTGATATGTACTGTCAAATAATTGTTTTTTTATATTTGTTGGTTGCTTTACTTTTTTAAACAGTTCACGAGAAACTATTCTATAAACCTCTATTTTAAGATGACTTTATTTTATACGTGTCACTAAAAGCCTTCTTAAGTAAAAGTCTCGCAAGAAAAGAAACACCTAGTAAGTATACATAAGTGAAGCAAAACTACTACTATCGCCGAAAAACCGTAGTCTTGCAACGTGAAAATTTGCTCACTTGTGCCTTATGGTCTCATTAAGCTTTTATTAAATTTTACCGAGTGCACAACGCCACAAAATATGTAACGCACTCGACTTTGTTGATCTTATACGACTTGACACGATTGACGCAGTGGTTTAAGCGGCCGCCTCGCCGCTTGACACTGCGCCGAGTGTTGTGGGTTGTATCGAACCCAAAACCCTCACGAGGCTACAACTCAGTAGTCCTTACAACTCTAGAAAAATATATGTATGCTGACCAACAATTAACGAGTACTAGTAATCTTTTACTCAAAGTAGTCACTTTCTATTAATGAACCTTCAAGGATTAATATATCGAGAAGGTATAATAAATAAGGGAAGCAAAGAGTTTGTCAGATCAGAAGAACACTATTCCAGCTTTATTGAAAAATATTCGCTTTAGGACTGAATTTTTGTTAGCCCATCCGTGCGCTGCGTTTGAATAACCGTTAGCCATACGAAAACGTAGAGCCTTTCACAAGTAACAAAACACAGAACACATATTTGGGTTCTGTACCGTTTATATTTGCCTTTATCAAACTGTTGGTCTACAACAAACCGCACGCGTACCAAAACCAGTTAGACACGTTAAAGGAAACCGAATATTGGAATCCACCAAACGAAATCTGCATGTTGAAAAGTCTGGCTTAATACTTCGTGCGAAAAAAACAGAGCAATTGGTAAAGAGAAAACGCGCTGAAGAGGAAAGCGGTGTGTTTAAAAAATAATAGAAATAACAAGAATTGCTTCTGTTACAGAAGTGAGAAACAAAAGGCAGGTTTTCATCTATTCCCGATCTCGATCCGTCCAGTCACCGCTTCGACGCCGCTCTCACTACGTATACCGTTTGGCGTTTAGACCTACCAAAACAATACAGTTTTTAGTAAACCCACACAAGGCACGACTGAAAAATCGTTTGTGATTTTTTTCACCCGACAACTAGTTATTTTAAAATCGATTTCACCAACCATCTTCTTTCAATTACTTTATTCAATTTCTCTTAAATATGACTTAGCTCAGATGTTCGACAAATAAAGCCAATTTTAATATCTCAAGTGTCCGAAGATAGGATCTTGTATTTAACTTAGCGTTTCTTGGATCTGATTACATCGTTATATAAATTTTCCTTTTAATGTTATTAAGTTTCTTGAAAGTACCTATTGATTGCGGTAAGGAATCTAAATGTTTTATTGACCTTCGAGTGAAAGGAATATTATAATGAATACATGTGTAATTTTTCTCGTTTATCGACCAGAATAAAACGTGGATAACACGCTTTTCTAAGTACGCTACCACAGTCTTTATACTGTGACGCTGCTATAATGAGTTGTGCCACCCGCGCTCTATTTGTATAATCCATTGGTGTGTCGGAACGGGAAGAAGTTTATGATCATTATGATATTTTTGCTGCTAGAAGTGAAAGGTTCAGGGTTTTGGAACTTCCCGAATCGTGCTGGTTTTTCAGTCTTACGTGCACACAGTTAAAAAATTATAATTACTCCGCCATAGCTTATAAAATTTTTTAGTTTATGTATCGTGCCCATATAACATTTACGGTCACATAATACCATAATACCATAATACCAAATCTTCTACAAGAAGTATATATCAAATGAATACAAAAAATACATTGAAATATATCTTAGCTGAAGAAACCAAGATTTCATTGCAAAGACAATATCATTGTCATCTCATTACCTGAATGCTTACGTAAACGGTAATGAGACTCTCCAGCGGCAATGATACAGTCTAATTAAGCCGGCACATTTCAGCTAATGGATATTTGATAAAAACCTACGTTGCTTCAGGTAAGGATAATAAATACTCTAGAAGGTTCGTTGAATTCTCCAACCGAAAGTAAATTTCATACAAAGGGTCTGCCATAACAACTTACATCTTCTATCCAAGAATTTATAGGAACATTGTGAATAGCCGCACCTGCCACTAACTCCAAATGAACAAAACTTTTGCACGAAATACATTTTTTGTGCATGATTCACTGTTCTATATATTATAAGATTATTTTTCTGACCAATATTCCAGTTTACATAGGTAGAAAATCCATTTTATGAATTCGCCGAGTGGCCAGATCGCCTTGCTGCGTCGGCACTTTCGAAGTTCGCCCGACGACATCTGTTCGCTCGGTGCCCATTAAAACCTACTCTCCAGCTAAAAATGGGGTGCTTAGTCAATGATTAGTGCAACAAAAGTTCTTTCTTAATAGTCCGTAGTGTGTACTTATTGCTTCTAAATATGTGAAGTCATTTATATTTTCGTTTAACCTCTTATAAAATGGTTATACTACAATTGATATCAGTAGGATACTAAAGTCAGAGCGAAGAGTTTTATACTCTGTAGATCCAACTGATTATTCTAGGCAGTATGTGTGGGTGGCTGAAAATGTTGAGAAAAAATGCCAATAATATATTTCGTTGAGTACTGCATCGACTGAATATAGATATTAATTGCAGCTAAATCTTTGATTCCTATAATTCAGATAAACAGATCTCGACTTCACATTTTATATTAAAATAATGAATACAAAAAACAACCATATTCGAAACAACTTTGCACGCGGTTCACGAATCACGTAAACATTACCCCATGCGGTGATCGAACCAGCAACAACTCGGTAATTAATAGCAGAAATAACTACCATCCGTAATATAAAATGATGATTTATGCTGCACAGCCATATAGTGCAGCAACTGAGTGAGACAGTGAAACCGTGACTGCCGCTTTTTGTCTTCTCCACACGCCGTCGCCGTCGGTATAACCTGCATGAAAATAACATTAGTTTTACGACGCATTGCAGTATAAACATTATCTGTATAAACCTTTTCCCCAAACGGTCGTCCTAAATCAACGCCAAAGGTTCCTTCGCTGCGTGTAATTACGCATCCCATAATGCACGACCGGTCGCAATAAAATTCAGCGTGACGCTTCTTCAAAAAGATAACTCCTTAAAATTCTGTAACGTGGTGAATTTGCGTCTGTCGAAAATATGAAGCCAAGGCCCACATCAAAACAGATTTGAATAGAACGCAAAATGAAGGCAGCAGCGCCGTCCGAGATAACGGCTCTTCAAAAAAGGTAAAATGTTAAAAACAAAATTCAAAAGGGAAAGAGGAAGTAGGTACCTAAGTAAATTATAAAAGTGCGACGAGAGCCTTTTGTTTACGGGCCGCTACTGTCAGTGGGCCGACATTTTCAGCCAGAGCAACCGCATTCACAAACAGACTGCCAAGCTATGCTTCTTATTCCTCGCTAAATGATGACATAGTTAGTTTTTTTTTGTCAAATCTCCAGTGGGCCCGTGAACAATACTGTACGCTACTTCTTTTATCCCTTGTAATAAAGAAAATATTCTCAACTTTTTCCTTGAGCGTTTAAAATTCGTTAAAGCGCTTGTAGGTATGAAACGTACCTAACGCGGCACTCGTAATCTAAAGCCAACTTTGTCCCCAGATGCTAAAAAAGTTTACGACACAACGTAGGCATATAAATATACATTCACCCTCATTAATATAAAACTTTATAAAAAATGCGGTGAAATTGTATAATATAAAGCTAAAGAAATATGAGGTTTATTATTATCTTTGAAGAGCGCTGTGGAGCTCACTAAATATGCAGTCAAAGTGTTTTACAAAAGCATATTTTATTTAAATAGGCGTACGTTCAGCCAACATAATCTAATCATTCAGTGGAAATGTAGTAGTGATGTGTGTGTTGGTGTAGCGTTGTGGAGAGTGGTCTGACATGTATCCTGCTGAACAAATTAATACGAAACAAAGTTGGCTCATGATTCTGAGTCCAGAGAGAGAGGCGAGGGGGCGAGCCACACAGAGCGGTTTTCATTAGAGGCTCCATTTGCATGTTATTCATTACCTTCCTACATCATATATATTCATATTATTTCAGGATACTAAATGTTTTACGACCACTTTGTACTTTCAACAATTTTAAACGCAGACAATTTTGACGTGACAACGTCTTATAAATTGGTTTGCCGGGTGACACTTCAAGAAACTGCGTTACGCTCCGCTCACGTTATACGCTCACAATGAGAGCGAGTGAGAGGCACGCGTCCCGCCTAAGAGCGAGAGAGACAGACATAAAAAGTGAAAGGCACGCGGCTTTCATCCTTCTTCCTACTATACGAATGAATATTCACATTAAATTTATTTTACCACTCAAAGTCGTTGTCACGTAAAACTTTCGCCCGTATACCGACTTTACAGGCAACCATTTTTTTTCGACATGCCACTCCCGTAATTAATCTGCGCACTTCAATGAAGAACATAGCGTTATTACGGGATATATTTAATTAAAATAATAAATGGTTTTCATTAAGAATATTCTCGATGAATTCGTTTTGTCGATGGAGCTATATAGTAGGTACGAATTAATGAATGTTCAACAATCAGAAAACGTCTGCCACAAAACTTCGAGCCCAAACGGATGGTGCTACTATTATTGTATCTGGTAACTTTAGGTACCTAAACAATAATAAAACGTTATACAATAAAAGGCTCAGTCACGGTAATGTTACTTGGTCGAAGAATTATAGATTACATAGATGGCACAGCGGTTGAGAGATTACTTTGGCCACACACACACAAAAAGATAAGAAAGACTATGACTGTTTAATTAAGTAATGACAGAAGACTCTACAGTGCACCACGTTGGAGTCAAATAACAAAAAAATAGTATCAAAGAGAAGCTACTGATACAGATACTGTTTTCTTATGCGTTTTTAATGGAAATACGATAGCAATTTTCGACGTCTGAGGCAAAGACTATACGCAGACACTGACATACAAACAGAATAGATCATCCTGTCTTTTTACAATAGAATTACAAATTAAGCACCAAAACTATAAATTCATTGCCACACCAAAGCTCGTCATTCAATATTAAAGTACTTCAATAAAATATATTGACACACACTATAAATGATCATATTCAAACTGATTGACGCCGCTGCATGTGTGTGTGTAATTCACATGTTGTTATTCATACATCGTTTTAATCAAATAGGTGTTCGAATATTCAGATAGGGATGTTAAAATACCGAATACGGGTTCTGTAAACGTAACACAATGGTAATATGCACGCTCACACATGTAGGAAGAGGAGCATACACACGCACACCGCAAAATACTGATTATTAATATTAATTTCAATTTGCACAAGCACAAGCCCAGGATTACGCTAAGTTACGGATCGGATTACGTTAAGTAAGCCTACACTATTACAGCTACCTTTTATGCCATGTCTAGATATTAATCGATCATCGGTGCGATATGTGTGGCGAAATCAAATCTAAATGCTGCGTGGATTGGAACAAGTGGGCACCTCACTGTTGTGTGAGCATTCTAAATGAGGCCTATTAATTAGTATTTATAGGTGTTTCCCCTGCAGATGGAATAAAACTCTAATAAAATTATATGACGCACAATAAGATCGTCTTATATCTTATTGTTGTCTATTATTTTAATACCCTTGATCATAACCTAGCATTATTGAGCTCGATTTTCGCTTTCTAGTCTAATTATATTTGAAAGAATATTATTGTCTCTTCAATACATCTACATCACAGTTGGCCTCTTTAATTGATGCAAAACGGTATACTTTTCAAGTTTGTTTTAACAAAGATGAAAAGCCATAAAAATAATAGAGTTTAGTCTCTTATTTTTTAACCAGAGTGGCATACGGATTATGTAAGCGACTCACCGTAGCTGTAGTTGAAATGCAAGTGCTGTTCTTTACATTGTATGTATGATGTCTTTTAAGATGAATTCGCATGCGCGACAAAATGCACATTCGTCTCAGGAAAAATCCCGAAAATCTCATCCTAAAACTCACGTACACGCGTTTTAAATTGTCTTTCGGGATATATACCACGTACCTTTGTTTGGAGTAACCGATATTTCGCCACTGTTGCAAACGCCATGTTCACGGATGTACTCAGGGTATTGCGGGTGGATGAATGTTACGAGCAAGTAAAACGGTCTACCCGGTTTCTTACTCGTTTTTTTCGTACTCACGACATACTACACTCACTACGTCAGCACGCGGTTTGAGTCTTTTCGATTCACGGGTTTTACATAGAGGGACCACTGGATTCCAGATACTCGACAGTTGAAACCCATCCTCTCTATTGAAATTTTTGAACTTTTTAATTTCAATAGCCTCCCTTACCATTCGAGGTATGTAGTGGCGTTCTGTCGAAAGCACCTGAGGGTTGTGTAACTCAATCCAGTGGTCGGTACCCGAGTCTAAAAGGTGTTGAGCTATGGCTGACTTATGTGGCTCATTACTTTTGACTGCCCTGTGTTCCTTTATCCGGCAAGAGATGGTGCTTTTTGTTTGTCCTATATAGGAACTCCCACAGCTGCAGTCAATCTTGTATACACCTGGCTTTTCTAAGGGAAAGACAGTCTTTCGGCGTTCTTATATATTGCGACAGTTTCTTAAACGGAGTGAAGATAGTTTTAACTGCAACCATAGATTTATTAACAAGAATCAGATGTAGCGTATTCGTCCAACTAAGCGTGGCACGTTGACAGCTATGTGTGCGTGACCTTTGGCGACTGGCACTGTACGGACACGCGCGTCTGTGTGTGTAAAGTTGCCAGATTATGAATAATCTCCCAGTATTTTGCATATAGTTATGTAATATTCTTATATTCATTTGCGGTTTTGAAGAATTTACCATGGATTTAATTAATGCTTTTATAAATACATTTCTTAAATGTAGGTACCGAGTTAAGTTTTAACTACTTCGTAAATCTGTATATATAAAATCCTTGCGTTACTGACTGACTGACAGACAAGCTACAGCTGAAACTACTCGGCGCATGAAGCTGACATTTAGCATGTATGTTTCTTGGGAACCGTAGAGGTGCACTAAGACGGGATTTTTCGAAATTCCCACGAGATCGGGCAAAACGAGAAATACGAAAATATGTGCGTGCGAAGCCGCTGGCGTCGATTAGTTGAGAACTAAATAGTATGTATGTATACACGGCACCAAGTCAAGCTAAACAGTTTCTGTACCATTTTGATACTTATTCCCTACGCCATAAGTATGTATGTACACACGGCACCAAGTCAAGCTAAACAGTTGCTGTACGATTTTGATACTTATTTCCTACGCCATAAGTATGTATGTACACACGGCGCCAAGTCAAGCTAAACAGTTGCTGTACGATTTTGATACTTATTCCCTACGCCATAAGTATGTATGTACACACGGCGCCAAGTCAAGCTAAACAGTTGCTGTACGATTTTGATACTTATTCCCTACGCCATAAGTATGTATGTACACACGGCACCAAGTCAAGCTAAACAGTTGCTGTACGATTTTGATACTTATTCCCTACGCCATAAGTATGTATGTACACACGGCGCCAAGTCAAGCTAAACAGTTGCTGTACGATTTTGATACTTATTCCCTACGCCATAAGTATGTATGTACACACGGCACCAAGTCAAGCTAAACATTTGCTGTACGATTTTGATACTTATTCTTTACGCAATAAAAACGGTGCAAAGGTCAAAGTGTATAAGCTTGACGAGTAGCAGGGTGTACACGAATATTTGGATCGTTTGGGGATCGAACTCAAAACAATATTATGTAAGGTATATACTTATGGAAATTGAAATTCTATTACTATATTTATGAGAAAGAAGATATATCTACAATATACTTTTATAATACGTTAATGTATTTTTCATTAACATGACAATCATTATCACATAATCAATTGACAAGTGCATTTTCCCTAATTCAGGCAGAACGGCGTCGACAAAAACTGGCAACACTTACATATTTCTTGCACAAATACGAATTTTATCGAAATTAAATTAGGAAACAGTCAAATTATCAATAGTTACCTGTGAAAAGATATTCCATTTTCCTGTTTTTGTTTTTAGGAACAACTTTCACGGTGTTTAAGAACACAAGACGGCATTTTGAGAATTTAAAAGTTGAAGTGATCGTGACGCGTGAACTGTACGATGCTTCGTAGCGCACTGAGACGAGTTTGTATTCGCTTTTCAATTTTGTATTTGCTTTAGTGACCGCACGCAACAGTGCCGCGCGTTCCATCTGATAATTCTCTCATCTGTGACTGCAACCTTCTTAAGGATGTTGGCGACCTTATCTGTCACTCCTTTGACGTACGGTGAGTACGCTGGGTGTCGTTCAACCTTGAAGTCCAGGTGTTTTTGAGTATGTCTGGGTGATCTAATGCGCCCACTGTATCCGTTTCTGTGTAGAACGTCGCTTATATGCGAAAGTTGCCTATATAAATGTTCCTCGTCACACAAGCTGTATGCCCGGTCGGTAAGCGACGTTATAATAGAATTCAGTTGACGTGGGTGATGATGTGAGTCGGCATGTAGGTAGCGATCTGTGTGCGATGGTTTTCTGTATTCAGAGTGGCTTAGGAAACCGTCACCTCGTACACCGATCATAACATCAAGGAACGCCATTTTCTATCCCTTTCCATTTCATAAGCAAAACCCATTTTACTGTGAACGTTGTTTAAATGTGCCAAGTATTGTTGAACAATCTCTTCATCGCCTTCCAAGGAAACGCGATACACATATGACATAGATGACACAGAAATTATGAGCTTAGTGTTAAATTTCCCCTCGCATACTTAAAGCCTATTTGGCTAAGCTGGTTCCCCTAATAACACATATATGCAATTTGTCAATATCGCATGGTGCTTTTCCAAAACCGTTAAAGAAAGCAGTAATCCACCCTATCTATAAGGATGGAGACAGGGGCAGTGTGAATAATTACAGGCCTATTTCGGTTCTACCTATCCTATCTAAAATACTGGAGAAAGCCTTAAATAATAGACTGGTATCATTCTTAAACAAAAACAATATTTTAGCGTGTATCTAATCACTACGGGTTTAGGAAGGGCAAGTCAACCAAGGATGCCGTGCTAGCTTTAACTGGTGAAATTGTAAGTCACCTAGACAATAAGCGAAAGTGTATAGGCATTTTTCTCGATCTGAAAAAAGCGTTCGACACTGTCTCTGTCTCGACACCCTTCTGGCTAAGTTAGATCGCATAGGAATTCGTGGAAATACACTAAACATTTTTAGGGACTATCTCTCTGAGCGTATGCCATGCACTATGATCGAGTGCCTCGTGAGTAATGATGCGGCAATCACTTGTGGAGTCACACATACAGTACATAAATGACTTACGTAACCTTAGCATTCCCAATACCAATATTTACACCTACGCCGACTAAACTCATGGTCTGAAACATGCGCCAGCGCCGAATTAGCACTCGCCACAGTTTCTTCCTGGCTCAATTCTAACAAACTGACCTTAAATATGAATTAAACCAACTTTATGTCCTTCGGCACCAAAGTAAATCACTTAACACCAACAAACGACTTAATAATAAAAAATCATACGTGTCATGGATCTACCGCTACGTCTAACTGCTCCTGTCCTTCAATAACCAGAACTAAACTCATGAAATATCTTGGCATTCTGGTCGATGAAACTATCGTGGTCCGCCCATATAAATCACCTAACTTCCAGAGTTAGAAAACTAATGCCCGTATTTAAAAAAATAAGATATTGCGCGGATTTCAAAACCGCCAAATTAGTTTACTTCACTGTTTGTCAGTCCATTGTCAAGTACGGTTTGTGTGTATGGGGTGGATCTCCTAAGTCAGTTTTGATTAAGCTTGAGAGAGCCCAAAGATCAGCACTTAAGGTCTTAACTTCGAAACCTAGAAGATATCCTACCTCACAGCTCTATTCAGAATGCCAGGTATTATCAGTACGTCGACTTTATTTATTAATTATGATAATGCGTTTACATGAGACCATCCTGGTAAATATACTTTCCTAAGTAGCTCTCGGCGAACATCAAACCTATTGCGCTTGGAAAAGCACAATACAACTCTAGCCAAGAGACAATTTAGAATTATGGGAATGCATATCTACAACATAGCTCATAAAAAAGTAAACATCTATCGATGTAATAAATACAACTGCAAAACAATCACTCAATGGTTGCTTAAAATGGCATGAGGAAGCTGAGCTCATTGTCAGTTGTGTATTTTTGATAGGAGTGTTGTACAACACACACAAATCATTCATACTTTGACTTTCTTGTTCCACCATACCTTCCTTCCATTCTTGTTTAACCATTATAAACATTACCTATTTATGTTCATACAGAAATTAAGTGTATAACCGGAGTTCACTCCTTGACCTCCATATTACAAGTATTCTACTTAGTTTGAAGGTCAAGAGTTCTAAACAATGATTATCTGTATTTTTGTGCCAACAAAGTTTTTATATAATTTTATATTTATATGACTCGCACTGGGTACGTATAATTCTAGAATCCTCGCGGACTTTACTAACATGAAATATAGAACTCTTTTTCAGATAGTCACACAAATATTTCTCACGTGTGGTCGTATCGAGCAAACTCCATACGAAACCTGCAAAATGCGGCGCGCTGGAGCTGCTAAGTTTAATTAGATTCAGTCTTATCATGTCCAAATTATAACTGTTGTCTCCATCATCATAGTGCTAGCTTCAACACACCTTAATTCCGTATGTTACCTTTAGGAGTGCAATATTAAAAAGTAAGGGTATGAGAATAACCTGGCAGAAACTCGTAGCACTATTTTTATCTTCACAGAACTATAAAACGAACGAAATACGGCAAGACCTCATCTTTAATTCTCTTAAACACAACTTTATCTTCTATTTACTCGAAGTATAATATCGAGTAAATAAAAGATAAAGTTGATATTTAATTTTAAACATTTCGAGGAGACATTATAGTTACTCAGAAACAGCTTTGACGGACTAACTCGTCAATAACTTTCATCTCGCTAATGCAACTAAATCATTGTGTCCATTTGCCGTAGTTTTACAGAAATATTAACATTTATACTGTTTACTAAGTCCCATATGAACCTCACTTTTTAAGTTTATTCCGCTTACAAATGAATAAGTATAATTTATACGAGTTCCTAGTATTGGGGCTGACAAGACTGAAATAAAATAAACTAGCGCTGGCTTACCGAAATATTGATTTTATATAACGCTTCTTTGATAGATTTCTAAGAAATATTGGACAGGTAAAATACTAGGATTCAGACATCCGCTTTCATCCATATTGATGTACCGGTAAGTGTAGAGCGATCATACAACTACTTTTTATATCAACTCTTTTGTCTGTAACGAAAATGATACATTTGAAATATGAGTTTATGAAACTAAACAACTTCACAAACCATCACCACCATTTCAATTCTGAAATAGTCCCATAAAATGTGTTGTCCCGTAAGTATCAAAGTTACGTATCTCAGGGTAGCCGCGGAATTAGATCGTAGTTTTTTTATGTGTGATATGTCATACCTGTAGTTATATTTTAAAGGAAGTTGCAGCTGCTAATAGGGAAGCACAAAGCAGAAAAAAAATTAAATCGAAAAACATGAAATTGCTATTTTCTCGGAACTGATACATTTTAGCAAATCCAGAAAGAGCTCGTTATTATTGCTAACTAGAGGACGCCAGCAGCTACGCCTGCAATTTTTTCAAATTTACCCGTTTTGGCCGATGCCGTGGGAATTTCGGGAAATCCCTTCTTAGTGCACCCGTACGGTCCCAAAGGAACATACATGCCGAATTTCAGCTTCCTGCGCCCAATAGTTTCGGCTGTAGCGTGTCTGTCAGTCAGTCAGTAACGCAAGGATTTTATAAATTAAGATACTGAATGTATCGAATCACAAAAACATTCCATTTAAATATCAACAGTTTCTTTTTTTTTAAATGCATTTCTTATTTTTTGGAAATACGGGACATCAAACTTCAAATTGAGTTTTCTCCTAAACTATACGCGTGAGCTTGACAGGAGTTTACTCTTATATTTGTAATAAGAAGCTGTATCTGGTTTCGATTTCAAAGTAAGGATGTCCGATTTTTGGGTAAAAAAACACACTGTACGGCGGGGTGCATCAGAGGGGGATAAAATCCAACGTGCAAGTAACAAACAACAAGCAATATATAAATTGTACCTAAGTATCTAAGTATAGATTTCTAAATCTTACTACAGCAATATATTTTGCTTCATACATGCCCTTAATACATTCAGGTTTCGTCACGATGTTTTCCTTTACCGATTAGCAAGCGATAATTAACAATTAAATACGCACTCCGAAGTCATTGGTGCGTGCCGTTGCGCGTTGATTCGAACCAGAGACCCTCTGCATAGCAGTCTTTCGGTCTCTCCACTCAGCTATCGCTGCTTACTTTGCCGAATTTACCTTAATTAAAAAAAAATAAAGAATGTTTGCCAACGAAGATGAGTGTAATGTTACTTAGCTAATTAAAATGAACTTTCTGTGTATAATTTGATTCAAAGAGAGTGTTGTTTTCTGTTTTACCATTTTACTTCAGACGTTGAAATAGTTAACAGCTTCTGTAGTAGTGACGATGAAGTTTTGGTCGGAATACTATGACTCTATAAAAAAATAAAATTTGTTTCGTTAATATTGGCACCACTAACAAGTAGTATAGAAATAGACAGTATCACACTTGTCTAAGCGTCCGGTCGCCAGAATTGACTGCACCAGTAACAGACGCATGGCATGGCCGCTTCGCCACCTAATACTCGAACACTCGTACAACACTGTGCGATACGCCTCAAATTGTAGTTTGGAGTCTGGGTGATTGAGTCGTTGTAAAATCTTTTACGGCACAGGATTTATTACCAGAGCAAAAATGAAAAAAAAGAATAAAAAAGAGTTCTTAAGTTTTTTCCTATCAGAAATCAATAATGGACGTCAGTATTAACTCAGAACGATTACTTTGATATATACTTATTTAATGTTTACCTGCAGGGACCAGTAAAAAGTTCACTAACTATAAAATATCACTATCTCATAGTATGTTCCAAAACTTAATTTTTTTGGCAAGATTATTATACCACCATTTGGTTGTAATAATAAAATTATGTCGTTCCCCCACTACGGTTTCTTAATGTTTGCCCTAATGTAAAATAGTCTCTGTAGCAGTAGTAGCAGTACCAAGTCAGGCAATGGCCCAGACAGACTACAATAAATCTATATTTTATTGCCTAGTGAATGCTTAAAACGTGGCACAGCAAATAAATCTATGAGTAAACCGCCATAAAATTGTTTCTCCCGATGGTCTGCTATGTTACTATACTACATATAATGAAATACCTCAAATGAAATATAAATTTATACTAAGAAAATGTATACGATCGATTTCTACTTCCTCGGTATACAGTCGAGCGCAATTCCGCCTAGGTATGTTCTTTAAAAGTGCAAACCATCGGGGGAGGCAGAACTTTACAGCAGCTTGCTTATAATGCATTTCTGCTAACTCGATTACCAAAAACTATACGTACCTACGTCAGTAATATAACATTAGGATATTACCATGTACGATCTCCGGCTCATGAGAATTGCCAATGGTTCAAAATCTTGGGAACAATTCCAAAATTGCAATACAAATACAGAGCAGATTAGGTACTTAACTCTCTTGTTCTTACCACATTTACATTTCACCGAGTGGCATCCTTTATGAATGCAAGAATTGCTGACAGAGAAGAAACCTGAAATATTCAAGCACCGCTCTCTACAATGGCGCGCAACCGCTTTTATTTAATAATGAAATGAAACAAGTGTAGTACTGCTTCAACTAAAGAGGGCAACCAACTACGCTGGTTAGAAACGCCCTCTCTGCTACAACCCGATGGTTGGTATTATTTAGTATTAATTTTAATCAGATTCGCTCCACATACATAAGTAGATATCTGTTAAGTAAGTGAAATTAATTAGGAAGACAGTTTTATTTCAAAACTGCTTGATATATGGAGCTTGTTTGTGACGATCGCAATATTTAGGTAGGTACCTAATATCTGCCAACCAACTGCAGTCTCATTCAAGAGAAAAGTGCAGGACACGTGACGGGTGCTGGGGACACCAGACGTGACATTTGTCATCGCATACCCTCATCTTCTGAAGCTAGAAATATAAAAGTTGGTCAGTGGATTCCTTTTTAAGGTGAGCACCTTAGCACCCACTAAAGAAACATCCACCCCAAGAGGGTAAAATAGAAATCCTCTGATATTGCAGCTAGCTAGCTGAAAATGAGGGCAATAGCTACAACATTATATTTTGTTGTTGGCAAAAATAACATAAAGATGTATTTTTCTGCATTTTGATTGTTTACGACACTTATAGAAATCTAATTTATTAAACTTAAATAAATGACTTTCTTTGAAAAAAACCGAAACAAAATCAGAGTTTAACTTTTTTCGTGTCATTTCATTCTCTTTCATTTAATGTTGGAACTGTAACATAACTATCTGGTCCTCTTTCGGGGCAGCAGATGTAAATCTATCTGTAAATGTCTATCAAGTACTTCATATCAGAACTCGTATTTTACACCGGCTCTAACTAACTACGACATTTAGTGCACTGGTTACTACTACTTTAACTTTCGATATTTGAAATCGTTCAGTCCTCCACTAACAGCGTTTTATGTGGTCTAAGCAAAACAAAAGTAAAGATAAACATCTAATCTATTGCATAACTTTAATGCAACCGATTTTACTATGCGTTATTTTTTGCTTCTGGATAATTAACAGTTCAAATTAGATTTTTAGGTTTAAATCACTTCATCATCATCCTAGCGCTGTCCCGGTTGCGCTCCAAAACCCACGCCTTGGAGCCCGGGGTCCGTTATTGTTGTTTAAATCACTTATCGTATTTTAAATCAAATTATGGTCTATAAGTGTAAAATTGCAATAATACTTTTTAAAGTCATCAGTGACGCCCCGGTGTGGGGCTTACATTTCTGGTGGATTTTGAAATTTAGTGTCCACCTCAGTGGCTCCTGATTTCATTTCGATGGCAGAATATAGCGCACTATATTAAATGCTAGTAGATCTTATCTCCTATGTTTCGTAAATAAACATATTTTATTAAAATAAATTAAACACGAAATGACGAAACATGGTTTTATTAACGTAGCATTAAATGTTTGCCTAAGCAATGCCCAAAACAATGTCATGAAGGAAAATCTATACTTAACAGTTTAAATTCAACAATATGAAAGCATAAGTGACTTTTTTGAAATGAACCTACCTATAAAATATATTTTAAAACTAGTTGCTAGCCGCGGTTACCACCTTTCTCGGCGTTGCTCTTTAGTTTAGACAGAAAATATCATACGAAAAGACAGTGGGCTTATTCCGACCCGGTCATGAACATTGACGAACTTGGTATAAAATGAAAGGGCATGAATGCTTTTACCAGTACATACGAGATTTTTTTTGGAATCTATGGGAGGACAAAGTTTGAACTAGAAATATATTTATACAAAAATTAAAAATCTAATACTCTATTTAAGTAATATAAATTGTCGTTCTATTAAAAATAGCTACAAAACGGGTTCTGTCGAGTGCATGCATGTGCTTGCCGAGTGATCATTTATGCCATTAGATGGAAACAATCCAGATTTTTAGAGATTTCTCACAGTTGACATACGAAGAACTGATATTTTTCACATCGGGAAGCTATCATATAAGATTGGACAAGTCCTACTGCCATGAGCATATGAGACCAAAATGGCGTTTACATGATAGAATTCTATCGGCACCAAGATTTTATAATCAATAAAATATTGATAAGAGGACGAATTCAGTCGCGACATGCCAGAGCGCGACAGTACTAAAAATATATTTTAATAAACCCGGCGAGAAAAGGAAGACAAACTGTTGAAAATTGTTACTGCTCATGTATACATGGCCTCCGTACCATAGGCAGTTGCGCACATATTGTCAGTATCATTTATTTTTTATCCTCGGCTAGGCCAACAAGAAATCGAAACCTCTGCGGTATTTTTAGATGAAATCACAATAGACATTGAATACGCCGAATAAATAATGTTAAAATATGAATTATTATTATTTTTATTAATTGCCACATCTCACAAGTAAGCCACCCTTACCATGATTAACTAGAGATATTACCGATATATACTCACAATTTCATGTCTGTCCGCCGTGGGTTTTTCTCCCATACTATTTGCCCAATGTCCTTTTAGGGATGAACTACTTTCGGGCTGGCACCTACAATCCCATCCCTATATTTCAAAGGTGTTTATGCTCCAGAGCCAGCGATAGCTTAGTGGAGATACCTACAGACAGCCCTGCAGATGGTATCGGGTTTGAATCCACGGCGCGCACCACTGACTTTTCGGTGTTATTGGGTATTTAATTGTAAATTATCGCTTGTCGTGGGCCTCAGCTGTCATAAAGGTAAGGTTGACAGTCGTTTTAGGAAGTCAGTAGCTACCAACCTCTGATAAAACTGACACTAGTATGTAGTTGTACGTATGTACAGATGGTATACGGGTAGATAGAGATGGCACTTTTATCAATCAATTCTGATCTATATTCACATGTTCAACATATAGTTTATACATATACATACAATATATATATAAAGCTAAATAATTACATTCATCATGTCAGCCTAGAGACGTCCACTGCTGGACATAGGCCTCCCCCAATGTTCTCCACACAGACCGATCTTGAGCCGCCCGCATCCAACCGCTTCCCGCGATCTTAACCGGGGGCCAATTCTGCTATTTTTATATGACATTGATATTATATTTTGAATGGATTTAAAAGCGGTTTTCTGATACCCTAATGTCATTATCGTATAATTTAAAATAAACAGTTCGGCGTTGACACATACGATCTCGTTACAATTTCATTCAAATATGAAATAATTTATAGTCCGTGCCACGAGAACATAGACTTTTTGTAAACAAAAAATTTCTACTAAGTGACTTAGCGATAGTTCTGTCAAAAACAAATAATGTCAAATCCAATGAGCGCAACGGTACTGTATTATATAATAGATACCTGTCATTGGAAACTAATATGTCAATGGATCGGGTTTTTATCGATGTTATGCGCTGTCAACAGGATCTTTTAATGTTTTGAGGTACTGACGCGGACGCCTAGAATGTCAACATTTGGAGTTAGTTCATTGAAATGTTACATTCTTGGGTTTAACATGCATTTATCAGAGGACAAAATTGAATTTTTTTGATGTCAAGAAGGGGTAAATGTAAAGTTAAATACAAGTTTATAGGATCGCAACGCTCCTCCCGCTGCCGGCATCTCGAAAAAGTGGGGGCAGAATAGCAGATGGCAAACTATTAGTCGCACAGAACATTATTTATACTTAGGTACTTAAAAAAGAAATTGCGTTTTCAGACTACCGTAACTTATAATGGCTTTTGTTTAAGTTCATTCTGGCGATTTCATTCACAAACAACGTAAAATCTCCATGCCTAGAATTTTTTATGCAATGTACAAGCTAGTTATTTGTAATATTATTCATTGTTGGTAAATAATTTAATATTTTAGGATAGGTAGGTTACTTTGAGCAAATGATTTAATGCCTATGATTTAAAAAAAATCATGTCAATAATAGAGTAACTAATTTTCCTTTATTTACAGAATAAATTTTGTGTAAAAGGACAAAAATGTCGGCTTTATGAACATTCTACCATTCAAACACAAAATCAAATATTTTTATTTCAGTAAAATTAAACAATATAAATTAAAGAACATAGTGGCATAATTTGGCATTGAAAAAAAAAGACTGTTCAAACGGTATAAAATCTAAAACACAACTGTTTGAAAAAAGGTTGTGAAGCCCTGAATGTTTGTTTACAAAAAGTCTATCTTCTCGTGGCACCAACTATAGAAGAATACGCTTTTTGTGACGTAATTATGACACTGACATCATATCGAAACTATATTCATTTAGTAGAATTGGGCCCCCAGATTGTCGGTCCACCTTGCGGGAGGCCTACCCCTGCTGCGTCGTCCGGTATGTGGTCGCCACTCCAGAAAACGCCTGCCCCAGTGGCCATCGGTTCTTCGCTTTATGTGCCCTGCCCATTGCCACTTCAGCCTGGCTATTCGGAGAGCTATGTCGGTTACTTTAGTTCTCCTGCGGATCTCCTAATTGCTGTTCGATCTCGCAGGGAAACTCCGAGCATAGTTCTCTCCATCGCCCTCTGAGTGATCCTGAGCTTTCGGATAAGGCCCATAGTTAGCGACCACGACTCAGCGCCTTAGATCATCACTGGCAACGCACAATGGTCAAAGACTTTCGTCTTGAGACACTGTGGGATATTGGACGTGAAGAGATGCCGTAACTTCCCGAACGCCGCCTAACCGAGTTGGGATAATTACATTACAGCGTACGTAAACTACCAACCAAATAGTTGCCGTTGCTTAGACATTCACTAACATATATTAGCAATTTGGCAGAGTCCGTTTATGATTATTACCGCACGATCGTTCGGCCAATAGCTTCGGCTCCAAACAAATCGGATAGGGCGTCACACCGGTGGCCCGGTGTTGCTACAATCCGTTAGTTAATGAAATGCCAGCGGCAGTGACGTCACTTGATGACACCGCGTCGACAAATCATCCCGCAAGTACTACACACGTATATAGCTTGATGACTTGTATCCGTTGTTTTGGAGCTGAGGACTGACGGTGTTCCGTGGAGCTTGGTGAACTTCTGGAAGAGGTTTCTCTATGGGTATTTTTTAGTCACGGCCTTCTGAAATGCCAATAAAGCTAACTTAACTTCTTTTTACAGTTGTAGTTTTTCAGTGTTTCATGTTTTTCTTTTCGGATACATAGCACAAAGGCTAGTGCTGACCAATGCCCGAGGCGACACTTTAACAAAGGCTAACATAGTCAGTTTTACCATTAATGCAATAACTGAGTATGGCGTACCGCGTAATGCACATCAAACAACAATCACCTTACAAGTACTAGTAAATATCCTTGCAATGATAACCGATATTAAATGACACGTGCTCAGCGACGCACACTGCCATCGAACTAGTCGAACCCGAATCGGGAAGCAATAAATACAAGTGGGGAAGGCTCAAGTTGGCGCACTGCCGTCTAGCACCACGATGCGACAGACTCACGCCAATTGACAACTTGCAGAATATACTCTGTCCTCTCTGTCTGAAACGTATACTAGTTATTGAAAAAAATTTACGCAAAGTTAAGAAAACTTTTAATTAAAACAACGGTGCAGTTTCATTGCGTGAGTATTATTTATCAAGTTATTATTACATGGAAGAAATGTAACGACATTTAAAACTGGGCAGCTGAGGATACAATTTTTTTGTGTCTGGAGACAAGGATTTTGTCTGAACGCTTCGTAGACCGGCGCCATGAAAACTCTTTGAAAACTTTCGTACAATCTTACACATGTAAGATTGTACGTATTTGTATTGTCTCAGACACAATTTTGTGTAAATACGATTCAAGAATCTTATTTAACTATGTGGTTCTTTACTGGCTACTACTATAGATAGCATAAATGTGGATAATTTGTTACTTTTAAGTTATTGATAACTCGGGATCGTTTATCGATTTTGGTGAAATCTTTTGAGTTTATTTGATACCACGCAGTCTAAAAACGTCAAGTCTTATCTGTCAAATTTTGCGCAACCACCATAAAGCTGATTTTCCACCAGAGTGGCGAGACGAGGCGAGGCGAGGAGAGAATTGAAATTTGTATGGCAAATTTTCGGGTTAGGGTACAACTCGCCCGGTCGAAAACTCGCCCACAGGCGAGTTGTCCTATTTGTAAAAATGTTGGGGCCGCACTCGCCCGAACGTATTTTTATGACTGGGCCAGTTGTACCCCTCAAAAATAACTAGGTGTCAAGTGGCCCACTGATGTACATTCTTATATAGATCTGATCGATCCGTAATTTTTCGTTGTTCCAAATCGTCAGGAGTAAAAAAAACTAGTTCTTTTCACGAATTCTGTACTATACTCCTAGTATGTAAAACATGTAGATATATGTTGCAGTTAAAACTCTTAACCAGTCAAAAGTACTATTGACTAGCAAAATCAGTCAAAAGTACTTTTGACCGTATGCTTAAGTCAATAATACTTTTGAGTAAAGTGACAATTAAAAGTACTTTTGCCCAATTTAGCTGGTCAAAAGTAGTTTTGACTAACCTACCCACTTATTATGAAAAGTTCTGTCGCCCAATAAGCTAAGTAGACGGAGCCCTGCTTCGCAGGGCTCCTATTTTCAAGTGCAGGGTCACAAGAGAACCTTATATAACCGTGAAAAAAGTTCTCGTCCACCCCGAATTCTTAGTTATGTGTAGGTTCTTACCTATTAGGTATTATGAAAAGTTCTGGTTCACCCCGGATACTTAGTTATGTGTAGGTATTTACTACATACATAGTTTTCGACCGGGCGAGTTGTACCCTAACCCGAAAATGGATTAGGGTACAACTCGCCCGGTCGTAAAGTCGCCCACAGGCGAGTTGTCCTATTTGTAAAAATGTTAGGGCCGCACTCGCCCGAACGTATTTTTATGACTCGGCCAGTTGTACCCCTCAAAAATAACTAGGTGTCAAGTGGCCCACTGATGTACATTCTAATATAGATCTGATCGATCCGTAATTTTTCGTTGTTCCAAATCGTCAGGAGTAAAAAAGATCAAGTTTTTTTCACAAATTCTATACTATACTCCTAGTATGTAAAACATGTAGATATATGTTGCAGTTAAAACTCTTAACCAGTCAAAAGTACTATTGACTAGCAAAATCAGTCAAAAGTACTTTTGACCGTATGCTTAAGTCAATAATACTTTTGAGTAAAATAACAATTAAAAGTACTTTTGCCCAATTTAGCTGGTCAAAAGTAGTTTTGACTAACCTACCCACTTATTATGAAAAGTTCTGTCGCCCAATAAGCTAAGTAGACGGAGCCCTGCTTCGCAGGGCTCCTATTTTTGAGTGCGGGTTCACAAGAGAACCTAATATAACCTATTTAGTAAGTACCTACACATAACTAAGTATCCGGGGCGGACCAGAATAGGTAAGAACCTACACATAACTAAGTATCCGGGGTGGACGAGAACTTTTTTCACGGTTATATAAGGTTCTCTTGTGACCCTGCACTTGAAAATAGGAGCCCTGCGAAGCAGGGCTCCGTCTACTTAGCTTATTGGGCGACAGAACTTTTCATAATAAGTGAGTAGGCCCCCTTCCCCCCGGACCTCGACAACGAGTGAACGTGTCCACAAAGTCTACGCAATTCTGTGAAATTAATTAATAACGTTATTAAATTCATAAATTCCAGTGATAAAATAGGACGACATAAGCATTGAAGAGGTCATACTTTACTGGCGCGAACGTAAAGGCTACAGCTGTGTGCAACGTTATCTCACACACGGAAGAAGGTCCACCCTTCTCTACACAACTTCAAAAGGGTGAGAGAGACAAAATCTTAAACTTAATCTCTGTACTCTTTTAACAAAAAGTACCAGGCTAACAGATCTACAAGGAGCTTACACTACAACAATAACCAAAATACTATTTGAGACAACTTCACATCTGCTCATGTGGCGCAGTGGAATGCCTAACGGATACACCGTTGAGTGATTCGGGATCGAGTCTGCGGCTCCAGTGGAAGCTTTTTGGACTTTTTTTTTTTACTTTTTGTTATTATTATATTATCAAAGTAAATTTCCTACAGCATAATTTCGAAAAATATTATACTAATACGTTTTAATAATTTAAAAATGGCTCAATCCTCCAATGTACTGTCAATCCCGCCGGATTCGGACACCGGTTCAGAAAAAATGTTATCAGATGATCCTGGAAACTCAAATATCTCTAGAAGACCGAAACGTAAGCACGGAGACGTCGCCAATACCGAACTGAAAGAACTTCTCTGCGAGATTCAGAGGAAGCAAGAGGGAGAATTTTTTACATTAAAGCAGGATATGAATATTATAAAGCAACAAAATAAAGAGACTCAAAACACTTTAGAATTCTTATCAGATATGTACGATTCTTTACTAAAGAAATTGGAATCTGTCGAAAAAGAAAACGCGGAACAGAAACATCGCATACAAAGTCTGGAGTCAAAAGTAGACCAATTAGAACGAACCCTAAAATCTACATCGCTGGAGATTCGCAACATCCCTATAACCCGACCTGAAACCAAAACTAACTTAAGAGATCATGTCTTGCGTTTGGGTGAAGTTGTCAACCAACCGATACAACAAAACGAAATTCGGGATATTTTCCGTATAAAAACCAAGACTGAACCAGGGCCGGTTGTAGTCGAATTTAACTCGTCAACTTGTAAGGAAGAGCTTATTAAATCCGTGATTAATTATAATAAGAATAAGGTAAAGGAACAGAAGATTAACACAACACATTTCAATATACCCGGCAAGGTAACACCGGTATTTGTCACGGATAACTTGACAACTAAAACCAGACGGTTATAATTCATGGCTAGAGAATTTGTAAAGTCCAACGATTATACAAACTGCTGGACTGCGTATGGCAAAGTTTACATACGGCAGAAGGATGATGCACCCGCCATTCGTATCGACAGTGAAGACGACCTTAATAAATTACGTAAAAGCAAATGACTATTTTCGGTGATAGATTTAACAGCTTACTTCATTTCTTTCAAGTGTAAAAATTATGATTTTATTTTAATACTGCTCTTATTGCTAGTAAATTTACATACACAAAATTTGTATTGCATGCTTAGATATTATTTAGGTTATAAAACACACTCTACCACAAATACATTCATAAAATACAATACACACATGTATATTAATACAATACAATACACACATGTCTCAACAGCGCAACTTGTACAGAAGCGTCAACTTTTACAAAAAATATCGGCAAGTAATAACTTTATATACAATTCTCAGATGTTAACAGTTTGCTAAATCAATTGGATAATTACAATGCAAGTGAATCAATAATATGTGAGCCGGATCAATGTGCAAAATTACTTAAAGACCCACAATCTTACGTCAGAATTCTGCACCAAAACATTAGAAGCTTAAATAAAAATTATGACAACTTATGTATCCTACTGAAACAACTGGGTTTAGACTGCAATATTATAATACTTTCAGAATGTTGGATGTCTTGTGTTGCCAAATTGCCTACTCTGACTGGTTATTATGCATACAGTAGTTCAAAGCACTATAACCAGAATGATGGAGTTGTCTTATTCATTAACAAATCAATAAATCATAATATTGAAGAGCCCACATTCGTGGAGGCTAACTGTCTTTTGATTAAATTTGGAAAAGATACAGTTATTATTTCAATTTACAGACCACATTGCTTCAAAAATATTGAGAACTTTATAAATTCCTTAAACAATATCTTGCTAGAACTATCCTCCTTCAGAAATATTTTTATAATAGGTGATATTAATATAAATATTTCAGAAAGCAGCTCTAATTCATCACGCTATCTAGAACTATTATCGTTCCACGGATTAATGCCGGCCTATGACTATGCAACTAGAGGTAATAGCTGTATCGACCACATCATTTTAAAAACAAATCTCCCTTCCTTAACATTTGTTATAAATTCAACTGTAACTGATCACGGAGCAACTTTGTTTTGCCTTCAGAATAAACGGTACATTGTAAAAAACAATAGAACTATTGATAAAACAGATTTTGACAAAGTCATTTCAGAATGTAAAACTACTGATTTTGATCAATTATTATGTGGCCGTGACCCGAATTCAGCAACTTCTGTCCTCGTAGAATATTTATAAAATTTAATAATAATTAATACTATAAAATTAAAAATACCACGTAACAAAGTTATTTTAAAACCATGGATCACTGTTGGTTTACTTAGATGCGTTCGAAATAGAGATCGAATGCACCATAGATTAAAAACGGACAAAACTAATCAAATACTCGCTAAAACTAATAAAAGATACAGAAATTTCTGTAACTCAGTACTTAAAAAATGTAAAATAGCATATGAAAGGCGGGAACTGGAAATGGCAAATAACAACTCTAAGAAACTCTGGCACAGTATTAAAAATATAACGAATTCACATAAAACCAAACAGTCTAACCATGAACTGCTAACTATTAAAGGAACATCAACTGACTCTATTAATACGGTTAATAATTTCTTCGCAAATATAGGTGCAAATCTAGCAAAAAATATACCCATCTTGCCTAATATGTATCATACAAATAAGTACAGTACGTCAAGCTCGTCTTTTGTACTTATGGAAACGGATTGTGATGAGGTTGGCGACATCATCTCTACCCTAAAGATTGATAGTGGTCCCGGATGGGATGGTATCTCCAACAAATTTCTTAAACTAGCTAAGGAATATATAGTAGCGCCTATAACGGAACTTTTTAACAGGTGCTTAAAGAACGGTGTGTTTCCCGATGCCCTCAAGCAATCGATAGTAGTGCCCATTCACAAAACTGGGAAAAGAGACTGTGTCAACAATTATCGCCCAATATCTATCCTCACTTCATTCTCGAAGATATTGGAGAAGATACTAAACAAGAGGCTCGTAAAATTTTTAGAATCCAAAAATTTACTATCGGACGCTCAATTCGGCTTTAGGCAAGGTAAATCGACAGACGATGCTGTGCACACATTATCTGAATTTATCGCTACTAAGCTAGATGACAAAAGAAAATGCTTAACAATATTTATAGACCTTGCAAAAGCGTTTGACACAGTCTCTGTTTCCAAGCTATTGTCGAAGCTTAAGAGCATCGGGATCAGAGATGCACAGCTGAACTTGTTTAACAGCTATCTTACAGGTCGAAGGCAGCGGGTGAGGATAGGGGACAAGTTGAGTGTTGAGGCTTCTGTTAATTTTGGAGTTCCGCAGGGCAGTGTTTTGGGGCCTACTCTGTTTCTGTGCTACATTAATGACCTGTGCAAATTACAACTACCAAACTGTAAGATTATTTCGTACGCCGATGACACCACCCTTACTTTCTATGGGGACTCGTGGCCTAGTGTATTTGCGTATGCCCAGGAAGGTCTAAACAGAGTATGTCATTGGTTAGCTACTAACTCACTTACTTTAAACTCTTCTAAGACACAGTATGTAACCTTTTCACCACGTAGTTCTGTTGCCTTCCCATACGAAATAATAGCTCATACATGTAACATTATGACCAATGTAAACTGTGACTGCCCGCGTATTGAGCATACCAAATCCACTAAGTACTTAGGTATAACAATAGATGAAAATCTTAGCTTCACAGAACATATTAATAGTGTCGCAAACAGAATTCTAAAACTAGCATATATTTTTAAACAACTTAGGCATGTAGCGGACTCCAAAGTTATGAGAACTGTTTATCTTGCACTCTGTCAATCTGTCCTCGCCTACTGTATTTCGGTCTGGGGTGGGGCAGCTAAGACTAACCTAATTGTACTAGAAAGAGCACAAAGACTTATTCTGAAAATAAGTCTCTTCAAGCCAAGATTGTTCCCAACTTCAGAACTTTATAGTCTGGCGGAAGTATTGTCGGTAAGACAGCTATACATTCTTGCTGTCGTTCTTAAACAGCACAAGTTACTGCAATACAACCCACACAATCCTGCGCTAATAAGACGTCGTTGCTTCCAGATAAGTAACACTGAATCAGTTAAATCTGCTTGCAGTGAAAGATATTTCTTTTTCCAAGGGGCACGTTTATACAATCTTGCCAATAAATTGCTCAATATATATCCTGATACAAGTAAGAAATGCAAAAGGAAGATCACAAACTGGCTTTTGACGCTAAGGTACGATGATATAGAAAAAATTATGAACAGACACAGAGACATTTAAATTCACTCACAGACCCAACCTACACACACACGCACACACACACACACACACACACACACACACACACACACACACACACACACACACACACACACACACATGCACACAAAATACACGTATACACAAACACATTTTCACATACCCATTTCCTCTCACAATGTATGTATATATATAATAGAATTGCACTATGTATCTGGGATAAGGAGGCCAGGAGTCCTGTAACACAAGTTCCTACTTAGTATAGGCTCCTGTCTCCCTAACGTAATTTTTGTAAAAACCTGATTCTACTACGTGTATTTGCTGGGAGAAATAAATAAATTTTATTATTATTTTATTATTATTATTATTATTGACTAGCAAAATCAGTCATAAGTACTTTTGACCGTTTGCTTAAGTCAATAATACTTTTGACTAAAATAACAATTAAAAGTACTTTTGCCCAATGGAGCTGGTTAAAAGTACTTTTGACTAACCTACCTACTTATTATGAAAAGTTCTGTCGCCCAATAAGCTAAGTAGACGGAGCCCAGCTACGCAGGGCTCCTATTTTTGAGTGCGGGGTCACAAGAGAACCTATTAAGTAAATACCTACACATAACTAAGTATCCGGGGCGAACCAGAACTTTTCATAATACCTAATAGGTAAGAACCTACACATAACTAAGTATCCGGGGTGGACGAGAACTTTTTTCACGGTTATATAAGGTTCTCTTGTGACCCTGCACTTGAAAATAGGAGCCCTGCGAAGCAGGGCTCCGTCTACTTAGCTTATTGGGCGACAGAACTTTTCATAATAAGTGGGTAGGTTAGTCAAATCTACTTTTGACCAGCTAAATTGGGCAAAAGTACTTTTAATATTCATTTTACTCAAAAGTATTATTGACTTAAGCATACGGTCAAAAGTACTTTTGACAGATTTTGCTAGTCAATAGTACTTTTGACTGGTTAAGAGTTTTAACTGCAACATATATCTACATGTTTTACATACTAGGAGTATAGTATAGAATTTGTGAAAAAAAACTAGATCTTTTTTACTCCTGACGATTTGGAACAACGAAAAATTACGCATCTATCAGATCTATATTAGAATGGACATCAGTGGGCCACTTGACACCTATTTATTTTTGAGGGGTACAACTGGCCCAGTCATAAAAATACGTTCGGGCGAGTGCGGCCCCAACATTTTTTCAAACAGGACAACTCACCTGCGGGCGAGTTTTCGACCGGGCGAGTTGGGCTTAATGTACAACCTTATATAACCGTGAAAAAAGTTCTCGTCCACCCCGGATACTTAGTTATGTGTAGGTTCTTACCTATTAGGTATTATGAAAAGTTCTGGTCCGCCCCGGATACTTAGTTATGTGTAGGTACTTACTTAATAGGTTATATTAGGTTCTCTTGTGAACCCGCATTCAAAAATAGGAGCCCTGCGAAGCAGGGCTCCGTCTACTTAGCTTATTGGGTGACAGAACTTTTCATAATAAGTGGGTAGGTTAGTCAAAACTACTTTTGACCAGCTAAATTAGGCAAAAGTACTTTTAATTGTTATTTTACTCAAAAGTATTATTGACTTAAGCATACGGTCAAAAGTACTTTTGACTGATTTTGCTAGTCAATAGTACTTTTGACTGGTTAAGAGTTTTAACTGCAACATATATCTACATGTTTTACATACTAGGAGTATAGTATAGAATTTGTGAAAAAAACTAGATCTTTTTTACTCCTGACGATTTGGAACAACGAAAAATTACGCATCTATCAGATCTATATTAGAATGTACATCAGTGGGCCACTTGACGCCTAGTTATTTTTGAGGGGTACAACTGGACTAGTCATAAAAATACGTTCGGGCGAGTGCGGCCCCAACAGTTTTTCAAACAGGACAACTCGCCTGTGGGCGAGTTTACGACCGGGCGAGTTGTACCCTAACCCAAATTTTCAATTCTCTCCCAGCGCGTCTTTGGTGGAAACAGTGTGGAGTGGCGAGAATATGCGAGGCGTGAATTGAAATATTTGTTTGTGTAAAAATGAACCGTATTGCTTCCGACATAGAGTATAAATTAACTTTGCAACAGAAACACGCTTCTCGCGATAGAAATTGCGTGTGTATTGCAAAACGAACTCAAACAGCACTGTACCTATATCTTTATCTACTGAAGCCTACGGGCCGCGCGGCGGTCACGCGCGAGCTCGCGATGGCAATTTTTAGTGGAAAAGGGTCAGTGCGATTTCAATTCTCTTCTCGCCTAGTCTCGTCTCGCCACTCTGGTGGAAAATCACCTTTATACAGTAATTACGCATTAAGTATGAAATTACGAATCTTCTCAGGTATTAAAGTACCTAGCTACTTAACGCCATTTTACTATAATACAATTAATACTGAAAAAAGGAAAATATAATGAAAAGTGTATATTAGCAAAATTAGGTAGAATTGGCTCTTCAATATTGAATTAATATCATAAAGATGTAATGTAGTAACCTATGTTCTACTTCTACGACAACTTGTCCCATTAGTGGAACAAGTAACCCCAAAGGGACATACGGACGTGTTACCTACAATGCTACTTTGAGGTTATCATATACTCGTTATCGCAATTTTTGTAACTCACTCCTTAGAAAATTAAAGACCTGTTATGAAAAAGAAGAGTTTGCAAAAGCTAAGCACAGCATTAAGGCAACATGGGATACCATAAAAAAGTCTCCGATATTCAGAAATGTAAGACCTTCCCTCTCGAACTTCTTAATCTAACAAATAGTCCTAAATCATCTTTAAACCTTACAAATACCTTCTTTGCTAGTATAGGCGATGAAATGGCATCCAATATCACTAAACCACTTTCTCCGAATACCTACTGTAGACGCAGTACTTCTCCCTCGCAGAAATACAACTCGATGGTCCTCTTGGAAACCACAGAGGAGGAAATAAATTCCATCATCATGAATCTGAAGTCAGATTGCTCTCCAGGCTGGGATGGTATATCCGCCAAAGTCATCAAATCCGCAAAACATGTTTTGGTCCCAATTGTAACGCACATCTGCAATCTGTCCATAACTACCGGAATTTTCCCAAGAGCCTTTAAGAAAGCCCTAGTCCATCCGATTCATAAAGCTGGCGACAAAAGAGACATGAATAACTACCGACCTATATCTGTTCTACCAGTTCTATGTAAGATCTTAGAACGACTATTAAATAAAAACTTAGTCAGTTTTTTAAAACACAATAGCATTTTAGCGAGCAACCAGTACGGTTTTAGGTCTGGACTAAGTTCTGAAGACGCAGTGATGGCTTTTGTTGATCAGGCAGTTAGAGTTTTGGATGGGAAAAGGAAATGCCTTGGCATCTTCCTTGACCTATCCAAAGCCTTTGACACCGTATATACGCCAGTTCTTTTGAATAAATGCGAAAACATTGGAATAAGAGGCAAACCTCTTAATATATTAAAAAGTTATTTGACTGACCGAACTCAGGTGGTGAAAGTCAATAATTACGAAAGCGACCCTACTCCTATTAACTACGGTGTACCTCAAGGGAGTATCTTGGGACCTACCCTCTTCCTTATTTATATAAATGGATTATGCAAAATGGCCATTCCCTACTGTAATATATTTACCTATGCAGACGACACCGCACTCTTGATTAGTGGAGACAACTGGCAAGCAGTCTCAACTAATGCAGAAGCAGCTATGAGGTATATTATGGTCTGGCTGGCAGATAATCTACTTACTCTTAATTTGCAAAAGACATATTATTTAGCTTTTGGCATTAGATCCAATCTTTGTCCACCGAAATCATTGAAGCTTAAAGCCCATGTTCGCACCTGTATCGACCACAACATCTGTGGATGTATCTCAATCGATAGGACAAATTCTATCAAATATCTAGGTGTACAGATTGATGAGCATCTCAATTGGCATGCACAAATTAACTCCATATCAGCCCGTGTAAGGAAACTAATGCCAATATTCAAAAAACTTAGGCAATCGGCAGACCGCGAGACTGTTATGCTGGTTTACACTGCACTGTGTCAATCTATTTTAACATACTGCCTACCGGTCTGGGGTGGTACAGACAAAACCTCCTTACTTCGGTTAGAGAGAGCACAAAGGGCAGTTCTAAAGGTCATCCTTGGACGGCCCTTTAAATATCCATCATCTAAGTTGTACCAAGAATGTAAAGTACTAAGTGTAAGACAATTATATTTACTTCTGACTGTCCTTCGTAAACACTCAAATTGCAATTTTCGTCACAGTAAGTCCAACGGTAGGATTAAACATAAAGTATTCCAAATTGATAAATTCCGTACTACTTTTGCAGCACAGCAATACTACATAAGAAGTTCAAAAGTTTATAACATACTAAATAAATTCCTGAACATATCCCAGCTCACTAAGCACGTAGTTAAAAGCAAAATAAAAGAATTTCTGTTAAACCTAAATTATGATGAAACCGAGGATTTACTAGCTGATAAATATAAACAAACACAAAACAATACATAAAGCAAACATACACACACACACACATACACTTGCCACTTGCACACACGCACACGTACACGCGCACACACACACACACACACACACACACACACACACACACACACACACACACACACACACACACACACACACACACTCTCACACAGACACTCACTCACACCGCACGCCACGCACACCCACATGCTAATTCTATATACCGCACATTCTTACATACATATACCAGCAGTAGCACTGATCGCAGCCAAGCGTACACACGATTTCACAATTTGAATTTGTAAACGTTCACCATGCTGTGTTGGCTTAATTGTCAAATCCGTATTGGCGTTTCTGATATCCTAAGATACAGGAATATAATCCTAGTTTAGGAGTCAGAGATCTAATTTGTTGTTTTAAGTTTAAGTCTTACTTACTATTGTAAACAAGAATTCAATATTCTTTTGTGAATTATTTGTATTCTGTTATGTGGGCTTACAGTGTCAATAAAGATTTTTATTATTATTATTTCCTTTATTTATTATTTTTCTAATTAAAATTACATTTTTAAATATATTATTTACCAAAATAAACACATTTAAAAATATAAAAATAACCGTGGGGTCCCACCAGCATCGGGCACAGGGTCCAAGCTGCCGGTGGTTAGGGCTCCAGAGACAGGAACTTCCTCACAATACGTGCCGTGTCCAGAAGTACTGCCTTCTGCATCAGGCCCTTGACCCAAGCACCCAACGCGAGCCTCTTAAGGTGACGGTCGAGGCTCTTGGCTATTAGACCATTAACGGTCACGACTATCGGCACAATAATTGCTGAGTTCACATCCCACATGTCGACAATCTCGTGAGCCAAGTCCAGATATTTAATCTGTTTTTCCTTTTCGGCTTTCACGAGATTCTCGTCATGAGGAATAGTGACATCAACAATTATTGCGAGGCGCTCTGATCGATCTATCAACACGATATCAGGCTTGTTGGCTACAACAGTCCTGTCCGTGATGATAGATCGATCCCAGTACAATGTGACATGGCCATTTTCGAGAACTGGCTCTGCTACATACCTGTAGTACGGTACCTCGATGTCTACAAGTTTGTACTTCAGAGCAAGTTGCTGGTGAATAATTCTGGCTACTTGGTTATGTCTGTGCAAGTACTCGCCGTTAGCAAGACGTGAACAACCGGAAACAATATGCCTGAGGGATTCACCAGGTTGGTGACAGGCACGGCAAATATCAGTAGTGCCATCCCTCAGGATATATTTCCGGTAGTTATTCGTCTTGATAACTTCGTCAGCAATTGCACAAACAAACCCTTCGGTTTCCCCAAAGAGGTCACCGAAGCGTAGCCAGTTCACCGAGGCTAATAGGTCTACATCGGGTCCATACAGGGCCCGATGGAACCTGCCATGAAGCTCCTTGCTCTGCCATACACGCTTGCGATCATCAGTACTAAGTACTACAGGCATGCGCCAGTTCTCCTTAGCCAACCTGAGCGGGGTGAGCCCATTGTCTACCGCGACAACATCTCGATGCATATCCACGTTCGCCCGGAGAAAATATTCTCTGAGATTGCACACCTCGCGATTGTGTAGGGTCTTGACATTCAGAAAACTGCGACCCCCGCACTTTCGCGGGATGTACAACCTCATCACGGATGAACGTGGATGATGCATACGATATGCCGTCAACAGAGTGCGAACTCTTCTGTCCAGGGCGTCCAATTCAGACTGAGTCCACTTGAGTATGCCAAAGGAGTATACAAGAAGTGGCATGACCCAACCGTTGCAAGCACGAACCTTGTTGCCACCTGATAAAAGACTTTTCAGTACTTTTTTCAGGCGGCCAAAGAAACGCTCTTGCAACGATTGCTTCATGACGGCTTCATTGATACATAAAGCCTGTGACATACCAAAGTACTTATAGGTATCAGTTAAGAGAAGCGTTCTTAGGTTAATGGAATCTGAGAGGTGGATCCCCTCAGATTCCACTATCTTTCCCTGCTTCACATGAATGACAGCACATTTATCCACACCGAACTCCATATTGATAGATTTACTAAAGTTTTGGGTTACGTTTAGTAAGTCTATCAATTGGGCCTCAGAGTGGGCAAATAACTTCAGGTCATCCATGAACAGCAGGTGAGATATGACCTGACCACTTCTCTGTAACTTGCAGCCTAACCTTGAACCCTCCAGTAAAGTACTGAGAGGGTTCATGGCTAAGCAAAACCAAAGGGGACTCAGACTGTCGCCCTGAAAAATTCCCCGCTCAATTTTAATACGTTCGCCGTCCTCCTGGATCCGTCGGCATCCTGGATAGCAAAGAGTCGTATTCCATTGCCCCATACATGACTTTAAGAAGGTGCGTAGAGTTGTATTTACTTTATACAACTCCAACACCCTCAAAAGCCATGTATGCGGCACGGAGTCATACGCTTTCTTATAATCTATCCAACATGCCGCCAGATCCTTTCGGTTACGGCGAACTTGTTGGCTAATGGCCATGTCAATGAGGAGGAGCTCCTTAGTACCACGAGCCCCCTTCCTACATCCATTCTGAGAGGCTGATATAATTGCATAGTCTTCAACATGTTTAGCTATTTTAGCTCTCAAAATAGATGTAAGAAGTTTATAGACCGATGGTAAACATGTTATCGGTCTATAATTGCCGGGCTCGCTAGTACTGCCTGTCTTATGGAGCAGGTGGGTAATTCCAGTCGTCATGAATGTTGGTAACGACCCAGATTCCACAGCTGATTGGAATTGAGATGCCAAGCGTTCATGCGAGCTACGTAGCCATTTCAGCCAGAAATTGTGCAGCCCGTCCAACCCTGGAGATTTCCAATTCGCTAATGGACGGACTGCTTGTAAAACGTCCTGGCTAGAAATGGCCACGCATTCCATTTCGGGAATATGTTCGCATGCACGCTCGACATCTCGCATCCAATCGCCTTCAGTATGACTAATGGGCTTCGACCAGATGCTACGCCAAAACATGGCTGTGGCGTCCGCATCCGGCCGCTGTACATTAGTCACACATTGGTCTGGTCGTTCCCAGCTTCTGTATACCCACCTCTGGTCCCTCTGGAATGTACGATTAATGAGATACCGGTCCACACGTTTTTTGAATCTACGAATACGGTTTGCCCATGCATAGACTTTCTGTTTTAGGAAGTCAATGCGCTCTGTGACACGGGATGTATAATCTTGAGGACTAATATTAGTCCCCACAAAGGCCCGTTTCACAAAGCGCATTACCCTGGGGCGTGTATTCCCCGCCCTAAAACAGATCAGCTTGCCAATAAGTGCCCTTGCCTCGGCAATACGCCTCTCAATCCTGCACTGCCACGCCGGTACAGCAGATCTTTGTCGTATAACAGGGTCAGTTTCAGGGAATTTAACACCTGCTATACGACATGCCGCCACGGCAGCACAGTACAAGATTGAGTGAGTATCACCGAGATCCTCACTATTATCTAAATAATTAGATAATAACGAGTCAAGAGCACTTACCAGCGCTATATTTCGCCTATGCATAGGCAACCGCGGCAGACGAGGTCTAATCGTGGGTGGCGTGTGCCGGTAGTCCCTAATCGCACATTCCAAAGCGTCCTTTACCTCCTCATTGCACTGGGTACTTACATTATCAGCCATGTCATCATCCTCCTCGACGGCGCTGCCACCTATTGGTGGTGCGTTCGGTGTCGGCGTTAGCGTAGGCCGGACGGGATTGACATGACTCGAAGGTAAGTAGTCTGAGCGAATCCTATCAAGTACGGTATTATCCAACTTGCCACTGCGCTGGATAACTCGTACCTGATCCGATAATCGTTGAGCCGTGACGTTGATGCTTGGTTCCAAGGCCTGAAACATAGACAGCATGCGACTACGGTACGCAGTGAGGTTAGTGCCCCCCTCTGTCGCCCCAAAATATGCGCGCATGACATGTTCGTTCATTGATGTCGTCCACTTCATGCGCTGCACATTACCACCGGCAGCGGGGACCCTGTTTGGGGCCGGTGGGCCCCGAGGTCCTAAGCACGCTGGTGGCCGGCCTCTTCCACGCCGCCGCGCAGGTGACGGTGTCGACGGCGGAGAGAAATACTCGTCGCTGGAGCTCGACGCAACTGCAGCTGCCGGCGTTGTCGGCACAGGTTCCGACGGCTGCGAGGCGGAGCTCAGCGACGAGCCCGGAGGTGTTAGATGTGCTGTCTTGCTCCTGGCTCGAGTCAACATGCTTATTGTGCTTTATTTTTCATTTTTACTGTATTTATTTGTGATTGTTTTGACAATTTTGCCTTGACGGATGTCATTTTGTACAGATTTTATTTTCGTTTCGTAGTGAGGATTTATGGTATTTCTTTGATAAACTTATTATGGAATATTATACTGGATATCATGTGGATACGGTTACGGTCTCGTTTGTGATATATATTTACGTGAAGAACTAGATATATTTTATTAAATATTTTCTGAACAAAATTGATATTATTATTATTATTATTATTATTATTATTATTATTATTATTATTATTATTATTATTATTATTATTTTTATTATTATTATTATTATTATTATTATTATTATTATTATGTTTAGAATCTTTCTTTGGACTCAACCGAAAGTCGGTTGGATATTAAGAACCAGGTACGGGCATAAGCCAAGTATTCTGGTTCAATGATGTAGTTATATTAAGTTATTTTGTGGGTTTGATATAGAATGATCTGTTTCCGTCTCGTTTGAAGTTCGTAGTATGTTATTCGTATTTGTGGGTATGGGAGTGTTTGTTGTATTTGGAGTAGTATTCTGAAGTGCGAGTGAGGTCGGGTTTAAGAAACGGCGTACAATAGAACAGGTGTCGAGTACAATTGATTTTTGCAGTGGTATGTATGTTTTTGGGTGTAGATCTATCATTTTTAAAGCATTGTGTAGTGTTTTTGGTATTAAACCAGTTGACGAAATAATTATGGGGACTATCTTGACAGTGTCATTATTATTATTATTATTATTATTATTATTATTGTTATTATTATTATTATTATTATGTGTCTCTTTTTCACGGCTATTCTTCTAACATGGTGATAGAAGAATAACCGGTCCTTTGGGAGGCTTACACGGGGATATGGATCCAACGTGCAGAGGCCCGAAGAGAACTTTAATCTAAAATGGGATGGAACATATGCTGCGGAGCCTCCACAACTGCACTACTGAGTACAGCTATGGACTAGCCGCAGCAAATGTAGGACTATTGCAATGATGTGGAGTCTAATTTACTGGTTTATGGGGATGGGTGTTAAATGGACTGGTAATAATGATACTATGGATAAAAAACGGCACCTGCCAGTGATACTCCTATAGCATCCGTCCGCGTGGCAGGTGGTGACTCGCCAACTCACTAGATGGGCCCTCTCTAAACAGCCGCCCAAAGCAAACAAACTCTGCCATAAAGGCAGCCAGAGGGCAACACCGGTGCGAGTGGCTAGGGGTGTTGAGCGGTGCGGCACCGGTTTCGCCATCGCGGGCCTCGTGACAACGGAGGCCCGGAGCGGGTTTCCCCGTAGTTACGCCCTTGAGAATGACACTTCCACCCCCGAGCTAATAGCTCTTGCGACTTCCCTCTGGCCGGCCGACCAAGGCAAGCCAGAGTTGAGAGTCCTGCGGGCACTCTTGGAAATCCACTCCGGCCAGCCAATAAAGGCAAGCCGGAGACGAGGCCCTGACCGACCCTCTGAAGCATTCGGGACCGCAGTGTCGCCACACACATTCAGCTCGCCACAAAGCTGCCCTGCGGTTGTAAGCTTTCTTTTCATCTTGTAATACATTTTTTGTTTATATTACACGATGAAGGTGATGTTTGAAAGCTGTTACTCTGCCCTCTGAGATTGCGTTAGTCTCATGATGAGATAACGGCTGCCCCAGAGGGGTTTATTATTATTATTATTATTATTATTATTATTCAAGTATTCTCAGGCGGCCAAAGAACCGAGCCTGCAACGTCTGTTTCATGTCAGTCTCAGAAATATTCAAAGACTGCGACATACCCAGGTATTTGTAGGTCTCAGTTGGGGAGAGGGATCTAAGTTGTATGGAATCTGAGAGTTGAATCCCTGCAGATTCCATAATCCTGCCTCTCTTTACATGCATGACCGCACATTTATCCACACCAAATTCCATCCTGATAGAATTACTAAAGGTTTCGGTTACCTTAAGTAATTCTGTCAGTTGGAATTTGTTGGGGGCAAATAATTTAAGGTCATCCATGAAAAGGAGGTGAGATGTAACATGACCTCCTCTCTTCAACCGATAGCCTAGCCCTGAAGCCTCTAACAAGGTACTTAGAGGGTTCAGGGCCAGACAAAACCACAAAGGACTCATACTATCGCCCTGGAAAATACCTCGCTCAATCCTTATTGGAGCACCGCAACCCAAACTCGATCGACATCCTGGATAGCGCAATACGGTCCTCCACTGCCCCATACATGACCTTAAAAAGGTGCATAGAGTTGCATCTACTTTATACAACTCCAGCACCCTCAAAAGCCATGTATGTGGCACGGAGTCGTAAGCCTTCTTGTAATCTATCCAGCATGTCGATAGATTCTTTCGGTTACGGCGCACCTGTTGGCTAATGGCCATGTCTATCAGAAGGAGTTCTTTAGTACCACGGGCCCCACTCCTACATCCATTTTGAGAAACAGATAAAATAGAATTATCAAATATATGTTTTGTTAATTTCGTTCTCAAAATGGATGTAAGGAGTTTATATATTGTTGGCAAACAGGTTATCGGCCTGTAATTTTTGGGGTCCGTGGCACCACCAGACTTATGGAGTAGGTGAGTGACACCGGATGTTAAAAAATCTGGTAGCGACCCCGATTCCAGTGATGACTGGAATTGAGATGCTAAGCAAGTATGCGAACTACGGAGCCATTTGAGCCAAAAATTGTGCAGCCCGTCCGGTCCCGCTGATTTCCAGTTCGGTAACGAACGGACTGCACTGGCTATATCATCGTTTGTAATTGATATTGGCTCCATTGTTGGTATTTGTTCGCATACTCGCTCAACAGTCTCAATCCAGTCACTCTCCGTGTGGTTGACAGGCGTCGACCAGATGCTGCGCCAGAATGTATTAGTAGCATCATCATCCGGTCGACCCCCATCAACGTCACCGGCCGTGGACTCGGGTCGCTCCCATCTTCTGTACACCCACCTCTCGTCTCTCTGGAATGTGCGATTCAGGCAATACCGATCCACTCTTTTTTTGTATCGCCTAATACGGTTTGCCCATGCATAAAGCTTTTGTTTTAGGGTGTCGATGCGCTCTGTAACCCGAGATAAATAATCTTGGGAACTGATACCAGTTCCCGCAAAGGCTCGAGTTACAAAGCGCATCACTCTTGGTCGGGTATTGCCCATCTTGAAAGAGGAGAGCTTGCCAATGAGTGCCCTAGTCTCAGCAATACGACACTCAATCCTGCGTTGCCAAGCTGGCACAGTAGTGGTCTGTCGAGTAGCGGTATTATTTACAGGCAATTTAACCCCTGCTACTCGACACGCCGCAACTGCCGCACAATACAGGATTGAATGTGTATCGCTGAGATTTTCACTAATATCAAAGTGAGTTGACAGTAATGTGTCTAGGGCACTCACCAGCGCTATGTTTCTTTTATGCATGGGCAAACGAGGCAAACGAGGCCGAATATTTGGGTCCATGGATCGGTATTCCGCAATAGCACATTCCAAAGCACTCCTTAACTGATCGTTGCAGTGGGTACTTACATGAGAAGTCTCGTCATCTACCTCTTCATCAACTGGATTTACCAGTTGCTGTTGGGCAACCACTGTGCCAGGCTGCGTTGCAAAAGTGATGGGGAGACTTCTCTGCACGTCAGAGCGAAGTCTCTCAAGTACGGAATCATCCAACAGGCGACACCGTTGGATGGCCCGCACTTGATCCGATAGCCGTTGTGTTGACACGTCGACAGCTGGCTCAAGCGCCTGAAACAAAGGCAGCATTCGAACACGGTACGCACTGAGGTTAGTTCCTCCCTCTGTGGCCACAAAATATGCCCGCATAACGTTTTCATTCATCGAACTCGTCCATCTCATGCGGTGCACATCACCACCGGTAGCGGGGGCCCTGTTCGAGACCGGTGGGTCTCGGGGTCCCAAGCGTGTCGGTGGCCGGCCTCTCCCTCGCCGACGTACAGGTGGTGGCGACGTCGGTGGCGAGAAGTACTCGTCGCTCGACGAGCTCGACGCCTCTGCAATTGCCGACAACTCTGTTGTAGGTGCCGGCGGCTGCGAGGCGGAGCTGAGCGACGAGTCCGGGGGTGTTATTCGTGCAGCAGCTGCCCTAGCTCTTGTCAACATCTCATTATGATATCATTTTCTCGTTGTATTTGTATGTTTATCTTTGTTTATTTACATTCTCGTAGGGGATTTGTCATTGACGTAAGACGTCATCTTGAATAATGTTTTTGTATTTACTTTTCATAATTAATTTAATGGTTTCTTGATATAATAATTATTATTATTATTATTATTATTATTATTATTATTATTATTCACTCCATTTATTAACTTTCACATGGTTTCTTTTATATTAATAAAATACATTTCATTACAAAAAGATATGTTTAGAAATATAAAAGGGACCACGGAGACCCACCAGTGTCGGGTACAGGGACCAAGCCACCGGTGGTTAGGGCCTCAGAGACAGGAACTTCCTCACGATGCGCGCCGTGTCGAGAAGAACTGCCTTCTGAATCAAAGACTTGATCCAGCTGCCTAGTGTGAGCCTCTTTAGGTGTTGGTCGAGGCTCTTGGCGATTAATCCATTCACCGACACGACTATCGGCACAATGATCGCCGAATCTACATCCCACATGTCAACAATCTCGTGAGCTAGGTCCAAATATTTAATCTCTTTCTCTTTTTCTGCTTTCACGAGATTGCCGTCATGCGGTATGGTGATATCGATTATCATTGCGAGTCGCTCTGCTCGATCTATCACTACAATATCAGGTTTATTGGCTACAATAGTCCTGTCTGTAATGATAGACCGATCCCAGTACAACAATGCACGACCATTTTCGAGAACTGGGTCGGGCACATATCTGTAGTACGGTACCTCAGAACCAATGAGATCATATTTAAGAGCTAGTTGCTGATGGATTATCCTGGCCACTTGGTTGTGTCTGTGCAAATATTGACCATTGGCAAGACTCGAACAACCGGATACTATATGCCTGAGAGATTCCCCGGGCCGGTGACACGCCCGACATATGTCAACCGTACCATCCCTCAGTATATACTTTCGGTAGTTGTTTGTCATGACAACTTCGTCCATAATTGCAAAGACAAAACCTTCGGTTTCTCCGAAGAGATCACCGAAACGTAACCAGGCTATGGAAGCTTTAAAATTGACGTCTGGGTCATGTAAAGCTCCATAGAACCGTCCATGCAGCTCCTTGCCCTTCCATATTTCTCTTCGGTCGTCAGTACTAAGTACTGCAGGTTTGTGCCAGTTCTCTTTAGCCAGAGCGAGCGGGGTAAGCCCTGTATCAACGGCGACTACATCGCGGTGCACATCCACGTTCATTCCCAGAAAATATTCTCTGAGGTTGTACAGCTCGCGGTTATGGAGGGTCTTTGCACATAGAAAGCCTCGACCCCCACATTTCCGCGGGATGTACAGCCTCATTACCGATGAGCGTGGGTGATGCATGCGAAATGTAGTGAGCATTGACCGGACTTTTCTATCCAGGGCATCTAGTTCAGTCTGGGTCCACCTGAGTATGCCGAAGGAATACATTAGGACTGGCATGGCCCACCCGTTGCAGGCCCGCACCTTGTTGCCACCTGATAAAAGACTGTTAAGTACTTTTTTCAGGCGGCCAAAGAAACGTGCCCGCAACGTCTGTTTCATGTCAGTCTCAGCAATATTCAAAGACTGCGACATACCCAGGTATTTGTAGGTGTCGGTTAGGGAGAGGGGTCTAAGTTGTATGGAATCTGAGAGTTGTATCCCTGCAGATTCCATAATCCTGCCTCTCTTCACATGCATGACCGCACATTTATCCACACCAAATTCCATCCTGATAGATTTACTAAAGGCTTCGGTTACCTTAAGTAATGCTGTCAGTTGGAAATTGTTGGGGGCAAATAATTTCAGGTCATCCATGAAAAGGAGGTGAGATGTAACATGACCTCCTCTCCTTAACCGATAGCCTAGCCCTGAAGCCTCTAACAAGGTACTTAGGGGGTTCAGGGCCAAACAAAACCACAAAGGACTCAAACTATCACCCTGGAATATACCTCGCTCGATCCTTATTGGAGCACCGCAACCCAAACTCGATCGACACCCTGGATAGCACAGTACGGTCCTCCATTGCCCCATACATGACCTTAAAAAGGTGCATAGAGTTGCATCTACTTTATACAACTCTAGCACCCTCAAAAGCCATGTATGTGGCACGGAGTCGTAGGCCTTCTTGTAATCTATCCAGCATGTCGATAGATTCTTTCGGTTACGGCGCACCTGCTGGCTAATGGCCATGTCTATCAGCAGGAGTTCCTTAGTGCCACGGGCCCCACTCCTACATCCATTTTGAGAAACAGATAAAATTGAATTATCAACTACATGTTTCGACAATTTCGTTCTCAAAATGGATGTAAGTATTATTATTATTATTATTATTATTATTATTATTATTATTATTATTATTATTATTATTATTATTATTATTATTATTATTATTATTATTATTATTATTATTATTATTATTATTATTATCACCTTTATTTAATATTTATCTCATACCATATTAATACATTTTTAAATATAAAAAACAAAATACATTTAAAAATATAAAAGTATGTTATGGAAACCCACCAGTATCGGGAACAGGCTCCAAGCTACTGGTGGTTAGGGCTCAAGAGAAAGGAACCTCCTCACTATGCGTGCCGTGTCCAGCAGTACTGCCTTCTGTATCAGGCCCCTGACCCAAGGTTCCAACGCGAGCCTCCTAAGATGTTGGGTGAGGCTCTTGGGTATTAAACCGTTCACTGTAACGATTATCGGCACAATAATTGCTGAATCAACATCCCACATGTCAACAATCTCGTGAGCCAAGTCCAGATATTTTATCTGCTTGTCCTTCTCAGCCTTCACGAGATTGCCATCATGAGGGATGGCAACATCAACAATTATTGCGCGGCGCTCTGATCGATCTATCAACACAATATCAGGTTTGTTGGCAACAACAGTCCTGTCTGTGATGATAGATCGATCCCAGTACAACGTGATATGACCATTATCCAGGACAGGCTCCGCCACATACCTGTAGTACGGCACCTCACCATCTACAAGCCTGTATTTCAGAGCAAGTTGCTGGTGAATGACCCTGGCTACTTGGTTATGCCTGTGCAAGTACTCACTGTTAGCAAGACGAGAACAACCGGAAATGATATGCCTGAGGGATTCACCAGGCTGGTGACACGCACGGCAAATATCAGTAGTGCCATCCCTCAGGATATACTTCCGGTAGTTATTCGTCTTGATCACTTCGTCAGCAATTGCACAGACAAACCCTTCGGTTTCCCCAAAGAGGTCACCGAAGCGTAGCCAGTTCACCGAGGCTAATAAGTCTACTTCCGGCCCATGTAGAGCCCGGTAGAACCTGCCATGAAGCTCCTTGCTCTGCCAAACAAGCTTGCGATCGTCAGTGCTAAGCACCACAGGTCTGCGCCAGTTGTCCTTCGATAAACTGAGCGGGGTTAATCCGGCGTCCACTGCGACAACGTCCCGATGCATATCCACGTTCGCGTTGAGAAAATATTCTCTGAGGTTGCATACTTCGCGGTTGTGTAGAGATTTGACATTTAAAAAGCCACGACCTCCACACTTCCGCGGAATATACAACCTCATTACGGACGAGCGTGGATGATGCATCCGGTAAGCTGTCAGCATTGTACGCACCTTTCTGTCCAGGGCGTCTAACTCAGTCTGAGTCCACTTGAGTATGCCAAAGGAGTACATCAGAACCGGCATGACCCAACCGTTGCAAGCTCGAACCTTATTGCCACCTGACAGAAGACTTTTCAGTACTTTTGTCAGGCGGCCAAAGAAACGTTCTTGCAACGATTGCTTCATGTCTGTCTCGTTAATACATAAGGCCTGTGACATACCCAAGTATTTATAGGTATTGGTTCGCAGAAGTGATCTGAGGTTAATGGAATCTGAGAGTTGAATCCCTTCAGATTCCACCATCCTTCCTTGTTTCACATGTATCACTGCACATTTATCCACACCAAATTCCATTTTGATAGAATTACTAAAACTTTCAGTAATTTTTAGTAAATCCATCAACTGTGAATTGGTGTGAGCAAACAGCTTCAAGTCATCCATGAACAACAAGTGGGATATGACCTGACCACCTCTGCGTAGCCTATAACCTAACCCTGAACCCTCTAGTAATGTACTAAGAGGGTTCAGCGCTAAGCAAAACCACAACGGGCTCAGACTATCGCCCTGGAAGATACCCCGCTCAATTTTAACAAGTTCGCCATTTCCCTGGATCCGTCGGCATCCTGGATAGCCAAGAACCGTTTTCCATTGCCCCATACATGACCTTAAGAAGGTGCGTAGAGTTGTATTTATTTTATACAACTCCAACACCCTCAAAAGCCATGTATGTGGCACAGAATCATACGCTTTCTTGTAGTCTATCCAACATGCCGCCATATCCTTTCGGTTACGACGAACTTGTTGGCTAATGGTCATATCTATAAGGAGGAGCTCCTTAGTACCACGAGCCCCCTTCTTACATCCATTCTGAGTGTGCGACATAATGGAATTTAGCTCTATGTGTTTTAATATTTTAGCCCTCAGAATAGACGTAAGAAGTTTATAGACCGATGGCAAACATGTAATCGGCCTATAATTACCGGGCTCTGTGGTACTACCTGTCTTATGGAGCAAGTGGGTTACTCCAGTTGTCATGAAATCTGGGATCGATCCAGATTCTATGGCTGATTGAAATTGGGATGCTAATCGGTCATGTGAACTACGTAGCCATTTCAGCCAGTAATTGTGCAGTCCATCCGGTCCTGGAGATTTCCAATTGGATAACGACCGGACTGCACTAGTGACATCTTCGCCTGAAATGACTACGTTATCCATCTCTGGAATATGTTCACATGTCCGTTCAACATCCCGAATCCAACCACCCTCAGTGTGACCAATAGGCGCCGACCATATGCTACGCCAAAACCGGTTTGTGGCGTCTGTATCCGGCAGCTGCCCATTAGTCACATCTTGGTCTGGTCGGTCCCAGTTTCTATAAACCCACTTTTGGTCCCTTTGAAATGTACGATTCAACATATATCGGTCCACGCGTTTTCTATATCTGCGTATCCGATTTGCCCATGCATAGACTTTCTGCTTTAGGAAGTCAATGCGCTCTGTGATCCGAGATGTATATTCATGAGGACTGATGCCAGTCCCCAAGAAGGCTCGGCGCACAAAGCGCATGACCCTGGGACGTGTATTCCCAGACCTAAAGCAGATTAGCTTACCGATAAGTGCCCTTGTCTCAGTAATACGCCGCTCAATTCTGCACTGCCACGCCGGGACAGCAGATCTTTGTCGCATGACAGTATCATGTCCTTGAAACTTGACACCTGCCATACGACATGCCGCTACGGCGGCGCAGTACAGAATTGAGTGCGTATCACCAAGATTTTCACTATTTTCTAGAAAACTAGTTAATAGCGAATCAAGGGCACCTACCAGCGCCATATTTCGTCTATGCATTGGCAACCGGGGCAGGCGCGGCCTAATTGTTGGTGACATGTACCGATATTGCTCAATCGCACATTTCAAAGCATCCATAACCTCCTCATTGTACTGAATACTTACGATACAAACCATATCATCCACCTCCACATCGGTATTATTACCCGTCCGCGGTGTATTTGTGTTTACGGGAGCACTAGCGGGTTGGACGTGAACGGCCTGGCTCGTAGGTAAGTAGTCTGAGCGTAGCCTATCAAGTACGACGTTATCCAGCTTATTACTACGCTGGATAACTCGCACCTGATCCGACAATCGTTGAGCGGTAACGTTGATACCAGGTTCCAAAGCCTGAAACAGAAGGAGCATGCGACTGCGATACGCAGTGAGTTTAGTCCCCCCCTCTGTAGCCCCAAAATATGCGCGCATGACGTTTTCGTTGATGGATTCTGTCCATCGCATGCGCTGCACATTACCACCAGCAGCGAGGACCCTGTTTGAGACCGGTGGGTCTCGTGGTCCCAGGCAGGCTGGCGGCCGGCCTCTGCCTCTCCGACGCACAGGTGACGGCGACGACGGCGGCGAGAAGTACTCGTCGCTTGAGCTCGACGCAACTGCAGCCGCTGGTGATGTTGGCGCGGGCCTCGATGGCTGCGAGGCGGAGCTCAGCGACGAGCCCGGGGTTGTTGTTTGTGCTCGTAATTGTTTCTTGGCATTTCTCGTCAACATTTTCCGTTATTTATTTGTATATTATCTTGTTGTTATTTCTTTTGACAGTTTTAATGTCATCGTAACTACATATTTTTTCTAAATGTTTTGCTTGTGGTGTAATAGACATATTTTTATTTAGATACTTATTTCTTTGATCTTTCTGTAATTCGGATTGATTTATAATATATGTATTAACTTTGATAAATTATAAAAAATCAAAAATATAAACAACAAAATTTTAGACCCGGTGTTGACAGCTGGGGTTGCCACTTATTATTATTATTATTATTATTATTATTATTATTATTATTATTATTATTATTATTATTATTATTATTATTATTATTATGTCCAGAATTTTCTTTGATCTCGACTAAAAGTCGGTTAATTATTTAAACCAGGTACGGGCTTAAGCCAAGTATTCTGGTTCGGTCGTGTATTTGTGTTTAGTGATTTTGTGTGTTTGGTATAGAATAATTTGTTTCTGTCTCGTTTGAAGCTTGCGGTATGTTTTGCGTATTTGCGGGTATGGCAGTGTTAGTGTTATTGGGGACATTCTGAAGTGTGAGTGAGGTTGGGTTTAAGAAGCGGCGAACTATAGAGCAGGTGTCTAATACAACGGATTTTTGCAGTTGTGTGTATGTTTTTGGGTGTAAATCTATAATTTTTAAAGCGTTATGCAGTGATTTTGGTATGATACCAGTTGAGGAGATAATTATGGGCACTATTTTGACCGTTTCTTGGTGCCACATCTGTTTTATTTCGTCTGCTAAAGGTATGTATTTTTGAATCTTTTCGGTGTGTTTCTGTTTTAAATTGTTTGTATTGGGCACAGCTATGTCGATTAGGTAGGTGGTTTTAGTAGATTTTACGGTTAGTGTGATGTCAGGTCTGTTGCTGAGGATAGTGCGGTCTGTGATGATGTCTCGGTCCCAGTAGAGTTTAACTTTATTATTTTCTAGCACACTTCTAGGTTTATATTTGTAGTATGGTGTGTGTGTCTCTGTTAGGTTATGTTTGAGTGCAAGTTTTTGGTGGATGTGTTTAGCGACGTTGTCATGGCGGTGTGTGTAGTCTTTGTTGGCGAGTGCACTGCAACCCCCTGTGATGTGGTCTATGTGTTCGGTGTATTGGTGGCATAGTCGGCATTTATCTGTTTCTATTGACTCTTTCAAAATATATTTTGAGTAATTGCGTGTTTTAATAACTTGATCCTGTATAGCTACAAAGAATCCTTCTGTCTCACTAAAAATGTTTCCTTTAGTGAGCCAGGTAGTTGATGCAGTTCGGTCTATATGATCTTGTTCTAATTGGTGGGGATATTTACCATGGAGTGCTTTACTTTTCCAGCTTTCTAACTTATGGTCCTCTTTTAAGATTTTAGTTTTGGGATCAAATTGATTGTTGTTTAGCTGTAAGGGTGTTCCAGAGTGGGATAAGTTAACTATTGCTTTGTGTAGTGTACTGTCGTTAGCTTTTCTGATAAAATATGAGCGTAAGTTGTCTATTTGAGTGTAGTGTAGGTTTTTTATGTCTATAAAACCGCGGCCTCCCATTTTTCTGCTTAGTGTGAATCTTTGTACAGCTGAATGTATGTGATGAATGTTATGTTTATTGCATGTTATTCTAGTTGTGGTGTTAAGTTGATTAAGTTCGGTATCTGACCACTTAATTATTCCAAAGGAATACGTTAATATAGGGATGGCATATGTGTTTATAGCTTTTACTGTGTTTCTGGCGGATAGCTGAGTGTGAAGTATTTTATTGAGTCTTTGTTTATATTTTGCCTTTAAAGTGTTTTTTATTTCAGTGTGGTTAACTGATGTACTTTGTTGGTATCCTAAATATTTATATGTTTCCCTAGCTTCCATACTGTCAATTGTCCCTGTTTGTAGTTCAAGATCGAATGAATTTGTTTTACTGTGCTGGCCTTTAATTATACTATTAATTTTACATTTATCTGTACCGAATGTCATTTTTATGTCTGTGCTAAATTTTTCTGTTAGAGTTAAAAGGTGGTCTAATTCTTGTCTATTACTTGCATATATTTTTATGTCGTCCATGTATAGTAGGTGTGTGAGTTTGATTTTATTGTCTCTGTCAATTGTGTATCCGTATGAAGTGTTATTCAGTATTCTGGAAAGGGGGTTTATGGCCAGACAGAACCACAAAGGACTAAGGGAGTCGCCTTGAAAAATACCACGTGAGATTTTGATAGGTGATGTAGTAAGTGTAGTGGTGTTGGTTCTTAAACTAAGTTTTGTGGTCCATGTGGTCATTGCATGTTTTAAGAACTGTAGTAGACTTTCATCGATTTTGTATATTTTCAGAATATGAAGTAGCCATGAGTGTGGTACGCTGTCAAAAGCTTTTTGATAATCAATGTATGAATAATATAGATTTCGGTGATTTTGTTTAACTTGGTTGTGAATTTCGGCATCTATGATCAGTTGTTCTTTGCAACCCATCGAACCTTTGCTGCAGCCCTTCTGTTCCTCTGGAATAATTTTGTTTGCTGAGATGTGTGAGTTGATTTTATGTGTGATGATGGATGTTAGTAATTTGTAAATGGTGGGAAGGCAAGTGATGGGTCTGTATTTGGCTGGGTTTGTAGTGTCTCTGTCTTTGGGTTTTAAGTAGGTTACTCCTTGTGTTAGAAAAGTAGGTATGTCTTGCGGATTTTTAACCAATTCATTTAATGAGTTTGCTATGTGTTGGTGTGTTGATGTAAAATATTTGATCCAGTAGTTTTGTATTTTGTCAGGCCCCGGTGCCTTCCAGTTTAAAGTTCTTTTTATTGCGAAAGTTACATCGTCTTTATCAATTACTATTAATGGCATTGGTTCAATTTTCTCCATCTCTTGCTCTTCTATTTTAGCCCATGATGAGTGTGTGTTATGATGAACGGGTTTAGACCATATATTTTCCCAGTATTTTTTTATGTCTGCTATGTCTGGATGTTGTGTAACTGTAATGTTCTCAGTGTTAAGTTTTTGATAAAATATTTTTTGGTTATTGTTAAATAAGATATTATCTGACTTTCTTTGGTTGCTTTTCTTGTATCGGTTCAGTCGTTTAGCCTGTGCTTGTAGTTTCTGTTTACTTGTATCAAGTTGGTCTTCAAATTCGTGTCTAGGTTTGTTTTTAGGATTTAATTTCTTTTGTTTTTTAAGTGTAAGGTTTCCCTTTAAGTATTGTGTAAGCTGTCCTATTTCTTTTCTTAGTGCTATGATCTTGTTTTCTATACGTTTTTCCCATTGAGGTTTCCTTTGAACGTTGTGCGTATTGGTTGTGTTTTTGTTGGGTGAACAGGGGGTGTTGTCTTTTGTCATTTTAGTTTGCCTATCGTGTAGTGTTGTTACTGTTTTTGCAGCACAATAGATGACAGTGTGAATTTCTTCTAATGTTACGGTATTTCTGTTTTGTAAGTGATTGTCAACTATTTCGTTCAGGGTATTTACAGTTTTTATCATCTGTCGTGAAGTTTGCAATTTAGGAATTATGGGTCTGCATGATGGGTCTGTACCTGTATATTTTATTAACATTTCAGTAAAGATATTTTTCACGTGGTTAAAATCTATTGGCGTTACTGTTGTATTTGTAGGTTCATTTTCTTGAGTTTGGATGTGTTCGCTAGTTCCTAAGGATTGAATACTTTCTGTCTGTGATATAGTTTGTTGTTCTTGTGTGTGTTGTGTATTCGGTACTGTTTGAGATACGTTTGCGATAGGTAGCTGGCTGATATGTTGGTACGTGCTAGATGTATGTTGTACTTCGATAGTGTTGACAGTGTTGTTTAGTGTATGTGTAATGGTTTCCTTTATGCGTTCGCGTTCTGCTGCTGATATTCTATTGTTTCTATGGATAACTCTTATTTGATCTGATAGACGCTGTTCAGAGATATGATTTAGCTCTGGAAATTTTTCTGTGAAGACTTGATGTAATAATTGTCTCCAGGCGGTCATGTCGGTTTCGCAGATAGTTACTGTGTAGTAGCAACGGAGGAGTTCTATGTTTATAGCATTAGTCCATTTCATCCGTTGTCTACTCTTTCCAGCAAGAGTGGTTGGGGGAAGTATATCACGCAAAACACTTCTTGCTGGTGTGTTAGTGTCGATGTGTGAAACTTGTGTGTTGTGATCTACGTTATTTGTATTATTTTGTAATAATCGCGTAGAGTTAGTGATGTCAGACGTGGGCACAGAAGAATTAGCAAACGCTTCTTGTGCAGCATCGCATAACATTGGGGATGTAGTAGTGGATCGGGATGATTGATGATATTGTAATGTATAAGGTGACGATGATCTGGGTGATTGAAATAAACTATGTGTGGATGATATTGGTGAAGACGAGTTTGTATAGTGTAGGGGTGATGAGATTTCATCATTAGTTGCAACAGTACTGGACTGGGCAGACCTTAGCGATACGTTGCCCCCCCCAGAATACGAGGGGCAGCCCGAGCCTGACGGCCCGGGGCGGGATTCTCCCGTGTGGGTACCCGCCTGGGGTAGTTCTCTGTTTCTAAGTCGCATCGCATATTGGTTTTACTATGGCTCCGTTGGTCATTGGTGAGTATATAGCGCAATGCTGCCAATGTCCGCCCCTCACGTGGCTACAGGTGGTCGAGCCGGACGTGGAGTTAGGTTTGTGAGGGGTTATTATTATTATTATTATTATTATTATTATTATTATTATTATTATTATTATTATTATTATTATTATTATTATTATTATTATTATTATTATTATTATTATTATTATTATTATTATTATTATTATTATTATTATTATTATTATTATTATTTGTTTCTCTTTCTCGGGTATTATTCTAATTTGTTAGAACAATACCCGGCCCTTTGGCAGGCGTACACGGAGACATAGGTCCAACGCGCAGAGGCCTTTTGAGAGTTTTAATCTAGAATGTAATGGAACACCTACTGAGGCGCCTCCATCACCGCACTATTAAGTACTGTCATGGGTTAGCCGCAGCAGGTGAGGGACTATTGCTACTTATATGGAAACTAATTACTCTGGGCTATTGGGATGGGTGTTAAATGGATTGGTTTAGATGAAAACTATGGATGAATGCCGGCGTCTGCCCTAAGTACTCTTATAGTACGTCGAAAAGGGGCAGACGGTGACTATTATTATTATTATTATTATTATTATTATTATTATTATGATTATTATTATTATTATTATTATTATTATTATTATTATTATTACCTTAAGGAGGCTGGGGTCTAAGGTTTTTGACTATTTGTATTTTTGTATGTCATCTTGGTGTATATACCTAATTATAATGTTTCTACTGTAAAGTAACTATCCGAGAGTTTCGATTCTTTGAAGTAAACAATATAATTAAAAGCTACTTAAAACAACCACTACTCTTCTCTTCCACAATATATGTACTTACCTCTTTTGATTTCAGTGAGCATTTATATCATGTAGATATTGTGCTGTCTTTATTATTTTATACAGACATACTTCTAACAACGTTGGCAAAGCCATTGAGAGTTGCATAGTCCTTTAATACTTACTTGTGGACTAATATCAAGGAAAATCCAAAGCATTAAAAGTTAGGTTACTGCTGCAGTTAAGTAATATAAAGTTATTTACTATCAATTTCCTCGAAAGCGTAACAGAGACAGCTTAAGACGCCAGCCGCCCCAAAATGTGTCAATTCTCATGCATCAAAATCACAAATCGGATTAGTTGGCAGGCTTGCGATGCACCTCGCACAAGTCGCACCCGGATAAGGCAGGTGCGAGGCGGTGATAACAGCTCAATGTTTGCCCACGCCCGGTATAAATCACCGTCATCTGGATACGGCCCGGTTACCCGGATCGAGTGCTAGTGCGGAACCTGTTTGCTGTCAATACCAGACGCCGGATGAATTTCGAGCTGTGCTTGCTTGTGTGTTTATGTTAAGAAATATTTAGCTCGCTTTGACGAGGTTAGCTTGCTCGACTTAATGCGTTAAAAAAAATTTAAATTTATTTTTTGTCGATTGTTTTGTTTTCTAACACTTTTTACAGAGGCATAAGCTTGTGATTGTCCTGCTAGGTATAATATAAAAAGCAAAATTCGCCATAGCCTCACGGCTATGGCGAATTTTGCGTAGAGCGAAACTAAGTCACCTTAGTTTCGCTCTACGTTACACAGGAAAACTTTTAAACTTTCACGACTTGCACACACATATAGTAATGTTTATGAAAATAAAAGGTAAAATGCCTTATAATTATATGCCTCGACACTTTGGCGGGGCAATCCGCTCGAATTGATAGAAAAATGAATAGTATCCACGACATAGGGGTTTCGAGGGAGGACATAATTATTCACTTGCGAGTTTGCGATGTCCTCGGTGTTGCAGGTGTCTGTGGGCGGTGGTAATCGCTTGCCATCAGACGATCCGTTTGCTTGTCTGCCTCCTGGAACATAAAACACGTTTTGTTACAAATCGGCCTTTTTCTATTGCTGACTGCATTTTTCCGTAGCCATTTAACGACAGACATCTTTCCCTACATTTTCTTAATACTTATAAAAAATCTTCCGTGGGTATATTTATTACAATTAGACCCGGTAGCCGGTATGTGGCGTTGCAGCCGTCGTGTTATCAAATTCGATTTGCAGGACAGGCAGGACACAACGTCTGCCGCGTCCGCTAGTAACTCTATAACATGTACCTACTGTGTGCTCTAGAGACCTCCGCATTGTCAATCATTTAGAGCCATAGGAGTAGGAGTAAAACCTTTTTACATGACAGACATTATATTATAATGTATGTATTCAATATGGCGTCCTCTCCTCTGTGCTTTACATGAATGTATTTACCTGTAGTTAATAATAAAATAAGTGGAATATTTATTTATATAAATTCTGTTTTAACAATGTCCCCTTATTCTATTTTCTGTTTTTGTCGATTTAGTTTATAACTATATTCTGTGGTTTGCAGCAGAGTAACCCTAGTGGGGAGGCAGATCATTACGCAGAGGCTGTCAGGCTCAGAGCTACCGCCACGACGCACACCGCAGACTTTTCGAAGTTATCTGTGTAGTGCATAGGGTTCCCACCAAGAACTTAGGGTCCCAAGCCAACCTCACCTGCAAGTGGTGCACCTGCCGATCAACGGACGAGGCTCTGGCAAACAAAATATCCCGATAAGCGGCAATAGGCTCGCCACCTATTACGTGGGATCAAAACACTGGCGAAAATTGGCTATTAAACGCCAATTTTCCTCTGCCTACCCCTTCGGGGAAACAGGCGTGAGTCTATGTGTGTATGTATGTATGTATTTGTATTGAGTTGTTATCTATCTTGTTAAATGGCGAAATGCATCAATCATACGATAGACATGCGGACGCTGCTAATCCGCGCTTGGCCAGCGTGGTGGACTATGGCATAAGTAATCCTTCTCATAGTAGGTAACAAGAGGCCCGTACCCAGCTGAAATACCGTTTATAAACAGGGCTGGTTCTATTATTATGCGCTACTATATTTTATAACAAAATTAGTTTTATTGTAGATATTCATCTCGTACAAAGCAAAATTGGTATGTGATTTGTCTCGACGCCGCTCAAAGGCAGACTGTCGGAGAATGCCTTTAGCATTATGTCCACCTCTTTACATATTGTTATGTGCAGAAGTCTACAAATAAAATCAATTGTTTTCAATCTAACATGACGAGAAAATGGCTTTAAATATCGAGGTACTGAAATATAACTAGAAAAATATTATTATTATATCCGGCTACATGGATTAGGTTCTATTAGATCTGTTTATACTATATCCTGAGTCTTTATATGTTGCATATTATAAGACAATAAAAAAAGACAGTGATATATAATAAGAAAGTGGAGAGAGCGATAGACTGCTACGCAGAGGGGCTCGGGTTTGAATCCACAGCGCGCATCAATAACTTTTCAAACTTACGTGCGTATTAAATGGTTAATAAAATTATCGCCTGCTAAATGGTGGAGAAAACATAGTGTGGAAACTGCATGTCTGAGAGTTCTCCATAATGTTCTCGAAAGACCGGTGAAGTCCGTGATAGCAGTGGGACAGTTTATGAACAGGGCTGATGACGATGATGAAAACAAATGATACAAACATAATAACTATAACGGCAAAGGGATCTATTTTATTTATTATCAGAATGAGGGCCAGTACAGTAGGTAATTAAGCAATTTCTTAGCGCATCACACCTTAGTGGTTAACAGAAACAGCACTAACGGCCCGGCCACAGCCTACGACGGCGGCGACAGCGGCGAGCCTTTTCAATGTACCGTGGCGCGCTTTGCTATGCCGCGGCGACCGATGACGCCTCAGAGTAAGGCGCCATGTGCATCGAAATAGCTCGCCGCTGCCGCCGCGCGCCTGCCGCTATCGCTGTAGGCTGTAGCCGGGCCTTAAGATGTGATAAGCTAATCCCCAGGCCTCCCTTGTTGACGGTGCGCTGTCTGTCCCATCTATCTATCTTAATATATAAAATCCTTGCGTTACTGACTGACTGACAGACACGCTACAGCCGAAACTACTGGTCACAAGAAGATGAAAATTAGCACGTATGTTCCTTGAGGTGAAGTGTAGGGTAGCACTAAGAGAGGATTTTTGGAAATTTCCTCCCCTAAGGGGGTAAAACTGGGGGTCAAAGTTTGTGTGAAACTTTTTATTCCTTCAATGGATTAACTCTAAACTTTGTATATATTAGTTCCTCAAACGACGATATAGTGAACACTAAGAATATTTTTTCTGGAAATTCCTCTCCTAAGGGGGTAAAATAGGTGGTCAAAGTTTGTATGTATCTCTTAATCTCTCTAATGGATTGAATACAAACTTTGTATATTGTTCCTTAAACGACGATATTGAACACTAAGAATTTGTTTTATAAAAATGCCGACCCTCAGGATGTAAAATAGGGATCAAAGTGTGTTATTTATTATTCCTTCAGTGGATTGACTTCAAACTTTATGTATTGGTTCCTCAAATAATGATAGTGATCACTAAAAATTTGTTTCTTAGGAAATTCCTCCCCTAAGGGGGTAAGATAGGGGACAAAGTTAGTATGAAACTTTTTATTCCGTTAATGGATTGACGTCAAACTTTGTATATTGGTTCCTCAAACGACGATAGTGAAAACTAAGAATTTGTTTTTCGAAAATTCCTACCCTCAGGGGGTAAGATAGGGGTTCAAAGTGTATATGAAACGAAACTTATTATTCCTTCAATGGATTAACTTCAAACGTTGTATATTGTATCCTCCAATGCCGAAAGTGAACACTAAGAATTAGTTTCTTTTTTAATTCCTGCCCTCAGGGAGTAAGATAGGGGTCAAAATGTGTATGAAACTTATTATTCCTTAAGTCGATTGACTTCAAACTTTATATATTGGTTTCTCTAATGACCATAGTAAACAATAAGAAATATTTATTTTTTTTGAATTTCTTACCCTAAAGGGTTAAAAAGGGAAGTCGGAATTTTTATAAAACCTTTTTATTCCTTCATTGGATTGACTTCAAACTTTGTATATAGGTTCCTCAAATGAGGTTAGTGAACACCAAGAAAGGAGTTTTCGAAGTCACTTAGTCTTAGCACAGAATAAACAGTACTTACGTAGTCTTAGTCCCTGTTATATATAAGGGGTTAAGAAAGGGTGTCCGATTTTGTAATATAAAAAAAAAACTTCAATGGATTTACTTGAAACTTTGTATATCGGTTCCTCAAGTGACGTTAGTGAATTCACCACTAAAACGGGGAGTTCAAAAAGGGGTCCCAGTTTGTATGAAATTTTTAATTCCTTCACTTGATTTTTTTTCATCGTCCCTGATGAGCATTTAATTTTCATTAATTTAAATTTATGCGGCTGGCTCTCATCTAAGCGCTCTTTATCTTCACTAACTAAAATGTGGGATGGTTATATGACCAATAGAAGCCAAAATACTTAGAACCGTTATTTTGATATTTTTATTTATTTATTTTTAAGCAGGTAAGCACTTTTTGTCAGTTATCTGCTTTGTCCAACTGCTGACCAAGGCTTCTCTCATTTCTTTTTAACCTTAAATACTAAGAAAGGGTTTTAAACTTGGGTAATTTTTTTCTTTTTTTTTTACAATGTCGCTGAGATATACAAATGTATACTGCTACGGAATCCTTGACTAATTTAATTTTAACTAGATTTTGCAAGCAGCTACGCCTAAATGAAATTTTCATAGTTTACTCGAGAGTTTTCATGAACCATTAGTAAAATACATCTAAATCTATTCAGCCATTTTTAAGATTACCCTGAATCAATAGACAGACAGAAAAACAATCTAAATAAACCATTGGGGTACTGGATACGGGTTAGCAACAATATGAAATACAGTTATTTTGAGATTACAGACAGTTTGTTTATTGTTTTTTATAGTCTCACGCCTGTATCTCGGAAGGGGTAGGCAGAGATGTATTATACCCACATTTCGCCATGTTCCTTATTAGGTCCCACGCAATAGGGGGCGAGCCTATTGCCGTTACCGGGCACATTGGCAGACTCTGTGCTGCTACTGATAAATCGGCAAAACTCAGTAATACTTTTGCCCGACCCGAGAATCGAACCCGAGACCTCCCGTTTAGCAGACGCATAGGCTATCTACTGTACCACAGAAGCAGTCAAATATTATTTATTTGTATTATCTGTCTGTATATAAAATCCTTGCGTTACTGATTGACTGACAGACATGCTACAGCCGAAACAACTGAGCGCAAGTAGATGAAATTTTGCATGTATGTTCCTTGAGGTGTTTAGGGGCACACTAAGAGAGGATTTTTGAAAATTTCCGCCCTAAAGGGGTAAAACTGGTTGTCAGACTTTGTATGAAACTTTTTATTCCCTCAATGGATTAACTTCAAACTTTGTATACCTATTGGTTCCTTTTTTTTTGTGTCGGGTTGGAAAATCCTCATGGAGTCCGCCCTGGGAGGGAAGGGCGAAGAGGACTGTCAGACTCTTACTGACTAAAAACCAACCCGTGTTTCTAATGTACCCGTGTGTCGGAGAGTCGGGTATCGCCGAAGCATTCCTCGCTACCCCCCGACGGGTATTGGCCCACTAGATGGTCAGACGGGCCCCGAACAAAACCCCCTTGGCGGCGGATGAAGGTGTTGGGCTCCGCCGCCAAAAACACCCAGCGGCCACAGAGGATAGGGAGGACGGCAACGCAATACCGCATTTCCTCTTCCTCTGCGGCCCCACCGCGACGCAACGATGGTGCGCCCCCATTTGGTCGCGGGAGATAGGGCGCGCGGCAACGCAACACCGACACGCCTCTCCTCCCACGCGACCGCGCCCGATTGCGAGGGACAGAAGAACTGTCCCTCGCACCCGCACCATTGGACGCATCCTGCGCAGGCCTCCGTCAAGCCCACGCGAAGCGTCCACTCCTGGGATCTCGCTTAGCTTCACCGTGGGTAACCTAACCACGGTTACTGAGCCCCCTCACCACGACAAGGTGGAGATCCAACGGGGGGGATACCTATTGGTTCCTCAAATGAAGTTAGTTAACACTAAGAAAGTCTTTTTGGAAATTCTTACCCTAAGTGGATAAAATGGGTTGGTTCCGCAAATGAAGTTAGTTAACACTAAGAAAGTCTTTTTGGAAATTCTTACCCTAAGTGGATAAAAAGGGGAGTCATAATTTGCATAGAACCTTTTATGCCTTCAAGGGATTAAGTTCATACTTTATTTATTGGATCCGCAAATGACGTTAGTGAACACAAAGATATTTATTTTGAAAATTTTCCCCTAAGAGGTTGGAAAAGGCATTCAGATTTTGTGTAAAAACTTTTATTTTTCCAATGGAAAACTTCAATCTATGTATATAAAATCTTTTCGTTACTGACTGACTGACAGACACATTACAGAACGAACTTACTGGGTGCAAGAAGGTTAAATTTAGCATGTATGTTCCCTGAGGTGGGTAGGGATGTTTGTACAAAATATTTTATCTAATCGTAATTTACGCGTGCGAAGCAACGGGCAAAAGCTAGTACTACAATAAAACTCAAAGAGCACTTTGTCTGTACATTGAATATTTTTGCCAAATTTCAATTGGATTGTGACATGTTATCGATATAGAACACAAAACAATTTTTTTTTAAATTATTGTCCGTCTGTCTGTCTGTCTGTCTGTATGTTTGTTAAATCATCACGCAATAACCAGTGAACGGATTTTTATGCAGTTTTCACCGATATACTGTCTGAAGACCCGATTACAATCTTGGACAACAATCATCACGCTATCACCTATGGGAGCCTAGCAGTGTCATTCAATAAATTTAATAGACCTGAATTCAAGCAACACATTAAATTGTTTACATCGCGATAGTGACAAACGCATAGTTTGTGTCTTTGGTTATCATTTAGTCTTTAGTTTATCAGAATCCGTTTATTCTATCAAAAGTTATCGCAATTTAAAATATACATATATCCGCATGGGCTATCAAGTGATTCGGACTCAATTTGAGCAAAAATTTAATATTGCTTCTTTTCTAATATTTATATTGTCAGCGCTGGATCTTAACACCGACTTTATTTTTTCCAGTAATACCCCTAGATGGCACATCTAGGGGTATTACTTGAAATTATTATTTAAGCGGTACTTTTGCCGACTTGCTCACAAGTCACACAAAACACAATTTTTGTATCTTTAGTTAACATTTATTTATTTATTTATTTTTATTTTATTTTAAAACTTTATGCACATAATAGTACAAAGGCGGACTTAATGCCGAAGGCATTTTCTACCAGTCAACCTTTGGGTGATGCAGAGAAATATGTAATAGGTGCAGTTTTTAAATTAAAATGAAAAAAAAAAGACAAACCTACTCATTAATATAAAATATAAAATGATATACATAGAACTAATATACGTACTTACATACATACCATAACTATATATATATATATATATATATATATATATATATATATATATATATATATATATATATATATATATATATATATAAACGCATAAATATATATTCTATAATTCTAATAAATATATACATAAGTATATAAAATAATTAAACGATAAATAACTTATGACGATTCAGTTAATGCATTTAGATAATTCTGCCGAACTCTAGTTTTAAACGTAAAACGGTTAGTGGACATCCTGATATCAAGAGGGAGAGCATTCCACAGAAGAATAGATTGTATGATAAAGGATGAATGTACTAGGCTGAAATTGTGAGAAGGACAAAGAAGCAGAAGATTATTGGAGGAACGAAGATTTTTCTCATGTGTATTACACAGAAATTGAAGATGTGAAGTTAAATAGATGGGTGCACAAGGAGAGTGCAGTAAAGAATGAAGAGTACACAAAGTACGCAGGCTACGCCGTTGACGAATAGGTAACCATCGTAACTTTGATCGGTACTCAGAAATGTGGTCAAATTTGCGGAGATTAAAAACGAATCTAATGCAATTATTGAGAAGGCGATCGAGCTTATTGAGGAGATCTGCATTAAGGTCGAGATAGCACACGTCACCATAGTCGATGATGGGAAATATTAAAGTCTGTACTAGCATTGTCTTAGTCCTGAATGGCAGAAAGTTCTTCAGTCGGTAAAGCGACCGCAAGGCACCAGTGACTTTACGACTCACATTCGCTTCCTGAGTCCGCCAGTTAAGGTTGGCATCAATATGTAAGCCAAGATCCTTGACGCTTGAACTAAACGGGATTATAGATCCATCAAAAATGACAGCAGGTAGTGACTGCAAGTCAACCCTGCTTAAAATACGGGAACTACCAACGAGAATAGCCTGACATTTAGCAGGGTTCACTGCCAGGCCAAACCGTTCCGACCAGACCTTTATAGCATTCAAATCTTGGTTTATAGCTGCTATGGCTGAATCTAAATTTTCTGAAGAGGACTGTGTATAAAGTTGTAGGTCATCAGCATACAGATGATACGCACAATGAAGTTCATGAGTAAGAAGATTAATAAATAATGCAAATAGAAGAGGAGAAAGTATTCCGCCTTGAGGAACACCAGAGTCCAAAGTACGCCATGTTGATGAAGTTTCATCGACGCGTACTGACTGCTGGCGTCCTCGAAGATAACAGGAGAACCATTCCAGTGCCATAGGTGAGATCATTAGATAGGATAGGACTGGAAGGAGAAGGTCGTGCCTGACGTTGTTAAAGGCGTTTGAGAAGTCCACCAAGATCAAAAGAGTAAGCCTGGTGTCCTCCACCCCCGCCCTCACATCGCCAGTCACCTTGAGCAATGCGGTGACAGTACTATGTCCAGGTCTGAATCCAGATTGAAAGGGTGACAGGATGTTGTTTTCGTAAACAAACCCAGACAACTGTCTCTGAACGCATGACTCAAGTACCTTGGATAGAAAGGGAAGAATGGATATGGGACGGTAATGTGTCAGGAGAGTGGGATTCGACATTTTGGGCAAAGGACGCACATAGGCTTTACGCCATATGTAGGGAAATTGACCAGTGTCAAGGGAAAAGTTTAGGATATGGGTAATTACAGGTAAAATTTGTTCAAGGATAACCGTGATCATGCGACGACTAATGTCATCGCATCCCACGGCTTTGGACTTAATTGACAGGATAATCTTTTTAATCTCACCTGATGATAAAGGAGAAAAAGAGAAAGAATTAATATTCAAACGAGGTAAGCTAGCCAAGTAGGCTATGGTTTGACTTTTAGTTTGGTCGTCCAAAGTGACAGTAGTTGTAAAATGACGATTAATGTCATCCAAACTAATAGTCACCGGTAGAACCACTTGGCCATGAGGTTTCCCAATGCCTAGTGTCCTTAAAAACTGCCATACATTAGCAGGGGATGAGTTGGTAACATTTTCGGAGATATGTCGGCGTTTAGCGTCGCGTACCATCTGGTTGCACCTGTTCCTAGCTATCTTGAAAAGAGAACAATTGTCGTCACACCGATCCTTTTTATATTTGCGGAAAGCTCGGTCCCTCCGTCGCATCGCCATCCGAATCCCCTCAGTCATCCAAGGAGCAGGTGGACGTTTCAATTTTATTTTTCTGATGGGTGCATGCACGTCGAACAACTTCGTAACCGTGTTGTTAAAAAAATCGACTTTGTCGTCTATAGTGATGGCTGACATCAGCGGTTCCCAGTCGATATTCGCAGCATCTATCCTCAACCTTTCAACGTCCATTCGCCCATAACAACGCAAGTACAGTACTTTAGGACTTGGTTTAGGAGGCTTCAGGAAATACGAGAGGAAGACAAGGTCATGACGGGAGAAACCAGGAGCAGGATGCTGACCATGGGAGCGGACCAAGGTAGGATTAGAGGTGAGGATTAAGTCTAACCAGGTGTCCTCCCCGTTAGGGTTGTGGTGAGTGGCATTAAGAGGCAAAACGTGAAGGCTGGCAGACTCGGTGATATGGATAAGTTTGAGGGAGCGAGGTGAATGATGGGATAAAAGGTCAGTGTTAAAATCGCCCATGATGATATGATGTGCATACTCAGAACCCAACGATTCTAAAACCGATTCCAAATCAGTGAAGTAGTTGACCGAAGGAGGGCAGTATACTACTCCAAGAACCAATTTGGTTCCCCTGACCCAAACCTCAAGAAAAAGATACTCCGCAGAAGTAGAGTGTTGGGAGGAGGAAGATAACATTTTATAAGATAAATTGCTACGGAGATAAATAGCAACACCTCCGCCTCGTTTGTCAAGTCGGTCATTCCGGATTAAAACGAATCCTGAAAGAGGGTATGAGGTAGAATGAAGCTGAGGTTTGAGCCAGCTCTCGGAGATCAGGATGGCATGAACGTTGGTGTCAGTAAATGTTTCTACAAGTTCGCTAAAATGACTTGGAACGCTTTGTGCATTTATATGACACACATTTAGGTAATTATTGGTTGTTAGATTGAACTGCTCGTGTAGAATATCACTTAGAGACTGACTGTCATTAATGGAGCAGAAACTGTCATCGGCAGACAAAATAACTGAATCATTCGCAGAATGAAAGGAATTATCGTCGGAAATAGACATAAATAATAATATATAATAAACGTACTAATAATATGTAAATAATTCAAAATAATATAATGTATAAGCAATATAAAAATATATAAATTATTAATTATACACGATTAGTGAAAAGTTAGCAGCCAGCAAACACAAACATGAAAAACAAATATCAGTAACAAAAAAAAAATAATTTAGAAAGATAACAAAACGTAATACAAAACACAATAAACAACACAAACATAGACGAAACAAAAAGAATTAATTTCATCTGAGAACACAAAGAAAACATTGCAAATAAGATTTCTGAACGTAACTATCCATCCATAGACTAATCACCGCTAATCACGAACTGTCAAATGTCAAACGTACATACCCCACAATAAGATTGTGAGAAAAGAAATAAACAAACTAATAGGCTATTAAGTAATCATGCATAAACATTGAGGCTAGAGTATAGTTGGAAAAACAGAATATAGAAAGTAAAAGAGTTAGAAACAGAGATAGTAGTGAGTTGTTACTTATTTACGCGGCTTAGAGGTTGTGTTCGATGATACGACAGCCCCGACGCCGCTCTTGCTCGCAGATCCGCTTGCCTGTCTGGGATATTTCTGTAGCAGACTGTCCAGGCCGTCCGAAGTTGTCACCTTATGCCGAGTGCCATCCGACGCCTTTACCATGATGACACCGTCTTGTGACCAACAGGAACGGATGCCGAAGTGTTGGCGAGCCTTGCTAAAGATAGCCTGCCTGAACCTTGTCAGGAACTCCTTAACCGTCACAGATGTGCCCTTCAGTTTAGTCTTGGCTCTCCAAACTGCAGACCTCGAGTCTATTCCGGAAAACCAGGCCAGGACTGGACGATGATGATCATTGGTGGACGCGCCGATTCTGTGGCATGCAGTAAAGCTGTCAGCTGAGATACCTGGAAGATCCATCTTGCGAACCACCTTCAATAGAGACGCCTTACAGTCTTCTTTGTCAACCTCAGGCACCCCAAGGAATATAAGGGCCTTCCGCCTGTGCCTGGTCTCCATAGCATCAATTGCCTGTGTACATTCATTTACTTGCTTGCGCAAAAGCCCAAGCATTGTGTACATCAGCTCCTTAAAAGTGCGGAACTCCTCTGCCACTTTTGCGACAGTGTCCTTTGCAGACCCGCTGTGCAGCTGCGCCTCAAGCTCCGCCATCCTTTTAGAGAACATCTGCTCGAGGTTGTTCTGGGCAGTCTTGATGTTGTCTAGTTCAGACATTTTGTTGTGTTGTGTTTTCAAGTTGTGCTTCCCTTATTGTAAACTTGAGAAGTGTGTGAAGTGCTGGCAGGTGGTGTAATTTGCAGTCTTGGCTTTACATACAGTAATGTAATACTGTGACTAACGTGAGTACAGGCTAATTGTCAACTAAGATACTCAAAGTAGGCAAATAAATGTAAAAAATTATACTTTAAATAATTAAATAATAACTTTGCAAAATTCGAAATGTGTTCACTTTTTTAGCACCTACCGCCTTTTTGTTTACATTTAGTTTATCAGAATCCGTTTATTCCATCAAAGTTATCGCAATTTAAAATATACATATATCCACATTAGTTATCAAGTGATTCGGACTCAATTTAGGCTAAAGTCTGTTTTAACTTCTTTTCTAATATTTATATTGCCAGCGCGTTACTGGAAGCTGTTTCACCTTTGCCCATAAAAATGCCCTTCTTTTTTCAAGATCTAAGTGCAATACCTGTTCCATAAATATGTGCTAAATGTCTATTATTCCGTCGAATAACGTAATTAAACTTAAACAGTTAGCAGGGGTGCCACAACCATACCGTTAACATTGAGAGTCACAATCGTACCAACTGCGTAGTGTCAGCACGTTAAACGCTACGTGACACGGTAAATCTACCTACTCTAAAGAAACTCGGCGGATTACGGCCACCGAATGAAAACGGGCTGCTAATGAGCATCGCTAGTTAATTGCCGGGTGGGGGCGCCACCGCTACACTATTCAGTTAAGCATCTAGATTGCTGATAACAGCACAATAATGGACGCAGACGTACTCCTCAATGAACGAATTCAGTTTTAGTATTGCCAGTAATTGCAAAAATAAATGCGGTGTGAAAGTGTAGAAAAGAAATACATTTAGTTTTAAGTCTATTTAAAAGCAAGTTGTTAACCTCAAACCAGCGAACCACCTTTGAGATAGCAATGTTTACATCGTCCAAAGTTATTTGTTGACGTTTTAATTTAAATAAAAGTGAGGTATCATCAGCAAACAGTACTATCCCGTGCTTGTCATTAACGAGGTGTGGTAATTCATTAATATACACTAAAAATAAAACAGGACCGAGGATTGAACCCTGGGGGACGCCCATTTTGACTACAGACCCATGTGAACGCGTCCCGTTAACATCAACTCTCTGAATCCTATTACTCAAATATGAAGTAAGAAGATGCAGAGCATAACTACTTAAACCATAGTGATGTAATTTCCTGATCAATGTATCATGTTCTACACAATCAAAGGCCTTTGACAAATCACAGAAGACACCTAAAGCATCATGTGAATCCTCCCAGACATCAAATATATGTTTTACAAGCTCAACACCGGCATCGGACGTGGAGCGCCCCTTTGTAAAACCAAATTGTTTAGAGTGTAGAAGCTCGTTGTTGTTAAAATTACTTTGCAGTTGGTCTAGAATCAATTTTTCGAAAATTTTGCTGAATGTGGGCAGCACAGAAATTGGCCTATAGTTGGTGGGGTCTGATGTGCTACCTGCTTTGTACAAAGGTATTACCTTGCTATCTTTCATAAGATCAGGCAAAACACCACAGTCAATACACTTATTAAATATTAAAGCTAATCTGTTAGCAGCTAAAGCAATAATGGACTTAGTAATAGTAACGGAATTCCCCCACAAGTCTGTAGTCTTCTTTATATTTATAGTATTAAAAGCTTTTATAACATGATTTGAATTTATATACTAAAATGAGAAGCTACTTTAAATTGTACTCATGTCTTCTTTCAAATGAGATTGCGCTGCATTGGTTGACGAGTCCAAAGATGTAGTAGTAATAACGGGGATATCAGTAAAAAAACTTTCAAACGCCGATGCAACTTTTGAGTCTGATGTAATAGTGTCGTTATCAATGTTCAAACTAAATTTAGAACTTTTACTTTTAACTTTCCCAGTCTCGCTGTTTATAATATTCCATGCCATTTTAATTTTATCGTCACTACTCCTAATCCTTGAACTCAGGTAAAGAGACTTAGCTTTCTTGCAAAATTTTGAAATATCCTAGCATAGTTTCTAATATAATCCTGAAATTGTTCACTTAATTAATTTAAGTGAACAATTTCAACAGTACAAAAAGTTTCTCTCGTCATATAGCTCATACAATCTCTTTCTACTTTTGTGAAGCTTAGTTGTTGCCCATTCACAGAAGGTTGCATTACCGCCAACTGTAATCGTTCTAGGTGTGAAAACCGAATTAAATTCAGTACAAAACGCTTAAAAAAACTTTTATGTTATAAATTAGGGTCACCTTCATCATCTAACAGTGACCAGCTAGTCATTAGTTTACTTTGAAACCTAGCAAAACGAGTTGCAGTTTTATAGTCCGGTCAATTTAGACATCCAAGGTTACAAAACTTCCCACTTGGCTGAATATTGGTAGGATTGTTCAATACACTATTATAAAGGAAATGTGAAAAGTCCTCATCGATCCGGCACGTGCAAAAAAATTTACTCATGGTCAAAGGTCACAAAAACGGGTTTTTCGCGAACTTCAGCAAAATGGTAAGTTTTATCATAAAATTAGCTCAGACAAAAATTGTAGATCAGATAATTATCTATAAAAATTGTCTAAATACTGTTTTTCCTAAGAGCCACCGTTTTCATTTATTCAGGTTTTCATCTATTCCCGACCTCGATCCGTCCAGCCAACGCTTCGACGCCGTTCTATACCGCGATCACTACCAAAACCGTTTGGCGTTTAGATCTACCGAAACAATACAGTTTTTAGTAAAACCTACACAAGGCACGCCTGAAAAATCGATTGTGATTTTTTTCACCTGCAACTCGTTATTTTCAAACCGATTTCACCAACCATCGTCTTTCAATTACTTTATTCAATTTAATGGGAATTCTCTTAAATATGACTTAGCTCAGATGTTCGACAAATAAAGCCAATATCAATATCTCAAGTGTCCGAAGATAGGATCTTTTTCGCGGAAGTCCTCGGCGTTAGTAAGGTCTTTACCATCTGTTTTACTACTGTGTATTTAACTTAGCGATTTTTGGATCTGATTAGATCATTATATAAATTTTCCTTTTAATTTTATTAGGTTTCTTGAAAGTACCTATTGGTTGCGGTAAGGAATCTAAATGTTTTATTGACCTTCGAGTGAAAGGAATATATAATGAATACATGTGTAATTTTCTCGTTTATCGACCAGAAACGCTTTTCTCAGTACGCTACTATAATGCGTTGTGCCACCCGCGCTCTATTTGTATGATCCATTGATGTGTCGGAACGGGAACAAGTTTATGTTCATTATGATATTTTTGCTTCTAGAAGTCTCAGTCACTGTAGGGAATGCAATAATAATTATGTGTGAAGCATGTCTAGACAGTGAAAGGTTTAGGGTTTTGGTACTTCCCGAATCGTGCTGCTTTCTCAATCCTACGTGCACACAGTTAAAAATAATATTTACTCCGCCATAAATCATATTTGTTTTTAGTTTATGTATCGTGCTATATAACACTTACATATACGTTCACGTTACGGCTTATAATGTATTGATCGATGGACAGCGAGTGGAACAAGTGAATGAGTTTGTTTACTTAGGTACGTTGTTTACAAGAGATGGTAAGAATGAAGAAGATATTGAAAGAAGAGTTAATGCAGGTAATAATGTGAATGGAGCTCTGAAGGCGTTTATGAACACTCAAAACGTGTCCAAAAAGGCGCGTTTGGCTGTGCATAGAGGGGTGTTAGTGCCTACCCTTATGTATGGTAGTGAAAGTTCACTGCTAGAAGTCGACATTTTACTTTATTTTTAAAATAAAATCAAAACGTAAGACACCATGTAAAACACAATTTAGCTTAGAATTTGACCGATATTTCGCGCTTCTTTTGTTTTTTTTTCAAACCTACGTGCACACAGTTAAAAATAATAATTACTCCGCCATAAATCATATTTGTTTTTAGTTTATGTATCGTGCTATATAACACTTACATATACGTTCACGTTACGGCTTGTAATGTATTGATCGATGGACAGCGAGTGGAACAAGTGAATGAGTTTGTTTACTTAGGTACGTTGTTTACAAGAGATGGTAAGAATGAAGAAGATATTGAAAGATCTTGACAGATGCGATATGGTTGGGGCATCTCTTCCTATATACTCGAAGAGCTATACTCGCACTTGCTTCTCTATTCGGTTACGAACGTAACGTACATGCGGAACAAAGTGGCTATTGCAACTTTCCAGTGGGGCTTAGTGGATTAGTGGATGGGCTGTGGTGGTTTTAGCGAATTTCGGGGCCTGAAAGAAACGCAGGTATTTGAAAAAAAAATAGTAGGTAATGTGTATGTTTATGCATATTTACATATCTATCTATGGCGATGTAATGTTTGTCGTTATATAAATTTATAAACTTGCAATACGTACCTGTTCTCCATTGAATATTATGTTTTTTAGTTAATAATATGTTTATCGAGCAGATGGCCATAGTTGTTATTATTAAAATTCCATTTTTATTTGATAGCGCGGCGGCCATTCTCGGGCAGCGCGAAGGCTAAATGATAGCCAAGTGATTCGCTCGCAAGTCGCAGTTGCGTAATCGAATAAGTGAGATGCCACTGTGTGCATAAGTGAGATGCAATTATGGCCTGACAAGCGCTTGAAAACCGGTTCGCCAATCCGTTTCAACTAGCGATAGGTATGCACTTGATGGACAACATTGTATTTTTGAATTACGCTTTATGCTTTTCTGTATAGATAATAAGATTATGATATATGTCTGTGATCGTCACTTGGGGTTACCACCTAAGATCAGGGTTGGTTTGTGGTCTTCGCCATAATCAACATAAGCCTGAGTGGTAACCTCGTTTTTATAACATACCTACTTGTGTAATTCTGTAATGTGTCATGTTTTTGTAATATCTAACTATTGTGTATGTTGTAAAAATAAATGCATTTCTCTCTCTCTCTCTCTTCTCTCAAAGAAGAGTTAATGCAGGTAATAATGTGAATGGAGCTCTGAAGGCGTTTATGAACACTCAAAACGTGTCCAAATGGGCGCGTTTGTGGTAGTGAAAAGCGCGCTTATGTATGGTAGTGAAAGTTGGGTATGGCAGAAGAGACTTGAAAGTAGAATAAATGCTGTAGAAATGAGAGCACTGAGAAGAATGTGTGGTGTGTCTTTGACCCACAGAGTAAAGAATTGTGGGATACGAGAGTAGTATGGGCTAAAAGAAGATGTAGTGACAAGCATCGAGAAAGGCATGTTAAGATGGTTTGGGCACATGGAGAGGATGGATGACGAAAGACTGACAAAGAAGATATATAAAGCAAGTGTGAATGGGACAGGACGAAGGGGAAGACCTAGGCGGACGTTCTCTGACCAGATTGGAGACATCCTAAAAACAGGACAGGTCAGAAGTACCCTAAACAGAAGAGCATGCATGAGAAACTTGATGGGAGTGAATGAAGCAAGAGAGGTATGTCAGGATTGTTGCAAATGGCGTTCCGTAGTCTCTGCCTACCCCTCCGAGAAACAGGCGTGAGTCTATGTATGTATGTATGTATATACGTTCACATAATACCATAATAGCAAATCTTCTACAAGAAGTATAATAATATATCTAATGAATACAAAAAAAAATACATTAAAAATATCTTAGCTGAAGGAAACAAGATTTCGTTGCAAAGACAATATCATTGTCATCTTATTACCTGAATTCGTACCGTAAACTGTAATGAGACTCCAGCGGCAATGATACAGTCTAATTAAGCCGGCACACTTCAGCTAATGGATATTTGATAAAAACCTAAATTGCTTCAAGTAAGGATAATAAATACTCTAGAAGGTTCGTTGAATTCTCCGACCGAAAGTAAATTTCATACAAAGGGTCTGCCAAAACAACTTACATCTTCTATCCAAGAATTTATAGGAACATTGTGAATAGCCGCACCTGCCACTAACTCCAAATGAACAAAACCTTTGCACGAAATACATTTTTTGTGCATGATTCACTGTTCTACATATTATAAGATTATTTTACTGACCAATATTCCAGTTTACATAGGTAGAAAATCCATTTTATGAATTCGCCGAGTGGCCAGATCGCCTTGCTGCGTCGGCACTTTCGAAGTTCGCCCGACGACATCTGTTCGCTCGGTGCCCATTAAACCTACTCTCAAGCTAAAAATGGGGTGCTTAGTCAATGATTAGTGCGACAAAAATTCTTTCTTAATAGTCCGTAGTGTGTGCTTATTGCTTCTAAATATGTGAAGTCATTTATATTTTCGTTTAACGTCTTATAAAATGGTTATACTACAATTGATATCAGTTGGATACTAAAGTCAGAGCGAAGAGTTTTATACTCTGTAGATCCACCTGATTATTCTTTGCAGTCTGTCTGTGTGCTGCTGAAAATGTTGAGAAAAATGCCAATAATATATTTCGTTGACTACCTACCTACTGCATCGACTGAATATAGATATCTATTAATTGCAGCTAAATCTTTGATTCCTATAATTCAGATAAACAAATCTCGACTTCACATTTTATATTAAAATAATGAATACAAAGGACAACCATATTCGAAACAACTTTGCACACGGTTCACGAATCACGTAAAAATTACCCATGCGGTGATCGAACCAGCAACAACTCGGTAATGAATAGCGAAAATAACTACTGTAGAGGGATTCGCACAAAGTTACATACACTTTACATGAATATTTGCTATGATGATTAGTGGGACAAAATTTCTTTCTTAATAGTCCGTAGTGTGTGCTTATTGCGTCTGAATATGTGAAGTATTTTATATTTTCGTTTAACGTGTTATAACATGGTTAGACTAAACTTGATATCAGTAGGATACTAAAGTCATAGCGAAGAGTTTTATACTCTGTACATCCTCCTGATTATTCTAGAAGTCTGTCTGTGGGCGGCTGAAACTGTTGGCCAAAAATGCCAATAATATATTTCGTTGAGTACTGCATCTACTGAACATTAAGATATTAATTGCAGCTAAATCTTTGATTCCTATAATTCAGATAAACAGATCTCGACTTCACATTTTGTATTAAAATAATGAATGCAAAGAACAACCATATTCGAAACAACTTTGGACGCGGTTCACGAATCACGTAAACATTACCCCATGCAGTGATCGAACCAGCAACAACTCGTTAGTTAATAGCGGAAAAATTCTTCCATCCGTGGAATAAAATAATGATAAATGCTGCACAGCCATGTAGTGCAGCAACTGAGTGACAGTGAAACCGTGACTGCCGCTTTTTGTCTTCTCCTCACGCCTTCGGTATAACCTGCCTATAAATTACATTAGTTTTACGACGCATTGCAGTATAAACATTATCTGTATAAACCTTTTCCCCAAACGGTCGTCCTAAATCAACGCCAAAGATTCCTTCGCTGCGTGTAATTACGCATCCCATAATGCACGACCGGTCGCAATCAAATTCAGCGTGACACTTCTTCAAAAAGATAACTCCTTAAAATTCTGTAACGTGGTGAATTCGCGTCTGTCGAGAATATGAAGCCAAGGCCCACATCAAAACAGATTTGAATAGAACGCAAAATGAAGGCAGCAGCGCCGTCCGAGATAACGGCTCTTCAAAAAAGGTAAATGTTGAAAACAAAATTCAAAAGAGAAAGAGGAAGTAGGTAGGTACCTAAGTAAATTATAAAAGTGCGACGAGAGCCTTTTGTTTACGGGCCGCTACTGTCAGTGGGCCGCAATTTTCAGCCAGAGCGACCGCATTCACAAACAGACTGCCAAGCTATGCTTCTAATTCCTCGCTAAATGATGACATAGTTAGTTTTTTTGTCAAATCTCCAGTGGGCCCGAGAACAATACTGTACGCTACTTCATTTATCTCTTGTAATAAAGAAAATATTCTCAAGTTTTTCCTTGTGCGTTTAAAATTCGTTGTAGGTATGAAACGTACCTAACGCGGCACTCGTAATGTAAAGCCAAATTTGTCCCAAGATGCTAAAAAAATTTACAACACAACGTAGGCATATAAATATACATTCACCCTCATTATTACAAAACTTTATAAAAAATGTGCTGAATTTGTACACTATAAAGCTACAAAAATATGAGGTTTATTATTATCTTTGAAGAGCGCTGTGGAGCTCACTAAATTTCGCATGCAGTCAAAGTGTTTTACAATAGCATATTTTGTTTAAATAGGCGTACGTTCAGCCAGCATAATCTAATCATTCAGTGGAAATGTAGCAGTGATGTGTGTGTTGGTGTAGCGTTGTGGAGAGTCGTGTCTGACATGTATCCTGCTGAACAAATTAATACGAAGCAAAGTCGGCTCATGATTCTGAGTCCAGAGAGAGAGGCGAGGGGGCGAGCCACACAGAGCGGTTTTCATTAGAGGCTCCATTTGCATGTTATTCATTACCTTCCTACATCATATATATTCATATTATTTCAGGATACTAAATGCTTTTACGACCACTTTGTACTTTCAACAATTTTAAACGCAGACAATTTTTTTCGACATGACACTCCCGTAATTAATCTGCGCACTTATACCCTGTGCGCTGTAGCATGGTGCAGATGATAGTTGCCTATATGACGTTGACATCCGTCAGTACCACATGACTAGGGATGTGACGTTATGCAATTCATTTTTATCGATCTAACGATACTCACAGCATAAATCTAGTTCACATTAATAGTGTTATCAAAATTTGAGTGTTATTCGGTTTTGCAGTGTAACTATGTGTATAAACTTGTCAATATATATATATTTTATGGTTACATAATAATATCTTTGTACTTATATAAAAGTAGTTGATACGCACGGCTTTGCACGCGGAAAAAAGTAACATTTAATAATTTTCGCTCCCAAATCTTTCCTTTATACGGCCGGTGATTTTCCAGATTTCATGACGACTGACTATTCATTTTTAGGGTTCTGTACCGCGAAAGGAAAAAATCGGAACCCTTATAGGATCACTTTGTTGTTCGTCCGTCTGTCAAGACCCTTTTTCTCAGGAATACGTGGAGGTATCAAACTGAAATTTATACTTAATACTCGAATCTACGGTTCCATAGAGCTGTAAAAAAATCAAAGTACTAACCCAACGCAATCAAAAGATACAGCCGTTTATGCTGCAAATTGCAGCATATTTTCAAACTCGCATTGGAATCAAAACCTACAGGGTACTTCCCGTGAACTAAGAATCTTGAAATTTGGTACGGAGTAACGTCTTATATCACATATAAAGGAAAAATTGTGAAAACCGTAAATTTTTTGTTACAGCATATAAAAAAATATTTTAAATAAATTTAAAGTTACTACCCCTTTCTCTTGAACGCGTGGAGGTATTAAATTGAAATTCATATCAAATACTCAGGTATATAACACCGTTAGGCTGCAACAAAATCAAGCTTATTTCTTTACAAATCTCTTAATTTTTTTACAAATAAATTATTCTTATCTTATCTTATCTTCTATGACAACGCAATCAAAAGAAAGAGCAATATAAGCATATTTTCAAACTCGCGCCTACTCGCAAGTGAATCGAAACCTACAGGGTACTTCCCGTGAACTCAGAATCTTGAAATTTGGTAAGAAGCAACGCCTTATAGCACATATAAAGGAAAAATTGCGAAAACCGTAAATTCGTAGTTACATCATATAAGAAAAATATTTTTTATAAATTTAAAGTTACCACCCCTTTCTCTTGAACGCGTGGAGGTATTAAATTGAAATTCATATCAAATACTCAAATATATAACACCGTTAGGCTGCAATAAAATCAAGGTTCTATGTCAACGCAATCAAAAGGAAGAGCAATATAAGCATATTTTCAAACTCGCGCCTACTCGCAAGGTAATCAAAACCTACAGGGTACTTTCCGTGAACTCAAAATCTTGAAATTTGGTACGAAGCAACGTCTTATATCACTTATAAAGGAAAAATTGCGAAAACTGTATTTTTTTAGTAACAGCATATAAAAAAACATTTTTAATAAATTTAAAGTTATTTGTACAAGCCTCGAACGGTCGAGGTTGATAAAGTCCACGCTCCGACCGGCACCGGTTCATATCCAAAACCCCGAGAGCTTTCAGCTCGAACTCAAGAACCGTTTCGAATGCCTGGGCGAATGCGTAGATGTGGACGAGTACAGTAACGGGTTCGTGGATGCTGTCCATACAACAGGGGCTAAATTCTTTAAGCCCCAGAAAAGCAAGAGAACCAGCAAGATCTCGGGTCCGACCCTCGAGCTGTTAGAGGAAAGGCGCAAGATGGTTCTGCTATCCTCCGACGACATGCCGAAATATCGGCACCTCAACAGACAGATCTCTAAATCTCTGACTCGCGATCTCCGCCAGTACAACACAAAATGTGTTCGTGAGGCGATCGAGCAGAATAAAGGATCCAAAGTGTTCCAGAGGGATCTGTCTGTTGGGCAGAGTCAGCTGACAAAGCTGAAGACGGAAGATGGCAGAATCGTATCGTCCAAGCCTAAGCTCTTGGAGGAGATCGAAAGGTTCTATGGACAGCTGTACACGACAACGCAACAACCCGCAAGTACTCCAGCGTCAGACCCTAGAGCTGGATTAACCCGACACTATACCGAAGATATCCTGGACGTCAGCATGCACGAGATTAGTGTGGCTCTCAAACAGCTCAAAAACAACAAGGCGCCGGGTGATGACGGAATTACGAGCGAGCTTCTGATGACTGGCGGTGCACCCGCTAGAGAAGCCCTTCGGCAGCTATTTAATTCCGTCATTCTCGAGGGTAAAACGCCACAGGCGTGGCACAGTGTGGTGGTGCTTTTCTTTAAGAAAGGAGATAAAACCCTCTTAAAGAACTACAGACCCATCACACTTCTGAGCCACGTCTACAAGCTGTTTTCGAGGGTCATCACGAATCGTCTCGAGAGCAAGCTAGACGACTTCCAGCCTCCCGAACAAGCCGGTTTCCGTACAGGCTATAGTACCATAGACCACATACATACGCTGCGGCAGGTTATACAGAAGTCCGAGGAGTATAACCAGCCCCTATGCTTGGCGTTTGTGGACTATGAGAAAGCCTTCGATTCGATCGAAACCTGGGTGGTGCTACAGTCTCTCCAACGGTGCCGGATTGACTACCGATATATCGAAGTGCTGAAGTGTTTGTATGAAAACGCCACTATATCAGTCCGCCTCCAGGACCAGAGTTCGAAACCTATTCAACTCCAGCGAGGAGTGAGACAGGGGGATGTCATATCCCCGAAACTGTTTACCACTGCGCTGGAGGATGTTTTCAAGCTTCTGGACTGGAATGAACTCGGCATCAACATCAACGGCGAGTACATCACTCACCTTCGATTCGCAGACGATATCGTAGTCATGGCTGAGACCATGGAAGACCTAGGCACAATGCTTGATGGCCTCTGTAGAGTCTCCCAACAAGTAGGTCTTAAGATGAACATGGACAAGACAAAAATCATGTCGAACGTCCATGTTGTACCTGCTCCTATTCAGGTTGGGAACTCTACGCTCGAAGTTGTCGACAAGTATATCTACCTGGGACAAGTAGTCCAATTAGGTAGGTCCAACTTCGAGAAGGAGGTCAATCGTCGAATCCAACTCGGTTGAGCAGCGTTCGGGAAGCTACGACATATCTTCTCGTCCGATATCCCGCAGTGTCTCAAGACAAAGGTCTTTGACCAGTGTGTGTTGCCAGTGATGACTTACGGATCAGAGACGTGGTCGCTCACTATGGGCCTTATAAGAAGGCTCAAGGTCACTCAGAGGGCGATGGAGAGAGCTATGCTTGGAGTTTCCCTGCGAGATCGAATCAGAAATGAGGAGATCCGCAGTAGAACCAAAGTCGCCGACATAGCTCTCCGGATAGCCAAGCTGAAGTCGCAGTGGGCAGGGCACATAGCTCGAAGAACCGATGGCCGTTGGGGCAGAAAGGTTCTGGAGTGGCGGCCACGTACCGGACGACGCAGCAGAGGTAGGCCCCCCGCAAGATGGACCGACGATCTCGTGAAGATCGCGGGAGGCGGTTGGATGCGGGCGGCTCAAGACCGGTCTGTGTGGAGAACCTTGGGGGAGGCCTATGTCCAGCAGTGGACGTCGTTTGGCTGATATGATGATGAAAGTTATTACCCCTTTCTCTTGAACGCGTGGAGGTATTAAATTGAAATTCATATCAAATACTCAGGTATATAACACCGTTAGGCTGTAACAAAATCAAACTTCTATGTATACGTACTCAAAAGAAAGAGCAATATAATCATATTTTCAAACTGGCGTCTACTCGCAAGGGAATTAAAACCTACAGGGTACTTCCCGTAAACTCAAAATCTTGAAGTTTGGTACGAAGTAACGTCTTATAGCCCAGATAAAGGATGCGGAAGGCTGAGGACCGTGCACTGTGGTGCGTGATGGGAGAGGCCTATGTCCAGCAGTGGACTGCGATAGGCTGATTGAGATTTTAAATAACCCAGACGCTGCAAACGGCCATTGTGAATGCTTGCATTTCGAAATGTTTAATGTCAGAGTGATAACTGTATATAGGTCACCACAATGTCCAATTAATGTTGCAATAGAATGCATAAATACAACAATATACGGCAGCAACCTCAATAGGTTTAACTCATGTTCTCGTCTGATTGTCGTGGGAGACTTCAATATTGATTTTAGAATGAATCCCCAAAATGGAATTTTCACATATTTTTCATCTATAAAGATGTTTCCGTTAATAAACACTAGCACAACATGAAGTAGTACATTTATAGATAACATTTTTTCGAACTTCAATGTTCAATGTGGTACTTTTATACCTTTTTCAGTCTCCATTTACAGATCTGGTTCAAATTTGATACTTAATTCCATACTTCATTTCCTTTATATGTTTTTTTTTATTTACATAACGTAACATAACTTCACGCCTTTTTATCCCTGAAGGGGTAGGCAGAGGTGTATTACACACCCACACTTCGCGAGTTATTCGCCGGCCCATTCATGCTGATTTCAGCATGAATGGGCCGGCTCGACCGGGGAAGTAATACCCTCTCACAGAAAATCGACGTAAAGTAGCAGCACCTAAACTGTTGCGTTTCGTTTGGTGAGAGAGAGTGCCGGAGGCCCTATCCCCTATCCCTTCTCCCTGATCCCACTCCTCATCCTATCCCTTTTCCCAACCCCAAGGGGCGGCAACGCACTTGTGACTCCTGTGGTGTTGCTTGTGTCCATGGGCGGCGGTATTTGCTTCCCTGTAGGCAATCCGTCTGCTCGTTTGCCGCCTACTACCATAAAAAAAAAGTTATGTTTCGGTCCCAATGTAATAGAGGGCGAGCCTATTGCCATCTACCGGGCACATTACTAAGCGAGCGATAATTAACATTTTAAATACACACATATGTAACTCCGAAAAGTCAGTGATTTGTGCCTGGGGTACCTGGGGATCGAACCCGAGATCATCGTCTCGGCAGTCCGTTACTTACACCGCTCGGCTATCGCCCCTTACTTATTTTTGTTATTTATTTAAGAATATTGATTATTGTTTTTATGTGTAAATAGTCACCCTAGTTTAATTTTCATCGCAAATAAATATTATAATTATTAAAAATATTTAATTAGTATTTTTGTAACAGATTTCTAATAGTCACTAAAACTTTGTAAATCAATAACTTTGATAAAAATCTTATATTTTGCAAGGCTGCTGCAAGGCTGGTATAGGTATTTAAGTTGTACTATAAAATAAGCGATAATGTTAATATAAAATAAAGGATGACTAATTACAAACGACAAAGACACCTTTTTATTTAATTTATGCTCCCCTAGCTTTCCATACTGTAATGTTATGGATTTCATTCTGCAATAAAAATACCATAACTATGACTGGTGAACATTTACTTATATACCTACAGGTTTGTACGGAAACCTCGGTGCGCGAGTCCGACTCGCACTTGACCGGTTTTTATACATCATTACACATAGATAATTATCATGACGCCACCAGCAGGTCAAATTTTATACCGGCTTATATGTAGCGCTATGAAGTCCTCTACCTTACAGTGAAAGTCCCATAAAAATCGGTTCAGCCATTCCAGAGATTACCGCGGACAAACAGACAGACAGACATAAAAATCTTAAAAAAGGTTATTTGGGACATAAAATCGTGTAACTAACTATATGCACTTGAAAAACCATAGTTAATTTGAAATCATAGACAGACACTTCAATATTTATATGTAATTTGCTTTTTTTCGTGACAAAATATTCGCTCTATGATGTATCGGCGCGGTGGCCATTTTGTTTACTCATGCAATATTGTCAGTACGAGTGCTAGCGCCTTGTATGTGACACGTATTTTCATTTTTGTCAAATTATTATTTGTTTAAGTTTGTTGTTATTACCATGCCTAAGCATACAAAAAAAATGTTTTTGGGTAGTCAGGCCAGGGAGTTCGTTGTTCGCCTCCTATTCCACAGAGCGACTGCCTGTCTGATCTCCACAACCCGAAGGTATAGCGATATTCCATGGTTTAGACTACTGTCAGTTTATTTAGTGGCATCTACTGACGCCCTATTACAACTGTCAAATATCTTCATAACAACCGCGATCGACGGCAACTCAAAGTAACATGGGCAAAAAGTTTCTTCACATTTTTAAAGAAAATTCAAAACATTTTTTAACATAGTTTACTTAAAAACATCGAATATCCAGCGTAGCAGTACATCCCATCACTAAATACGTCTATGGTGTTACGTTATATGCATAACACTTTGCTTAATTTTTCTTTCCATTAGATTTTATTTGTAGACTATAGCATTCTGGTTGGGTATAATTTAATGTACCTCAGTAATAAATTATATAAATATTACGAATGTGGTACAACTGAAATACTAAGTAATAATAATACATAATTTGTAAATCGCGGCAACTTACAAAAGTGAAATGAAACGTTACTGAAACTGCCACCCGCACCAGTATAAATGAAGAACATAGCGTTATTACGGGATATATTTAATTAAAATAATAAATGGTTTTCATTAAGAATATTCTCGATGAATTCGTTTAGTGGATGGAGCTATCTAGTAGGTACGAATTAATGAATGTTCAACAATAAGAAAACGTCTGCCACAAAACTTCAAGCCCAAACGGATGGTGCTACTATTATTGTATCTGGTAACTTTAGGTGATACCTATACAATAATAAAACGCTATACAATAAAAGGCTCGGTCACGGTAATGTTACTGGGTCGAAGAATTATAGATTACATAGATGGCACAGCGGTTGAGAGATCACTTTGGTCACACACCAAAAAGGTAAGAAAGACTATGACTGTTTAATTGAGTAATGACTGTGGACTCTACAGTGCACCACGTTGGAGTCAAATAACAAAAAAATCGTATCAAAGAGAAGCTACAGATACTGTTTTCTTATACGGTTTTAATATAAATACGATAGCAATTTTCGACGTCTGAGGCACAGACTATACGCAGACACTGACATACAAACAGAGCGGATTTAAGTTCTGCTCATCCTGTCTTTTTTACAATAGAATTACAAATTAAGCACCAAAACTATAAATTCATTGCCACACCAAAGCTTGTCATTCAATATTAAAGTACTTCAATAAAATATATTGACACAGACTATAAATGATCATATTCGAACTGATTGACGCCGCTGCATGTGTGTGTGTAATTCACATGTTGTTATTCATACATCGTTTTAATCAAATAGGTGTTCGAATATTCAGATAGGGATGTTAAAATACCGAATACGGGTTCTGTAAACGTAACACAATGGTAATATGCACGCATACACACGTAGGAAGAGGAGTATACACACGCACACACGCGCGCAAAATACAGATTATTAATATTAATTTCAATTTGCACAAGCACAAGCCCAGGATAACGTTAAGTAAGCCTACACTATTACAGCGATATTTTATGCGATGTCTCGATACCTATTAATCGATCATCGGTGCGTTATGATGTGTGGCGAAATCAAATCTAAATGCTGCGTGGATTCGATTAAGTTGGTACCTCGCTGTTGTGTAAGGATTCTGAATGAAGTCTATTAATTGATATTTACAGGTTTGACACCTGTGAATACCAATTAATTTAAAATTCATTTGAGTTTATTTCGCCTGCAGATGTAATAAAATAAATGACGCACAATACGATCTGACTAAATCTAGTAATTATTTTTGTCTATTGTTTAAAAGACTCATCTTCATCGTACTAGACTAACGTTATCCTAGTTACATCAAAGGCTTTTGCCACGGAGCCCGAAGTTCCCTTTTTAGTCTAATCGTATTTGAATGAATATTATTTTCTCTACAATACATCCCTAACACGGCTGGCCTCTTTTATTGAAGCAAAGCAGTATACTTTTGAATAGGCTGCACTGCAATCATGTTTTGTTTTAACGAAGATTAAAGTCCATAAAAATAATGGAGTTTAGACTCTTCTTCATTAACGAGAGTCGCATATGGGTCGACTAAGCAGCTCACCGTACCTGTAGTTGAAATTAATGTTTTGTCGTAAGAGTCATGTAAGAGCAACTATAGTTCTTTACATTGTGTAACTCGCACTGCACCTCTATAATAGCGACCTCGAAGACTTTATTTACATGAAAAATAAAACTCTTTTTCTGAAAGTCATACAAATATTTCTCACGTGTGGTCATGGGGAGTTGAACCTGCAACATTCGGCGCAGGCACTGTGGCGATCACGATCACGATTCAGGGTGAGTTCAAATACATTTATAATACTATTAGGGGATGCCCGCAGCTACACTCGCCCATTTTTTTTTCATTTAACTGTTTCTGCCCGATCCCGTGGAAACTTCGGGAAATCCCTTCTAAGTGCAACCCACGGTCCCCAAGGAACATATTATCTACATGCCAAATTTCAGCTGTAGTTTGTCTGTTAGTCAGTCAGAAACGCAAGATTTTTTTTTGTACAGATTCCCATATGTAGGTATCCTGAAATTTACAATAACTACGTCTGTTTCAGGCATGGACTAATGCAACTTCTTTTTTTAAACTGCCGAATCTGGTTGTAAACGCTAGTTTTACTTAGATTCAGTCTTTATGTCCAATTATAACTGTTGTCTTCATGATCATAGTGCTAGCTTCAACACACCTTCATTCCGAATGTTACCTTTAGGAGTGCAACATTAAAAAGTAACCTGGCAAAAACTCGTAGCACTATTTTTATCTTCGCAGAATTATAAAACGAACGAAATACGTCAAGACCTCATCTTTAATTCTCAACCTTACCTTTTATTTACTCGATGTATAACAGGTAATGAATTATAAACATTTCAAAGAAACATACCTATTTACTCAGAAACAGCTTTGACTAACTCGTCAATAAGTTTAATTTCGCTAATGCAACTAAATCATTATGCCCGTTTGCCGTAGCTTTACAGAAATAGTAACATTTACACTGTTAGTAAACAGTGTAAATGTTACTATCTCTGTAGGGCTTAGTAAAGCCCATCTGAATCTCACTTTTTAAGTTTATTCCGCTTTCAAGAGAATAAGTATAATTTTTACGCGTTCCTGGTATTGGGGCTGACAAGACAGAAATAAAATAAACTAGCGCTGGCTTACCGAAATATTGATTTTATATAACGCTTCTCTGACTGATTTCTAAGAAATATTGGACAGGTAAAATACGAAGATTCAGACATCCGCTTTCATCCATATTGATGTACCGGTAAGTGAAGAGTGACGATACAACTACCGACATCGCTCGGACGGAGATGGAACTAACGAAAACGTATTGAACTGATCCCGAATCGCGCTAATGAAGCTATCACAGTAATTATTAATATGTTGTTAGTAAATAAATATTGTAATATATTTTCAGGTATTCTGTGTTTCTATACGACTTGCAGAAAAACAGACCCGATGAAATTCGATGTGCTATAAAATATTGAACATACGGCGGGGTGCACCAGAGGGGATAAAATCCAACGTGCAAGTAACAAACAACAAGCAATATATAAATTGTACCTACCTATAGGTTTCTTAATCTTACTACTGCAATATACTTTGCTTCATCATCATCAGCCCTTAATACTGTACCACTGCTGGGCACGGGGCCTCTTCTCTCTATGAGAAGGGTAAGGCCATAGTCTACCATGCTGGCCAAGTACGGGTTGGCAGATTTCACGTGTCTTTCGAGAATATTATGGAGAACTCTCAGACTATGTCTCATAGCATGTTCTACAACTTATTTTTTTTAGCCAGATTATCAGACCACCATTGGGTTGTAATAATAATCTTATGTCGTTCCTCCGCTACGGCGTCTTAATGTTTGTCTTAATGTAAAATAGTCTCTGTAGCAATACCAAGCCAGGCAATGGCCCAGACAGACTACAATAAATCTATCTTTTATTACCTAGTGAATGCTTAAAACGTGGCACACCAAATCTATGAGTAAACCGCCATAAAATAGTTTCTCCCGATGGTCTGCAATGATAGCATGCTATACCTAAAATTTATAGTAAACTTTGATATAAATTTATTTTGAAAAAAAAAGAATGTATATGATTAATTTTTACCTTCTGGGCATGCAGTTTAGTCAAGCCGAACTCTACGTTCTACAAAAGTACAAACCATCGGAGGAGGCATCTTTCAGCAGCTTACCTTTAGTTAATTTCTGTCAACCATCCGATTATCAAAATCGTCATCTTCTAACTAACCCTAATGTTTGCCTTTAGATTGTATAGTCAATAGTGTCACATAAGATGTTACGATCTCCGGATGAAACTTTTAAGTTGCTTAAAATCTTGGAAACAATTCCAAAATTGCTATACAAATACAGAGCAGATCAGGTACATAATTCTCTTGTTCTTACCACATTTACCCTTCACCAAGTGGCAGCCTTTAAGAATGCAATAGTTTCTGACAGCGAAATATTCAACCACCACTCTCTACAATGGCGCGCAACCGCTTTTATTAAATAATAAAATGAAACAAGCGTACTACTTATTTTACTTTACTTCCTTCACCGAAAGAGGGCAACCGACTGCGTGGGTTACAAACACCCGCTTTGCTACAAACCGATGATTAGTCCAGTCACTTTAGGGATTCACCTCGGAATTTGAGATAATAAGCTGGAAACTCGTATACAGCTTCATTTAGGCGTTCTAAAAGTTGTCTCAAAAGTCACATATTTATCTCGTGTCTGCGTCGTAAGTTATTCGAAGTCAAAGGTCACGAAAATCGGTTTTTTGCAATTATCTCCGTTTCTATGGTTCCAATCACTTCAACACCTATTATAAAAATTGAAGATAAAAAAATTGCCACAACTTTTGTTTCAACTCTTTTTCTGTACGCTCAACCCTTTTCGAGATAGAGAGCGGAGAGCACCCAGCGCTCAGGCATATATACTGTTATACAAGGTCACGCTGCGGATGCAGAAAATCGGGCTTGCAATGCACTTTAGCTTGCGGACAATGCAATGGGCAAGCTTGTCTCAATGCTGTTGTATTGCAAGACGATCCTGAGGAAGAAACTGCATTTGATCCAGAAATTTTAGAAGGTTTGGAGACAAATAAAAAATCATGCAGGTAAACGAAGATGATGAAGATGAAATTGAAATTTTCAATTTCCCAGGAGATGATGATGAAGAAGAAGAAGAAGAAAATTGATATTTTTGAACTTCAAGTTATTGAAGAATTTAAATGTACATTTAATTTTAATTGTAACAAAAGTACAGCTACTAAATAAAAATTAACTTAAATTATATTTGAAATGAAATGAAATGAAATTAAATACTTCTTTATTTCGTATAAACTTTGCAAGTACTTACGAAACGTCATTAAAAAAAAGCATTTTACACAATTATTTTTGTGTGCCGAATTAGAACAGCTCAATCCCAAGCGTTTTGGTCGTCTTTATATTCAGATATTTTATAGTATGCTTTTGAACATAATTTCGCTTTAACAATAATTTTGAACTTATTTATAGACAAGTTTCTTAAATTATAAGGGAGCTTGTTATAAAAGCGTATACATTGCCCCATAAAACAGCTACTTATTTTGTGGAGACGAGTGCTATGAACTACCAGATTATTCTTGTGTCTCGTATTTACAGAATGTATATCACATTTTTTACTAAATTTGTCAATATTTTTATGTACATATAACAGATTTTCATAAATATATTGTGATACAACAGTTAGAATGTCTATTTCTTTGAATTTTTCTCTTAGAGTAACTCTTGGACCGAGGTTATAAATTCCCCTTACAGCTTTTCTGTAGAACGAATATTGTATTTAGGTCTGCAGCACTCCCCCAGAGAAGAATCCCATACGACATTAAGCTATGAAAATTACTGAAATAAACCATTCTAGCTGTTTCTAAATCTGTAAGGCGTCTAATTGTCTTAACTGCATAAGCTGCAGAACTGAGTTTGCCCGATAGCCTTTCAATATGTGGACCCCATTGTAGTTTGGTGTCGAGCATAATACCTAAAAACAGGGTTATCTCGACGGGCTCAATCCTAGATTCATTAAGTTGCACATTGGTTTCCATTTGTTTAACATTAGGCATAGATAATTTTAAAAGTTTTGTTTTCTTATTATTAAGTAATAGATTATTTACATTAAACCAATTAACAAATTTAGAGAGTGCATTGTTTACTTCGTCAAAATTAACCTGCTGTCGTTTAATGTTAAAAATCAAAGACGTATCATCCGCGAACAACACAATCTCATGATTCTCCTTTACATAATTAGGTAAATCGTTAATATATATCAAGAATAGAAATGGACCTAGAATTGAACCCTGCGGGACACCCATTTTTAAAGCTGAACCTGGAGATGTCTTACAATTAACTTCGACCTTCTGGATTCTGTTGCCCAAGTAAGAAGTCAGGAGGTCGAGAGCTTTGTTCCTAATGCCGTAAGGATATAATTTCCTGATAAGAGTATCATGATGTACACAATCAAAGGCTTTTGATAAGTCGCAAAATATACCTAACGCATCTTGTGACTTCTCCCAAGCCGCAAAAATACTTTTCAGTAACTCAACTGCTGCGTAAGTAGTTGAACAACCCCTCGTAAATCCGAACTGTTTCTTGTGAAGAAGATTATGTCTAGTAAAATGATTAAGCAATTGATTAAGTATTAACTTTTCAAAAATTTTACTAAAAGTTGGCAATACAGAAATAGGTCGAAAATTTGAGGGCCCTGATGTGTCACCAGATTTAAATAAGGGTGTAATTTTACTATATTTCATTAAATCAGGAAATGTTCCAGAAGCGACACAGCCATTGAACACTGTGGCTAGATGTGGAGCAATTAAAGTAATAATATATGAAACAGTCTTTACTGACAATCCCCATAAATCCATTGTCTTTTTCATATTAATAGTTTTAAATTGTTTGAGAATATCTTCAGTAGTAACAGCAGTAAATTCAAAGGCTGTTACACATTCTGGTACGCAGTCCTTAAGTAGTATTTCAGCAGACGTGGAAGATGACTTGAGTGACTCTGTAGTTAAAATGGGTATATTACCAAAAAAAAATTCAAATTCCGTCGCTACTTCCAAGTCCTCTGCAACACTCACATTATTGATATTTAGTAGGTAGTCGCGACTGCGTGCTTTGGCTCTACCAGTTTCGTTATTGATGACATTCCAGGTAGCTTTTATGGTATTTTCAGCGCATTTGATTTTATTATTCAAATAAATTGATTTTGCAGCATAACAAGCTTGTCTGAATGTTTTTGAATATTTTTTTACATAATTAATAAAGGCTGGACTATTATTAAAAGCTTTTTCATTGTAAAGTTCATATAACCTAATCCGACTTTTATGAATGCCTTCAGTTGCCTAATCACTAAACATCAGACGGTCAGTTACATTTAATTTTTTAGGTTTAAATACAGTAGAAAATTCATCATTAATCAATTTAAATAATGAATTATATAACTGATCCGGATGGCCATGAATAGGCAACCAACGCATTTTATTTGATAGATTATTTTTAAAAAGTTCTAATCGGTTTTCATTTATAGGTATAAAATTAATAATTTTACTCTGAATCTTAGGGCTTTTTCTTGGACAACAGACTAACTGCCCACAGTGATCAGACTGTAGCATATTAATTAAGGATTTATGTAAAGGTTTAGTGTTAATAAATATATTATCAATACAGGTGGCACTTGTGGCAGTCACTCTAGTTGGTTCTAAAAAAGTATGACTTAAATTGTAAGATTTAAAAAGATTTAAGAAATTAATTGATGAAGAACTTTTCTCTAAAAAAGAAAAGTTCTTCATCAATTAAGAAATTAATTGATGAAGAACTTTTCTCTAAAATGTTAATATTAAAGTCACCACAAACAGCAACCGTTTTATGGCAATTATTAACTTTGCTTAGGGCGTCCTCCATAATTACTATAAAACTTTCAAAAGGCGCACAAGGAGGCTTGTATACACTCATAACAATGAACTGCTCAAATTCGACACATGATATCTCTATAACTCGCTCAACAGAAAGGCTCATAATATCAGATCTTTCCTTAAATTTTAAAAGTTTATTTATTATAATTAACGAGCCGCCTCGAATAAAGTTTTCTCTGCTGAATGAGCTTGCAACCTGGTGGTTATTGAAATTGAATATGAACTGATGGCTTTTTAGCCAATGTTCTGTAATACATAAGATGTCAATATTGTTACAGTTCATAAATAATTCCAATTCTAATTCCTTACTCATCAACCCTTGTATATTCTGATGCACCAGGTTGAAACAATTCTTTAAATTTTTTTTTTACAATATGTGGTTGATGAAAGTGTGTTTTTCTTACTTACAATAGGTGTGGTATTAAAAAAGGTAACTAATGTCTTATCAAGGTTATTGCCAGAGATTGACTCTATTGTCTCATTACTTAATTTAAAGAATTTGGAACGGATTCCAAGCTAATATTTAATGTCAAATTAGACTGCTCAATAAAAGCAGAGTTATTAGCCAAATTTTTGGCTGTGTTATTAATAAAATATGCTAGCGATGATGCTATTTGTCTTTGATTATATTGAGATAGATAACAACTATCACATGTCAAATAAAGGTTTCTAATGAAAGCATTAGAGTCAATTATGTCAATAAAATTATTGTAGAATGTCAGTGTATGTAATTTGCTATTTAACTTATGTCTAAAATCATTTTCAGCCTGATATTTACTTGACTTATTTCTATATACAAGGTATTATTCACCGAGATTCACGGTTGACCTTGTATAACAGTATATATGCCTGAGCGCTGGGTGCTCTCCGCTCTCTATCTCGAAAAGGGTTGAGCGTACAGAAAAAAAGTTGAGATAAAAGTTGTGGCAAATTTTTTTATCTTCAATTTTTATAATAAGTGTTGAAGTGATTGGAACCATAGAAACGGAGATAATTGCAAAAAAACGATTTTCGTGACCTTTGACCTCGAATAACTTACGACGCAGACACGAGATAATATGTGACTTTTGAGACAACTTTTAGAACGCCAAAATGAAGGCGTATACAAGTTTCCAGCTTATTATCTCAAATTCCGAGATTGACCCCGTTTTTTGCCTAAAGTGACTGGACTAGATTGCTCTTAGAAATAGTTTAAATCCGATTCGCCCCACATAGGGATATGTTAAGAAGTAAAATTAACCACGAAGACAGTTTTATTTAAAGATTACTTGATATACGAAACTTGTGTGTGACGACGAAAAATAACGCTGGTATTATAACATTACTGGTCCTCTTTCGGGGAAGCAGATGTAAATCTACCTGTAAATGTCTATGTTCAAGTACTTCATACCAGAACTCGTATTTTACACCAGCTCTAACTAACTACGACATTTAGTGCAGTGGTTACTCCTACTTTAAGTTTCGATGTTTCAGTCCTTCACTAACTGCGTTTTCTGTGGTCTATGCAAACCAAAAGTAAAGATAAACATCTAATCTATTGCATAACTTTAATGCAGCCGATCTCGCTTCGCTTGATTTGCTGCTTTGGTCGAATTAACAGTTCACATTAGATTTTAATGTTTATATCGCTAATACATAAGTATATAACTAATATAAGAACTATAGAATCAAATCATGACATTGACCAAATGTAAAATTGCAAAATTCAATGGCAAATTCATCAGTGATTTGCTGGTGAGGTGCTCGCATTCTTGGTGGATTTTAAATTTGGTGTCTCATCTCAGTGGTTTTCATTTCGATGCTATAAATAAATTATACGAGAAATGAGGAATCATCGGTTTATTAAGGTGGTACTAAATAAAAAAATAAAAAATCTCTAAAAAAATCTCGGCCTACACCTTGACACTACTCTTGACTGGCGCACTCAGGTAGCGAATGTTAGTCAGAAGGTCACGAGTACACTGCGATCTCCCTATCGCCTAAAGAACTTCCTCCCGACTAAGACGAAAACAATGCTTGTGCAAACCCTAATTTTCCCAGTTATCGGCTATGGTGATGTATGTTATCTCGACTTGAATGCAGATCTGCTCAATAAACTCGACCGACTTCTCAACAATTGCATTCGATTCATTTTCAATCTCCGTAAATAAATATGACCACATATCCGCTTACCGTGCACAATTGCGATGGTTGCCTATCCGTCAACGACGTAATCTGCGGACGCTGACTACTCTCTATTCTCTTTTAAATGCTTCAAACGCTCCCTCTTATCTTACACCTCAATTCCAATATCTATGCAGCAGTCATGATAGGGATCTTCGCTCTACCAATAATCTTCTTCTTTTTTGTCCGTCCCATAGCTCTACTCTTGTTCATTCCTCCTTCAATATACAGTCAATCCTTCTCTGGAATGCACTCCCTATTGAAATCAGGATGTCCTCGTCTCGTGAACTTTTCAAGACCAGAGTCCGTCGGCAGTATAATGAACAGTTGACAGAATCTTCATAGTGTATTTGTATAATCATAATTACTAGGTATATATATTTATGTATATCTATACGTATATACATTTTTATATATTTTTAAATATATTAATACGTATTATATTATTATATATATATAGGTATATATTAATATATATTGTGATATTTGATATTTAGGTATATATTTAATTTTCAGTTATTATTCATTTTATGTGTAGTAATAAGCGATTTTGCTCTCACATTACGGCTCTCTTACGCACCTACCTTGAATTGTCTCTGCACCACCCAAAGGTTGACTCGCAGAGAATGCCACAGGCATTAAGTCCGCCTTTGTGCATTATTTTGTAATATTGTGCAAGAAGTTTTAAAATAAATAAATAATATTTGGCTGGACATTTGAAAAATGTCATAAAGTACAATCATAATAATGAATCACCGTTTAACATCGCAAACATAAACATTATAAAAATGTTTGATTAAAGATCTTATGTAAATAACTCCAAGCACTTGAAGAAAATGATGACGAAAGACTGACCAAGCAGATATATAAGGCAAGTGTGAATGGGACAGGACAAAGGGCTTCCCCTTCTCACCAAGGCGGACGTTCACTGACCAGATTGGATACATCCTAAAAACAGGACAGGTTAGAAGTACCCTCTCAGAAGAGCAAGCATGAGGCATTTGATGGGTGTGAATGAAACAAGAGAGATACTCGTATATCAGGATCGTTGCAAATGGCGTTCCGTGGTCTCTGCCTACCCCTCCGGGAAACAGGCGTGAGTCTATGTGTGTATGTATGTATGTACTTGAAGAAACATGTTTATTTAATTTGAAACAGAGCTAACACTTTTCAATTTTATTTACATTATGTTGTTGTAGGTTAGGTACTGTACGTATAGTTCATGTATTGGTAGATGGATAGAAAAATTTGTCGCCAAAAACCACTTCTCATGTATATTCACATGACTTATATATAGTTTCTACAAATAATGTATATTTAACGAAATAATAACATTCATCATCACATCAGCCTTAATAGTCCACTGCTGGACTAGGACTCTCCTTTGAAAGGAGGAATTGGCCTACTATACCACGCTGGCCAAACGGGTCGGTATAGGGTTTGTATCAAGTTTTCCTTCTCTTGCAGTGTTGTTCTCTGCATAATATGCTCCCTCTGTCGGCTCTTACGACACCCATGAGATGATACATTTGATGATACATTTCGTATTCTTAATCCGTCACCACACGGACAATAATTACATTACAGCGTACGTAAACTACCAACCAAATAGTTGCCGTTGCTTAGACATTCACTAACGTATATTAGCAATTTGGCAGAGACCGTTTATGATTATTATCGCTCGATCGTTCGGCCATTAGCCTCGGCTCTAAACAAATTGTATAGGGCGTCACAACGGTGCGGCTCGGTGTGGCTACAATACGTTAGTTAATGAAATGCCAGCGGCAGTGACGTCACTTGATATCTCACCGCGTCGACAAATCATCCCGATGACTTGTATCCGTTGTTTTGGAGCTAGAACTGACGGTGTTCCGTGGAGCTTGGTGAACTTCTGGAAGAGGTTTCTCTATGGGTATTTTTTAGTCACGGCCTTCTGAAATGCCGATAAAGCTGACTTAACTTCTTTTTAGAGTTGTAGTTTTTCAGTGTTTCATGTTTTCTTTTCGGATACATAGCACACAGGCTAGTGCTGACCAATGCCCGAGGCGACACTTTAACAAAGGCTAACATAGTCAGCTCTACCATTAATGCAATAACTGAGATGATGAAAGACGTCAGCTCGTGATTTAAGTTTTTCCGGATAATGGGTACGTCTATGCAAAACCCATAAACCAGGAAAACTTAAATCACGAGCTGACGTATTGAGTACAGTGTATCGCGATCGAGTACAGTGCGAGAGTGAAAACGGTGATAGTGGTTGTGCGCGCAATAAACGAGTAAGGAAGCGGGTAGACCGGTTCACTTGTTTATAACTTTCATCCACCCGCAATACTTCAGTACATCCGTGAACATGGCGCTTGCAACAGTGCCGAAATATCGGTTACTCAAAACAAAGGTACGTGGTATATATCCCGTAGGAACAGTACAAAGTAATTACTTTTAAGTTATTTATAACTCGGGATCGTTTACCGATTTTGGTGAAATCTTTCGAGATTTTTTGATACCACGCAGTCTAAAAACGTCAAGTCTTATCTGTTAAATTTTGCGCAACCACCATAATACAGTAATTCCACACTAAGTATGAAATTACGAATCTTCTCGGACATTATAGTACCTACCTACTTAACGCCATTATACTATAATGGCGGCTCCACATTAGTGCCGTGAATTCACGCGCAAATTCACGCCGCGAATTCACGGCATAAGTCGTGTCCTCCACATTTATGGGATGCTCGCAATCTTTCGTGAAACCCGCCGCAAAATGGACGTAGAAGCTGCTGCGGCAATAAATATGTTTGCTGTTCTTTCTTTCTTCTGTTTCGTGTGAGTATGTGGCAAACTCTGGTGTCGGAGTTTTCAGTCCGCCCAAAGGCCTCCGAGATGGCCTAACAATCCTTGATACTTGATACTTGATGGCACGGGCTGTTTCCGCAACTCCACGTCTTGGCGTGTATTTTGCGTGCAGGTGGGAATGGTGTCTTCATTCGAGCCACCCCAGCTCTTCGAGAAAGGCCAGCAGACTCTTGATGTGGCCCACTGCCTCCCTCAGGGTGCTGTATCTCGTCAGGTACTGCTGCCTGTACTGTGCGACCTCAGGGCAGTCGAGGAGCAGGTGGGCTGCCGTCTCATCTGCTGCCATACAGGCCCTGCACAGCGGGCTGTCGGTGATACCTATAGTAAATAGGTGTTTATTAAAGAATCCGTGTCTTGTGTAGGCGGCCGTGACTGTCCGCAGTTGTTGTTTGGACAGCCCGAGGATTTGTTTGGCTATCTTACCGTCTACTGCGGGAAGAGCCTCCTTGGCCTGCCTACATGTTTCAATACCAATCCAGGACTGGTTGTGTTGGGTCCTGGTCCTATTCCTTACCAGGTTGCGATAAAAACCAGAAGGGAGGGGAATAATGGGCTCGGGTCCCACCACCTCTAAGTGGCCCCTCTTCTGGCAAGTACGTCGGCTGCGTCATTCCCTCTTGAGCCACTGTGGCCCTTGATCCATTGCAGTGTTAATTTGTTTTGTTTACCTACCTCTGTTAATTTCTGTTGGCATTCAAGCGTGAGTGCCAAGGTGATAGTATGGCTTTTGAGGGCTGAGAGGACAGCCTTACTATCTGAGAGGATCCTTATGGATCGTTCCCTTACCTCACGCGCCATGATTGCTGTGGCAGCTAGGATTATGCCAAAACATTCGGCCTGGTAGACCGTGTTGTAGGCTCCCAGCGGTGCTGCGATGTTGATGTTAAGGTCCTCGGAAAATACTCCTGAACCCGTACCTGTATCCGTCTTAGACCCATCTGTGAAGGTCGTGAGCTCGTTGTGGCCAACCACTCCCTGGCGTAGATCCTCGTACAGTTGGATTTTGTATTACTTATCGAAAACAAATTGTTTCGGTATTCGGTCGCCAATGGCTTGTTGTGTGAGGAACTTCTTTAAAGAGTGTGTTTAAGTTGCTAGTGTGCGGTGTGTTAGTGTCTTTCCAGAGCTTCAGAGCTCTTAGCCGGATCGCCGACATCGTTGCTTCCTGTTGTATGAACAGGTGCAATGGAGGCAAGTCCAGCAACACTTCGAGTGCCGCTGTAGGTGTAGTTTTCATGCAGCCCGTGGCCGCTGGGCAAGTCTTTGAAGCTTTTGAAGCTTGTTGGCGGCCGTTGTTAGGTTGGTCCGAGGCCACCACACTACTGCGCCGGAGCTTATCATCGGACGTATTATTGTCTTATAGAGCCATAAGACAATTTTGGGGAATAGGCCCCATCGTTTACCTATCATCTTCTTGCACTGCCAGAAGACGATGCTGGCTTTATTGAGCTTATTTTCCATGTGGCTGTTCCATGTCAATTTGCTGTCAAGAGTGACGCCCAGGTACTTTACCTCGGTAGACAGCTTGAGCTCTGTGTTGAATAGCCTGGGCAGTCGGTAAGTACCCAGCGCGAGTTTGTGTGAACATAACTAGTTCGGTCTTGGTCGGGTTTACTGATAATTCGTACTCATTACACCACCACTCTACTATGCGTAGAGCCTGTTGAGTAAGGTCGTACACTGTACTAGTTACCTTACCTGAGGTGAGAATGGTCAGATCATCTGCATATCCTATTGTGTAAAAATATCTCGCGTTGAGTTTGTCTATGAGTTCATTGATGAAAAAACTAACAACCCTTGTCATGAGACAAGAACCGGAACCGACAAACTTTACGTGCCCGTCGGAGCACGATAACGCTCTGATGCAAATGCCAAAAGTGTTCATCCATCCTAGTGGCAACCTGTGAAAACGTTGTTTAACTCTGACGATCTACTACGAATGGCAAGCCAATTCCGCTATAATATATTATATAACATAAAACATTACTTTTTACACGTACAAAACAAGAGAGTTATTAGAAATAACTGTACAGCAAAGAGATTTTTTTCTTTTTTAATTCTTTGATTTCAATATCCATTTGAGTACTAATCCGCGTTTATCTGTGTCCGCGTCTAGGCATCATAACGCTCCTTTTTATTCTTACGATGCGGGTTTTTTACATCCCACACATTGCATTCTACGTGTGGTAATGCTCTAAAAAGCTCATTTCAGTGACGCGACTCTATTTTATTAGCACGCGCGCAGCGACTGCACACATCCATACGCCTTTGAAGTCCGGAGAAAAAATGTGGATGTGTTCGCGTGAATCCTGCGCGAAGGAGGCGCGAATCCTTTGTCGCGGGACAAAATACCGACTCTGGTCGGGGAACAGGCGCGAATGCTCGTGAACAACGCGAAAATCGTCCACATTCACGTTCACGCCTGTGCACGGAGCTTCACGGCACTAATGTGGTGCCGCCATAATACAATAAATTAATACAGAAAAAAAGAAAATAAAATGAAAAGTGTATATTAGCCAAATTAGGTAGGATTGGGACTCTACAATATTGAACTAATATCATAAAGATGTAATGTAGTAACCTATGTTCTACTTCTATGACAACGTTGTCCAATTAGTGGAACAAGGGGACCCCCAAAGGGACATACGGACATGTTACCTTAAGGAGGCTGGGATGTGAGGTCTTTGACTATTTGTATTTTTGTTTGTCACCTTGGTATACCTAATATAAAGTAAATATAACCTTATATAAAATAACTCTACAAAAGTTACAGTTAGTTGAAGTAAAAATTAAATTAAAAGCTAATTAAGACAACTATTACTCTTACAACAATATACTAAGGTAGTTCATATAATATACAGTGACACAGACATATTTTTGACAAAAGATATGTTGGCAAAGCCATTAATAGTGGTGTTGTGGCAATATTCATTGACTAGATAAGCCCGCGGTTACACTCGCGTTATTTAAGGCTACTGTTCCGCTCCCATGGCTCATAGCGTGGTGTTATATAGCCTATTGCCTTCCTCGATAAATGGGCTATCCATAGATATATTAATTATAGTAGATATGCATTTGAAGTATTGAGTAGCATTTGAATGCCATTCTATAGAAAAGGAACTAACTACCTACGAATTTGTAGTTTCACTTGTCATATGGTATGACATTCTTACAAAGATAAATGTTATATGTATTCACAAATTGGCTCGATAATTATCGAGATAATGGTTTTCAGTCATCCCTTGTAACAGCAAGAGAAATAGCCGAGAAAAATTACATTGACAAGCCGTGTGGTTGACGGCATAGAATACAAGTGTCACCACCCCCTATCTTCCCGTGGGTGTCGTAAGAGGCGACTAAGGGATAACACGATGCAAATAACATCTTTGCGTAGAGACGGAAAACTCGACATCAAACCCTATACGACTGCCTCGTTGGTCTCGCGGCATAAATGTGCGCGTCGGATCGGGAGATCCCGGATTCGATTCCTGGGTCGGGCAGTGTTATTGGGTTTTTCTGTCACGAAATTCTCAGTAGCAGCACGGAGTCTGGAAATGTGCCCGGTACGGCAATAGGCTCGCCCCTTATTACGTGGGACTAAAGTATATCTGGCGAAAAGTGGGTGTAGAAATACACCTCTGCCTACCCCTTCGGGGATAAAAGGCGTGACGATATGTATGTGTGTATGTGTCTCGTCTTCTTTTTCTACACGTTATAACAGCGCAAGATGGCATAATTATTTTTTTTTCTCGAGCTTCGTACGCTGTCGCAATATGAGCGCGATTGTTGACCGGTCAAACAAATTTTGTCGAAATATGAGCGTTTGCTCACACGCACGGCGCGCCTGCCACGCCCACAAGGCCATTCTACTCCTTTTAACTGTTCTGTGGGGCTATCTAAGACTGCAATAATTTTTCAAATCGGACCATTAGTGCCTGATATTAGCGCGTTCAAGCAAACAAACAAACAAATACTACCGCTTCATATATTAGTACTAGACACTTATTTTTTTGTCAGTTCTAATATCAAGTACATATAATCGAAATATACGTATTGCCAGAATATATTAAGGTTTTAGGAGTAAATTTGCTGCCGCCGCCAAGTAAAATAAAGTTATTTACTATCTGTCTAGAATTCGGGCTATGAATGGGTAAGTTTTATACAGAGATCAGTGGAAGCGATTAATTCATCCAGTCTTAGCCCAAGGCAAAGGATCTAAACACATGGACCAAGTTTCTTGGCGCTAAGAATTAAACAAATGTCTTACCAAATATCTCCTGGTGATGTTCTTGACTGGAGTCCTGGAGGCAAGTTAGGGAAAAACAAACAAAACTAAGGTGGCCACGATAGATTGAATGAATTATCCACTTAGCTGTTCCTTCCAACTTGATGTCCTCTCCGTTGGTACGAGGGCACGATGCACTTTCACAGGATTCACAATTCAGTTTTGCAAATGTCAATGTTCGACTCAACTTTTGCCGGGCAAACCAAAGGCGGCAGTTTATAGTATTTGCAAGTTAATTCAATTCGCGTTAATTCAAAGGGCGATCAATTTATTAATTAGGTACAAGGCACGCGAGAGTCCAAACGGCGTGTTAATTTTTCAAGGGAAGGACGGAAGAGACAGTTCAGTGTGACCATTGTCAGAAATTTTCAATAGACTAAACAAAATGTTACTCAATCGATCTAATCGATTTGACTTATAATAAAAACTAATTCTATTTCAAACATCCACCCGCCCCGGACCGGCCTACCGGTCCGCTAATCGGTTGGTAGACGTGACAATGTTGCAACCGCTCTCCTCAGAATCGAACCGTCCACCAAGACCTCAGCAAATCGGGGAACTCCATCAGCCCCAGTTACCAAACGAAGGATGCGCCCCCTGCGCCATCTGAGTGGCGGAAGGTTAGCCTCCTTGATCAAAACGAGGTCACCAATCTTGGGTGGATCGGTCTTGTCGGTCCACTTAACGCGTTGCTGGGGTATGTGCAAATATTCCAAATTCCAGCGTTTCCAAAAGCTCTGAGTAATCTGGCGTACCAATTCAAAACGCGAGAGACGACCAGGTCTCGTATCAATGTAGGGGTACTCAGGCAAGGCGACAAGTGGGCGACCAATAAAAAAATGGCCCGGCGTAAGGGCCTCCAAATCATTCGGATCTGAGGAGATCGGGCACAATGGCCGAGAGTTCAAAACTGCCTCAATCTTACAAAACACAGTTGCGAGTTCCTCAAATGTAAGGACAGACTCACCGATTGTCCTGCGCAGGTGTGTTTTGGCCGATTTTACGGCGGCCTCAAATATACCACCCCAGTGTGGACAATTTGGTGGGGAAAACAACCAATTTATCCCACGTCGGGCAAGCCTATCACCTATATCAGGCTTGTTGGTTTCAAGGAAATTAACAACATCATTCAAATAATTATAGGTGCCCTTGAAGTTAGTGCCGCAGTCAGAACGGATCAAGGAAGGCAGCCCTCTGCGGGATACAAATCTGTCAAATGTGGCTACAAACGCCTCGGTCGTAAGCGAGGAGACCAGTTCTAAGTGTACGGCCTTTGTGGAGAGACAAACAAAAACGCACAAGTAGGCCTTGACAGTCTTGCTGTTTCGAAGTGTCGACGTTTTCACCAAAAAGGGACCAGCGAAGTCCGTGCCAACCCCGTCAAACGTCCTGCTTTCAGTTACGCGATCTGCCGGTAAGTCCCCCATCAAGGGCTGCATGGTAGAAGCCTTGAGCTTATAGCAAGGGATGCAGCGAAAGACCAAACTCCGAATAATTCTTCGGGCAGACAATAATAATAATATAATAATAAAGTTTATTTCAAAAGGAGATTGTAGTTTTACATTGTTATGACATAGTAATTTATACTAGTAGGTACATTATTTATATAAGTCTACTTACAATAGGTTTATGAAAAAAAAGACGACAATATATTAGTGACTACAATATTATTGGGTGGAGAACTGTTTTCCTAGAGAGACTACTGAGTAGTATGTGTTTAGGAGTTACAGTGCCGATCCCCTATTGGTTAATTAATTATATATATTGCATATTCACAATAAAAATAAGATTGGATAGAACAAAGCAGTAAGGGTAACAAACGATGATAATAATTAAATTTAATAACAATAACAATGCGAGCGTGCATGCGTGTGTGTGTTTGTGTGTGTAAGTGTTTGTGTGTGTGTGTGTGTGTGTGTGTGTGTGTGTGTGTGTGTGTGTGTGTGTGTGAGTGTGTGTGTGTGCGTGTGTGTTTGTATGTGCCATTATCTGTTTACTAATGATTCTGTTTCATCATAGCTTAATTTTAGCAGAAATTGTGTAACAGTCTTTTTACAATGATATTGGGATTGTGAATAAATCGGTAGTACAGCATTTATCTTATTGTATAGCGATGGACCAAGGTAGAGGGCAAATTTCTTTATAAAGGCCGTACGTGCGGGTGGAATCGTACAAATCCTGTCCTTGCGACGTTTAGAAATTACTTTATATGGAGTGCGATGGTGTTGTAGGAGAATTAAGTGGAGGATATACATTTGTCTTACATTAAGAACGTTGCATGCCTTATAAAGCTCATATGTTGGAAAAAATATCGGACGATATGTTGCCACTTTGAGTATGGCTCTATGAGCAATTTCTAGGGGTTTTAGGATGGTCTTTGCCGCACCTCCCCAACAAGAGATGCAGTAAATGATGATTGACTGGCATAGAGCATAATATACATTACGGATTATAACTGGGTTGGCTACTTGACGTAATGTTTTGAAAATGTAAATTAGTTTACGTACGCGATTGGTAAGAAGATTTATATGTTGCCTGAAGTTTAGGTGTCTATCTAACATTATGCCAAGGTACTTTGTCTCTCTAACTGTATTTATTGTTGGACATTGACAAGGGGTTGTGATCTGGGTAGTACAAGAGTGGGCCGTAATCGTAACGGGTGTTCTTGGTTGTGAGATCTTATTAAGAGAATAGGTTAAGAAATTTGTTTTACTTGTGTTGAGAGTCAGGGTGTTAGAAGAGAGCCATAGGATTGTGTCAAAACCATTTTGCGCAGTAATTTGTAGTTCCGCCCACGATGCACCGGCAAATGTGACAGCGGTATCGTCTGCGTAAGATACGATTTTAGCGTTGGGTATTTTAAGTTCACAGAGATCGTTAATAAATAATACAAATCCTTTGCTGTCCAGGCAGTGCGCTTGTGGAATGCGTTGCCTCTTGAAATTAGGCAAGCAAAGTCGATAGGCATATTTAAAAAGGCATTAAAACAGCATTTCCTATCGAGTAGCTAGTCAGTGTCAAAAGGGTATTGTGACTATAATATCTATAATGTGTTATGTGCGTATGTATTTATGTATGTATGTTTGTATGTATGGATGTATGTATGTATGTATATATATGTATGTATGTATGTATGTATGTATGCATGTATGTATGTATGTATGTACCTATGCATGTATGTATATTATATGTTTCTGTATTTACGTAATATATGTATGTTTACCTTTACTTAGCAAGGAACTTTATTACTACACCATTTTATAATTCTGTTTCCCTTATTTATTTCTTTCCATCCAAAGGTTGCCTGGAAGAAATCGCTTTTAGCGATAAGGCCGCCCATTGTGCATTATATTTGTAAACTTCTTCTTGTTCTCTTTTAACTCTGTAATGTGACTTGTGGTGTACAATAAAGAATTATCTATCTATCTATCTATCTACTAGAAACAAAGTGGGTCCAAGTATGCTTCCCTGTGGGACCCCGTACTGGATTGAAAGTTCATCACTACTGTGTTTATCAATTATAACTTTTTGTGAGCGATTTGTAAGGTAACTTTTAAACAAATTTAGTGCTAAGCCTCTGATTCCAATATTTTCTAGTTTTTGCAGAAGCCTTGGAATTGGCACCGTGTCAAAGGCCTTCGCTAGATCCAAGAATATTGTTAAGACCTTCTTGCTTGTGTTTAGGTTACCTACCACATGATTAAGTAATTCGTGGATCGCGTCACCGGTGGATCTATGTTTGCGGAAGCCATATCCAAAATTCGCGTTGCAAAATAGCCAACAAAGCATTACAACCAACAAGCGTACCAAATGACCGTCCTTGGGTAACAAAAGGGGGTGACGTGCTCCGTAAGGGAGGTTGGCATTCTTGAGACGCCCTCCAACGCGCAAGAGACCCGTTTCGTCCAAAAAGGGGTTCAATTTAGAGACAGCTCCCGACAATTTCGATCTCCCTGATTTAAGGATAGCAATCTCCTTCTCAAAATGCGCCAATTGCACAGAACGAACCCAAAAGGTGAGGGACTCCTGTCGTTCCTGTGGTGAGAGAAACGGTGTCAGTCGTTTCTGTTGTGGGTGCCTAAAATTAAAAACAAAACGCTTTATCCAAGCAGTGACACCTAACAACTTGTCGAGGGAGCTGTAACGATTAAACAAAAAATCGGGGTCGAAGGCGCATTCTACCTTCTCAAGAGCGAGTGTTCGTAGACCCGGCAAATTAGAAGTATTCAAAACTGGCGTTCGAGGCCAATCAATTTCTGGTCGACTCAACCATTCCGGACCCCACCACAGCGAATGACCTATCAAACTAGGCGTCAAGCATCCGCGCGAGGCACAATCAGCGGGGTTGAGCTCACCTGGCACGTGTCTCCAAACAAGTTTGACTTCGGATTTCTGGATTTGGGAAATGCGATTAGCGACAAATACCTCCAAGGTGTGAACAGAAGCCTTCAACCAACAAAGAACAATTTGGCTGTCTGTCCAGGCGTAGGTCCCATTAATACAAATGCTTTTACCCAAAGTGTTAGACACGTGGTTCAATAAGCGTACAAGTAGTGCTGCTCCCGAGAGCTCCAATTTCGGAATGGTCAGAGATGTCCGAAGGGGTGCAACCTTGCTCTTCGCCATGATCAGGGAAACCTTCACCTGACCTGATGCACTAACTGTGCGCAAGTACACCACGGCCGCGTGACCACGTTCCGAGGCATCACAAAACCCGTGAAGGGTGGCCTTGTACTTCCCGGGAGGAAGGATGGGACGAGGCAAGGAGATCTCGTTGACGGCAGGAAGTGAGGATACAAAGGAGGTCCATTCCTCAACAAGAGTGCCGTGGAGAGGTTCGTCCCAGGTCATCACGAGGAGACTCTCTCCAAAGGATCAGCTGGAAGCGACGGTCATCAGGGTGGATGAAAGTCTGCCTGAACATCATTTTTATGTCGGCTACAAAGACAACCTGATGTCGTCGGAAGCTGGTGATGACGTCACAAAGGTCCTTGACCAACTTGGGACCAGAATGCAAGCACTGGTTCAAGGATACGCCCGTAGAAGTCTGCGCAGAACCATCAAATACCGTGCGCAGCTTGCCAGTCGATGGCTTTAATACCGCATGATGCGGGAGAAAGTAGTGCTCCACCGAACGCCAATCCAAATTTGACACAGACATGTGTCCCAATTGTTCATATTCTCTCATGAACTCAATATACTTCTGTCTGAGCTCCGGATCACGACCCATGCGACGCTCCATAGCCAACAATCTCTTTTCGGCTAAAGGTCGTGACTCACCAAGCGGAGGCCGAACAGACAGAAAGGGCAGCTTCGTGATAATCCGACCAGAATGGAGTCGACCAGTGTTGTTCTGAAAGAACAGCTCGCACTCCTCATGTTCTGGATTCAAACGGGCAACTTGAGGGGGCTCCTCTACCTCCCAAAACCTCTGAACTGCATCAGAGAGAGCAGAGCCTACAGCCAACAAATTATCAAGTTCGGGTGGAGGGGGGTCCCTAGGTACAGGTCCCATCAAAGCAAATCCAAATATGGTCGGGATGGCAGTCAAACCATTTGGCACCAAGACCCGTTTCCCACCAATCAAAATTCCACCGAGGACATCAGAGCCAATCAACAAGTCGATTTGTCCCGGTGTGTCAAATTTGGGGTCTGCCAGTTCCAATCCCGATGTCAAATTCACCACAGCAGCGGGTAGCTGTTTCTGTGGGTGCATACCCAAAATATTCTTCAACACAATAGCCGAGGTTTTAATCCTCGGGTGTGAAGATTCAACAGGGCCAAACAAAACCTTAACTTGCCCTTCAACATTAGAGGCTACGTCACCTATGCCCCGTATACAATTTGGAAAAGAGCCCATATTTAATTTAACCTGCCCTACCAAATAAGTGGAAACAATGCAACCTTGTGAACCTGTGTCCAATATAGCACGGACAACAACAGAGGTCGCCGTGGGTCCCCAGACCCTAACAGCAACCGTTGGTAGGATAACGGTCTCAATGGGGGAGGTTGGAGTTATAGGGCAGGGGTCAATGACCTATTGTTGCCTTGGCGGCGACCGTTGGCCAGGACCAGGCAAGTCAAAACGAGGGTGCGGCTTGAAGTCCTTAAAGGCGCGATGACTCGATCCACGCGCCATCTGTGGGGGATCATAATGACGCACCCGCCCAAAACGAGGTGGGCGCGAGTCAAGGCGGGGACGCTCCGCCAAAGGAGGGGAATACCTGGGGCAGCAGTCATGGTGCTGGTGACGCTGAACAGCACATTCAGGTGCGCGAGAGAGAGGAGGCGTGCGCACGCTACTGTTCTCCAAGCGGGGCGAGTGGCGATCAATTGAGCGAGGCGACTCTCGGCTACGCGCCGGTGAGCCTCGGCTGCCACCTTCAAAACACCCGCCCGTGCGCGGCGTCGGCTGGTTGGACAAGCGGCCAACCTCTCTGGCATTCATACAGAGAATGTCCAAATGCTGTCCTCCACAGTGAGGACAGGGGCGAGAGTTTGGGCAGTCTCGCTGGTAGTGGGACCCCAAACAAGAGAAGCAAAGGCGGCGGGCATTCGCGATGCGCCTACGAGAGGCGACAGATAGGTTCAAGAATGCCCTACAACTGGCCGTTCTGTGCCCCGTGACCTTGCAGTAGGAGCACTCCGCTGGGCTCTGCGTGACCGCAAAGCGAGGAGGGCGCCGGTCAACATTGGCTCGGGTGTGACCGCGAGCCTGCTCCTTGACCTTGGGCGGCTGCTTCTTAGCCGGCGTGTCACCACCGGAGTTGTCCAAGACCCGGCACTCATCCTCCAGGAACCTCTCCAGGTCAGCAAAGGGGGGCAGATGGGTCGCGGTATCCCCACCAAAGCGCTGTTCAAAACGCGACCTCAGGTCAGCAGGCAGCTTCTTCAGCACAATGTGCACCAATAGATAGGACCATTGGTCCACGGGCAGGTCAAGGCACTTAAGTGCGTTGATGGCCACCAAAAGCGGGTTCAAAAGTTGGGTGCGCAACCCAGAGACCCGGGTGAGCGTCGGCAAACCCAAAATCTGCTCGATGTGCGTGTCGGCGAGGCCACGCTTATTATGGTACCTACGGGTGATTAGGTCGCGAGCCGTCTGGTACGCCTCGTCAGACACGGGCAGATGCTGGATGAGGCCCTTAGCCTCCCCATCCAGAACCGACATTAAATATGCCAATTTTTTGCTGGCCGAAGGTCAGCCCTGTCATTGACCAGGCTGTCGAACAAATTAATGAAGCCCAGGTAGCTTCCTAGGCAGCCATCAAAATGGGGGAGGTCCAAAGTAGGGAGCCTACTCACCAGCCCCGGTGCTGACCTAGGAAGCTCCTGCTTCAGGCCGGGTTGCCCTTCCCTATCGGCAACTAGTTGTCTCGCAGTATTGGAGACAGCATCATACAGGTCTAAGACCTGGGCATAGTCTTCGCTGACCTTATTTCGCTGGTCAGCAGTGAAATCAGTGACTGACACTTCGAGGCAGCAAGCGCTGAAAGTGCGGAACTGCTGTTCCACACTTGCCAGGCGATCATCGATCCGCTCGTACCTTTGAAGTAAGGCCTGCTGGCGATCAGGCCGGTTCACTAAAGCACTGGCCGAGGCAAACCAGCGCAAATCTGATGCAATAGCACCAGCAGCCGCACGCAAGTCCTTGATAGCTGACATAATCAAAATTCAAAAGAGCCCGGACAAGCGTTAAATAATATTAACAATCAAACTTAATTTTTCTCAATTCTTTGAAACCAACAAAGTATTAGCCTGTTTACTGCAATTGCAGGCAAGTGACAGGTATCTACTGTCCAACAAAATTAATAGTTTCAATATATTGAAACAAACACAAAAGTTATCAAAAGTTGTAACTTATAACAAATTAAAAGTTGAAACTTCAAATTAATTAATTAATTATTTGCAACAGACAGACTGGCTGTGTTATTTGAGATATACAATAGTAAGTAAGCACAGAATTGGTGTTACCTAGCAATATTATCTATATTATAACAAAACAAAGTTTATTAATGTGACCCGCCCAAGTGGCAAGGTCAAGTTGGTTGTTATAATGTTTATGAATATATGCAATAAACTAAATTTACTAAATTTATTGATACATACAGCTGTTATGTATCCAAACAAACTGACTTATTAATGCAACAACAAATTTAAGTTAGATTTTTCAACAATACAAATCAACAATTACTGATTGAGGTTATGAGTGACAATGTGTTTCAAATTATCTAGGTCAACTTATACAATTAAATATTATGTATTTTAGACAATACTGACCTGAGAACACTACAACACTGTTAACCTGTTAAGAAATGAGATGCTTAGCTCAGATACAAGTTTACAATATAGGCACAGTTAACTACGCTCTGCTACCAAAAATTATGTCTAGAATTCGGGCTATGAATGGGTAAGTTTTATACAGAGATCAGTGGAAGCGATTAATTCATCCAGTCTTAGCCCAAGGCAAAGGATCTAAACACATGGACCAAGTTTCTTGGCGCTAAGAATTAAACAAATGTCTTACCAAATATCTCCTGGTGATGTTCTTGAGTGGAGTCCTGGAGGCAAGTTAGGGTAAAACAAACAAAACTAAGGTGGCCACGATAGATTGAATGAATTATCCACTTAGCTGTTCCTTCCAACTTGATGTCCTCTCCGTTGGTACGAGGGCACGATGCACGTTCACAGGATTCACAATTCAGTTTTGCAAATGTCAATGTTCGACTCAACTTTTGCCGGGCAAACCAAAGGCGGCAGTTTATAGTATTTGCAAGTTAATTCAATTCGCGTTAATTCAAAGGGCGATCAATTTATTAATTAGGTACAAGGCACGCGAGAGTCCAAACGGCGTGTTAATTTTTCAAGGGAAGGACGGAAGAGACAGTTCAGTGTGACCATTGTCAGAAATTTTCAATAGACTAAACAAAATGTTACTCAATCGATCTAATCGATTTGACTTATAATAAAAACTAATTCTATTTCAAACACTATCGATTTCCGTTTCTTGTAGGCGTATCAAAGACAGCTTAAGAAAACGCCAGCCGCCCCAAAATGTGTCAATTCTCATGCATCAAAATCACAAATCAGATTAGTTGGCAGGCTTGCGATGCACCTCGCACAAGTCGCACCCGGATAAGGCAGGTGCAAGGCGATGATAACAGCTCAATGTTTGCCCACGCCCGGTATAAATCAACGTCACCTGGATACGGCCCGGTTACCCGGATCGAGTGCTAGTGCGGAACCTGTTTGCTGTCAATACCAGACGCCGGATGAATTTGGAGCTGTGCTTGCTTGTGTGTTTATGTTAAGAAGTATTTAGCTCGCTTTGATGAGGGTACCTTGCTCGACTTAATGCGTTCAAAATTTCTTATTGTCGATTGTTTTGTTTTCGGGAATAGTTTTTACATAGGCATAAGCTTGTGTGTGTCCTGCTAGGTATAATATAAAAAACAAAATTCGCCACAGCCGTGACTTAGTTTCGCTCTACGTTACACAGGAAAACTTTTAAAATTTCACGACTTGCACACACACATAGTAATATTTATAAAATAAAAGGTAAGACACCTTATAATTATTTGGCTCGACGTTTTGGCGAGGCAAGTCACTTGAAGCGGTAGAAAAATAAATAATATCCACGACATAGGAGTGTCGAGGGAGGACATAATTATTCACTTGCGAGGTTGCGGCGCCCTCGGTGTTGCAGGTGTCTGTGGGCGGTGGTAATCGCTTGCCATCAGACGATCCGTTTGCTTTTCTGCCTCCTGAAACATTAAAAACGTTCTGTTACTAATCGGCCTTTTTCTATTGCCGACTGCATTTTTCCGTAGCCATTTAAAGACAGACATCTTTCTCTACATTTTCTTAAAGCTTATAAAAAATCTTCCGTGGGTATATTTATTTTGTGACCTAACACCACAATTTGGATATAATTTGGTGTGTTTATTTCAGTGGGTTCCTGGGTGGTCTGATAATACAATTAGCCAGTAGCCGGTATGTGCGTTGCAGCCGGTGTGTCACCAAATTCGATTTGCAGGACAGGCAGGACACAACGTCTGCCGCGTCCGCTAGTAACTCTATAACATGTACCTACTGTGTGCTCTAGAGACCTCCGCATTGTCAATCATTTAGAGCCATAGGAGTAAAACGTTTTTACATGACGTTATATTAGGTACAATGTATGTATGTATTCAATGTGGCGTCCTCTCCTCTGTGCTTTACATGAATGTATTTACCTGCAGTTAATAACAAAATAAGTGTAATATTTATTTATATAAATTCTGTTTTTACAATGTCCCCTTATTCTATTTTCTGTTTTTGTCGATTTAGTTTATAACTATATTCTGTGGTTTGCTGCAGAGTAAGCCTGGTGGGAGGCAGATTAGTACGCAGAGGCTGTCAGGCTCAGAGCTACCGCCACGAGTTATCTGTGTGTTGTGTTGTTATCTAACTTGTTAAATGGCGAAATACATCAATCATGCGATACACATGCGGACGCTGCCAATCCGCGCTTGGCCAGCGTGGTAGACTATGGCATAAGTAATCCTTCTCATAGTAAGTAACAAGAGGCCCGTACCCAGCTGAAAGACCGTTTATAAACAGGGCTGGTTCTATTATTATGCTAATATATTTTATAACAAAATTAGTTTTATTGTAGATATTCATCTCGTACAAAGCAACATTGTTATATGATTTGCCGCAACGCCGCTCAAAGGCAGACTGTCGGAGAATGCCTTTAGCATCATGTCCGCCTCTTTACATTTTGTTATGTGCAGAAGTCTACAAATAAAATCAATTGTTTTCAATCTAAAATGACGAGAACATGGCTTTAAATATCAAGGTACCTACTGAAATATAACTAGCAACATTATTATTATTATATCTGGCTACATGGATAAGGTTTTAATAGATCTGCTTATACTATAATTATCCTGAGTCTTTATATGTTGCATATTATACGACAGTAAAAATTACAGTGATATATAATAAGATAGTGGAGAGAGCGATAGACTGCTACGCAGAGAGACTCGGGTTTGAATCCACAGCGCGCATCAATAACTTTTCAAACTTACGTGCGTATTAAATGGTTAATAAAATTATCGCCTGCTAAATGGTAGAGAAAACATCGTGTGGAAACCTGCATGTCTTAGAGTTCTCCATAATGTTCTCCAAGGACATGTGAAGTCTGCCAACCCGCACTTGGTCAGCGTAGTGAAGTCCGTGATAGCAGTGGGACAGTTTATGAACAGGCCTGATGACGATGATGAAAACAAATTATACAAACATAATAACTATAACGGCAAAGGGATCTATTTTATATATTATCAGAGCAATTTCTTAGTGCATCACACCTTAATGGGTAACAGAAATAGCACTAACGGCCCGGCCACAACCTACGGTGGCGGCGGCATGGCAGTGGCGAGCGTTTTCGATGTACAGTGCGCGCTTTGCTAGATCGATGCCGCGGCGACTGATGACGCCTAAGAGTAAACGCGCCATGTGCATCAAAATAGCTCGCCGCCGCCACCGCCGCTGTATGCTGTGGCGGGGCCGTAAGATTTGATAAGCCAATCCCCAGGCCTCCCTTGTAGACGGTGCGCTGTGCACGACGTTGCTGTCTGTCCCATCCTTTAGTATTTTGCTTTTTGGGCCTTATAGTTTGGGAAGCCCGCGAGCGTGAATGCGTGAATGAAATACTACATATGGCAGGCCATAGAAGCATTGATCAATTGGTAAGTAACCCTGACTGTTATGCCGGTGGTTGCAGATTGGATTGCCGCCTATGATAAAGCTTTGTGTGATGAAAGTAGTATAGCAGCATATTATATAGCAGTATATATAGCAGTACATTTATAATATAACATATATAAAATACTCTTTTAAGTATGGCATATTATACTCGTTACAAATGACTAACTGGAAGCTGTTTTAACTTTGCCGATAAAAAGCGTGTGGGCAAGTCTATTTATTAACTGTACAGCGGCTTTCTTCAAGATCTAAGTACAATATCTGTTCAATAAACCTGTGCTAAATGTTTATTATTCCGCCGAATAACGCAATTAAACAGTTAGCAGGGGTGCCACAACCGCACCGTTAACATTGATAGTCACAATCGTACCAACTGCGTAGTGTCAGCACATTAAAGGCCACGTGACACGGTAAATCCGTCCTATCTCCATTCTCCCATTTCTGTCTAACGTGCTTGAAGCATGCGTCTATAAACAACTGTCCGGCTTTGTATTCGAAAACAATATTTTATCTCCTCTACAATCAGGTTTCAGACCCGGACATAGCACAGTCTCAGCGTTACTTAAGGTAACTGGCGATGTGAGGGCGGGTATGGAAGACACTAAGATCACAGTGCTGGTCTTAGTGGATTTTTCAAACGCTTTTGGCACCGTCAACCACGACCTCCTTATTTCCGTCCTCTCCTACTATATGATTTCATCGGACGCGCTGGAATGGTTCTCATCTTATCTTCGAGGACGTCAGCAGTCTGTTCGTGTTGATGAAACTTCGTCAACTTGGCGAGATTTGGACTCTGGCGTTCCTCAAGGCGGTATAATATCTCCTCTTCTGTTTTCATTGTTTATAAATCTTCTCACACATGATCTTCGCTGTACGTATCATCTTTACGCCGATGACCTGCAGATTTACACCCAGGCAAGGGCAGAAAGTCTTACTGCAGCCATCGATAACATCAACTGGGATCTAAATGCGATCAAAAACTGGTCAGATAGATTTGGTCTGTCAGTTAATCCTGATAAATGCCAGGCAATCTTAATTGGTAGCCCACGTATTATGTGCCGAGTGGATGTCAAATCGCTTCCACCTATTAATTTTAATGGGTCTGTCATCCCCATCAGCCCCAGTGTCAATGATCTCGGCCTACACATCGACGCTGCCCTTGACTGGAGAACACAGATTGCAAATACCAGTCGCAAAGTCACAGGCACCCTGCGGACTCTATATCGCTTGAAGAACTTTCTCCCAACCAAAATTAAAACCATGCTTGTGCAGACGTTAGTTTTTCCTATAATCGACTATGGTGATGTATGTTATCTCGACCTGAATGCAGATCTGCTCAATAAACTTGACCGCCTTCTCAACAATTGCATTCGATTCATTTTCAATCTCCGTAAGTATGATCATATATCTGCTCACCGTTCCCAATTACGATGGCTGCCTATTCGTCAACGTCGCAAATTGCGTACACTGACGATTCTTTTTTCTTTCTTGAACTCTTCTCATACTCCTGCTTATCTGTATACTCAATTTCAACATTTATGTAACAATCATGACAGAAATCTCCGCTCAACTAACAATCTTCTTCTTCTCTGCCCTTCGCATAGTTCCAGCCTTGTTCATTCTTCTTTCTATATACAGGCTGTCCATCTTTGGAATGCACTCCCTCTCGAAATCAGGAAGTCTACATCTCGTGAACTGTTTAAAATTAGAGTACGCCAGCATTATATGGCTGAATTGGTAGAATCATAATGGACTCTGTAAAGGATGCTTGTACATGTATATATTTATATGTATTATAATTATCTATAACACTTGTATATGTATATATATATATATATATATATAAATAATATAATTATCTATTATACTTGTATGTGTATATATGTATTATATTTTGTATGTATATATTTATAATAATATGTTACTTTTAGTATGCCTATTATTACATATTTATTTAGTGTGATATCTATTAATTATGTTGTTTTAAATTAATATTATTTGTTAAATTACTTTCTGTTTAAGCACCTACTTCAATCATCTCTGCATCACCCAAAGGTTGGCTGGTAGAGAATGCCTCTGGCATTAAGCCCGCCTTTGTGCATTACTTTTTTGTAATTGTGCAAGAAGTTTAAAATAAAAAAAAATAAAATAAAAATAAATCGACCTGCTCTAAAGAAACTCGGCCGGATTACGGCCACCGAATGAAAACGGGCTGCTAATGAGCATCGCTAGTTAATTGCCGGGTGGGGGCGCCACCGCCACACTATTCAGTTAAGCATCTTGAATGCTGATAACAGCACAATAGTGGACGCAGACGTACTCCTCAATGAACCAATTCAGTTTTAGTGTTGCCAGTAATTGAGAAAATAAATGCGGTGTGAAAGTGTAGAAAAGAGATTCGTGTACTTATAAGTAAGCTTTTAGGCCTTGAAATTTCTAGTAATCTAGAAAACTTTTGTTGTTTCATGTTTTTTTTTTAAAGATAGTGCCTTTCTTGAAGAAGATTATTAGGTATACAAAAACGTAGAATACTATTATAGTACATTGTTCACCGAGGGAGGAAAGGAACCGATTACTAGCGAGGGAGCAGTTTGTGGCCCGAAGGCGCAGCCTAGGGCCACAATACTCCCGAGGTAGGAATGGAACTTTCACCCGAGTGCTACACAGTGCTTTATACTACACCTGTGAGAAACATTTGAAGACTTATATTGTAGAAAGTATATAATAATATTAAATAACTGGTCATAAGTTTGGTTGTATTTTTTCTTCGATTTATCCGGTAGTAGGTTTAAAACAGCTGTTTCCGCAGATGCTTTTAAGTAAGGCGGTGTCATTTCAACATCACTTTCACTGCTAGAAGTCGACATTTTACTTTATTTTTAAAATAAAATCAAAACGTAAGACACCATGTAAGACACAATTTAGCTTAGAATTTGACCGATATTTCGCGCTTCTTTTGTTTTCTTTTATTCTTCACAAAAGGATGTCAGTGGCACGGAGATTCCATATTTAAATTAAGTTACCCTAGGCAATTAACGCCCACTTAATTTCAAATCAATATATTATTTAATGAAATAATTGAATTAAAAATTTGTTAGGAAAAATAGTTTTATTGACAAAAAAAAAGAATACAGAAAACTAATAACTAACTGCTATTAGTCATATAAAGTTAAGCAAACAAAGACTTTTCGAATACCCTGTCATGGGCGTTATTGAACATACAGTTTTTAGTAACGCCCGTATATTGATTTACGTATTATCTTAATAAAAATAAATATTTAGACTTAGAGCCGTACAAAATCTAAAAGTATATTATATTGTCTTTTTTAGATAGCACTATAATTATCATGATATGAACTACAAATACTAAATTTTTTAAATTTTGCGATACGTCCAACACATCTCGTAATTTCTACTTAATCAACATTAACTAAAATTTCTCACTTCTTACATATGTTATAACTATAGAACATCAACATCCAGAGGATTTTAATAAAAATATAGATAATTATAAAATGCTTATTGGGCGCTATTAAACGTAAATGGCTAATGACGCGCCTGACTAGTGCGTCAATTAACGCTCTAAAGTAAAATGACCTCTTTGCACAGCTTTAATCGCGGCTTTCATAGTGTCTTCTGACCATGACTCCCCTCTTCTCTTACGTGTGGAATGAGATGGATTCATTTCCCCGATCTGCAAAAAGCAATTCAGTTTGATACCTAAGGATAATAGCGCCCATACAGGCTAATAACGCCCAAACCTCACTTTACGGGGCGTTATTACCCGAATAGTACTTCTACCTAGTTCTCATATTTTCATACATAATTACAAACAAATCAATCAAATCGTAATTGAAATATGAAATAACTGTATCTAAAATGAACGCTAATCACAAAATAAGAAATGTAAATTGTAGAAAATAAAGTAAAACTTACGAATTTGTCGGAGTACTTTTTATAATAACAGCGTGCACAGTCGGCGTCCATACGGTGTAGTTCACAACTGAGTATTTGGTGGCGTGAGCCACGCCGCGTCGCGTCCGCGTTTATTCTATTGGTTTATTCTATGTTTGCGTGAAGTGTAACGCAACTCGTGCGGCATTATCTGCGATTTTTAGCATTCGGGCGTTATTACACACTGGGCGTTAAATGCCATACCTACCTTATATGAAAACTCCTTGGGCAGGCGCGCGCCATTTTGCCATAGATAAGATAACACATGAGAAATGAAAATTCATACAACTTTCTCTCCCGCTAAAACACGTTAGAAATGGATTTTCATACATTTTTTCCTCCCGCTTATTCAGGTCGAGGAAAAGACTAACGTTCTCTTTTAATTTTCAGGGAATATTGACTACTGTTCCGATCAGGTGTAGTATAAATGTATTTTTTTATTTCTCTGCAAAACCTTCTAGATTTTGCACTTTAGGTAGGTAGGTAGGTAGGTACGTACCCCGCATTCATTTATGGATACCTAATCCCAATATCCCAAAGCAATAAATAAATACCAATAACATAGACGGATTTTGGCAATAAGTTGCATAATTATACCCAACCAAAAGGTTTTATCTGAGTGCTATCAATATTTGCCTAAACGTTCGCACAGCAAGCAATATGTACTGTTCCAATAGGTATACAAATTATAATGTAAGACATATAAATTTATTTATAGAATAAAATAGAAAGACAGAACTCATAACTATAGGTCATTAGAGTCGTGTGTAGGTACACGTAATGTACCCCACCCATTTGAATAAGATGTTTATATTAGAGGCTTGGTGCCGCAAAGAGCAGCATGCCTACTCACAAAGGACTTAAATTACACCATCTACCCGCTCCAGCTACGTACGCAACGACAAAACCCCTTTTGTGGGAATTACGAGTCTGGAAAACAAGCTTAAAATGACATCAATAAGATCTAGCAGCCACCCTTCAAGCAAATTACAATTTTCAAATTGAACAAAATAGGCACCAACTTTCAAACTCGTCTTTAATAATTCGTTCAAACCAGTGCAAAACATCCAACAAGGAACGATAATGACCGAACAAAATGTTTACTCAAGAAATTGGCATTGGCTTGCCCATGTTTGGCAAATAAGGCCTGCGGCCGTCGCCGTCGCGCCGAGCCCTGCGTGTGACAGGAAATCTAATAACCCTTGAACGAATTCCACGTATAAATTTCTTACACAATCGCTATTTGCTTGTCCCTTTTCAGAGTTTCGTACTCAAGTACATTGTTTGGAGGACCTTAGACATCAAGGGTTTGCTTTAAACGCATGGATCACTTTCCTCATCTCTTTTGTCTTTTTTGTAATGTTACACTTATGCGGCATATAAAGAACCTATGTGTTGCCATCCCAAAACAGAGATGTAATAGGAAAATTTGTTGTGGTAGAAATATTTTGTTTCGGAACTATCTAGATAAATTATTACTAAGTAAAGCCGGTGGATGGCTGAATGGGCGAAGACAAAAAACAATGCTCTGTTGAAATAATCTAAAGTCAAACATTCTATAGAAAATATTTGCGTAGAATACGTGGCCATCGAAATGATGAAGATATTTTATTCTCAAGTGAAACCTTATTATTCTGAAGTGAATTGGGCCCGGCCGCGGCCGTACCTATATATATAGTATATCGTTACCAACCTACATGACTATCATATGTTGTGTAGTGACGACAACCTTCTGATCAAGGCTTCTGACTTTTATAATCCACACAATAAACAAAATTACAGCGATAGGCATATTAGATGTCAGAATATTTTTGGTAGAAGTTGTCAGCCATCGACAGACGGCATCATGTTCCTTAAATCATGATGCGGCATTATTATTAGCATAGCATAGATGAATTACTATGTGTGAACGTCACGGTCGACTTTGTGAGATCGTCAATTTGTTGTTTCTAATCTGGGTGTTCATTGTGGACCCGTTGATTGTATTTTTGTAAAGGCCCCGCGACACAGGATATACTTATCTTTTACAAGTGTAGGAGTTGTACATTAAAAAAGCAACTACAGATTCAATGAGGCTATTGTATATAGGTACTCTTCGTACTTAGGTCGGCAAAGTGAAGCAACCCGGCACAGATGAGCCTCCTCCGGAGCACCGAACTTCAGAGGGCACGTAACGCTGTCATTCCCGGTTCATGTCCCAGGGCAAGAATCGATAAGTCATGTCGGAGTATCCAGGCTTCTCGGAAGCCACTTTGGGCGGTCTGAAAAATCCAACATCAGAGTTGGCCACCCACTGACACGCAGGGTTGCCCGTATTGTGTAGGACGCAATGGGATTTTAAAATATTATATAAGAAGATTCAGTTAAATCTACGATTAATAATCACAATCAATGTATTGAGGACAAAAACAGTCGTCTGGATGAAACAGCCAAGCACCGAAGGCTCCAAAGCATATGTATGTAATAAATCTTATAGGTAATGACAAATGAGTATCGGTGCGAGTGAAGACTATGGGACTAGCGCGCATGTGTGCCTCGATACACTTGCATCCTGCCTGCCGCAATATATCAATGTCACAGAGCCCGCGCAGCGCTTCAAAACTCTATGTTGCTTGTCGTATACAATCCTATTGAGGCTTTAGAAAAGGAATAAAAACGTCATGTAATGTAAAGTAGAAGTTGGTTCCCTCACATAAGGTTCCGCAAGATAAGGAAGGACGATAGAAATCTGTAAAAGTGTATGTAAATTACAAAACTGTAATATTTATACTTTAAGTTTCGAACAATGTTATTCAAACAGAAATGTATTCTCTTCAAAAACCACACAACGTCGACACTATATTCAACATCTTCGGTATTCATTTGTAGGCAGACGAAAAAATGATGTATTAAAATTAACTGTAACCCTGACTGCGATATAAAACAAGGTCCAACCAACGCCGACCGGGTAAAGTTAGGTTTATAACGGCAATAAAAACAATCTAAACGAGAATCATAACTTTTATTCAAAAAATTAAGCGCGCGTCCGGTCTCCGACAAACATGGCGGCTTACTTGAGCCCTGTCTCTATGTATTTTCTTTATTAGCTATATTTTAAAGAAGTAAATAAAATTGTACTATGTTTGTACATGTACATTGGTAATTTAATAGTTTATATGGATGGTTTGGCTGGCGGACAACTCGGCAAAAGAAGTACTCACTAGCTACTTGATTAGCTACATATATGCTACCTGCAAACTGTCATATTCCGCCTTCTGTCCAAAATCCATGGACACACAGGTCCTTCTAGTCTCTAGGTATAACTTTCATGTTTTTTGCGCTTTAGAAACTCTTTACGACTCGAGTACATCACTCAGTCGTATAGTATAATCGATCAAGTTACGGGCTGGCGGAAGAGCTCACCGTCCACAGGCTCACAAGTTACGGTGGTCGGAGAACATCACACATGCTGTAGGTACGGCGTCCGCGTCCCCGACGTTCACTTACGGTTAGGGAGAGTTCGGTGAACTACTCCTTCCCGCTCCGCCGTCTCCTTGATCAGCATGCCTGTGTCAGAATCAGGGAAGCTTCCTATAGTGTAGAGACAGTTTTGATAAATAAAAGAGACAGCTATCAAATCATACTTTCATTTATTCAGTTTGGCACAAGGATATATCTTTAGATATTACGTCGTGATTCTACATTTACATTTACAGCCCAGTTCGCAAAGCAAAGACATAGAACCAAGAGAAAGAACGGGCAATAAAACTCTTGATCATTCTTTTCAATAACTATATATAACAATAATTAACAAACAGTGGTACAGCCAATTTATATCAAATATCAATGTTGTGGGTAGTTTTATATTACTAGAAAGGTCTGTCTTACAACAGAACATAATAAGCATTATTTAGCATCAATACAATTTACTAAATGTTTACCACAGGTATATACCTAATGAATCTTATTGATAAGACTTGATCCACAGTATATTATTCTATCCTATATTACAATCTATAATATCTCACAAACGATCAAACTACCCACAACACAATATCAATAAGATAATGATTACACTATCTTACATTGTTTCCTAGATGATGAAACAAAAGAGCAAGCAACACAGAATATTGGAACACAGTGGCAATTAAATAGTCAGAACCATATCGTACCTGAACCGTCGTCAAAGGAGAATAGGACGAGCTAGCCGAGCCTGTCGACTTATATAGGTACACCTTATTTACACGTTTGACAGTTCAACTGTCAAACGTCATGTCTGTCATTTAGTTGCCACTATCCTCTTACATATTATGTATAAATACTTGGATATCAGTAATTTCAGCCCAAAGCCTAGATATTATTACATATCTCTCACGGCCAGACTGACAATTACTTCGTCCTCGAAGTACAATAAATTAAATAACACTTTACTAAACAATCGCCCGACGGGCGCCCTGTATTATGTAACAATGAATTCTTACCATATTGATTAAAGCCATCTAAAAACTATAGTATCATTACATCCGCTACGGCTATACTGACTTACGTCGTCATCTAAGTAAGTTCAATTATAAGAATAGTATCACAAGTCACAACAACAATCCATTTGTACGAAACAATTACACAAAAATAAACTGGACTCATATTTACAGTAATTACGGTTTCATTTTGCGAGTCCAGAAATAAGTTCTGTGTCAGCTGCTTTGATACCATTGTTACAAATTGTATTTACTATTCTATGAAGGGATCATTAACATTCACAATACACATGTTACATAGAAGTACAGTTTAATTTTACAATATTACACCACTGCATTATCCATCCACAAATTGACAAAAATAATATAGTACAAAAGGAGCCACTACGAAGCATAAAAAAATTAAGTAAAGGTTTTAAGAATAAAAAATTAAAATAGGTAATTCTGCTTATGGCTGATAAATAAATGAAATAAAATAAATAATTTAAATTCACAACCAAGTTAAATAATTAAATTCGATTTCACTAATTTACAAGTATACAGGTACCAACTTGTATGATAACAGTAGTGTAATACTAGGACAATACTTTCATTCTAATACACTCATTGCCATTGCCTTTCCTTTCACATTAAATAGACAAGTAACAACGGTCAATCTCCTTGATACTATCTAGCCCCACACCTGCTGCACACGAGTCCAGGCTAGAACAAGGTGAAAGACTTCAGCAGTTCGTAGGCAATATGATCAATATCATCAACATCTAAATGATTATCATTATCATCAACATCAAAATGATTATCAAAATCATCAACATCAAAATCATTATCAAAATCATCAACATCAAAATCATTATCAAAATCATCAACATCAAAATCATCAACATCAAAATCATCATCAAAATCATCAACATCAAAATCATCATCAAAATCATCAACATCAAAATCATCATCAAAATCATCAACATCAAAATCATCATCAAAATCATCAACATCAAAATCATCATCAAAATCATCAACATCAAAATCATCATCAAAATCATCAACATCAAAATCATCATCAAAATCATCATCAAAATCATCATCGAAATCATCATCGAAATCATCATCGAAATCATTATCAAAATCATTATCAAAATCATTATCAAAATCATTATCAAAATCACATCAACATTGTCATCATTGCCAGCATTATCATCAACTTCTTAACCATCGGTAAGTTAATCATCAATAATAATTCAATCATCGTCAACTATTTAATCATCAATGAATAAATCAATGTTATCACATTATTATAGATATTTACAGATACCTTTATATCATCACTGCTACCTACATTATCGATCCTTGTTTAGAAGAAGTTTATATGTAATGCTGTGTATGGTTATCAGAACCTCTAATCTATAGTAAGACCGCCCTTTTATTTTCTTTGTATATGTATTTTAAAATTTAACTTAAATACTTTAGTAAGTAAACAAAAAAAATGTTATCTGTAAAAGCTACTATGTCATCAAAGAATATCTAAACGTTATTAATCTATAAATCGTAGCTATCTAAAAGTACAAAGTTCTTTATTATATTCCACAAAAATTAACTGTAGGAAAATCTATAAATGTAGCTTATCATAATTAAAATTGATATCTATATTAATAATACACTAAAATGTTATCAATTTAGAATAATAAATGCAGCAGACCCTATTAAAGCATGTTACTATAAAACATCTTTTAACTATAATATATCAAATGCACCTAGGTATAATATATAGACTATTATAGTATATTACTAAACTGCTCCTCTCTCCTAAAAGTGTACCATAATAATTGTTTCCTAATTGTAAGTCTACCACCCGTAAATGTACAGTATGGAATGCTATAAACTGAATTGACCTGAATGTATTGCAGGTACAAACAGTACAAAAGTATAAATAAATAACTAGTAATCAAGGATGAACCAATTTAGTTAATAGTTTATTTATGTTACCAATAGTCAGTGAACTGCCTAAAGTTAAACTAGACGCCAATGCCAGTAAAAGTACTCTTGGTAAAAAACGGTATAATAAATAGTCGTGTAGAAAGTCAAACCAGACACTAGTTAGAATTCGGACCAGTCGGTTAATATTTCAATATCTATAAGTCAAATATACATACCTAGATTTATTAATTTAGGTCGCAACACTTAAAAACATTAATGTACTTATACAAATACTTAATATAAGCAGAATATCTTATTTAATTTCATCAATTTCAGTTTAATTTATCAATTGCATCATGTGATTGTGGCTATTTTCATTCCGTTTACACAATCAGAACACTGACATCGTTTTTAATTAGTTTTTTTTTTACGTATTTTACGTTAGGTATCTGGTTCATTCAGTTTCATTATAATTAAGATTTGACGATTCGTAAGAGGTTTGGTATAAAAATAGTAAGCTTACATGTAAGTAGGTATTGTTTAAAATAAATAAACAAAACCTTTCAAGCACCTAGAATGATTAAATACCATTTTAATCATTATTGCCATGGTCTCCTACAATTGAACCACACAAAGTACATGTAGACATATATCTTTGCATAAAAAATATCTCTAAATAGCTTATCTACCGCAGTGTTTATACCAGAGATACTAAATTGATAAGATAGTTCATTACCGAGAGCTAATCCTAAGATTGATTATTACTATATGGTCTAAATAGGTTTATGGTTTAACACATGGCACTTCATAATAAAAATACATAATTTCAATGAATAAAAGCAGATAAAAATAAATACCGTCTCATATTTTATTAATTTATTGAATTTATTTTTATTATTTCCGAGAATGGATAAATAAACTATGAGAATGTTTTCGAAAAAAAAACAGTGATGTAATTTGGAACTATTTTCAAATTGAATCAATTTAGTTGAATAGCTTATTTCAGATCCATTTAATTAGAGGTCTGCAATTATTACACATTTCATTTTAACTATTTTATCTGCTATTATCGTTATAAATAACAGGAAATTATCAACCAAATAAAAACACTACTTGAAAATATTGGATACACTGCCATCTAATAGTGCCAGACATAAGCAAAATGATGTCACTTTCTATAACAAGTCAATTGAATCCTATGTAATATAAAAACATTTTTCAATAACTAATTTTTAATAAAAATACCTTGAGCTATATATTTAGACGTAGCATATATGACCCCTCAGGCCTCAGGAGGATGAGGTATGTTTAAAAAATAAAAGTAAATAGTTACTAAACGAAACTATCATTTTATCGATATGATCTAGCTAGACACAGACCCGCTTGATATAATATCGAATATTTCTGTACCTACACACAAAAGTTCGCTTGTAGTAATAGTTATACAAAACTCATAGGTTATCTTTACAACATGTCATTCAAATGTGGTGCCTCTGAGACAAATGGAAGCTATTTGGTTTTGTTCTTCCAATAGAAATCAAAGTGACAAAATCATAAGTATGTCTATTGCAAGTAAACTGGTGGAAATTATCTGGGTACATGACAATTACTCACTACACAATTATAGAAAGTGCATTATTAATTGTAATTCTATACACAAATTTTTGTGCCATAAACAATTATTAACCAGTTAAAAATACGAGTATATTTCAAAGATATGTTGAAGATAAATATACAGTTACGTATTCTTATCTCCAGGGCAACACATTCAAGAGCTTAACATTAGAATATTCTAACTTTTTTTCTTTCGTTATAGTTTGGATCCGATTTAATAAAACTATATAGCATGAACTGATTAATTTGGTAATTGTGGCGAAAATTTAACTACAGCTAATGGAACAGAGCTAAGACACATTCTTACACCGCAATATTGGTCTGTATGTAATGAATACACAGCCAACAAAATTAATGAAGAAATCTCCGAAATGTATTCTACCTACCATCATTTCATATTCGACTTGTAATGAAAAGATTCGTCAGAGCACTTCATTCTTGGAATTCAAATATGCAGGACGATTACGCTAATCAGTACTTACACTAGAAAGAGTTATCAACAAAGCACAACACAGCCAATGCTCATACCGAGTCTCTGTCAATCACTACAAATGTTGCCTATTTAAATTCCAACAGATTAGAACAATATCGGCTACTTCAACTAAAAATTCTTCTTCACACTAAAAATCTATTATACATTTTCTGTAACTTTTTCGCTGTTACCTACATAGTTTTATACTCAGATACATTTTTGATGAACATGTTAAAATAACCTGGTACCACATAAACACAACTGTCATATTTTTCGACCATTCATGGCTATAATCTTGGTGGAAGTACATTACCAGCGTTTGCAGTTGGTTGTTGCTGGTGGCTTCAGCATACTGTTGCAGATCGTTAAGATATGTAGTCGGTACTCATCCACCGCCTTGCTCTCGGCAACGTTGCTACTGGATCGTAGGGCAATCGTTCTCCGTCGTCAGCTGAACGGTGCAGTGACGGGCTTAGGCAGAATCATGGCATCACGATGAGGAGACTCTGGAACTTGCAATTGGATGTATTAGTATTGTGGGCGCAAATTTATCCCACTTCTGATGTCAGAATCAGGGAAGCTTCCTATAGTGTAGAGACAGTTTTGATAAATAAAAGAGACAGCTATCAAATCATACTTTCATTTATTCAGTTTGGCACAAGGATATATCTTTAGATATTACGTCGTGATTCTACATTTACATTTACAGCCCAGTTCGCAAAGCAAAGACATAGAACCAAGAGAAAGAACGGGCAATAAAACTCTTGATCATTCTTTTCAATAACTATATATAACAATAATTAACAAACAGTGGTACAGCCAATTTATATCAAATATCAATGTTGTGGGTAGTTTTATATTACTAGAAAGGTCTGTCTTACAACAGAACATAATAAGCATTATTTAGCATCAATACAATTTACTAAATGTTTACCACAGGTATATACCTAATGAATCTTATTGATAAGACTTGATCCACAGTATATTATTCTATCCTATATTACAATCTATAATATCTCACAAACGATCAAACTACCCACAACACAATATCAATAAGATAATGATTACACTATCTTACATTGTTTCCTAGATGATGAAACAAAAGAGCAAGCAACACAGAATATTGGAACACAGTGGCAATTAAATAGTCAGAACCATATCGTACCTGAACCGTCGTCAAAGGAGAATAGGACGAGCTAGCCGAGCCTGTCGACTTATATAGGTACACCTTATTTACACGTTTGACTGTTCAACTGTCAAACGTCATGTCTGTCATTTAGTTGCCACTATCCTCTTACATATTATGTATAAATACTTGGATATCAGTAATTTCAGCCCAAAGCCTAGATATTATTACATATCTCTCACCTGCTTCACAGAAGAAGACGGGAGCTTTCCAATACCTCCCACTCTGGACCATAGACGGAACCAGGTCGAGAGTGAGAGGGTGACCGTTAACTGAAAATAAAATTATTTATTTTACATAACATTAGGTACGTTAGATCTTTGCCAAATATACCAATATATTGTACCTAACACATTAATATGGCAGTGTTACTAAAATAAAGCGAACGTTTCAAGTATAGGTACCTACTTACTCGTCTTCTATCCTAATAATGTATAAACATACATTATCTAATAAAAATAGGTAGCTACCTACTCAGATATATAAATACCATGAGCCCACGTATCCAGAGCATATTATCCCAACGAAACAATGTTGATAAAAGAATTTCTCTGTTCACGGAATGACGTGTCCCTTGATCGTAACTCATCCTGGTCGTCTCATATTACTTTCATATGTGGCTCTAAGGTTTATACGCGAGTGCCGTATGTCAGTATGGGGCCGACGACAAAAACTATAAATGCGATGTCATCAGAAAAACTAACGTTACCTTGATGTGCTTGTGTTTACGGAAAATTATTGCATGCAAATAGACTTCAATCGCTGGTGAAAATGTTCTTTTTCTGAGCAGATCAATTCTAATTCATTTTAATCTTATTCTCTTCTTATTCACATGTTCAACATATAGTTTACCTACCCACTACATATACATACATATATATTAAGCTAAATAATTACATTACAGTGCCATTAGTAGGTATAATTATAGCTTGATGATTTGTATCCGTTGTTTTGGACCTAGGACTGACGGTGTTCCGTGGAGCTTGACGATCTTCGGGAAGAGGTTTCTGTATGGGTATTTTTACTCACGGCGTTCTGAAATGCCGTTAATGCTGACTTAACTTCTTTTTAGAGTTGTAGTTTTTCAGTGTTTCATGTTTTTCTTTTCGGATACATAGCACACAGACTAGTGCTCACCAATACCCGAGGCGACATTTTAACAAAGGCTAACATAGTCACTTCTACCATTAATGCAATAACTGAGTATGGCGTAATGCACATCCATAAACAACAATCACCTTACAAGTACTAGTATATATCCTTGCAATGACAACTGATATTAAATCACACCTGCTCAACAGCGCACACTGCCATCGAACGAGCCGAACCCGAATCGGGAAGCAATAAATACAAGTGGGGAAGGCTCAAGTTGGCGCACTTCCGTCTAGCACCACGATGCGACAGACTCATCGCTAATTCACAACTTGCAGAATATATGTACTCTGTCCTCTCTGTCTGTACTGTTATTGAAATAGTATTACGCAAAGTTGAAAACTTTTAATTAAAAGACCGATTCAGTTTTATTGCGTATGCATTATATATCAACTTATAATTAACATTTAATACCCTCAAATATGTTCAATAACGTTTATGTTGTTTGTTTTCCAAAAAGTCAGCCTCAAAGAGAAACCACTGCTAATCCGACCGATCAATAGGCTGTTCTTACTTAAAATATAATATACCTGTCTGATCTCTTCTTCCACCTTGACATTGGCAAAATCACCGATAAGCAATGGAGCCATAAAAAAAACTTATATTTACAAGGAAGAAGTGTTACGATATTTGAAACTGGGAAGCTGAGGATACACTTTTTTGTGTCTAGAGACAAGGATTTTGTCTGAACGCTTCGTAGACCGGCGCCATGGAAACTCTTTGAAAACTTTCGTACAATCTTACTTGTGTCTCAGACTCAAGTTTGTGTAAATACGATTCAAACATCTTATTTAACTATGTGGTTCTTTATTGTCTACTGCTATAGGTAGCATAAATGTGGATAATTTGTTATTTTTAAGTTATTGATAACTCAGATTCGTTTACCGATTTAGGTGAATTCTTTTGAGATTTTTTGATACCATGCAGTCTAAAAACGTAGGTACATCGAAGACGACACTACATCGTCTTTCCTCTGGTATCTAAAAAACTTTGCGCAACCACCATAATACAGTAATTACACATCTATATAAATAAAAATGAATCGCCAAATGTGTTGCTAAGCCCAAAACTCTTGAACGGCTGAACCGATTTAGCTGATTTCTTTTTGTTGTGTTTGATGAAGTCTGAGGAAGGTTCTTATGGAGAGTAAAAACGTAAAATTATTTGTTTTAGAGAAATAAAGCAGAAAAAGGTCTGCCGGGACAGCTAGTTAAGTATAAAATTAGGTTTCTTCTCAGGTATTAAATACCTCCCCCCCCGTGGGATCTCCACCTTGTTGTGGTGGGGGGTCTTAGTAACCGTGAATTTGATTTTCACCCACGGTGAAGCTAAGCGGGATCCCGGGAGGGGACGCTCCACGTGGGCTTGCGAGAGGCCTGCGTAGGATGCGTCCATAGGTGCGGGGGATAGTTCTGTCTGTCCCTCGCAGTCGGGTGCGGTCGCGGGAGGAGAGGCGTGTCGGTGTTGCCATGCCGCGCGCCCTATCTCCCGCGACCAAATGGGGGCGCACCATCGTTGCGTCCCGGTGGGGCCGCAGAGGAAGATGAGATGCGGTGTTGCGTTGACGTCCTCCCTATCCTCTGCGGCCGCTGGGTGTTTTGGCGGCGGAGCCCAACACCTTCATCCGCCGCCAAGGGGGTTTCGTTCGGGGCCCGCCTGACCATCTGGCGGGCCAATACCCGTCGGGGGGTAGCGAGGAATGCTTCGGTGAAACTCTACCCTCCGACACATAGGTACATGAGGAGCACGGGTTGGTTTTTAGTCAGTAAGAGTCTGACAGTCCCCTTCGTCCTTTCCCCCCAGGGCGAAGGGACTCCATGAGGATTTTCCAACCTTACACCAAAAAAAAAAAGGTATTAAATACCTCCCCACCGTGGGATCTCCACGTTGTCGTGGTGGCGGGCTCAGTAACCGTACACCCACGGTGAAGCTAAGCAGGATCCCGGGAGGGGACGCTCCACGTGGGCTTGAGTGAAGCCTGCGTAGGATGCGCCCTATCTCCCGCGAACAAATGGGGGCGCACCATTGTTGCGTCGCGGTGGGGCCGCAGTCCTGCGGTGTTGCGTTGCCGTCCTCCCTATTCTCTGCGGCCGCTGTGTGTTTTGGCGGCAGAGCCCAACACCTTCATCCGCCGCCAAGGGGGTTTCGTACGGGGCCTGCCTGACCATTTGGCGGGCCAATACCCGTCGGGGGGTAGCGAGGAATGCTTTGGTGAAACCCTACTCTCCGACAAATGGGTACATGAGGAAAAAAAAATATTAAATACCTACCATTTTACTATACTATACTGAAAAAAGAAAAATAAGATGAAGGTGTATATTAGCCTAATTAGGTAGGATTGGGACTCTGCAATGTTGAACTAATATCATAAAGGTATAATGTAGTAACCTATGTTTTACTTCTATGACAACGTTGCCTAATTAGTGGAACAAGTAACCCCAAAGGGACATACGGACATGTTACCTTAAGGAGGCTGGGATGTGAGGTCTTTGACTATTTGTATTTTTGTTTGTCACCTTGGTATACCTAATATAAAGTCTCTACAAAACTGTTAAATAACTCTACAAAAGTTTCAGTTCTTTGAAGTAAACAATTAAATTAAAAGCTAGTTAAGACAACTACTACTCTTACAACAATATACTAAGGTAGTTCATATTATATACAGTAACACAGACATATTTTTGACAAAATATATGTTGGCAAAGCCATTTATAGTGGTGCTGTGGCAATATTGACTAGATAAGCCCGCGGTTACACCCGCGTTATTTGAGGCTACTGCTCCGCTCCCATGGCTCATAGCGTGATGTTATATAGCCTATTGCCTTCCTCGATAAATGGGCTATCTAAGACTGCAACATTTTTTCAAATCGGAACATTAGTGCCTGATATTAGCGCGTTCAAGCAAACAAACAAACAAATACTTCCGCTTTATATATTAGTACTAGACACTTATTTTTTTGTCAGTTCTAATATCAAGTACATATAATCGAAATATACCTACGTATTTCCAGAATATATTAAGGCTTTAAGAGTAAATTTGCTGCCGCCGCCAAGTAAAATAAAGTTATTTACTATCGATTACCGTTTCTCGTAGGCGTATCAAAGACAGCTTAAGAAAACGCTAGCCGCCCCAAAATGTATCAGTTCTTATGCATCAAAATCACAAATCAGATTAGTTGGCAGGCTTGCGATGCACCTCGCACAAGTCGCACCCGGATAAGGCAGGTGCAAGGCGGTGATAACAGCTCAATGTTTGCCGACGCCCGGTATAAATCACCGTCACCTGGATACGGCTCGGTTACCCGGATCGAGTGCTAGTGCGGAACCTGTTTGCTGTCAATACCAGACGCCGGATGAATTTGAAGCTGTGCTGGCGTGTGTGTTTATGTTAAGAAGTATTTAGCTCGCTTTGATGAGGGTACCTTGCTCGACTTAATGCGTTCAAAATTTCTTAAATTTATTTTTTGTTGATTGTTTTGTTTTCGGGAATACTTTTTACAGAGGCATAAGCTTGTGTGTGTCCTGCTAGGTATAATATGAAAGGCAAAATTCGCCACAGCCGTGAGTTAGTTTCGCTCTACCTTACACAGGAAAATTTTTAACCTTTCACGACTTGCACACACATATAGTAATATATTATATGAAAATAAAAGGTAAAACACCTTAAATATAATTGTTTGCCTCGACGCTTTGGCGAGGGAAGCCGCTCGAATTGGTAGAAAAATTAATAATATAGGGGTGTCGAGGGAGGACATAATTATTCACTTGCGAGGTTGCGACGCCTTCGGTGTTGCAGGTGTCTGTGGGGGGTGGTGATCGCTTGCCATCAGACGATCCGTTTGCTTGTCTGCCTCCTGGAACATAAAAAACGTCCTGTTACAAATCGGCCTTTTTCTATTGCTGACTGCATTTTTTCGTAGCCATTTAAAGACAGACATCTGCCTCTACATATTCTTAATACTTATAAAAAATCTTCCGTGGGTATATTTATTTTGTGACCACACCAGTGGACCTATTTGGATATAATTTGGTGTGTTTATTTCAGTGGGTTCCTGGGTGGTCTGAAAATACTATTAGACCCGGTAGCCGGTATGTGGCGTTGCAGCCGGTGTGTCACCAAATTCGATTTGCAGGACAGGCAGGACACAACGTCTGCCGCGCTAGTAACTCTATAAAATGTACCTACTGTGTGCTCTAGAGACCTCCGCGTTGTCAATCATTTAGAGCCATAGGAGTAAAACCTTTTTACATGACGTTAAATTATAATGTATGTATTCAAAATGGCGTCCTCTCCTCTGTGCTTCACATGAATGTATTTAAAACTGCAGTTAATAATAAAATAAGTGGAATATTTATTTATATAAATTCTGTTTTAACAATGTCCCCTTATTCTATTTTCTGTTTTTGTCGATTTTGTTTATAACTATATTCAGTGGTTTGCAGCAGAGTAAGCCTGGTGGGAGGCAGATCATTACGCAGGGGCTGTCAGGCTCCGTATATAGCTACCGCCGCGACGCACACTGCAGACTTTTCGAAGTTATCTGTGTATTGAGTTGTTATCTATCTTGTTAAATGGCGAAATGCATCAATCATGCGATAGACATGCGGACGCTGCCAATCCGCGCTTGGCCAGCGTGGTGGACTATGGCACAAGTAATCCTGCTCATAGTAGGTAACAAGAGGCCCGTACCCAGCTGAAAGACCGTTTATAAACAGGGCTGTTTCTATTATTATGCTACTATTTTAAAACGAAAATAGTTTTATTGTAGATATTCATCTCGTACAAAGCAAAATTGGTATGTGATTTGTCTCGACGCCGCTCAAAGGCAGTCGGAGAATGCCTTTAGCATCATGTCCACCTCTTTACATTTTGTTATGTGCAGAAGTCTACAAATAAAATCAATTGTTTTCAATCTAAAATTACGAGAAAATGGCTTTAAATATCGAGATACTGAAATATAACTAGCAAAATTATTATTAGATATTATATCTGGCTACATGGATTAGGTTCTATTAGATCTGCTTATACTATATCCTAAGTCTTTATATGTTGCATAATCTATGACAATAAAAAAATACAGGGACATAATAAGATAGTGGAGAAAGCGATAGACTGCTACGCAGAGGGACGCGGGTTTGAATCCACAGCGCGCATCAATAACTTTTCAAACTTACTTGCGTATTAAATGGTTTATAAAATTATCGCCTGCTAAATGGTGGAGAAAACATAGTGTGGAAACTGCATGTCTGAGAGTTCTCCATAATGTTCTCGAAAGACATGTGAAGTCTGTCAACCCGCACTTGGTCAGCGTAGTGAAGTCCGTGATAGCAGTGGGACAGTTTATGAACAGGGCTGATGACGATGATGAAAACAAATTATACAAACATAATAACTATAACGGCAAAGGGATCTATTTTATATATTAACAGAGTGAGTGCCAGTGCAATAGGTAATTAAGCAATTCCTTAAGGCCATGATCGACTGGCGAGTAAAACCGCGGTTTTATGACTCGTCGGTAAAGCTCGCCCGTCGATCATTGCAATACTGCGGTATTAAAAACGGCACGCTGCGCAAGACCGCATGTCGGTCACCACTGGCGAGCCGAGCCGACAGTTTTACGCGACAGCGCTAGCGAACATACGTACCGTGCACACTTTTTTCATAATGGATTTGCGAACCTGTAGTCACGATTTCTTAATACAATTTATAAACGCCTTCAGAGACTGCCCTTGCTTATGGCAATGTACTACATTGAATGAGTACAAAAACAAAGGAACCCGTCTTAATGGCTACAATAAACTGTTGGAGATTTAAAAAAAAATAAGAAACAAACTCAAATATAACTGATGTCAAGAAAAAAATCAGTCATTGCGAGCTTCATTTAGAAAAGAACGAAAGTTACAGCAAGCATGAAGACGCGGTTGCGGTTCAGACTCGACAGTTTTGCTCGCTAATCGATCAGCACCGACGAGTCGCGACTCGGCGAGTAAAAACCGTCGTCTCCAAAACCGCGGTATACGGCTCGCCCGTCGATCACCCACTTTAGTGCATTACACCTTAGTGGTTAACAGAAAAAGCACTAACGGCCCGGCCACAAACTACGGCGGTGGCGGCACGGCAGTGGCGAGCGTTTTCGATGTACTTACCATGGCGCAGTTTGCTACGGTGACCAATGATGCCTCAGAGTAAAGGCGCCATGTGCACCGAAATAGCTCGCCGCCGCCACTGCCGCTGTAAGCTGTAGCCGGGCCTTTAGATTTGATAAGCCAATCCCCAGGCCTCCCTTGTTGACGGTGCGCTGTCTGTCCCATCCTTTAGTATTTTGCTTTTTGGGCCTTATGGTTTGGGAAGCCCGCGAGCGTGAATGCGTGAATGAAATACTACATATTAATATGGCAGGCCATAGAAGCATTGATCAATTGGTAAGTAACCCTGACTGTTATTATGCCGGAGGTCGTAGATTGGATTGCCACCTATTGGCGCTGATACACCTGAGCATTCACTTGTAACAGAACAGCGAGCATTCGCCGTTTTCTGTTTTGTCGCACCGAACATTTTCACGATCATTCTAGCGAACACTCTAAATTCAAATAGTCCGTTGAATATAGAAATCGCACTACTTACAACAGCAGTCTCACCCAATATGTTTACTTCAGTTTCACTTATGAATTATTTCTAGAGCAAGAGATACATAAACAATTATGACATTTCTTAATAAAAAATGCAGATTTTCATTTGAACAGCTTAAATCACACAAGTGTCTGTTCCTAGGTTCAAATTTATTTATCAACATCGAGAGTTTATCAACATTCTAGTGAAATTAATTCTGAGTAAACCAAATCTAAGGATCTTTGTTTGATGATTGTAAACATTATCGATATTTTATCGACATTTATCCTGAGTAGGTCCATCACTTGTCAAGTTAAAATTAGTGACAAACTACGAAGATTCTTCCCTAGATTAAAATCATAAGTCAAAGTGAAGTAAATATTTATTTATTTATTTAAGACTTTATACACAAACAAGGTTTACATAGGTGGACATAATGCCATGAGGCATTCTCTACCTGTCAACCTACAGGTGGTGTAGAGATAAATGTGGTAGGTGTATTAACGCATATTAAAAGGATGTCATATTCTTAAATATAATGTAAATTAAACAAATATCAACATAAAACGACCTTAAATGTAAATTTAATACTTAAATCGGAAATACATATATATACACTTAAATGCATCATCATCATCATCATCATCAGCCTTTGATAGTCCACTGCTGGACTAGGCCTCTCCTTTGAAAGGAGGAATTGGCCTACTATACCACGCTGGCCAAGCGGGTTGGTATAGGGTTTGTATCAAGTTTTCCTTCTCTTACAGTGCTGTTCTCTGCCTACTATGCTCCCTCTGTCGGCTCTTACGACACCCATGGGATGATATGGGGTGGTGACAATTCGTATTCTTAATCCGTCACCACACGGACAAATGCATATATTATAAGTATTATAACAAATACATATACATAAACATAAATATCATACATATTATAGATATATCTATACATAAATATAATACAAAAAATAAATATAAGGGTACATACTTATAAATACATAACTACATACATACATACTTATAATAAAGGATGAGAGTGATGTGCAGATTCCTTTAATATTTTAAATAGGAGATCCAGTACTTTGAATTTAAATGCTAAACGGTCAGTGGACATTCTGATTTCAAGAGGGAGCGCGTTCCAGAGTAGGATAGACTGTATAACAAAGGAAGAGTTGACAAACCCAGGAGAATGACTGGGGCACGAAAGAAGAAGATTCTGCGAAGAACGAAGGTCTCTCTCATGGGTAGCATGTGTAGATGGTAGGTATTGGAAATACTCGGAAAGATAAGAAGGAGGAGAGGGAGACTTAAGAATCATGAAGAGAGTAGTGAGAGCACGCAAGCACCGGCGTTGACGAATAGGCAACCAATTAAGTTCTGAACGATAAGTAGAGACATGGTCATACTTACGAAGATTAAAAATGAATCTAATGCAGTTATTGAGAAGTCGGTCATCTTTATTGAGATATTCTGCATTCAGGTCATAATAGCACATATCACCATAGTCGATTAAGGGAAATATTAAAGCCTGCACAAGCATAGTTTTAGTCCTGGAGGGAAGGAAATTCTTTAGATGATATAGTGCTCTAAGTGTTCCGGTTACTTTCTGACTAACATTAGACACCTGGGCCTGCCAATCGAGAGTGGAATCTATATACATTCCAAGGTCTTTGACGACTGAGTTGAAATGAATGATTAGACCGTTGAACTTTACAGGCGGCAGAGTTTTTAAATCTAATTTAGGCACTAAACGGTGACTGCCTACAATAATGGCCTGGCACTTTGCAGGGTTTACGTCTAGACCAAATCGATTGCACCAATCCATCATCGTCTCAAGATCTCTGTTCAAGTCAGGAATGGCTATTGATATATCTTCCACTCTCGCTTGGGAGTACAACTGCAAGTCATCAGCATAGAGATGATACGCAACACCGAAGATTAGGAGTTAAGAAGTTAAAAAAATTGAAAAGAGTAAAGGAGAGAGAATGCCACCTTGAGGAACACCAGAGCCGATGTCACGCCAACTCGACGTAGTCTCGTCAACGCGAACTGACTGCTGACGTTCCTGAAGATAATTTGAGAACCAGTCCAGTACAACAGGTGAGACCAAGAGATAGGAAAGGATAGATAGAAGGATATCGTGACTGACGGTATTGAACGCGTTCGCGAAGTCGACCAAGGTCAGCGCAGTGACCTTAGTGTCCTCCATGCCGGCTCTTATATCGCCAGTCACTTTAAGGAGGGCGGAAGTCGTGCTATGTCCAGGTCTTAATCCAGATTGGAATGAACTGAGTAAGTTGTTAAGGTAAACAAATCGAGACAACTGCTTATGTACACAAGCTTCCACCACTTTGGATAGGAAAGGAAGGATAGAGATAGGACGGAAATGATTGGGTAGTGTAGGATACGAGATCTTAGGAAGAGTGATTACAAAGGCTTTACGCCAGAGGGACGGGCAGGAACCACTGTCCACTGAGAAATGGACAATGTGGATAATGGGAAGGATGAGATGATCAAGGATCGGAATGATCATGCGGCGGCTAAGAGAGTCGTAGCCCACTGCATTGGATCGAATGGAGAGGATTATCTTCTTGACCTCACCAGAAGTAACTGGAGAAAAATTAAACGGGCCTATGTTGGGACGGGGGAGGGCAGCAACAAAGGCCACCGTTTGACACCTGGTTTGGTTATCCAATTGAGAGGTAGTTGAGAAATGAATATTTAAATCCTCCAAACCAACCGTCAAACGGCGATCAGTAAGTTGCTGTTTGACAATACCTAGAGTTCCAAGAAACTTCCAGATATTGGCTGGAGAAGAGGAGTTTATATAGTCGAAAATATGGCGGCGTTTAGCGTTGCGAATCATCTGATTACACCGATTTCTTGCAGTCTTGTACAGGCTCCAGTTTTCGTCAGAACGCTCTTTTTTAAACCTCCGAAAAGCTCTGTCGCGACGCCTCATGGCCATTTGAACACCTTTGGTAAGCCAAGGAGCAGGAGGACGTCTTAATTTAACTTTCCTGACGGGTGCATGTTTGTCATAGAGAATAAGCACAATGTTGTTAAAAACACAAACTTTTTCGTCAACTGTAGAGGCTGCTGTCAGTGGGTTCCAATCAAGCACTGAAGCTTCTTCTTGAAGTTTCTCCACATCCAAAAAAATAAATATATCGGGTTTAACCGCCATTGTAGAGCAAATTCTATTTATTATCTATATTCTAAGGCTCGCCCGAATGTTCGTGAGAATGCTCGCTAAAACACACCCATTTGTTTTGTAACATTAGCGAGAATGCTCATTACAGGTGAATGCTCAAGTGTATCAGCACCATAATTATGATAAAGCTCTGTGTGATGAAAGTAGTATAGCAGTATATTTATAACATATAAAATACTCATTTAAGTATGGCATATTATCTCGTTACAAATGACTTACTGGAAGCCGTTTTACCTTTGCCCATAAAAAGCGTGCTGGCAAGTCTATTATTAGCAGTAGGTACAGCGTCTTTTTCCAAGATCTAAGTGCAATACCTGTTCCATAAATATGTGCTAAATGTCTATTATTCCGTCGAATAACGTAATTAAACAGTTAGCAGGGGTGCTACAACCATTCCGTTAACATTCAGAGTCACAATCGTATCAACTGCGTAGTGTCAGCACATTAAACGCCACGTGACACGGTAAATCGACCTGCTCTAAAGAAACTCGGCCGGATTACGGCCACCGAATGAAAACTGGCTGCTAATGAGCATCGCTAGTTAATTGCCGCGTGGGGGCGCCACCGCCACACTATTCAGTTAAGCATCTTGAATGCTGATAACAGCACAATAGTGGACGCAGACGTACTCCTCAATGAACCAATTCAGTTTTAGTATTGCCAGTAATTGAGAAAATAAATGCGGTGCGAAAGAGTAGAAAATAAATTCGAACTTATTAGTACCTAAGCTTTTACGTCTTGAAGTTTTCAGTAAACGGGTATTGGTTTGTCCGTTCATGTTTATAAAAAAGATTTTATGACAAAAGTAGGTAATTATCCTAAAGCGTAGATTACAAATTATGTAGGTACTTAGGTATTCGATTCCTATCCTAAAACCTGAAGGAATTTAGTTCATGATACCCAATCCAAAAATCCCAAACCAATCTTAATCCAAAAATTACACAAAGACAGATTTTGGGCAATAAGTTGCATACCTACCAACCAAAAGTTTCATCTGAGTGCTTTCATATTTGCTTAGCGTTCGCACAGCATACAACTGATAGTTTGTAATAGAAAGTCAGAATTCATAACTATAGGTCATTAGAGTCGTGTGTAGGTACACGTAATGTACCCCACCCATTTGAAAAAGATGTTAATATCAGAGGCTTGGTGCCGCAAAGAGCAGCACGCCTACTCACAAAGGACTTAAATTACACCATCTACCCGCTCCAGCTACGTACGCAACGACAAAACCCCTTTTGCGGGAATTACGAGTCTGGATGTGCTAATGTGCCCGGTACGGCAATAGGCTCGCCCCCTATTACGTGGGACCTAAAAATTCCTGGCGAAATGTGGGTGTAATATTACACCTTTGCCTACCCCTTCGGGGATACAGGCGTGAGTCTATAAATAAAAAATAAACGAGTCTGGAAAATAAGCTTAAAATGACATCAATGAGCTCTGGCAGCCCCTTCCCTTCAAGCAAATTACAATTTTGAAATTGAACAAAACTGGCACCAACTTTCAAACTCGTCTATAATTAGTTCAAACCAGTGTGAAACATCTAATAAGGAACTATAATGACCGAACAAAATGTTTACTCAAGAAATTGGCATTGGCTTGCCAATGTTAGGCAAATAAGGCCTGCGGCCGTCGCCGACGCGCCAAGCCCTGCGTGTGACAGGAAATCTAAAAACCCTTGAACGAGTTCTACGTATAAATTTCTTACACAATCGCTATTTGCTTAGAAATATGTACTAAGTAAATTAAATTAAATTGTAATGTTGTGGACCTAGGCTTAAGGCAATCTAAGCATTGAACCTGTCATATTTTTCTGAGGTGATAAGTAATACCTAAAGACATTTTATACACAGGACAGAAGACTTTTAAAGTATTTTTAAACGGTTTTACTTAGCTTGACCTGTTTGTTTGTTTATTTTTTTGTTTGTTTATTTGTTTGTTTGGGTGAAATTTAGTAAATGGAATTTTACCCCCTTCCTGATGACAGATTGATCTGATATTTGGTACACACTCTTAATCTTGATGACAATACAAAATAATATATTCCTTATGATTGTAAATCCAAGATGGCCGCCGATACAAAATGGCGGATCACATATTACCTCACAAGAACCTCAATATGGGTATCAAATGAAAGGACTTGATTGGTAAAATGCAACTGACTATGAAAAATCCAAGATGGCCGCCGATACAAAATGGCGGATCACATATTTCTTCACAACAACCTCAATATCGGTATCGAATGAAAGGGCTTGATTGGTAGAATAGCACTACGAAAAATTCAAGATGGCTGCCGCCACAAAATGGCGGATTACATATTTTTTACAAATACCTCAATATGGGTATCGAATGAAAGGGCTTGATTAGTAGAAAAGGGTTCATTCACTATGAATTAACAACAAAACTAAAAACTTGAAAATAAAACAAAATAAAAACATTTTTTATGTTAAACAGTTTTATTATGTACTAAAAGCTAAAAAATAATTCGGTAAATCCTAGCTACCAGATCGTACCAATCTTTTCATCAATCTGGGGTACTGATCAGATAAATATAAAATCGTTGGGCGCGTGAAATGTCTATCAAAATGTTTACTCTGGATATGCTACGCCCAACGATTTTATATTTATCTGATCAATACCCCAGATTGATGGGAAGATTGGTGCGATCAGGTAGCTAGGATTTACCGAATAATTTTTTAGCTTTTAGTACATAATAAAACCGTTTAACATAAAAAATGTTTTTATTTTATTTTATTCTTAAAACATACTATGGTCCTTTCCCTTATTAAAGTAACTAAGTAACTATATATTATGTAGCTATAAGTTCAACATTTTCTCTGTAAGTGATTCGTAAATATTTTGAGAAAATAAATGTCTTAAACCATAACCATACCTTTTTTTTTTGGTATCGTGTTGGAAAATCCTCATGGAGTCCCTCCGCCCTGGGAGAAAGGGCGAAGGGGACTGTCAGACTCTTACTGACTAAAAACCAACCCGTGCTCCTAATGTACCCATGTGTCGGAGGGTAGGGTTTCACCGAAGCATTCCTCACTATCCCCCGACGGGTATTGGCCCGCCAGATGGTCAGGTGGGCCCCGAACAAAACCCCCTTGGCGGCGGATGAAGTTGTTGGGGTCCGCCGCCAAAACACCCAGCGGCCGCAGAGGATAGGGAGGACGGCAACGCAACACCGCATCTCCTCTTCCTCTGCGGCCCCACCGCGACGCAACGATGGTGCGCCCCCATTTGATCGCGGGAGATAGGGCGCGCGGCAACGCAACACCGACACGCCTCTCCTCCCGCGACCGCGCCCGACTGCGAGGGACAGAAGAACTGTCCCTCGCACCTGCACCGTTGGACACATCCTGCGCAGGCCTCCGTCAAGCCCACGCAGAGCGTCCAATCATGGGATCTCGCTTAACTTCACCGTGGGTGACCTAACCACGGTTACTGAGCCCTCCCACCACGACAAGGTGGAGATCCAACGGGGGAGACCCATAACTATACCTAATCTATTGTGTGAACAAGACTAAAGTAAAAAAATTCTCGAATATTGTGTGAAAGGAACTGTCAAATAATTGTTTTATTTTTGTTGGTTACTTTACTTTTTTAAACAGTTCACGAGAAACTATTCTATTAACCTTTATTTTAAAATGACTTTAGTTTATGCGTGTCACTAAAAGCCTTCTAAAGTAAAAGTCTCGCGAGAAAAGAAGCACCTAGTAAGTATACATAAATGAAGCAAAACTACTACTATCGCCGTAAAACCGTGGTCTTGCTACGTGAAATTTCGCTCACTTGTGTCTTATGGTCTCATTAAGTTTTTATTAAATCTTACCGAGTGCACAACGTCAAAAAATATGTAACGCACTCGACTTTGTTGATCTTATACGACTTGACACGATTGACGCAGTGGTTTAAGCGGCCGCCTCGTCGCTTGACACTGCGCCGAGTGTTGTGGGTTGTATCGAACCCGAAACCCTCACGAGGCTACAACTCAGTAGTCCTTACAACTCTAGAAAAATATATGTATGCTGACCAACAATTAACGAGTACTAGTAATCTTTTACTCAAAGTAGTCACTTTCTATTAATGAATCTTCAAGGATTAATATCTCGAGAAGGTATAATAAATAAGGAAGGCAAAGAGTTTGTTAGATCAGAAGAACACTATCCCAGCTTTATTGAAAAATATTCGATTTAGGACTGAATCTCTGTTAGCCCATCCGTGCGCTGCCTTTGACCGTTAGCAATACCAAAACGTAAAGCCTTTCACAAGTAACAAAACACAGAACACATATTTGGGTTCTGTACCATTTATATTTGCCTTTATCAAACCGTTGGTCTACAACAAACCGCACGCGTACCAAAACCAGTCAGACACGTTAAAGGAAACCGAATATTAGAATCAACCAAACGAAATCTGCATGTTGAAAAGTCTGGCTTGATATTTCGTGCGAAAAACAGTGCAATTGGTAAAGGGAAAACACGCTGAAGAGAAAAGCGGTGTGTTTTAAAATAATATAAATAACAAGAATTGCTTCTGTTACAGAAGTGAGAAACAAAACGCAGGTTTTCATCTATTCCCGACCTCGACCCGTCCAGTCAACGCTTCGACGCCGCTCTATAGCGCGATCACTATGTAAACCGTTTGGCGTTTAGATCTACCAAAACAATACAGTTTTTAGTAAACCCACACAAGGCACGCCTGAAAGATCGTTTGTGATTTTTTTCACCTGGCAACTAGTTATTTTAAAATCGATTTCACCAACCATCTTCTTTCAATTACTTTATTCAATTTCTCTTAAATATGACTTAGCTCAGATGTTTGACAAATAAAGCCAATTTTAATATCTCAAGTGTCCGAAGATAGGATCTTTCTCGCCAAACCAACCAACCAACCAACCTGTTGTTACCAACTGTTTCACTACTGTGTATTTAACTTAGCGTTTCTTGGATCTGATTACATAGTTATATAAATTTTCCTTTTAATGTTATTAAGTTTCTTGAAAGTACCTATTGATTGCGGTAAGGAATCTAAATGTTTTATTGACCTTCGAGTGAAAGGAATATATAATGTATACATGTGTAATTTTTCTCGTTTATCGACCAGAATAACACGTGGACAACACGCTTTTCTCAGTACGCTACCACAGTCTTTATACTGTGACGCTACTATAATGAGTTGTGCCACCCGCGCTCTATTTGTATGATCCATTGATGTATCGGAACGGAAAGAAGTTTATGACCATTATGATATTTTTGCTTCTAGAAGTCTCAGTCACTGTAGGGAATGCAATAATAATTATGTGTGAAGCATGTCTAGACAGTGAAAGGTTTAGGGTTCTGGTACTTCCCGAATCGTGCTGGTTTTTCAATCCTACGTGCACACAGTTAAAAAATAATAATTACTCCGCCATAGCTTATAAATTTTTTTAGTTTATGTATCGTGCCCATATAACATTTACGTTCACATAATACCATAATACCAAATCTTCTACAAGAGGTATATATCAAATGAATACAAAAAAATACATTAAAATATATCTTAGCTGAAGAAACCAAGATTTCGTTGCAAAGACAATATCATTGTCATCTCATTACCTGAATGCGTACCGTAAACTGTTATGAGACTCTCCAGCGCCAATGATACAATCTAATTCAGCCGGCATACTTCAGCTTATGGATATTTGATAAAAATTTACGTTGCTTCAGGTAAGGATAATAAATACTCTAGAAGGTTCGTTGAATTCTCCAACCGAAAGTAAATTTCATACAAAGGGTCTGCCATAACAACTTACATCTTCTATCCAAGAATTTATAGGAACATTGTGAATAGCCGCACCTGCCACTAACTCCAAATGAACAAAACTTTTGCACGAAATACATTTTTTGTGAATTATTCACTGTTCTATATATTATAAGATTATTTTTCTGACCAATATTCCAGTTTACATAGGTAGAAAATCCATTTTATGAATTCGCCGAGTGGCCAGATCGCCTTGCTGCGTCGGCACTTTCGAAGTTCGCCCGACGACATCTGTTCGCTCGGTGCCCATTAAAACCTACTCTCCAGCTAAAAATGGGGTGCTTAGTCAATGATTAGTGCGACAAAAGTTCTTTCTTAATAGTCCGTAGTGTGTGCTTATTGCGTCTAAATATGTGAAGTATTTTATATTTTCGTTTAACGTGTTATAAAATGGTTATACTAAACTTGATATCAGTAGGATACTAAAGTCAGAGCGAAGAGTTTTATACTCTGTAGATCCAACTGATTATTCTAGGCAGTCTGTGTGGGTGGCTGAAAATGTTGAGAAAAATGCCAATATTATATTTCGTTGAGTACTGCATCGACTGAATGTAGATATCTATTAATTGCAGTTAAATTAAAATCTTTGATTCCTATAATTCAGATAAACAGATCTCGACTTCACATTTTATATTAAAATAATGAAAACAAAGAACAACCATATTCGAAACAACTTTGCACGCGGTTCACGAATCACGTAAACATTACTCCATGTGGTGATCGAACCAGCAACAACTCGGTAATAAATAGCGAAAATATCTACCATCCGTAATATAAAATTATTGAGACAGTGAAACCGTAACTGCCGTTTTTTGTCCTCTCCTCACGCCGTCGGTATAACCTGCATGGAGATTACATTAGTTTTACGACGCATTGCAGAATAAACATTATCTGTATAAACCTTTTCCCCAAACGGTCGTCCTAAATCAACGCCAAAGATTCCTTCGCTGCATGTAATTACGCATCCCATAATGCACGACCGGTCGCAATAAAATTCAGCGTGACGCTTCTTCAAAAAGATAACTCCTTAAAATTCTGTAACGTGGTGAATTCGCGTCTGTCGAAAATATAAAGCCAAGGCCCACATCAAAACCATAGTAAAAACAGAATAGTAAGCTAGCTAAGGCCGCTCGGCGAGTTAATTGCCTACTCTTGCGTTGACGCACGGGTTGTCACGTGTTTACACCGCGGCGCCGGCTTTGTCGGCGCGCGCGCTTTTTCGCCATTTTATTTAAGTGATTGCGCTGAATACTACAGAATTTAAGCTTGCATATATTTTTTTTCAAATACCTACTGACTAGCTAAGCGTTATATAACTATCTAAATACCCTTTATAGCGAGAAACATGTAACAAGTTTAATTTACTGTCGTTTAACACATATATAATATATGTATAATATTAATAACGTTTATTACAAAACTGAATGTACATAAACAATTCGAGCAGGCGAGCAGTGTAGTACCTAAATGAATGCGCTCGATCAGACGCGCGGCGCATCCCGTACTGAATCCGCGCCGAGCTTGCCGCGCTCGTGAGATTGTGTGCGTGAAAAGTGCGTGCGTACACGGCGCCGGCGACTCACGCGTACATTCAAACCAGCGCGGCAGCGCGGCGGCCGATTTGTATGAAGCTATCTTACTATTCTGTTTTTACTATGTCAAAACTGATTTGAATAGAACGCAAAATGAAGGCAGCAGCGCCGTCCGAGATAACGGCTCTTCAAAAAAGGGAAATGTTAAAAACAAAATTCAAAAGGGAAAGAGGAAGTAGGTTCCTAAGTAAATTATAAAAGTGCGACGAGAGCCTTTTGTTTACGGGCGCTACTGTCAGTGGCCCGCCATTTTCAGCCAGAGCGACCGCATTCACAAACAGACTGCCAAGCTATGCTTCTAATTCCTCGCTAAAAGATGACATAGTTAGTTTTTTTGTCAAATCTCCAGTGGGCCCGTGAACAGTACTGTACGCTACTTCTTTTATCTCTTGTAATAAAGAAAATATTCTCAACTTTTTCCTTGAGCGTTTAAAATTAACGAATTTTAAACGCTCAAGGAGCGCTTGTAGGTATGAAACGTACCTAACGCGGCACTCGTAATGTAAAGCCAACTTTGTCCCCAGATGCTAAAAAATTTACGACACAACGTAGGCATATAAATATACATTCACCCTCATTAATATAAAACTTTATAAAAAATGCGGTGAAATTGTATAATATAAAGCTAAAGAAATATGAGGTTTATTATTATCTTTGAAGAGCGCTGTGGAGGTCACTAAATTTCGCATCGAAGAGTAAAGTAATATATGTTTCGCATGCAGTCAAAGTGTTTTACAAAAGCATAATTTGTTTAAATAGGCGTACGTTCAGCCAGTATAATCTAATCATTCAGTGGAAATGTAGCAGTGATGTGTGTGTTGGTGTAGCGTTGTGGAGAGTGGTGTCTGACATGTATCCTGCTGAACAAATTAATACGAAGCAAAGTCGGCTCATGATTCTGAGTCCAGAGAGAGAGGCGAGGGGGCGAGCCACACAGAGCGGTTTTCATTAGAGGCTCCATTTGCATGTTATTCATTACCTTCCTACATCATATATATTCATATTATTTCAGGATACTAAATGTTTTTACGACCACTTTGTACTTTCAACAATTTTAAACGCAGGCAACTTTTTTCGACATGACACTCTCGTAATTAATCTGCGCACTTAAATGAAGAACATAGCGTTATTACGGGATATATTTAATTAAAATAATAAATGGTTTTCATTAAGAATATTCAAGATGAATTCGTTTAGTCGATGGAGCTATCTACTAGGTACGAATTAATGAATGTTCAACAATCAGAAAACGTCTGCCACAAAACATCGAGCCCAAACGGATGGTGCTACTATTATTGTATCTGGTAACTTTAGGTGATACCTATACAATAAGAAAACGTTATACAATAAAAGGCTCGGTCACGGTAATGTTACTTGGTCGAAGAATTATAGATTACATAGATGGCACAGCGGTTGAGAGATTACTTTGGCCACACACTAAAAAGATAAGAAAGATTATTACTATTATGAGTGTTTAGTTAAGAAATTACTGTAGAATGTAGAGTGCACCTGGGTGGAGTCTACTGACAAATAAATCGTATCAAATAGAAGCCACGGGTACCTGTTTTCTTATACTTTTTTGATAGAAATAAGATAGGAATTTTGACGTCCTGAGACGTCGAAATTCGTCGATGTCCAAATTGGTATTGCAGACGCTGACATACAAACAGAGCAGTTTTAAGTTCTGCTCGGTTCGTCTTTTTTACAATAGAATTACATATTAAGCCATATACCAACACTGATTCATTGCCACACCGAAGCTCGTCATTCAATATATTTTAAAGTACTTCAATAAAATACATACAGAGTGTCTCAAGACCCATCACCAAGCCGAAGTGTACTCGTTGTGGAGATCATGCCAAGTCATACTAACCAAAACAAATACCTGGGAAACGACTTTTTTAAAAGATTTACCTTTTTTAAACTGCAATTAAAAGCGCGCGCGTGCAATGCTCGAAATGCCTACTTATCCATGGGGTCACAGGGCATCTAAAGGACATATTTGTGTAGTAAATGCATCGATTTTGTATCTAATTAGAAAAAATCCATAGTAACTTTGAGCCTCAATATCTCCTGAACCAGTAATTTCCCAGGTATGGTGCCGAAATATAAAAATGTTCGAAGTGATTGGTACAACATGGGATTTCAGTTTTCGTTAAGCGTCTTTTTACATCCTGTATATTGGCACGGACTATAAATGAACGTATTCAAACTGATTAACGCCGTTGCGTATGTGTGTGTAGTTCACATGTTGTTATTCATACATCGTTTTAATCAAATAGGTGTTCGGATATTTAGATAGGGATATTAAAATACAGAATACGGGTTCTGTAAACGTAACACAATGGTAATATGCACGCATACACACGTAGGAAGAGGAGCATACACACGCGCGCAATGTACAGATTATTAATATTAATTTCAATTTGCACAAGTACAACCCGGGACTACGTTAAGTAAGCCTACACTATTAAAGCGATATTTTATGCGATGTCTCGATATTAATCGATCACCGGTGCGTTATGATGTGTGGCGTAATCAAATCAAAATACTGCGTGGAGTCGATTAAGTTGTCACCTCGCTGTTGTGTAAGTACCTACTAAATGAGCTCTATTAATTAGTATTTATAAGTGTTTCCCCCGCAGATGTAATAAACCTCTAATATAATTATACGTCGCATAATAAGATCTTCCTATATCTAGCACTTATTTCTGTATATTATTTTAATACTCTTGATCATATGCCTAGCGTTATCGCGGTTACATCTAAGACTTGCGCCTTGGAGTTCGATTTTCGCTTTCTAGTCTAATCGTAAGTATTTGAAAGAATACTATTTTCTCTACAATACATCTATAACACAGCTGGCCTCTTTTATTGAGCAAAACGGTATACTATTGAATAGGCTGCACCACAGTCATGAATGTTTTAAGAAGAAGTTCATAAAAATAATTGAGTTTAGACTCTTCTTTTTTAACGAGAGTCGCATATTGGTCGACTAAGCAGCTCACCGTACCTGTAGTTGAAATTATTTTTTTGTCGTAAGAGTCATGTAAGAGCAACATAGTACAGTTCTTATTTACATTGTGTATATAACTCGCACTGGACCTCTTTAATAGCGACCTCGAGGACTTTATTTACATGAAAAATAAAACTCTTTTTCTGATAGTCATACAAATACGTACGTATGGTCATGAGGACTTCGAACCTGCAACATTCGGCGCAGGCGCTGTGGCGATCACATTATACATTCGATTCAGGATGAGTTCAAATACATTTATAATACTACTAGGGGATGCCCGCAGTTACACTCACCCATTTTCTTTTTTTTAACTGTTTCTACCCGATCTCGTGGAAACTTTGGGAAATCCCTTCTAAGTGCAACCCACGGTCCCCAAGGAACATATTATCTACATGCCTAATTTCAGGTAGTTACGCCTAATAGTTTCAGCTGTAGTTTGTCTGTTAGCCAGTCAGAAACGCAAGATTTTTTTATATACAGGTACCCATAATTACGTATTCTGAAATTTACAATAACTACGTCTGTTTCAGGCATGGACTAATGCAAGTTCTTTTTTTAAACTTCCGATACTGGTTGTAAACGCTAATTTTACCTACTTAGATTCAGTCTAATCATGTCCAATAGTAACTGTTGTCTTCATGATCATAGTGCTTGCTTCAACACACCTTCATACCGTATGTTACCATTAGGAGTGCAACATTAAAAAGTAAGGGTATGAGAATAACCTGGCAGAAACTCGTAGCACTATATTTATCTTCGCAGAATTATAAAACGAACGAAATACGGCAAGACCTCATCTTTAATTCTTAGCTTTATCTTTTATTTACTCAACGTATAACATCGTCATCATCGGGTAATGACAAGGCCGAACCTTCCCTATGTGCAATGTGCGCGGCGCACACAGGCGCCAGGGTGACAGGAGCGCCGCGCGCCGAGATATGCGTTAATTATAACACTTATTTTCGAAAAAGGATGCTAAAAAAGGCGCTTCACAGATTTGGCGTAGGAAGGGCAAATATAAAATTAAATTTAGGCCGGAAAAAAAAGGTCATCCGCCCTACGCCACTGCATAGGCGCTTCATAGATTTCGCACACAGGCGCTGCATTGGGTCGGAACGGCCCTGGGTAATGCATTATAAACATTTCAAAGAAACATACCTATTTACTCAGAAACAGCTTTGACTGACTAACTCGTCAATAAGTTTAATTTCGCTAATGCAACTAAATCATTATGTCCGTTTGCCGTAGCTTTACAGAAATAGTAACATTTATACTGTTTACTAAGCCCATCTGAACCTCACTTTTTAAGTTTATTCCGCTTTCAAATGAATAAGTATCATTTATACGAGTTCCTAGTACCTATTGGGGCTGACAAGACTGCAATAAAATAATCTAGCGCTGGCTTACCGAAATATTGATTTGATATAACGCTTCTTTGACAGATTTCTAAGAAATATTGGACAGGTAAAATATGAGGATTCAGACGTCCGCTTTCATCCATATTGATGTAACAGTAAGTGTAGAGCGATGATACAACTACCGACATCGCTTGGAAGGAGATGGAACTAACGAAAACGTATTGAACTGATCCCAAATCGCGCTAGTGAAAGTATCACAGTAATTATAATTATGTTATTAATAAATAACGATTGTAATATATTGTCAGGTATTCTCTGTTTCTATACGACTTGCAGAAAAACAGACCCGATGAAATTTGATGTGCTATAATTAAATTGAAAAACAGGGCTGCATCAGAGGGGATAAAATCCAACTCGCAAGTAACAAACAACAAGCTATAAATTACATACATACATAACGTCACGCCTTTTATCCCCGAAGGGGTAGGCAGAGGTGTATTTCTACACCCACTTTTCGCCAGATATACTTTAGTCCCACGTTATAAGGGGCGAGCCTATTGCCGTACCGGGCACATTTCCAGACTCCGTGCGGCTACTGAGAATTTCGTGACAGAAAAACCCAATAACACTGCCCGACCCAGGAATCGAACCCGGGACATCCCGATCCCACGCGCACATTTATGCCGCGAGCCCAACGAGGCAGTCGTATAGGGTTTGATGTCGAGTTTTCCGTCTCTACGCAAAGATGGTATTTGCATCGTGTTATCCCTTAGTCGCCTCTTACGACACCCACGGGAAGATAGGGGGTGGTGACACTTGTATTCTATGCCGTCGACCACACGGCAAAGCTATAAATTGTACCTATCTATAGATTTCTAAATCTTACTACTGCAATCTACTTTGCTTCATACATGCCCTTAATACATGCAGGTTTCCTCACGATGTTTTCCTTTACCGATTAGCAAGCGATAATTAACAATTAAATACGCACTCCGAAGTCATTGGTGCGTGCCGTTGCGCGTTGATTCGAACCAGAGACCCTCTGCAATGCAGTCTGTCGGTCTCTCCACTCAGCTATCGCTGCTTACTTTGCTTAATTGACTTTAATTAAAAATAATTAAAGAATGTTTGCCAACGAAGATGAGTGTAATATTACTTAGCTAATTAAAATAAACTTTCTGTGTATAATTTGATTCAAAGAGAGTGTTGTTTTCTGTTTTACCATTTTACTTCAGACGTCGAAATAGTTAACAGCCTCTGTAGTAGTGACGATACGATGAAGTTTTTGGTCGGAATACTATGACACTTTAAAAAAATAAATTTTGTTTCGTTAATATTGGCACCACTAACAAGTATAGAGATAGAGAGAATCACTCTTGTCTAAGCGTCCGGTCGCCAGAATTGACTGCAGCAGTCACAGACGCATGGCATGGCCGCTTCGCCACCTAATACTCGAAACAACACTGTGCGATACGCCTCAAATTGTAGTTTGGAGTCTGGGTGATTGAGTTTTTGTAAAATTTTCTACGGCACAGGCTTTATTACCAGAGCAAAAATAGACAAAAGAATAAAAAAGAGTTCTTGAGTTTTTTTCCTATCAGAAATCATTAATGGACGTCAGTATTAACTCAGAACGATTACTTTGATCTATACTTATTTAATGTTTACCTGAAGGGACCAGTAAAAAGTTAATTAACTATAAAAATATCACTATCTCATAGCATGTTCCAAAACTTATTTTTTTGGCAAGATTATTAGACCACCATTTGGTTGTAATAATAAACTTATGTCGTTCCCCACTACGGTTTCTTAATGTTTGCCCTAATGTAAAATAGTCTCTGTAGCAGTAGTAGCAGTACCAAGTCAGGCAATGGCCCAGACAGACTACAATAAATCTATATTTTATTACCTAGTGAATGCTTAAAATATGGCACAGCAAATCTATGAGTAAACCGCCATAAAATTGTTTCTCCCGATGGTCTGCTATGTTACTATACTACATATAATTAAATACCTCAAATGACATATAAATTTATAATAAGAAATTGTTATTTGTGCAACAAGAGAGCAAAGTTGTTTTTTGTTTCGAGTGCTGATTTTGAGTCCCGAGGAAGCGAAGGATTCTATGATTGATTCACGAGCGTAGCGAGTGAATCAAAGTTAGAATCCTGAGCGTAGTGAGGGACTCAACAGCACGAGATGCAAAAAACTTTGCTCTCGTGTAGCACACATAACTTTTCACCTCAGCAGTGAGAACACGTATTACTTAGCAGACATAAAAAATAACAGGAATAAATTGTAAACAAAATTCTACATTAATCACTTGTTGTTTTAACTCTTCTAGTGTTAAAGTACCGTCATCATCGCTAGTTTCACTCATCTTTTTAGATTAAGTATTTTATATTAAAATAATTTAACACGTTACGCTATACGCTATCAGCATCAGCGAAATGTTTACATACGTAGTATCCTTCTAGTCTGTGGTTTACTTTATTCCCGCAATTTTTTTAAATCGCGTTTTGATACCGTGTCCCTGATGTTTATTTTTCAAATGTATCATTGTTGAAATTCCAAATAAAAATGTATTGTTTAAATACCAATTTTATACTATTAATAAGACTTATTTTTATTAAAATCCAATAATATATTAAACATATAAACAATAACATTAAAAAAACAACAAATTTCTTTATTTAAAAAGATATTTGTATATATTATCTTAAAATTTTAGGGTATAACGCGTTTCCGAACGTGTTTTCTTTGAGGTCGAATTCCAAAATCGAATTTCGAACGAGTTTGTTTTTTTTCACTCGCTTTTTTATGTGCACGTGAAAGAGACAGAGCACAGTAAAATTCGAATGTTTCAAATTTATGGCTGAACAATGTCAATTCGTGGCACTGAAGATTGCAAAATTAAAAAGCTACTTTGCCTCACGCTCGAATCAAAATCGCGTTTTGTTCACTGTTGTCCGTTTGAGCTGCTGTGGTGAAAATGTGTATGATCGATTTCCACTTCCTCGGTATACCTACAGTTTAGTCGAGCGCAATTCCGCCCAGGTATGTTCTTTAAAAGTGCAAACCATCGGGGGAGGCAACTTTACAGCAGCTTGCTTATAATGCATTTCTGCTAACTCGATTACCAAAAACTTTACGTACCTACGTCAGTAATATAACATTAGGATATTACCATGTACGATCTCCGGCTCATGAGAATTGCCAATTGTTCAAAATCTTAGGAACAATTTTATTCCAAAATTGCAATACAAATACAGAGCAGATAAGGTACATAACTCTCTTGTTCTTACCACATTTACATTTCACCGCGTGCCATCCTTTATGAATGCAAGAATTGCTGACAGCGAAGAAGCCCGAAATATTCAAGCACCGCTCTCTACAATGGCGCGCAACCGCTTTTATTTAATAACTAGCTGACCCAGCGAACTCCGTATCGCCTTTTTAAGAGTTTTTATTTAATTCCCTTTTTTCCAAGCCCCTTTTCCAAAGTTACCATTGACTTAGCGCTTAATCTCTTATCATTTCAGAGTCTATAAATGATGAACAAACAAACATAGATTTTTATATAATATTGAATTCCCCATTCCTTAAAATATCGGGGACTATACCGATATCGACTTTAAAAAACATCCCGTCCGCCATCTTTAATCACGAAATAGATGTTGTATTTGGATTCACCATCCCTGAAATCATCAGAGACGATACCCATGTTGATTTTTTTTAATTTTTCCCATCCGCCATCTTTGATTTCCCATCCACCATCTTGAATAAACATCGCAGACGATACCCATATTGATTTTTAAAAAAAATCCCGTCCGCCATCTTTGATCACGAAATAGATGGTGTTTTTGAATTCCCCATTCCTTAAAATATCGGAGACGATACCCATATCGACTTTAAAAAAAATCCCGTCCGCCATCTTTGATTTCCTATCCGCCATCTTTGATCACGAAATAGATGTTGTATTTGGATTCTCCATCCCTTAAATCATCAGAGCCGATACCCATATTGATTTTTAAAAATTTTCCCATACGCCATCTTTGATTTCCCATCCACCATCTTGAGACACGAAATAGATGTTGTAAGTACCTATTTGGATTCCCCATCCCTTTTAACATCGCAGACGATACCAATATTGATTTTTTAAATTTTCCCATCCGCCATCTTTGATCACGAAATAGATGTTGTATTTCGATTCCCCACCCCTTAAAATATCGAAGGCGATACCCATATAGATTTTGAAAACTTTCTCATCCACCATCTTTGATTTCTCGTCCGCCATCTGGGATCACTAAATAAATTTCATATTATTAATCAGCGTCCCGAAAATGACGCTGTCTCTATTCTCTTCTCGGATGAAAACAGAGTATGCCTACATGGTAGCGACAAAAGGAGAAGGGTGTACAGAAGGCCGGGGGAGCGATATGCACAATGCTGCATAGCATAAACTGTTGCGTACGGAGGAGGTTCCTGCATGGTGTGGGCTGGCATATCAATGGAAGCAAAAACTGAACTGGTTTTCATTGAAACTGGCCGCCATGTGGGGGGATTGACCGCACATCGGTATATTGAAGATATCTTTGAAGACCACGTCATCCCATACGCTGGTTTTATTGGAGAAAACTTCATCCTGATGCAGGATAATGCCCGTCCACACAGCGCAAATGTCATGCGGCAGTACCTACGAGAATGGGTATCGCTGTTATGGACTGGCCAGCTCGTAGTCCGGACTTGAATCCTATTGAAAATTGATGGGATGACCTAAAGAGAAGAATCCGGGCTAGAGATCCTGCACCAGGTACAAGAGCTGACCTGCAAGCGGCTCTGACCGAGGAATGGGAGGGTATACCACAAGACAGAGTGAAGCACCTTATTGGGTTAATGAGGAACCGTTTAGAAGCTGTCATCAGAGCAAGAGGGGGTAACATTCGTTATTAAAGTGGTAACCATTATGTAATAAAGTTTATTTAAAATGTTATGATGTCTTTTATTTTAAATTTTTTACCCTTAATTTTTCAAGTTTTAGTACTCGCAAAGTTTAAAAACATTTATTGTTCAAGAAAATGAGTACAAGTTAAGAGTATTTGTACTCATTTTAAAGCCAACATCTAGAATTTAAAGAATTTAAGACCTAAGTTAAGATTTAGGTCTTAATTTTAAAACTAGAGCACTTTGAGTGCGAAAGTATGAAGTGAGTCGATTTTTTTGCTCGCCAGTGTAGGTACCAACTGCAGTCTCATTCAAGAGAAAAGTGCAGAAGACGTGACGGGTACTGTTGACACCAGACGTGACATTTGTCATCGCAGATCTTCATCTTCTGAAGCGAGAAATATGAAAGTTGGTCAGTTTGAGGGGTTCCGCTTTAAGGTAAGTAGCCAAGGAGGTAAAATATAGAGGAAATCCTATAATATTGAAGCTAGCTAGCTGAAAATGCGGGCAATACCTACAACATTAGATATATTTATTTAACTTTTTCCCTGTCATTTCATATAACGTTGGAATTGTAACATAACTAACTGATCCTCTTTAGGGGAAACAGATGTAAATCTATCTGTAAATATCTATGTTCAAGTACTTCTTACCAGAACTCGTATTTTACATCGGCTCTAACTAACTACGACATTTAATGCACTGGTTATTCCTACTTTAAGTTTCGATATTTCCAATCGTTTACTCCTCCACTAACTGCGTTTTCTGTGATCTATGTAAACCAAAAGTAAAGATAAACATCTAATCTATTGCATAACTTTAATGCAACCGATCATGCTTTGCTTGATTTGCTGCTTTGGTCGAATTAACAGTTCACATTAGATTTTAATGTTTATATCGCTAATACATAAGTATATAACTAATATAAGAACTATAGAATCAAATCATGACATTGACCAAATGTAAAATTGCAAAATTCAATGGCAAATTCATCAGTGATTTGCTGGTGAGGTGCTCGCATTCTTGGTGGATTTTAAATTTGTTGTCTCATCTCAGTGGTTTTCATTTCGATGCTATAAATAACTTATACGAGAAATGAGGAATCATCGGTTTATTAAGGTGGCACTAAATAATATTTGGCTGGACATTTGAAAAATGGCATAAAGTACAATCATAATAATGAATCACCGTTTAACATCGCAAACATAAACATTATAAAAATGTTTGATTAAAGATCTTATGTAAATAACTACAAGCACTTGAAGAAAATGATGACGAAAGACTGACCAAGCAGATATATAAGGCAAGTGTGAATGGGACAGGACAAAGGGCTTCCCCTTCTCAGATTGGAGACATCCTAAAAACAGGACAGGTTAGAAGTACCCTCACAGAAGAGCAAGCATGAGGCATTTGATGGGTGTGAATGAAACAAGAGAGATACTCGTATATCAGGATCGTTGCAAATGGCGTTCCGTGGTCTCTGCCTACCCCTCCGGGAAACAGGCGTGAGTCTATGTGTGTATGTATGTATGTACTTGAAGAAACATGTTTATTTAATTTGAAACAGAGCTAACACTTTTCAATTTTATTTACATTATTTTGTTGTAGGTTAGGTACTGTACTGTAATGTATGTCCGGTACTTACCGCGTTGCGTCACAGTACCGCCCATACGCTCGGCCAATCAGAGAAGGCAAGTCCGCACTCGCAAAGCCTGACCAAATATGGTCATAAACGGACTCTCACCCTGATGGAGGGCCCGGTATATAAAGGGGCCGACAGAGAGGCCGGCACCGCTACTCTACACTAACCTACTACCGCTACTAAATTCTATACCGCTATATCTATAATACTACTTCATACGTGTATCCTGGTCCCAGCTGTGGGTAAGTTACTACATTTACTGCGTTAGCGTGCTGCCCATCTCTCTACCTGCTAGCTGAGGCCGGCTGACGCCGCCTGCCTGACTCTATTGGTTGTGGCTTGCCTAATGCTGTTTCCCTTCAGGTTCCAGGTCCACCCTAAGGCTCCGGCTACGCTCCTAGACCGCTACACTTCCTGCATCGCCTTCGGCGTCACCTCTGCCGAAGAGTCTGGCCTGCCCTGCTCATCGCACTCAGACCGCCAACGCCTGCCAGCTGAACTAACGGCCTGCGAGAATCTGCCGCCACGCGCAGCCTTCGAGCAGCCTGCCTACAAACTACTAGAGGGAACAGCGTGGGAGACTGCAGCCCTTAGTGTTCAGGCCAGTGTCGTGTTGTTGGTCGGTCATACTCGTGGCAAGGGAAGTGAGACAATACTCTGCAATAAACGCATCTAGAACCTCTACTGCGTTTTTACTACCAGAACCGTGACAGTGGCGCCTACGTGGGTTATTGTCTCGCTTTCCGTGCTCGAGTTCTCTTCTAGCAGGTCTCCATCATTGTAAGCGAGGAGGTGCGGCTACAGCGAACCGGTACGTATTGTTGTACTGATTGTCTACCTTTTAGTGTAACTACCAACTACGTAATAGTTCGCAAATTTGAATCTATCTTTTCTTTCTAATTAGTCCTAACGGTCGAAAAGTCGTAAAGTAGGCCATTTGTAAGGGCGGAACGCTTGCGCACTAAGTGTAGTGTTATACTTACGCGGTACTCCTTCATACACAATGGGCTCACACCCCATTAAATACTTTCTTTTAAATAAGAACGAGCTAGCTTACGAGGTCGCGATTAGAGGTGAGGAGCCGGCTACCTCTGTCCTAGGTCTGCGGAAGCAGCTCCCTAAATTACTGGAAGCCATTCCAAATGATGACATCATGGAGTCGGGTCTAGCCATAGCGGTGGACTTCGAGGGCGCTAGCGAGGCCGTCTCTGAGCTGGCCAAACGAGTGAATTTATTAACCAATTCTTACGACGCGAACCTAGCTAGGAGGTCTACCGCACTGCACAACCACTTATACCACAGACTCCGTAGGATGGAACGTCCTACGGCGTATTCAAAACGAATAACCGAATTGTGCAGCCGGTTCGACAAGCTCTCGGCGGAGCTGTCCGCCATTGAACAATCAGGTGTTCGCTCAGCTGATGCTGTGGCTGAGGCCCAACCTGCGCCGTCTACCTCGACGCAGGCAGGGTTAGCCCCAGTGTTGCATTGCGAGCATTTGAGAGTTAGCGAACTGTCTAAGCTAAAATACGACGGTACGGGATGCGTCCGAGCGTTCCTACAACGCGTAACCGAATTCCAAACCGCGCGTAATCTACCTTCCACTAAAATTTTATCATATGCCTCCGAAATTTTCACCAGTAACGCACTTCACTGGTACCGCGGCCTAAAAGAATATTTCAATACATGGGAAGAACTCACCACTAAATTAATAGACGATTTCACACCGTACGATTATGACTACCGGTTATTAAATGAAATCCGCCGACGTACTCAAGGTGCTACCGAAACTATAATAATTTATCTCTCGATAATGAATCAGCTGTTCGCTAGGCTGTCACCGTCAAAGCGATTGTCCGAACGCGAAAAGTTAGACATCTTATTGCATAACATACGTCCATGCTACTCACTAGTGCTAGCTCCGTCAATATCTTCAATAGACAGTATAGCAACACTGCAGACGTTATGTTTAAACTACGAACGGAAGAAATTTTTGAACTCTCAATTCCGCGAACCGTATTATAATAACGACACGTTGGCACCAGACCTAGCTTACAGTCACAAACCTAATAACCGAGCGCGTAATAATTCCTACAATAATTATCCAGTTGTTACTATAGAGGGTACGTCCAAATACACTGAGAACAACGAACCTAGCAAACCTAAGTCTAAACCTAGCTCTGTCGCTCTAGTCACGTCCAAGTACTGCCCGCGCTGCCGTATCAATGATCACAGTTTGAATGAATGCAAACGCGATCGCTTCGCAATTTGCTTCAAGTGCGGCTGTAGGGATGTGACATTCCCTAACTGCCCGAACTGTAAATCGACGAAACCAAAAAACTAGTTGGTCAGGGTCGGGGCGTGTCAAAATCTTAATTAGGTTCTACAACCTATTCAACCGATTTTGACAAAGATGATTGGAGAAATTGGCTAAACACTCTAAAAGTGTATTTCTCTAGTTATTCCGTCGCCTCGATCCTGGATAATAAACCTAAAAATGACCTACGGCCCTATGTTAACGTAACGATTAACAGTTTACCTATTTGTGGATTGCTCGATTCCGGTTCAGCCATTACAATTTTAGGTAACAACTCCCATCTGGAGGTAATTACTAAAACCGGGTTAGAAATACAGCAGTGTCAGAACACTAATTCCATTCGGACCGCGAATGGAAATATATTGTTGCCGCGCGGTCTTATCAACTTACCCACTACTTTTAATAATCAAACCCACTTATTGAAAGCTTATATTATTCCAGAAGTTACAATTAATTTAATTTTAGGCATCGATTTCTGGAAACTATTTAAATTACTGCCTAAGCATATCGCATCCGTATGCATGTCTAAAACATTGCCGTGTAGTGTGTTAAGTGAAAATAAGCCGAGTAACACGAACGTATTGCAATCTTTTAGTGAGTTGAGTGAGTCACAACAAAGAACGGCTAAGTTAATTATAAAGCAATACGAGTCGATTTCTACTGAAAAAACCGGTTTAGGACGAACTCACTTAATAGAACATGCAATAGACACTAACGATTCTGCGCCGATACGCCAAAGATATTATAGGTTACCGCCGGCGAAATTAAAAATAATTATTGACGAATTAGACAAAATGCTTGCATTGGGAGTGATAGAAAAATGCGAAGTCCGTGGTCGTCACCAATTTTACTAACGCCTAAGAAGGACGGTAAACTAAGGTTTTGTTTAGATAGTCGGAAACTTAATTCTATTACTAAAAAAGACGCGTACAAACTACCTTACGTATCCGAAATTTTAGACAACCTTAGGAACGCTAGATATCTAAGTAGTATAGACTTATCTAAGTCCTTTTGGCAGACGCCTCTTCGCGAATGTGATCGTGATAAGACTGCGTTCTATGTGCCTACTAGAGGAACATTTAGATTTGTGACTATGCCGTTTGGTTTAACGAATGCGCCTGCGACACAACAGCGTTTGGTGGATCACTTGTTTACGAACAGTCCTGAGTTCGAAAACTCTGTATTCGTTTTTTTAGATGATATCGTGCTTATATCGCCATCCTTTAATGCTCATGTGTCACTATTAAATAAAGTATACGAAAAATTAAAATCGGCCAACCTTACCATTAACTTGGAAAAATCTAAATTCTTCCGTGATGAATTGAAGTACTTGGGCTACGTACTAAACTCTAAAGGATTACAAGTAGACCCATGTAAGGTGGAAGCCATTCTTCAATATGCTACGCCTAAGAATAAAAAATAAGTTAAAAGGTTCTTAGGCATTGCATCATGGTATCGGCGATTTATACCTAATTTTAGTACTATTGCTGGTCCTTTGAACAAACTTACCTCTACCGGTAAGAAAGCCGCACCATTTCAGTGGTTGGTGGAAGCTGATGACTCGTTTTGTAAACTAAAACAATTATTAAGCTCCGCACCAATATTATCGTGTCCCGATTACGAGAAACCTTTTCAAGTTCACACAGATGCGAGTGCGAGCGGCATCGGTGGGCTACTTACACAAGAAATAGATGGCGTGGAACTACCTATCGCTTACATGAGTAGGTCACTAAATGCACAGGAACAAAACTACAGTATAACAGAACGGGAGACATTAGCAGTTCTAACAGCCCTCGAATATTGGCGCTGTTATTTAGATAACGGGTTAAAGTTCGTGGTGTATACTGACCATTCTGCACTGAAATGGTTCCTAAACTTGAGCAACCCGACTGGTAGATTAGCTCGGTGGTCGGTTCGTCTGTCAGCCTTCAACTTCAAAATAAAGCATCGGCGCGGCGCGGATAATATTATAGCCGATGCGTTATCATGATCCCTACCTGTAAATATAATTAACGCGAATAATAATAACGTGAATGACCCTAATGTTGACACTGATCAATGGTATTCAGCCACCTACAATGGTTGTTTATCTTCGCCTAATGACTATCCAGACTATTCTATTAAAAATAATAAATTGTATCGTTTGATTAAATCTAGGTGTATGCTACGTAAGGAGTTCGAATGGAAAGAAGTACTACCTTCTTCTGATCGAAATAATGCCATATTAGAGAACCATGCCGAACCCACTTCGGGGCATTTCGGTATATTTAAAACTTACAAGCGCTTAGCACTGCGTTACTATTGGCCCAAAATGCGCGATGACGTAGTTAAGTTCATAAATTCTTGCGACACTTGTATCGCGCACAAACATCAGAACCATGCACCATTGGGAACCATGGGACGACCCAAAGTGTGTTCACGACCCTTCCAAACCATTAGTGTAGATTTGTTGAGGCCACTACCCGTCACAAGAAAACAAAACGCCTACATCTTCGTAGTAACTTGTTGTTTTAGTAAATACTGTCTACTTTTTCCTATCAGGCGCGCAACTGCTGAAATAATAACTAATATTTTGGAAGAAAAAATATTTTTAGTTCATGGTATACCATCTACAATTATATTGGACAATGGTAAACAGTTTGTCAGTGCTACTTTAAAAGCTATGTTGCGCAAGTACAAAATCCCTAATCTTCATTATACTCCTAAATATTCCCCACATGTCAATACGGTCGAACGCTATAATAAAACCATTGGTTCTACCTTAGCGGCGTTTGTAGGAAATGACCAGAGATTATGGGACACTCTCGTACCTAAGGTGCAGTTTGCATTAAATACTGCAGTTAATGAAGTCACGGGCTATACACCTAGTTTTTTAGTCTATGGACGTGAACTAGTTCCATGCGGCTCACACTATGTCGACACAGACGCTGATGATATAGTATACATACCTAGGGACGATTACGCAGAAAACATAGGTCACTTATCAGGCATATTTGACAAAGTTCAGGCACTCCTCATTCAAGCTCATGCTAGGAATTCTCAAACGTATAATTTACGCCGTAAACCAGCTGAGTTTAATGTGGGAGACACTGTGTGGAAACGGACTTTTTATCAGAGCGACAAGGATAAGTCCTTCTGTAAGAAACTAGCCCCTAAATTCGTGAAGTGCACAGTGATTAATAAAAAGTCGCCTCTCGTTTACGAGTTGTCGGACGCGTCTGGAAATTCTATTGGGTTTTGGCACATTAAGGACCTAAGACTTATACACTATGGTGCCTAACTATTTGTTACAAACCGTAGAAGACTTTCCCTTCCTTCTCTCTATATGCCGTCTTAGCTTGGACAGTAGCGGACTCATAGACCTAACGCAGCTAGTCGGATTTTCCTTGTTAGTCACGTAAAATCCTCTCCTAAGGCGGGCGGTATTGTAACGTATGTCCGGTACTTACCGCGTTGCGTCACAGTACCGCCCATACGCTCGGCCAATCAGAGAAGGCCATCGTCCGCACTCGCAAAGCCTGACCAAATATGGTCATAAACGGACTCTCACCCTGATGGAGGGCCCGGTATATAAAGGGGCCGACAGAGAGGCCGGCACCGCTACTCTACACTAACCTACTACCGCTACTAAATTCTATACCGCTATATCTATAATACTACTTCATACGTGTATCCTGGTCCCAGCTGTGAGTAAGTTACTACATTTACAGCGTTAGCGTGCTGCCCATCTCTCTACCTGCTAGCTGAGGCCGGCTGACGCCGCCTGCCTGACTCTATTGGTTGTGGCTTTCCTAATGCTGTTTCCCTTCAGGTTCCAGGTCCACCCTAAGGCTCCGGCTACGCTCCTAGACCGCTACACTTCCTGCATCGCCTTCGGCGTCACCTCTGCCGAAGAGTCTGGTCTGCCCTGCTCATCGCACTCAGACCGCCAACGCCTGCCAGCTGAACTAACGGCCTGCGAGAATTTGCCGCTACGCGCAGCCTTCGAGCAGCCTGCCTACACACTACCAGAGGGAACAGCGTGGGAGACTGCAGCCCTTAGTGTTCAGGCCAGTGTCGTGTTGTTGGTCGGTCATAATCGTGGCAAGGGAAGTGAGACAATACTCTGCAATAAACGCATCTAGAACCTCTACTGCGTTTTTACTACCAGAACCGTGACAGTACGTATAGTTGATGTATTGGTAGATGGATAGAAAAATTTGTCGCCAAAAACCACTTCTCATGTATATTCACATGACTTATATATAGTTTCTTCAAATAATGTATAATAATAATAATAATTAATTCTTTATTGTACACCAGGCAATAACAAGAGTGCATTACAGACGAAATAATATTTAACGAAATAATAACATTCATCATCACATCAGCCTTAATAGTCCACTGCTGGACTAGGACTCTCCTTTGAAAGGAGGAATTGGCCTACTATACCACGCTGGCCAAATGGGTCGGTATAGGGTTTGTATCAAGTTTTCCTTCTCTTGCAGTGTTGTTCTCTGCATAATATGCTCCCTCTGTCGGCTCTTACGACACCCATGGGATGATATGCGGTGGTGACATTTCGTATTCTTAATCCGTCACCACACGGACAATAATAACATTACAGCGTACGTAAACTACCAACCAAATAGTTGCCGTTGCTTAGACATTCACTAACGTATTGTTACGAGCTAGGGTTCGGTGATAAATTATATACACTATGCCAGAAAAACTGCACTTTATTCACTAACACAATAACTCTAGATACACACACTTAATTTTTACAACACTAATAAAACACACTATTCACACCACTAGAACAACACTAAACACTGCCGAATTACTTCCCTCGCTTCTTGTTTATCGCTCCGATATTCAATTTTAACTATGTCCATTCGGTCGTGCTCTATTTATACTGGCCGGATAACATCACTAGAGCATTCTAGACTCTTCCATAAGACTGTCGAAATAATCGCGAACAGTCGATACTCGATACAGCAACGCCATCTAGTACAGAGTAGATGAATTACCTTTAAACCACAGATACATTCAATCTCTTCTAGTACCCCCATTCACCGATAGATGGCGTAACACTGCCCCCCTCTTAAACGTGTTCGTCTCGAACATCGTTGGACCCACAGTAACGAGCCAACCGGTCCACATGAACTATCTTCGGTGCACCTCGCGACCCCTTCTGGATTCGATAGGTGACGTCGTTCATCCTGATAATTATGCGATATGGCCCGTCCCACCTGGCTTGTAACTTAAGCGATTTACCGTTGCTTCGTACTTGGTTATGAAGCCACACCAATGATCCCTCATCGAAGCCTCTGTTGTTCGCCTTCCGGTCGTAGCGAGTCTTCATCTTCTCAGACATCTGTTGTCCTGACTCCCCTGGAGCTCCTACATTGTACACCTTCAATGCACCTCTGCTACGAGTGTGTGGCCTCTTGACAGCCGCACAACTTGTGCATTTGCGGCACCAATTCTCGACGTCATCCCGACAGTGGAGCCAATAAAACCGCTCCCAGATCTTAGTAAGCGTCTTCTTAACTCCCATGTGACCTCCCGAAGCACCATTGTGATAGAGCCGCAAGACTTCCGGCACCTTAGTTTTAGGCACTACCATTTGCAAATGGTTACTGCGTTACCGCGAGCGTTTTCCCATTTGCGGCACAGAACTCCATCCTGGACAACCAAGCTTTCCCACTGTGCCCAATAACCTTTGGTGACAGGGCTCATTGCTGCGATATCACTCCATTTGGGCCTAGGAGCGCCTGATTTCTTCCATTCGAGAATCGGCTGTACGTCATTGTCTTCTTGCTGAGCACTCTGCAAAGCTTCTTTCCATCCGTCACTCAAGTCCGTCTTCAACGTCCTCACTAACGCTGCCTGCTTCGCTTCCTGTCGGGCACAATGTTTGCGTTGGTCGGAGTAAGGCCTACACGTCAGAGCATCTGCGCTACTTTGCTCTTGCCGCCAGACAGGTACGTCAGGTGACCCCTTCGGTGGAGAGAGGGTACCAACGTGCCGCTTACGCTTTGGGCAGCTCAAGCGGATATGGCCTCTTTCCCCGCAGTTGTAGCACCGTGGTGAAGAAACAACTTCCCTGATACGGTAAGTTCTCTCAATCCTCGTGACGCGCTGTTTCCACCTCCAGAGCGTAGGCCAAGGCTGCCTTCAGGGACTTGAAGTGCCCAAGTCTTACCGCTGCTCTAACTTCCAGGTCCCGGATCCCATGCGTAAACGCCTGTATGATGTTCCCGTCAATAAGCGCAGGCGACGACTGGTATGCCTTCCAGACCAGCTTTTCCACCTCTAAAGCCCACTGCTGCAGAGTTTCTCTGGTGCGTTGTGTCCTGTCCTTCAGCTGAGCACGATACACATGTTCGAGGTGCGCGTCTCCGTACCTCGCCTCCAACGCCTCCAGAAGCTTCTCGTAGGTCACGTCTTGCCCGAGTGCCTCCAACACCGTCAAGGTCTGATCACGAAGGCCCAAGGTTAGGGCGGTGAAGGCCTGTTCTTTGTCCCACCCATTCGCTCGCATTACGGCCTCAAACTGAACCTTGTATGCAACCCACGATGACGAGCCATCAAAGGGTGGAACCTTAAACCAGGAGGCGCGCGTGCTCGTCTTGACGGCGAGCCTGCTCCTCCTTCTCGCGCTGTAGCTGTTCCTCCAGGCGGCGCACGTGCTCCTCTTGACGGCAAGCCTGCTCCTGTTGACGGCGGTCCTGCTCCTCTTGACGGCGAGCCTGCTCCTCCTTGTCGCGCTGTAGCTGTTCCTCCAGGCGGCGCGCGTACTCCTCTTGACGGCGAGCTTGCTCCTCCTGACGGTGAGCCTGCTCCTCCTGACGGCGGGCCTGCTCCTCCTGACGGCGGGCCTGCTCCTGCATGAACGCCATCAGAGCCGCGATGTCGCGCACCGTCAGGGAGTGTGTGGCGCTTGCAGTCTCCACTGCAGCCGCGGAGTCGCCTGGTCCACCAGGCGATGGAGAAGGAACGTCTCCGAAGCGTCTCTGGTCCAGGTCTTGCTGGCGCTGGTTCCTGGTACGCACACCTTCAGTTTCTTCCTTCGGCATAACCGGCATAATTTATCCCTTTCTTCTGACACCAATTTGTTACGAGCTGGGGTTCGGTGATAAATTATATACACTATGCCAGAAAAACTGCACTTTATTCACTAACACAATAACTCTAGATACACACAATTAATTTTTACAACACTAATAAAACACACTATTCACACCACTAGAACAATACTAAACACTGCCGAATTACTTCCCTCGCTTCTTGTTAATTTATGTTTATATGTGCGGTCCATTCGCTCGTGCTCTATTTATACTGGCCGGATAACATCACTAGAGCATTCTAGACTCTTCCACAAGACAGTCGAAATAATCGCGAACAGTCGATACTCGATACAGCAACGCCATCTAGTACAGAGTAGATGAATTACCTTTAAACCACAGATACATTCAATCTCTTTTAGTATTCACCGATAGATGGCGTAACAGTATATTAGCAATTTGGCAGAGACCGTTTATGATTATTATCGCACGATCGTTCGGCTAATAGCCTCGGCTCCAAACAAATCGGATAGGGCGTCACATCGGTGTGGCTCGGTGTGGCTACAATCTGTTAGTTAATGAAATGCCAGCGGCAGTGACGTCACTTGATATCTCACCGCGTCGACAAATCATCCCGATGACTTGTATCCGTTGTTTTGGAGCTAGGACTGACGGTATTCCGTGGAGCTTGGTAAACTTCTGGAAGAGGTTTTTGTGTGGGTATTTTTTAGTCACGGCCTTCTGAAATGCCGATAAAGCTGACTTAACTTCTTTTTAGAGTTGTAGTTTTTCAGTGTTTCATGTTTTCTTTTCGGATACATAGCACACAGGCTAGTGCTGACCAATGCCCGTGGCGACACTTTAACAAAGGCTAACATAGTCAGTTCTACCATTATTGCAATAACTGAGTATGGCGTAATGCACATCCATAAACAACAATCACCTTACAAGTACTAGTAAAGATCCTTGCAATGACAACCGATATTAAATCACAAATGCTCAGCGGCGCACACTGTCATCGAACTAGCCGAACCCGAATCGGGAAGCAATAAATACAAGTGGGAAAGACTCAGTTAGCGCACTTCCGTCTATCACCACGATGCGACAGACTCGCGGCCAATTCAGATCTTGCAGAATATACTCCGTCCTCTCTGTCTGAAACGTACATACTGTTATTGAGAACAATTTTGCGCAAAGTTGAAAACTTTTAATTAAGACAACGATGCAGTTTTATTGCGTGAGTATTATTTATCAACTTATAATTAACATCTAATACCTACCCTCAAATATGTTCAATAACGTTTATGTTGTTTGTTTTCTAAAAAGTCAGCCTCAAAGAGAAATCACTGCTAATCCGACCGATCAATAGGCTGTTCTTACTTAAAATATAATATAGGTCTACCCTACCTGTCTGATCTCTTCTTCCACCTTGACATTGGCAAAGTCATCGATAAGCAATGGAGCCATAAAAAAAGAAATCTATATTTACAAGGAAGAAGTGTTACGATATTTGAAACTGGGACGCTGAGGATACATTTTTTTGTGTTTGGAGACAAGGATTTTGTCTGAACGCTTCGTAGACCGGCACCATGGAAACTCTTTGAAAACTTTCGTACAGTCTTACTTGTGTCTCAGACTCAATTTTGTGTAAATACGATTCAAGAATCTTATTTAACTACGTGGTTCTTTACTAGCTACTACTATAGATAGCATAAATGTGGATAATTTGTTACTTTTAAGTTTAAACTTTCGTGGTCACTATAATTACGTTGTACTGTTCCTACGGGATATATACCACGTACCTTTGTTTTGAGTAACCGATATTTCGGCACTGTTGCAAGCGCCATGTTCACGGATGTACTGAAGTATTGCGGGTGGATGAAAGTTATAAACAAGTGAACCGGTCTACCCGCTTCCTTACTCGTTTATTGCGCGCACAACCACTATCATCGTTTTCACTCTCGCACTGTACTCGATCGCGACACACTGTACTCACTACGTCAGCTCGTGATTTAAGTTTTTCCGGTTTATGGGTACGTCTATGCAAAACCCATACGTGGTACGTGGTATATATCCCGTAGGAACAGTACAAAGTAATTACTTTTAAGTTATTTATAACTCGGGATCGTTTACCAATTTTGGTGTAATCTTTCGAGATTTTTTGATACCACGCAGTCTAAAAACGTCAAGTCTTATCTGTAAAATTTTGCGCAACCACCATAATACAGTAATTCCACACTAAGTATGAAATTACGAATCTTTTCGGACATTATAGTACCTACCTACTTAACGCCATTATACTATAATGGCGGCTCCACAATAGTGCCGTGAATTCACGCGCAAATTCACGCCGCGAATTCACGGCATAAGTCGTGTCCTCCACATTCATGGGATGCTCGCAATCTTTCGTGAAACCCGCCGTGAAATGGACGTAGAAGCTGCTGCGGCAATAAATATGTTTGCTATTCTTTCTTTCTTCTGTTTCGTGTGAGTGTGTGGCAAACTCTGGTGTCGGAGTTTTCAGTCCGCCCAAAGGTCTCCGAGATGTCCTAACAATCCTTGTCATGAGACAAGAACCGGAACCGACAAACTTTACGTGCCCGTCGGTGCACGATAACGCTCTGATGCAAATGCCAAAAGTGGTCACCCATCCTAGTGGCAACCTGTGAAAACGTTGTTTAACTCTGACGATCTACAACGAATGGCAAGCCAATTCCGCTATAATATATTATATAACATAACACATTACTTTTTACACGTACAAAACAAGAGAGTTATTAGAAATAACTGTACAGCAAAGAGAATTTTTTCTTTCTTAATAATCCATTTGAGTACTAATCCGCGTTTATCTGTGTCCGCGTCTAGGCATCATAACGCTCCTTTTTATTCTTACGATGCGGGTTTTTTACATCCCACACATTGCATTCTACGTGTGGTAATGCTCTAAAAAGCTCATTTCAGTGACGCGACTCTATTTTATTAGCACGCGCGCAGCGACTGCACACATCGTTCGTATCGACTGCACACACGCGGTTCACGAATCACGTAAAAATTACCACATGCGGTGATCGAACCAGCAACAACTCGGTAATGAATAGCGAAAATAACTACCATCCGTAATATAAAATGATTGAGACAGTGAAACCGTAACTGCCGTTATTTGTCCTCTCCTCACGCCGTCGGTATAACTATAAATTACATTAGTTTTACGAGGCATTGCATTATAAACATTATCTGTATGGACCTTTTCCCCAAACGGTCGTCCTAAATCAACGGCAAAGATTCCTTCGGTGCATGTAATTACGCATCCCATAATGCACGACCGGTCGCAATAAAATTCAGCGTGACGCTTCTTCAAAAAGATAACTCCTTAAAATTCTGTAACGTGGTGATTTCGCGTCTGTCGAAAATATGAAGCCAAGGCCCACATCAAAACAGATTTGAATACAACGCAAAATGAAGGCAGCAGCGCCGTCCGAGATAACGGCTCTTCAAAAAAGGGAAAAGTTAAAAACAAAATTCAAAAGAGAAAGAGGAAGTAGGTACCTAAGTAAATTATAAAAGTGCGACGAGAGTCTTTTGTTTACGGGCCGCTACTGTCAGTGGGCCGCCATTTTCAGCCAGAGCGACCGCATTCACAAACTGACTGCCAAGCTATGCTTCTAATTCCTCGCTAAAAGATGACATAGTTAGATTTTTTGTCAAATCTCCAGTGGGCCCGTGAACAATACTGTACGCTACTTCTTTTATCTCTTGTATTAAAGAAAATATTCTCAACTTTTTCCTTGTGCGTTTAAAATTCGTTAAAGCGCTTGTAGGTATGAAACGTACCTAACGCGGCACTCGTAATGTAAAGCCAACTTTGTCCCCAGATGCTAAAAAAGTTTACAACACAACGTAGGCATATAAATATTATACATTCACCCTCATTATTATAAAACTTTATAAAAAATGCGGTGAAATTGTATAATATAAAGCTAAAGAAATATGAGGTTTATTATTATCTTTGAAGAGCGCTGTGGAGGTCACTAAATTTCGCATCGAAGAGTAAAGTAATATATGTTTCGCATGCAGTCAAAGTGTTTTACAAAAGCATAATTTGTTTAAATAGGCGTACGTTCAGCCAGTATAATCTAATCATTCAGTGGAAATGTAGCAGTGATGTGTGTGTTGGTGTAGCGTTGTGGAGAGTGGTGTCTGACATGTATCCTGCTGAACAAATTAATACGAAGCAAAGTCGGCTCATGATTCTGAGTCCAGAGAGAGAGGCGAGGGGGCGAGCCACACAGAGCGGTTTTCATTAGAGGCTCCATTTGCATGTTATTCATTACCTTCCTACATCATATATATTCATATTATTTCAGGATACTAAATGTTTTTACGACCACTTTGTACTTTCAACAATTTTAAACGCAGAAATTTTTTTTCGACATGACATTCCCGTAATTAATCTGCGCACTTAAATGAAGAACACAGCGTTTTTACGGGATATATTTAATTAAAATAATAAATGGTTTTCATTAAACATATTCTCGATGAATTCGTTTAGTCGATGGAGCTATCTAGTAAGTACGAATTAATGAATGTTCAACAATCAGGAAACCCCTGCCACAAAATATCGAGCCCAAACGGATGGTGCTACTATCATTGTATCTGGTGCTACTTTAGGTGATACGTTATACAATAAAAAGCTCGGTCACGGTAATGTTACTTGGTCAAAGAGCTATAGATAACATCGATTCTACAATACATCTCTAACACAGCTGGTCTCTTTTATTGAAGCAAAATAGTATACTTCTAATAGGCTACACTGCAATCATGTTTTGTTTTAACGAAGATGAAAGTCCATAAAAATAATGGAGTTTAGACTCTTCTTCTTTAAAGAGAGTGGTATATGGGTCACGTAAGCGGCTCACCGTCGCTGTAGATGAAATGAATGTTTTTCCGTAAGAGTCGTGTAACAGCAACTGCAGTGCTTTACATTGTATAAACAACTCGCACTGGGTACGCATAATTCTCGAGTTCTCGCGAACTTTACTAACATGAAACATACAACTGTTTTTCAATTAGTCACACAAAGATTTCTAACGTGTGGTTGTGTGGATGTGTAGAGAGAACCCGCAACGTTCTTCGCGTTGGCGCCTGTACCGATCACAATAATTGAGCCATACGCAAAATAAAACATTCGGTTCAGAGTGAGATCAAATACATTTATAATATTATGTACTATGCAGTCTGATGTTTACTATTGCCGTCCGCAATTTTCACGGACGACGGCTTTTTCAAATATAGACATCATCCTCCTAGCGTTATCCCAGTTACAACCTGGGGTCCGCTTACCTACTAGTCTAGCCGGCTTTGGCTGAATCTTAGCTTTTCCACAGAGCGACCGCCTGTCTGACCTCCGCAAGCCGAAAAGTATAGCGATATTATATGGTTTAGACTAGTGTCAGTTTAGAGGTACTGAAGATCTTATGACAACCGGAACCAACAGCTTCTCGAGCTATCCGAGGCACGGGACGAGTGATAATGAACAATTTATTACGCACATAACCCCGAAAAGTCAGTGGTGCGCGCCGTGGATTCGCACCCGATACCCTCTGCATGGCAGTCTGCTGGTATCTCCACTAGGCTATTGCTACCTTTTTTCCAAATATGGACATATGCAATTGCAATTGATTTTATAACTTCTTAGTTATCTGGTTATATCCGCTAAGTTTAATCTAATTAAGATTAAATCTAAGCATTAAGCATATTCAATTCTAACTGTTGTCTTCATGATCCAATGATCGTTTATTAGTTAGAATTGGATACGATAATGATTGGAAAGTAGGAAATATTACCTACTCGTTTCAACATAGCTTCATCCCATGTGTTGCCCATTAGAGTGCAACTTTAAAAAGTAAGGCGAGTTTCTGTCAGGTTATTCTCATGGAGAAAAACCTGGCAGAAACTCGTAGCACTATTTTTATCTTCACTGAATTATAAAACGAACGAAATACGTCAAAACCACATCTGTAATTCTCTTAGGGGCGGCACATACCTGACCGAAGATGCGTCGAACGTATCTTCGGTCGCGTCTATTCCGTCAAATGAATCGGTAAACATCTGACCGAAAATGCGTCGAGCGTATCAGCACACATTCGTTGAAAGCGTGGCTATTATGCACACATATAAGTTTGATCGTGCAGGGCCGTACTCAGGGCAGCTCAATATTTTACTGTCATATTCTTTCACCTAATTATTTTTCGTGTTCCCTGATGTTATGTAGTCACTGAAGTCCTGTAGTTATTTATATTGCAATTCGAGTTTGACTATTAAAAATATGTCGGACTTCGAAGATTTTTATAGTAGCCAACAAGCGTTATTTGAATATATATCCCATTTAGGTATGGAGGTTCAAAAATAAAAGACGATAATACGATTTGGTTACGGTTTTTCACAAAACTTATACAAATGATATAGAAGGGGTTACAGACTACAGTTGCAGAGCAAGACACAAAATGTTTTCTATATAGGTATGTATGGAAATTGTTCCCGTGGACCTTTAGCACCTCATACCCAAAAATTGGCCCTCGATCCAAGCTAGCAAATATTAAGCATAGCACATACTAACACCACATTATTCTACACATTTCGTTTCTGAAAAAATAAGTAAGCTCTGGCGGCCCTGGAATCTTACGATCTTAAAATCACCGATCTGGGAATGACATGGATATGGTATGTCCAATACCTACGAATTTAGCGTGCACACCTACGAAATTAGCGTGCACACCTACGAAGCGTTGGGCAAATAAAATGGCTGCCATTTGGGTTGTTCTCCAGAATGTAATCGATATCGATATGGAGCCGGTTAGAGGAGAATAATACATTTTTGTAATAAGTTACCTTTGTTAATTTAAGTCTTTTGCCAGATTAGTTTATTCCATAATGCAAATGTGGGCGAACATGGCAAAGCCAAAGACGACCCTTGTATGAAACATGTAACAAAATATTCTCTGAGAGCCAATATCGGTTTTTAGACATATTTATGCACAAAAATAAAATTATTATGTTCGATAGACAACGATTTCACAGCAGAAAAACCTTGGCGAAAAATATGGCGATAGTGGCACGAGTGACATTTCTAATAAAATATCGTCATGATTAATTTATTCAGTAAACTATGGCTATCTCTTTTTTCTGACAGAGATATTCCTAAGACAAAACGAGACAACACTATGTTTGGTGGCTTTATGTCGATTTCGTATATATGTGTATAAAATAATCATGCCGAAATGTGGGTATAATATTACACCTCTGCCTATCCCTCTGGGGATACAGCCGTAAATCCATAAAAATATAAAATGTGAATAATGTAATTTTTCTATATATACCTACTATTTGCTCTCTCCATTTATATTCCTTACTCAAAGGTCAAAATTCACGTGGTGCGTGGTGCGCGCGACGTCGACGGATAATCCGTTAGTACGCTCGACGTACTAACGGATTATCGGTCAGGTGTGAATGGTTGAACGTTTTTCTATACATTTGTATGTATTGGCGTTACGCGACCGATAAAACGCGACGGATCTTCCGTCAGATATGTTCCGGCCCTTAAACACAACTTAATCTTTTATTTACTCGATATATAGATTACCTCGATTAGGTAATGAATTATAAACATTTCAAAGAGACATTATACCTATTTACTCAGAAACAGCTTTGACTGACTACTCGTTAATAAGTTTAATCTTACTAATGCAACTAAATCATTATGACCGTTTCAACCGTTTGCCGTAGTTTTACAGAAACATTAACATTTATACTGGTTACTAAGTCCCGTCTGAACCTTACTTTTTAAGTTTATTCCGCTTTTTCTACCAGCTCTGCGAAGAAGAAGAGGGCGAATAAAAACAAGAGACAGCGCCTGGCAATAAGGCGGAAGGCTGCACAAACCGCGCTGCCGCCGCCCGCCGGTGCTGCCTCTACAAAAACAGCGGAGCAGGCCGCTGTCGCAGGTCCCAGTCATGTGACCAGCACGCAGCCTGCGCTCAGCAGTGGAGGGTGCACGAGGGCCGGAGGCAGTACGGGGAAGCCGCCTGCCGCCAAGCGGTGGGCTGGTCACCCTGGACGGCATCCAGCCCCAGCACCACCGGGAAACGCGGCAGGTAAAACTGCCGAAAACAAGGAAAGAGGTGAGGCCAAACGTGCTCTCAACGAGACCAGCTCGCCTCGAGGGGAACACAAGAAACCCCACATCGACTCCTCCAGGATAAAAGGTAAGTCCTACGCACAGGCCTCCAAGGCGTCCCTGGGTGTTGCAGTAACATGCAAACGCACAGGGAACTTGCCAAAGGAGTTGGTGGACCAGGTACTCCGGGAGCTCCAGAGGAAGATCCTGAGTGATGCCTGGTCGACCAAAACCCCCAAACGCCCCGCTCCAGCGTTCACCGGGAAACCCGTGCACGCGGACGGGGTCCTCAAACTTTGGTGCGCCGACGAGGCAAAGCGTACCTGGCTGACGGAGGCAGTCTCTCTCCTGGTCCCAACACTGGGCTTCGAACTGGAGGTCAGGGGCCAGGAAGTACCTGGCTGACGGAGGCAGTCTCTCTCCTGGTCCCACCACTGGGCTTCGAACTGGAGGTCAGGGGCCAGGAAGAGACCCCGAAGAGAGTGCGGTGTGGCATTGTCGTACCCGACGAACAGAGGGTCTTGGACGACGTGCGCGACATGGGGCGCGCTCTGGAAATTCAGAACCCCTGGTTGGAGGTTGACAAATGGACGATGCTGCACTCCTAAAGGCAGTCAGGTGGGTGGTTCCTGGTAGTGGGCGTCCTAGAAGAACAGATCCCGATCCTGATGAAGAACGAGCGCCGCCTCGCGTTGGGGGTAGGCACCGTCTACGTCAGGTTCCGGGACCCCTCAGGTTAGTTTGTCGATCATTCTCCGGGATGGGACGACAACTCAACTAACAAGAATTGTTTAATTTGGTACCAGGGTCACCCTTCTACCAACGTACCACTCGCCGACGCAGTAAAGTTCACCCGTACTACCTGGAAGCGTTCTCATCTAGTACGGTGCGCTTCCAGCGATCTTTTCTACCACGTACGTGTAGGCTCGTGGAATGAACTACCTGCTGCGGTGTTTCCCGAGCACTATGACTTGTCCTTCTTCAAACGAGGTTTAAAGAGAGCATTACTTTCACGATAGGCAACGGCTTTGCTGTGTATACCCTGACATTAGCGAAGTCCATGAGCAGCGGTTACCGTTTAACATCAGATGGGCCGTTCTCTCGTCTACCACTAGCAGCAATAAAAAAAAAAAAAAAAAAAAAAACTCCACACGAGTCAAGCAGGACTCAAACAGCAAACCAGGGTGCGACGCGGAACCCGGCCCGTCAGAGCCGGCCGCGTCTGGCTAGGGTGCTGGCCCATCAGCCGAGGGTAACTCGGAAGATGAGAGCCTGCTCCTGAGCCCGGTGCGGCGGGACGACGGGGTGGAGGCTGGTGACATCCTGTTCGGCCTAACGCAGCTGACGGTTGGGGAGGAAGGGACATTATCCAAAGATGAACCCTCTGCCTAGTGACGTCAGCTGCCTTCAAATCAACCTCCATCACAGCCAAACGGCCACTGCGCAACTGCGCAAATGGTTGGAGGTCCAACAATCAGCCATCGTGCTCATCCAGGAACCTTGGATAAGGGGTCGCCTCATCAGAGGCCTATCCAGCCTGGGAGGTAAGATTTATTCTTCAACTGACCACACATATCCAAGAACCTGCATACTGACAACTATAAACATCAGAGCCCAAGCTTTAACGGAGTTCTGTTCCAAAGACAAGAGCAGCCAAGGAGTATAGCGGTTGTTTTCGCATCGGTCTACATGCCCGAGGCCGAAGACCCACCTCCGTTCGACCTCACGCGTCTGGTTAACCAGTGCGAGAGAACCAAAATGGAGGTCGTAATAGGAACGGACTCCAATGCCCACCACCAAATGTGGGGCATGAACTGCAATAACAACAGAGGTAAATCACTGGTTGAATAACTATTCACCACTAATCTTACCCTATTAAACACAGGTACGGAGTCCACCTTCGTCACTAGACGTAGTCAGAGAATTATCGACTTAACTCTCGCAACAGAAGGAGCGGCTGAACGCATCAAAGGATGGCACGTCTCGAAAGAGGCATCGTGCTCAGACCACAGATGGATCAGCTTCTCTATGGAAGTCGTTATACAACCCACACAGCCACGCAGGAAACCACACAACACTGACAAAGCAAAGTATGTCCAATTACTTAAAGAGAAACTTACCCTTACTGCTACGCCGACGGTACTGGGTGACAATGAACAGATCGACGGACAGGTATGTACACTGACGCAGTCGATGCTAGACAGCTACGGAGGAAATTCTGTGGAAGCATTGAATCTTGCCAACAAGCAAACCGGGTAAGGAAACTACTGGCTCAGCAACCATGGTTGCACCAGGTACTCTCCGTAAACCGGATAACACATACGCCACATCGGAGGAGGAGACAAGACGCATCCTACTCGAAACACACTTCCCAGGCTGCGTCCTCACCCCGGTAATAACGTGGCACGATACACCAACAGTGGCGACCGAACACGAGTGGAGACTCGCAAACACCGTGGTCACAGAAGAAAGACTCTGATGGGCCATCGATAGCTTCCATCCCTTCAAAGCAGACGGACTGGACGGCATCTTTCCAGGGTTATTACAATGGGGGGGTGAACCTGTCCGTAAAAGACTTCTGGCAATCGTGAGGGCTAGCCTGGCCCTTAGATATGTACCGAAGAGTTGGAGGGAAGTCAAACTAATTTTCATACCAAAACCAGGCAAAACAGACTACACCAATGCAAAGTCCTTCAGACCAATAAGCCTGACCTCCTTCATGCTTAAAGCCTTGGAAAGGCTATGCGAGAGGGAATTAAGTAGTGGGGCACTTAAGCACCTACACCTACATACCAATCAACATGCATACAGCTCAGGGAAATCGACGGAATCGCCCTTACATCTGCCAGTCGTGAACCAGATAGAAGCTGCTATACAACAAAAAAGCATCTGTCTGGGCACCTACATTGACATAGAAGGAGCCAAAACATGCTCAGCAAAAGGGTAGTGCGGCTGCAGGGCGACGCCCAGACAGCCTTGATAACTAAAGGTTGCCCGCAGGGCGGTGTTCTCTCCCCGGTATTGTGGAACTTAGTCATCAATGAACTCATAGACAAACTTAACGCGAGATACTTTTACACAATAGGATATGCAGATGAACTGACCATTCTCACCTCAGGTAAGGTAACTAGTACAGTGTACGACCTTACCCAACAGGCTCTACGCATAATAGAGTGGTGGTGTAATGAGTACGAATTATCAGTAAATCCGCCCAAGACCGAACTAGTTATGTTCACACACAAACGCGCGCTGGGTACTTACCGACTGCCCAAGTTATTTAATACAGAGCTCAAGCTGTCTACCGAGGTAAAGTACGGTCAGGTACAGTAAGTAAGTCACTCTAGACAGCAAATTGACATGGAACAGCCACATGGAAAATAAGTTCAATAAAGCCAGTATCGTCTTCTGGCAGTGCAGGAAGATGATAGGTAAACGCTGCGGCCTATCCCCCAAAATTGTCTTATGGCTCTATAAGACAATAATACGTCCGATGATAAGCTACGGCGCAGTAATGTGGTGGCCTCGGACCAACCTAACAACGGCCCCAACAAGCTTCCAAAGCTTCAAAGACTTGCATGCCTAGCAGCCACGGGCTGCATGAAAACTACACGTACAGCGGCACTCGAAGTGTTGCTGGACCTGCCTCCATTGCACCTGTTCATACAACAGGAGGCAACGATGTCGGCGATCCGGCTAAGAGCTCTGAAGCTTTGGAAAGACACTAACACACCGCACACTAGCAACTTAAATAAACTCATTAAAGAAGTTCCTCTCACACAAGCTATTGGCGACCGAATACCGAAACAGTTTGTGTTTGACAAGAAATACAAAATCCAACTGTACGAGGATCTACACGAGGGAGCGGTTGGCCACAACGAGCTCACGATCTTCACAGATGGGTCTAAGACGGATACAGGTACGGGTTCAGGAGTATTCTCCGAGGACCTAAACATCAACATCGCAGCACCGCTGGGAGCCTACAACACGGTCTACCAGGCCGAATGTTTTGGCATAATCCTAGCTGCCACAGCAATCATGGCACGTGAGGTAAGGGAACGATCTATTAGGATCCTCTCAGATAGTAAGGCTGTCCTCTCAGCCTTCAAAAGCCATACTATCGCCTCGACACTCACGTTTGAATGCCACCAGAAACTAACAGAGGTAGGTAAACAAAACAAATTAACACTGCAATGGATCAAGGGCCACAGTTGCTCAAGAGGGTTGACGCAGCCGACGTACTTGCCAGAAGAGGGGCCACTTTAGAGGTGGTGGGACCCAAGCCCTTTATTTCCCTCCCTTCTGGTTTTTATCGCAACCTGGTAAGAAATAGGATCAGGACCCAACACAACCAGTCCTGGATTGGTATTGAAACATGTAGGTAGGCCAAGGAGGCTCTTCCCGCAGTAGACGGTAAGATAGCCAAAGAAATCCTCCGGCTGTCCAAACAACAACTGCGGACAGTCACGGCTGCCTACACAGGACACGGATTCTTTAATAAACACCTATTTTCTATAGATATCACCGACAGCCCGCTATTCAGGGCCTGTATGGCAGCAGACGAGACGGCAGCCCACCTGCTCCTCGACTGCCCTGAGGTCGCACAGTACATGCAGCAAAACCTGTCCAGATACAGCACCCTGAGGGAAGCAGTGGGTCACGTCAAGAGTCTGCTGGCCTTCCTCGAAGAGCTGGGGTGGCTCGAATGACGACACCATTCCCACCCGCACGCAAAATACACGCCAAGACGTGGAGTTGTGGAAACAGCCCGTGCCATCAAGTATCATCAAGTAAGTTATTCCGCTTTCAAATGAATAAGTAGATATAATTTATACGAGTTCCCAGTATTGGGGCTGACAAGACTGAAATAAAATAAACTAGCGCTGGCTTACCGAAATATTGATTTTATATAACGCTTCTTTGACAGATTTCTAAGAAATATTGGACAGGTAAAATACGAGGATTCAGACATCTGCTTTCTTCCATATTGATGTAAGGGTAAGTGTAGAGGGACCATAAGTACAACTACCGACATCGCTCGGACAGAGATGGAACTAACGAAAACGTATTGAACTGATCCCGAATCGAGCTAGTGAAATTATCACAGTAATTATTATTATGTTGTTCATAAATTACGATTGTTCAGAATCTGGCCAGAAAGACTGGGAAATGTTTGCAGAGATACTAATCTCTGCAAACATTTCTTGAAGCGGAAGCGTGATTAATTCATCCAGTCTTTAGCCCAGGGCAAAGGTCTGACATATGTACTGTTTTTCACAGCGGTTAAAATAAATATGTAAATTTACCTGAGAGCTTCTTGTGATGTTCCGGAGTAAACCTATAAGATTACACTCATAATTTTGCCCAAAATAATAAGGAAATCGTTATAGTTAGCTACCAGAGTTCAAGGGTCAGGGTCTTCAGATTAGTTCAGATCACGAAGCACGTGGTAGGTCGATACACAATTTTTTTTGCAAATGTTCAGTATGTTACAAATTTATTACAATTCTTGCCGGTAATGTTCAAGGGGCGGCAAATACAAGGATTTACAAGACAAATTCACTTCAATAGCACAAAAGCACGCGAGAAGGCAAAAGACGTGGAGAGACAATTTTTGCGGAACTACAATGAGAAAGAATGAATGATTTGACAGTTCATAGTGTGACCAGAGTCAGAAATTTTCAATAGACAAAGTAACACGCTACTAAACCGATATAATCGATTCAACTTATCATAAACAATATTTCTATTTCGAACAACGATTGTATTGTAACAAATTAGTAGGTATTTTGTGTTTTTATACCACTTGCAGAAACACCCATTTCGATGAAATTCGATATGCTGTAATAAAGTTCATCAGAGCGGATAAAATCCAACGTGCAAGTAACAAAAACCAAGCAATATATAAATTGTACCTACCTATATATTACTACTGCAATCTACCTTTTCTTAATTTGCTTTAATTAAAACTAATTAAAGAATGTTTGCCAACGAAGATGAGTGTAATGTTACTTAGTTAATTAAAATGAACTTTCTGTGTATAAGTTGATTCAAAGGGAGTTTTCTTTTCTGTTTTACCATTATACTTCAGACGTCTAGCTTCTGTAGTTGTAAAGATGAAGATTGCAGTCGGAATAGTACTGCCATTAAAAAAAAATAGAAATCCGTTCTCCGATATTGATCCCACTAACAAAAATAGTGACAGAGATAATCACTCTTGCCTAGGCTACGGGTTGCCAAAATTGACTGCAGGAGTAACACACGCATGGCATGGCCGCTTCGCCGCCAAGACAACACTGTGCAATACGCCACAAATTGTAATTTGGAGTCTGGGTAATTGAGTCTAATATTTACCTGAAGGTACCACCAGTATTTCACTAAATATCAATATCTCATAGCATGTTCCAAACCTCAACTTTTTAGCAAGATTATCAGGCCACCATTTGGTTATAATAATAATCTTATGTCGTTCCTCCGCTACGATAACTGCGTCTTCTTAATGTTTGCCTTAATGTAAAGTTGTCTCTGTGGCAGTAACAAGTCAGGCAACGGCCCAGATCGACTACAATAAATCTATCTTTTATTACCTAGTGAATGTTTAAAACGAAGCACAGAAAATCTATGAGTAAACCGCCTGTCTGCGCCACAATCAAATTAGCTAAAATATGTAATTAAATTTGATATATTTATGGACAGAAAGCCATTTACTCATACACGCACTAATAAAAACAAATAATATTACTCTAGCAACATTCACTCAACAATATACTCAAATTCATTACTTTAACACGCGATAACCAATCAACATCCTTCTATTATTCTCTCCTTACTACCGCGCATATCCTTTTCCGCTTCACACCCTGATCCAATCAGTGTCCTTCGAAAATCGCTCTCCGCAACAAGTGTGTGCGTTTGCGCCGCTCGCTCCGCAAAATCTATAAAATAAAGTATTTAAAAGTGTCGGGCTTACCAGTTTCTAAGACTTTGGAAGACAACACTGCTTCGCTTCAAGCTATCGAAGAAAACACCCTACGCACGCTCCATTAATCCGCTCCATCTTGAAAGTACTCCAAGCCTTATCCTATCATATTAGCGCTCACACCGCCATAATAAATGTTTCTCCCGATGGTCTGCAATGATAGCATGCTATACCTAAAATTTATTATAAACCTTGATATAAATTTATTTACAAGATAAAAAAATGTAAATGATTAATTTTTACCTTCTGGGCATGCAGTTTAGTCAAGCTAACAACTCTACGTTCTACAAAAGTGCAAACCATCGGAGGAAGCATATTTTCAGCAGCTTACCTTTAATTAATTTCTGTCAACCATCCGATTATCAAAATCGTCATCTTCTAACTAACCTTAATGTTTGCCTTTAGATTGTATAGTCAATAGTGTCACATAAGATGTTACGATCTCCGGATGAAACTTTCAAATTGCTCAAAATCGTGGAAACAATTCCAAAATTGCTATACAAATTCAGAGCAGATTAAGTACATAACTCTCTTGTTCTTACCACATTTACGCTTCACCAAGTGGCAGCCTTTAAGAATGCAAGATTTTCTGACAGCGAAATATTCAACCACCACTCTCTACAATGGCGCGCAACCGCTTTTATTACATAATGAAATGAAACACGTGTACTACTTATTTTACTTTACTTCCTTCACCGAAAGAGGGCAACCGACTGCGTTGGTTACAAACGCCCGCTTTGCCACAAACCGATGATTGCTATTAGAAATAGTGTAAATCCGATTCGCCCCACATAGGGATATGTTAAGTAGGTAAAATTAACCACGAAAACAGTTTTATTTAAGCTTACTTGATGTACGAAACTTCTGTTTGACGACGAAAAATATCGCTGGAATTATAACATTACTGGTCCTCTTTCGGGGAAGCAGATGTAAATCTATCTGTAAATATCTATGTTCAAGTACTTCATACTTGAACTCGTATTTTACACCGGCTCTGACTAAGTACGACATTTAGTGCAGTGGTTACTCCTACTTTAAGTTGCGATATTTCAAATCGTTCAGTCCTCCACTAACTGCGTTTTCTGTGGTCTATGCAATGCAAAACCAAAAGAATGAAAGAAATCTATTGCATAACTTTAATGCAACCGACTGCTTTGGTCGAATTAACAGTTCACATTAGGTTTTAATGTAGAGGTATATAACTAATTTATGACTATTGAATCAAATCATGACATTGACCAAATGTCTAAAATCGCAAAATTCAATGGCAAATTCATCAGTGATTGCTGGTGAGATGCTCGCATTCTTGGAGGATTTCAAATTTGGTGTCTCATCGCAGAGGTTTTCATTTCGATGCTATCAATAAATTATAGTAGAAATGATGAATCATCGGTTTAAATAATATTTACCTGGACATTTGAACAATGTCATAAAATACAATAATAATGAATCACAGTTTTATATCGCAAACATAAACATTATAAAAAATGTTTTATTGAAGGTTGTAACGGGTTCTAGAATGAAACGAAGAAGAAGTTCTATACGTTTATTGCCTATTATTGTCTCACTTCCTATGCACGAGTATGACCGACCAACAACACGACACTGGCCTGAACACTAAGGGCTGCAGTCTCCCACGCTCTTCCCTCCGGTAGTGTGCAGGGCAGGCTGCTCGAAGGGCTGCCCGTAGAGGGGCAGCGTGTAGCCTCGCAGACCGTTTGCTTCAGCTGGCAGGCGCCTTATGTGTGTGCGCGATGAGCTGGGGCAGGGCCAGACTCGTTGGCAGAGGTGTCGTCGAAGACGGTGCAGGTGAAGTGAAGAGAAGAATAGAGCTAGGGTAGCGTAGCCCGGAGCCTCAAGGTGGACCTGGAACCTGAAGGGAAGCAGCATTAGAAGAGCTACAACCAATAGAGTCAGGCAGGCGGCGCCAGCCGGCTTCAGCTAGCAGGTAGAGAGATGGGCAGTACGCTAACGCAGTAAATGTAATAACTTACCCACAGCTGGGACAAGGATACACGTACGACGTAGATGTAGCACGTAGTTCGGGCAGAGTGACGATACAGTAGCGGTGTCGGCCTCTCTGTCGGCCCCTTTATATATCAGAGCTCTGCATCAGAGTTGGTGTCGGTGTATTACCATATAAGGCAAACTCTGACATACGATACAAGGTCTTAAGTAAATAACTACAAGCACTTGAAGAAAATGATGACGAAAGACTGACCAAGCAGATATAATATAAGGCAAGTGTGAATGGGACAGGACAAAGGGCTTCCCCTTTTCACCTAGGCGAACGTTCTCTGACCAGATTGGAGACATCCTAAAAACAGAACAGATTAGAAGTACAGAATACATGTACATGCATGAGGAATTTGATGGGTGTGAATGAAGCATGAGAGATATATCATGATCGCTGCAAATGGTGTTCCGTGACCTCTGCCTACCCCTGTGGGAAACAGGCATGAGTCTATGTATGTATGTACTTGAAGAAACATGTTAATTTAATTTTAATCATAGCTAACACTTTTCAATTTTATTTATATTATGTTGTTGTAGGTTAGGTACTGTACGTATAGGTGATGTATTGGTAGATGGATAGCAAATTTGTCTCCAACGACCACTTCTCATGTATATTCAAATGATTTATATATAGTTTCTACACATATTTATATTTAGCGAAATAATAACATTACAGCGTACGTAAACTACCAACCGAATAGTTGGCGTTGCTTAGACATTCACTAACGTATATTAGCAATTTGGCAGAGACCGTTTATGATTATTATCGCACGATCGTTCGGCCAATAGCCTCGGGTCCAAACAAATAGGATAGGGCGTCATATCGGTGGCTCGGTGAGGCTACAATCTGTTAGTTACTGAAATGCCAGCGGCAGTGACGTCACTTGATGTCTCACCGCGTCGACAAAATAAATCATCCCGCAAGTACTACACACGTATATAGCTTGATGACTGGTATCCGTTGTTTTGCAGCTAGGACTGACGGTGTTACGTGGAGCTTGGCGAACTTCTGGAAGAGGTTTCTGTATGAGTATTTTTAGTCACGGCGTTCTGAAATGCCGATAAAGCTGACTTAACTTCTTTTTAGAGTTGTATTTTTTCAGTGTTTCATGTTTTCTTTTCGGATACATAGCACACAAGCTACTGCTGACCAATGCCCGAAGCGACACGTAAACAAAGGCTAACATAGTCAGTTCTAACATTAATGCAATAACTGAGTATGGCGTAATGCACACCCATAAACAACAATCACCTTACAAGTACTAGTAAATATCCTTGCAATGATAACTAATATTAAATCACACGTGCTCAGCGGCGCACACTGCCATCGAACTAGCCGAACCCGAATCGGGAAGCAATAAATACAAGTGGGGAAGGCTCAAGTTGGCGCACTTCCGTCTATCACCACGATGCGACAGAATCGCGACCAATTCACAATTTGCAGAATATACTCTGTCCTCTCGGTCTGAAACGTATACTGTTATTGAAAACAATTTTGCGCAAAGTTGAAAACTTTTAATTAAAACAGCGATGCAGTTTTATTGCGTGAGTATTATTTATCAACTTATAATTAACATCTAATACCCTCAAATATGTTCAATAACGTTTATGTTGTTTGTTTTTCAAAAAGTCAGCCTCAAATAGAAACCACTGCTAATCCGACCAATATAATATACCATAATAAAATATAATATACCTGTCTGATCTCTTCTGCCACATTGGCAAAATCATCGATAAGCAATGGAGCCATAAATAAAGACTTATAATTACAAGGAAGAAGTGTTACGATATTTGAAACTGGGAAGCTGAGGATACAATTTTTTTGTGTCTGGAGACAAGGATTTTGTCTGAACGCTTCGTAGACCGGCGCCATGGAAACTCTTTGAAAACTTTCGTACAATCTTACTTGTGTCTCAGACTCAATTTTGTGTAAATACATTCAAGAATCTTATTTAACTTTGACTTAAATTGTGACGTATGTCCGGTACCTACCGCGTCTACGTCACTATGTGGTTCTTTACTGGCTTCTAATATAGATAGCATAAATGTGGATAATTTGTTACTTTTAAGTTATTTATAACTCGGGATCGTTTACCGATTTTGGTGAAATCTTTCAAGATTTTTTGATACCACGCAGTCTAAAAAGGTCAAGTCTTATCAGTCAAATTTTGCGCAACCACCATAATACAGTGTGACGTCGCTATGACGTCGCGCTCACGCCTCCCACTCATCTCGGACGCCGCACTGGGCCTCGCGCCTGCTATAAATACGGAGGCGCTGGGAGCGCGGGTCCCCAAGCCGAGGTCCGTGGTAGTCCACCCTTGGGGAGTCAAAACGCTGTCTAGTATACTTTGACGGGTTGGGAGCCTTCTGCGCTCACCCATAGTCCGCGTAAAGTTGTCAAGGCCATCTAGTCCACACAGACAAAAAAAAACAAAAAAGCGCGGGTCCCTTTGTCTGCATTCGACTGGACACCGGCCCGAGAAGCTAAGTACATCTCTGCAACACTGATCGACGCCGGAAGTGTACCCTCAACAGACTCCTTACCATCGCCGAATCACGCGACCCTGATTCTATCTCTTTAACTAGCATTTTTTTTTTTTATTTAAATTCATTTGCTAAAGGATGTGTTAGATTCTTTGATGAATTAAATCGATTTTTAATTGTAACATTTAACCACGTTTCGGCGTACAACGTTACAACAGTAATTCCACATTAAGTATGAAATAACGAATCTTCTCGGACATTATAGTACCTACCTACTTAACGCCATTATACTATAACAAAATTAATACTGAAAAAAAGAAAAATAAAATGAAAAGTGTATATTAGCCAAATTAGGTAGGATTGGGACAAGAGATGTAAAGGACTCGAGTCTTTTGAGTCCTAAATTTTAGGCTCAGCTGACAAATTGTACAGCTCGACTCGTTATAACAAGACCCCCAGACTAGAACACTTAAGTTTACATAGAGACTCGAGCGCAACATGGCGCTCAGGTCTCGATTCGAGCTCGAGTCGTTTTACGCGACGAGTCGCGCTCAAGTTCTTTTCCATTTGGAGCTCCTTTATAAATAAACAGGGAATAAAATATAAGTCGGAATAAATATAATATAGGAAGAATATAATATAGAATAATAATAATATAATATAGAAGAATATAATATAGGATCAACCTTGATACGCTCAATACTCGATACGCTCGAGCTCTTTTTAAGACTCGAGTTCTTTTTGAGACGTGAGCTTCTTTTTAAGACTCGAGCTCTTGAAATACGAGTTCTATTTTGGCGCTCGAGTTTTCGAGAAAGGACTGGAGCTCGGCTCGACTCAAGGCTCTGAGTTTTGTTAGTACACCGAGTCTTGTAAAATTGAGCCGAGTCTATCGAATTAAGACTCAAAGACTCGAGTTCTTTACATCTCTAATTGGGACTCTACAATATTGAACTAATATCATAAAGATGCAATGTTCCTAAACCGAAGCCTATGTTCTACTTATATGACAACGTTGACCAATTAGTGGAACAAATAACCCCAAAGAGACATACGGACATGTTACCTTAAGGAGGCTGGGATGTGAGGTCTTTGACTATTTTTATTTTTGTTTGTCACCTTGGTATACCTAATATAAAGTCTCTAAAAACTGTAAAATAACTCTACAAAAGTTTCAGTTCTTTGAAGTAAACAATTAAATTAAAAGCTAATTAAGACAACTACTACAACAATATACTAAGGTAGTTCATATTATATATGAAATGAAATGAAATGAAATACTTATTTATTTCGTATAAACTTTGCAAGTGCTTACGAAACGTCATTAAAAAAAAGCATTTTATACAATTATTTTTGTGTGTCGAATTAGAACAGCTCAATCCCAAGCGTTTTGGTCGTCTTTATATTCAGATATTTTATAGTATGCTTTTGAACATAATTTCGCTTTAACAATAATAATTTTGAACTTATTTATAGATAAGTTTCTTAAATTATAAGGGAGCTTGTTATAAAAGCGTATACATTGCCCCATAAAACAGCTACTTATTTTGTGGAGACGAGTGCTATGAACTACCAGATTATTCTTGTGTCTTGTATTTACAGAATGTATATCACATTTTTTACTAAATTTGTCAATATTGTTATGTACATATAACAGATTTTCATAAATATATTGTGATACAACAGTTAGAATGTTTTTTTCTTTGAATTTTTCTCTTAGAGTAACTCTTGAACCGAGGTAATAAATTCCCCTTACAGCTCTTTTCTGTAGAACGAATATTGTATTAAGGTCTGCAGCACTCCCCCAGAGAAGAATCCCATACGACATTAAGCTATGAAAATAACTAAAATAAACCATTCTAGCTGTTTCTAAATCTGTAAGGCGTCTAATTGTCTTAACTGCATAAGCTGCAAAACTGAGTTTGCCCGATAGCCTTTCAATATGTGGACCCCATTGTAGTTTGGTGTCGAGCATAATACCTAAAAACAGGGTTGTCTCGACGGGATCAATCCTAGATTCATTAAGTTGCACATTGGTTTCCATTTCTTTAACATTAGGCATAGAGAATTTTAAAAGTTTTGTTTTCTTATTATTAAGTAATAGGTTATTTACATTAAACCAAATAACAACTTTAGATAGTGCATTGTTTACTTCGTCAAAATTAACCTGTTGTCGTTTAATGTTAAAAATCAAAGATGTATCATCCGCAAACAACACAATCTCATGATTGTCCTTTACATAATTAGGTAAATCGTTAATATATATCAAGAATAGAAATGGACCTAGAATTGAACCCTGCGGGACACCCATTTTTAAAGCTGAACCTGGAGATGTCTTACCATTAACTTCGACCTTCTGGATTCTGTTGCCCAAGTAAGAAGTCAGGAGATCGAGAGCTTTGTTCCTAATGCCGCGGTGATATAATTTCCTGATAAGAGTATCATGATGTACACAATCAAATGCTTTTGATAAGTCGCAAAAAATACCTAACGTATCTTGTGACCTCTCCCAAGCCGCAAAAATACTTCTCAGTAACTCAACTGCTGCGTCAGTAGTTGAACAACCCCTCGTAAATCCGAACTGTTTCTTGTGAAGAAGATTATGTCTATTAAAATGATTAAGCAATTGATTAAGTATTAACTTTTCCAAAATCTTACTAAGAGTTGGCAATACAGAAATAGGTCGAAAATTTGAGGGGTCTGATGTGTCACCAGATTTAAATAAGGGTGTAATTTTACTATATTTCATTAAATCAGGAAATGTTCCAGAAGCGACACAGCCATTGAACACTGTGGCTAGATGTGGAGCAATTAAAGTAATAATATATGAAACAGTCTTTACTGACAATCCCCATAAATCCATTGTCTTTTTCATATTAATAGTTTTAAATTGTTTAAGAATATCTTCAGTAGTAACAGCAGTAAATTCAAAGGCTGTGACACATTCTGGTACGCAGTCTTTAAGTAGTATTTCAGCAGACGTGGAAGATGACTTGAGTGACTCTGTAGTTAAAATGGGTATATTAGCAAAACAATTTTTCAAATTCTGTCGCTACTTCCAAGTCCTCTGCAACACTCACATTATTGATATTTAGTAGGTAGTCGCGACTGCGTGCTTTGGCTCTACAAGTTTCGTTATTGATGACATTCCAGGTAGCTTTTATGGTATTTTCAGCGCATTTTATTTTATTTTTGAAATAAATTGATTTTGCAGCATAACAACCTTGTCTGAATGTTTTTTACGTAATTAATAAAGGCTGGACTATTATTAAAAGTTTTTTCATTGTAAAGTTCATATAACCTAATTATAGATGCTGGCGGGAAAAATTCCGAAACATTCCCGTCGAATACTTTGGAAGTATTCCGAAATATTCCGAAACTTTGGGAATATTTCAACTGTCAAAAAAAACCAGCAAAATCGACCTTACTAACTATTTCGCGCTTGGAAGTTGTAAATTATATTTTCTTTGTTTGCTTGCAATGTTTACCTTTATTTGTTTTTATTGACTGGGCTATTACACGCGTTAGGTGGGTAGGTAATGATTAATAGCTACCTATGCGACTCGCGAATACTCGCGATGCGTACAGAACTACATACAAACTAACCAGAAACATAGGTAGGTAACTCTTTTTCAAAAAACAAATCAAATATGCCAGGCCTAGTTTTTTATTCCACAACTAACATTTATAAAAATAGCATTCGATTTCGAAATAGGCAGGTACCTACCTAAACACAAAAGTATAAAAATCCTGTTAATCGCAGGCTAACATATCTACCTATAAAAACATCAACATATACTTATTCAATCCCATTTATAATAAAAACCCACCACACCACACATAAACACGTTTATTCCCATTGAATTATTCGGGCGAAATATTCGGCGGAAACATTCGATTGCGGGGTACGAATCTTTCTCGCGGGGGGAGGGAAAACTTCTCCGGGGAGCATCTCCCCTCTTACCGCACCCCGCACCGCCATCGCCTGCACGCACGACTCGTGGCAGTCAGGCAGGCGCGCGCGGCGGCACCGGCCGGTGCACAGAGGGTGCGGCGGCGATCGACGATCGATGCAAAATACGATTTTTCAGCAAAATAAAATAAAAATATTAATTAAATTCGTTTTGAATAATTCTGATTTAAGGAAACTTTCCCAGAAGTATTCCGGAATTATTCCGAATTTTTCAGAAGTTTTGCAACTATAAACCTAATCCGACTTTTATGAATGCCTTCAGTTGCCCAATCACTAAACGTCAGACGGTCAGTTACATTTATTTTGTTGGGTTTAAATACAACAGAAAATTTATCATTAATCAATTTAAATAATGAGTTATATAACTGATCCGGACGGTCATGAGTAGGCAACCAACGCATTTTACTAGATAAATTATTTTTAAAAACTTCCATTCGGTTTTCATTTATAGGTATAAAAATTTTAATTTTACTCTGAACCTTAAGGTTTTTTCTTGGACAACAGACTAACTGCCCACTGTGATCAGACTGTAGCATATTAATTAAGGATTTATGTAAAGGTTTAGTGTTAATAAATATATTATCAATACAGGTGGCACTTGTGGGAGTCACTCTAGTTGGTAATACAAGTAATAAGTATACAGTGACACAGACATATTTTTGGCAAAAGATATTTTGGCAAAGCCATTTATATTGGTGTTGTGGCAATATTCATTAATAATAATAATAATAATAGGGTGCATAGGGTTCCCACCAAGAACTTAGGGTCCCAAGCCAACCTCACCTGCAAGTGGTGCACCTGCCGATCAACGGACGAGGCTCTGGCAAACAAAATATCCCGATAAGCGGCAATAGGCTCGCCACCTATTACGTGGGATCAAAACACTGGCAAAAAGTGGGCGTTTAATATGCCTCTGCCTACCCCTTCGGGGAAACAGGCGTGAGTCTATGTATGTATGTATGTATAATAATAATAAAATAATAAAAATGATTTTTTTTCTCTCACAGAGAATGTTACATGTTTTAGGCTTAATCTATGTTACATTAATATAAAATTAATGTCGAATGAGTGAAATCAATGTGAGAGACTGGTGTCTGTACTAGGAGACCTGTATGACAGAACACCAGCCTCTCCTATCTCTGGATAGGTGAGAACATTTATAGATTAACTAGTTTCGGTAGGTATACGAGTACGTGTGAGAGTGTGCATGTGAGTGCGTAATATTATACCTAAGTGAAATTTTCATTGACTAGATAAGCCTGCGGTTACACCCGCGTTATTTTAGGCTACTGCTCCGCTCCCATGGCACATAGCGTGGTGTTATATAGCCTATTGCCTTCCTCGATAAATGGGCTATTTAAGACTGCAATAAATTATTGCAGTCTTAAATAGCCCATTTATCGAAAAAATTTATGTAAAGGTTTAGTGTTAATAAATATATTATCAATACAGGTGGCACTTGTGGGAGTCACTCTAGTTGGTAATACAAGTAATAAATATACAGTGACACAGACATATTTTTGGCAAAAGATATTTTGGCAAAGCCATTTATATTGGTGTTGTGGCAATATTCATTAATAATAATAATAATAATAGGGTGCATAGGGTTCCCACCAAGAACTTAGGGTCCCAAGCCAACCTCACCTGCAAGTGGTGCACCTGCCGATCAACGGACGAGGCTCTGGCAAACAAAATATCCCGATAAGCAGCAATAGGCTCGCCACCTATTACGTGGGATCAAAACACTGGCAAAAAGTGGGCGTTTAATATGCCTCTGCCTACCCCTTCGGGGAAACAGGCGTGAGTCTATGTATGTATGTATGTATGTATAATAATAATAAAATAATAAAAATGTTTTTTTTTCTCTCACAGAGAATGTTACATGTTTTAGGCTTAATCTATGTTACATTAATATAAAATTAATGTCGAATGAGTGAAATCAATGTGAGAGACTGGTGTCTGTACTAGGAGACCTGTATGACAGAACACCAGCCTCTCCTATCTCTGGATAGGTGAGAACATTTATAGATTAACTAGTTTCGGTAGGTATACGAGTACGTGTGAAAGTGTGCATGTGAGTGCGTAATATTATACCTAAGTGAAATTTTCATTGACTAGATAAGCCTGCGGTTACACCCGCGTTATTTTAGGCTACTGCTCCGCTCCCATGGCACATAGCGTGGTGTTATATAGCCTATTGCCTTCCTCGATAAATGGGCTATTTAAGAATGCAATAGCTTTTCATATCGGACATTATTGCCTGATATTAGCGCGTTCAAGCAAACAAACAAACAAATACTTCCGCTTTATATATTAGTACTAGACACTTATTTTTTGTCAGTTCTAATATCAAGTACATATAATCGAAATATATGTATTTCCGGTATATATAAAGGCTTTAAGAGTAAATTTTCTGCCGCCGCCAAGTAAAATAAAGTTATTTACTATCGATTACCGTTTCTCGTAGGCGTAGATATCAAGAAAACGCCAGCCGCCCCAAAATGTGTCAATTCTCATGCATCTAAATCACAAATCGGATTAGTTGGCAGGCTTGCGCTGCACCTCGCACAAGTCGCACCCGGATAAAGCAGGTGCAAGACGGTGATAACAGCTCAATGTTTGCCCACGCCCGGTATAAATCACCGTCACCTGGATACGGCCCGGTTACCCGGATCGAGTGCTAGGGCGGAACATGAATTTGAAGCTGTGCTAGCTTGTGTGTTTATGTTAAGAAGTATTTAGCTCGCTTTGATGAGGTTAGCTTGCTCGACTAATGCGTTCAATTTCTTAAATTTATTTTTTGTTAGTTGTTTTGTTTTCGGGAATAGTTTTTACAGAGGCATAAGCTTGTGTGTGTCCTGCTAGGTACAAATAATATAAAAAGCAAAATTCCCCACAGCCGTGACTTAGTTTCGCTCTACGTTTCACAGGAAAACTTTTAAACTTTCACGACTTGCATACATATAGTACACACATAGTATGAAAGTATAAGGTAAAACACCTTATAATTATTTGCCTCGATGCTTTGGCGAGGCAAGCCGCTCGAATTGGTAGAAAAATAAATAATATCCACGACATAGGGGTGTCGAGGGAGGACATAATTATTCACTTGCGACGTTGCGACGCCTTCGGTGTTGCAGGTGTTTGTGGGTGTTGGTAATCGTTTACCATCAGATGATCCGTTTGCTTGTCTGCCTCCTGGAACATAAAAAACGTCCTGTTACAAATCGGCATTTTTCCGTAGCCATTTAACGACAGACATCTTTCTCTACATATTCTTAATACTTATAAAAAATCTTCCGTGGGTATATTTATGTTGTGACCTATCACCACACCACTGGACCTATTTGGATATAATTTAGTGTGTTTATATCAGTGGGTTCGTCGATTTACTTTATAACTATATTCTATGGTTTGCAGCAGAGTAAGCCTAGTGGGAGGCAGATCATTACGCAGAGGCTGTCAGTCTCAGAGCTACCGCCACGACGCACACCGCAGACTTTTCCAAGTCATCTGTGTATTGAGTTGTTATCTATCTTGTTAAACGACAAAATGCATTAATAATGCGAAAGACATGCGGACGCTGCCAATCCGCGCTTGGCCAGCGTGGTGGACTATGGCATAAGTAATCCTTCTCATAGTAGGTAACAAGAGGACCGTACCCAGCTGAAAGACCGTACAAAATTAGTTTTATTTTAGATATTCGTCTCGTACAAAGCAAAATTGGTATGTGATTTGTATCAACGCCGCTCAAAGGCAGACTGTCGAAGAATGCCTTTAGCATCATGTCGACCTCTTTACATTTTGTTATGTGCAGAAGTCTACAAATAAAATCTATTGTTTTCAATCTGAAATGTCGAGAAAATGGCTTTAAATATCGAGGTACTGAAATATAACTAGCAACATTATTATTATTATATCTGGCTTCATGAACTAGCTTCTATTAGATCTGCTTAAACTATATCCTGAGTCTTTATATGTTGCATATTATATGAAAATTAAAAAAAGATAGTGATAAAAAGGGAGGCAGCGATAGCCTGCGGAGATACCAACAGATGGCCATGCAGAGGGTATCGGGTTCGAATCCACGGCGCGCACCAATGACTTTTCAGAGTTATGTGCGTATTAAATTGTTAATTATCGCTTGTCCCGTGTCTCGGATAGCACGTTAAGCCGTCGGTCCCGGTTGTCATGAAGATCTTTGACAATCGTTACAGGGCATCAGAACCTTCTAATAAACTGACACTAGTCTAAACCATGGAATATCGCTAACCCTTCGGGTTGCGGAGGTCAGACAGGCAGTCGCTCCGTGGAAAAGCTAATATTCAGCAAAATCCGGTTAGACTAGTAAGCGGACCCCAGATTAAAACTGGGATAACGCTAAGAGGATGATGAAAAAAACACACAGTGATATACAATAGGATAGTGTAGAGAGCGATAGACTGCTAAGCAGAGGGACTCGGATTTGAATCCACAGCTCGCATCAATAACTTTAATAAAATTTTCGCCTGCTAAATGGTGGAGAAAACATCGTGTGGAAACCTGCATGTCTGAGAGAAAGACATGTGAAGTCTGCCAACCCCCATTTGGTCAGCGTAGTGAAGTCCGTGATAGCAGTGGGACAGTTTATGAACAGGGCTGATGACGATGATGAAAACAAATTATACAAACATAATAACTATAACGGCAAAGGGATCTATTTTATTTATTATCAGAGCAAATTCTTAGTGCATCACACCTTAATGAGTAACAGAAATAGCACTAACGGCCCGGCCACAACCTACGGTGGCGGCGGCACGGCAGTGGCGAGCGTGTTCGATGTACACTGTGTACAGTGCGCGCTTTGCTATGCCGCGGCGACTGATGACGCCTCAGAGTAAACGCGCCATGTGCATCGAAATAGCTCGCCGCCGCCACCGCCGCTGTAAGCTGTGGCCGGGCCGTTAGATTTGATATGACGGTGCGCTGTCTGTCCCATCCTTTAGTATTTTGCTTTTTGGGCCTTATAGTTTGGGAAGCCCGCGAGCGTGAATGCGTGAATGAAATACTACATAATAATATGGCAGGCCATAGAAGCATTGATCAATTGGTAAGTAACCCTGACTGTTATTATGCCGGAGGTCGTAGATTGGATTGCCACCAATTGGCGCTGATACACCTGAGCATTCACTTGTAACAGAACAGCGAGCATTCGCCGTTTTCTGTTTTGTCGCACCGAACATTTTCACGATCATTCTAGCGAACACTCTAAATTCAAATAGTCCGTTGAATATATAAAAAATATAGAAATCGCACTACTTACATATACCAGTTTTAACCAATATGTTTACTTCAGTTTCACTTATGAATTATTTCTAGAGCGAGAGATACATAAACAATTATGACGTTTCTAAATAATAAAATGCAGATTTTCATTTGAACAGCTTAAATCACACAAGTGTCTGTTCCTAGGTTCAAATTTATTTATCGATATCTAGAGTTTATCAACATTCTAGTGAAATTAATTCTGAGTAAACCAAATCTAAGGATCTTTGTTTGATGATTGTAAACATTATCGATATTTTATCGACATCCTGATCCTGAGTAGGTCCATCACTTGTCAAGTTAAAATTTGTGACAAACTACGAAGATTCTTCCCTAGATTAAAATCATAAGTCAAAGTGAAGTAAATGTATTGGGTTTAACCGCCATTGTAGAGCAAATTCTATGTACCTATTAGGTATCTATATTCTAAGGCTCGCCCGAATGTTCGTGAGAATGCTCGCTAAAACACACCCATTTGTTTTGTAACATTCGCGAGAATGCTCATTACAGGTGAATGCTCAAGTGTATCAGCACCATATGATAAAGCTTTGTGTGATGAAAGTAGTATAGCAGTATATTTATAACATATAAAATACTCATTTAAGTATGGCATATTATACTCGTTACAAATGACTTACTGGAAGCTTTTTTACCTTTGCCCATAAAAAGCGTGCGGGCAAGTCTATTATTAGCTGTAGGTACAGCGCCTTTTTTCAAGATCTAAGTGCAATACCTGTTCCTTAAATATGTGCTAAATGTCTATTTTCCGTCGAATAACGTAATTAAACAGTTAGCAAGGGTGCCACAACCATACCGTTAACATTGAGAGTCACAATTGTACCAACTACGTAGTGTCAGCACATTAAAGGCCACGTGACACGTTAAATCGACCTGCTCTAAAGAAACTCGGCGGATTACGGTCACCGAATGAAAACGGGCTGCTAATGAGCAACGCTAATTAATTGGCGGGTGGGGGCGCCACCGCCACACTAGTCAGTTAAGCATCTTAATACTGATAACAGCACACTAGTGGACGCAGACGTACTCCTCAATTCAGTTTTAGTGTTGCCAGTAATTGAGAAAATAAATGCGGTGTGAAAGTGTAGAAAAGAGATTCGTGTTGTAAGCTTTTAGGCCTTGAAATTTCTTGTAATCTAGAAAACTTTTGTTGTTTCATGTTTTTTTAAAAAGATAGTGCCTTTCTTGAAGAAGATTATTAGGTATACAAAAACGTAGAATACTATTATAGTACATTGTTCACCGAGGGAGGAAAGGAACCGATTACTAGCGAGGGAGCAGTTTGTGGCCCGAAGGCACATCCTAGGGCCACAATACTCCCGAGGTAGGAATGGGACTTTCACCCGAGTGCTACACAGTGCTTTATACTACACCTGTGAGGAACATTTAAAGACTTGTATTGTAGAAAGTATTTAATAATATGAAATAATTAGTCATAAGTTTGGTTGTATTTTTTCTTCAATTTATCCGGTAGTAGGTTTAAAACAGGCGTCATTTCAACATCACTTTCACTGCTAGAAGTCGACATTTTACTTTATTTTTAAAATAAAATCAAAACGGAAGACACCATGTAAGACACAATAGCTTAGAATTTGACCGATATTTCGCGCTTCTTTTTTTTTTTATTCTACACAAAAGGATGTCAGTGGCACGGAGATTCTATATTTAAATTATATGAAAACTCCTTGGGCAGGCGCGCACTATAGATAAGATAACACATGAGAAATGAAAATTCATACAACTTTCTCTCCCGCTAAAACACGTTAGGAATGGATTTTCATACATTTTTTCCTCCCGCTTATGCAGGTCAAGGAAAAGACTAACGTTCTCTTTTCATTTTCAGGGAATATTGACTACTGTTCCGATCAGGTGTAGTATAAATGTATTTTTTTTATTTCTCTGCAAAACCTTCTAGATTTTGCACTTTAGGTAGGTACGTACCCCGCATTCATTTATGGATACCTAATCCCAATATCCCAAAGCAATAAATAAATACTAATAACATAGAAAGATTTTGGCAATAAGTTGCATAATTATACCCAACCAAAAGGTTTTATCTGAGTGCTATCAATATTTGCCTAAACGTTCGCACAGCAAGCAATATGTACTGTTCCAATAGGCATAGGTACAAATTATAATGTAAGACATATTAAGTTATTGATAGAATAAAATAGAAAGACAGAACTCATAACTATAGGTCATTAGAGTCATGTGTAGGTACACGTAATGTAACCACCCATTTGAATAAAATGTTTATATTAGAGGCTTGGTGCCGCAAAGAGCAGCACGCCTACTCACATAGGTCTTAAATAACACCATCTACCCGCTCCAGCTACACAAAACCCCTTTTGCGGGAATTACGAGTCTGGAAAACAAGCTTAAAATGACATCATTGAGATCTGGCAGCCACCCTTCAAGCAAATTACAATTTTCAAATTGAACAAAATTGGCACCAACTTTCAAACTCGTCTATAATTTGTTCAAACCAGTGCAAAACATCCAACAAGGAACGATAATGACCGAACAAAATGTTTACTCAAGAAATTGGCATTGGCTTGCCAATGTTTGGCAAATAAGGCCTGCGACCGTCGCCGTCGCGCCGAGCCCTGCGTGTGACAGGAAATCTAATAACCCTTGAACGAGTTCCACGTATAAATTTCTTACACAATCGCTATTTGCTTGTCCCTTTCCTGAGTTTCATACTCATGTATATTGTCTGGAGGACCCTAGACATCAAGGGTTTGCTTTAAATGCATGGATCACGTCCCTCATCTCTTTTGTCTTTTTTGTAATGTTACAGCGGTTTGCACCATAGAGATATAAGAATAGAGTGGCAGAGTAGGGCCAATTCGTGTCCGCCGGTGGGAGAGAGAACGCAACAGTTAAAGGCCCTCTGCATCTCTCTCTAACAGGACATGCACAACATCAACATTACGCAATGGCGTGCTACCTGTAACTATTATTTATATCAGTTTATTAGTAATCAATAGTTTAAAAGTTGTTTTTATTGATACACGAAGATAGTTTGAAGTGACAAAAAACTTTATATATTTTTAAACCATTGATTACCTACTGATAAACTGATATAAATAATAGTTACAGGCAGCACGCCATTGCGTAATGTTGATGTTGTGCATGTACTGTTAGAGAGAGATGCAGGGGGCTTTTAAAGGCCTGTTCAGACCTAAGCGGTATTCGCTACCGTCTGCGGCAGAGAAAACCCAGTAGGTATGCAGTAATATTACTGTTCAGACCTAAGCGGTATTCGCTAACCTTGTGGGTAGAATAACGCGCGATAGTCGAGTTTCGCCGCGGTACTTGATACCAAATATCAGGTATTTGCGAAACCCGCGCGGTATGAACCTCTACCCACAGCGGCAGCGAATATCGCTCAGGTCGCTCTAGCCGCGGTACTTGATACTAAATACCTGAGCGAAACCCGCGCGGTATGTACCTCTACCCACAGCGTCAGCGAATATCGCTCAGGTTTGAATAGGCCTTAACGATTAATGTAGCAGTTGTACATTAAAAAAACAACTACAGATTCAATGAGGCTATTGTATAATATAGGTATCTACTCTTCGTAATACTTAGGTCGGCAAAGTGAAGCAACCCTGCACAGGTGAGTCTCCTCCGGAGCACCGTACTTCGGAGGGCACGTAACGCTGTCGTTCCCGGTTCATGTCCCAGGGCAACAATCGATAAGCCATGTCGGAGTTTCCAGGCATCTCGGAAGCCACTTTGGGCGGTCTGTAAAATCCAACACCAGAGTTGGCACCCACTGACACGCAGGGTTGCCCGTATTGTGTAGGACGCGATGGGATTTTAAAATATTATTTAAGAAGATTCAGTTAAATCTACGAATAATAATCACAATCAATGTATTGGGGACAAAAACAGTCGTCTGGACGAAACAGCCAAGCACTGAAGGCTCCAAAGCATATGTGATATATCATATAGGTAATGACAAATGAGTATCGGTGCGAGTGAAGGAAGACTACGGGACTAGCGCGAATGTGTGCCTCGATACACGAGCATCCTGCCTGCCGCAATATATCAATGTCACAGAGCCCGCGCAACGCTTCAAAACTCTATGTTGCCTGTCGTACACAATCCTATTGAGGTTTTAGAAAAGGAATAAAAACGTCGTGTAATGTAAAGTATAAGTTGGTTCCCTCACATAAGGTAAGGCAAGATAAGGAAGAACGAAAGTGAAATCTGTAAAATTGTATGTACATAAATTACAAAACTGTAATATTTACCTATATTCTAAGTTTCGAATAATGTTATTCAAACAGAAATGTATTCCCTTCAAAAACCACACAGCCTCGACACTCTATTCAACATCTTCTATATTCAGTTGTAGGCAGACGGAAAAATTATCTATTAAAATTAACTGTAACCCTGACTGCGATATATAACAAGGTCCAACTAACGCCGACCGGGTAAAGTTAGGTTTATAACAGCAATAAAAACAATCTAAACGAGAATCATAACTTTTATTCTTAAGCGCGGGTCCGGTCTCCGACAAACATGGCGTCTTACTTGAGCCCTGATCTCTATGTATTTTCTTTATTAGCTATATTTTAAAGAAGTTAATAAAATTGTAGTATGTTTGTATGTACCTATATTGGTAATTTAATAGTTTATATAATGTTTTTTAAAGTTTATATAATATAATGGTTTGGCTGGTGGACAACTCGGCACAAGAAGTACTCACTAGCTACTTGATTAGCTACATATATGCTACCTGCAAACTGTCATATTCCGCCTTCTGTAAAAAATCCATGGACAGTCTAGGTCCTTCTAGTCTCTAGGTATACCTTTTATGTTTTTTTGCACTTTAGAAACTCTTTACGACTCGACTACATCATTCAGTCGTATAGTATGATCGATCGAGTTAGGAGCTGGCGGTAGAGCTCACCGTCCACAGGCTCACAAGTTACGGTAGTCGGAGAACGTCACGCATGCTGTAGGTACGGCATCCGCGTCCCCGACGTTCACTTACGCTTAGGGAGAGTTCGGTGAACTACTCCTTCCCGCTCCGCCGTCTCCTTGATCAGCATGCCTGCTTCACAGAAGAAGACGGGAGCTTTCCAATACCTCCCACTCCGGGCCATAGACGGAACCAGGTCGAGAGCGAGAGGGTGACCGTTAACTGAAAATAAAATTATTTATTTTACATAACATTAGGTACGTTAGATCTTTGCCAAATATACCAATATATTGTACCTAACACATTAATATGGCAGTGTTACTAAAATAAAGCGAACGTTTCAAGTATAGGTACCTACTTACTCGTCTTCTATCCTAATAATGTATAAACATACATTATCTAATAAAAATAGGTAGCTACCTACTCAGATATATAAATACCATGAGCCCACGTATCCAGAGCATATTATCCCAACGAAACAATGTTGATAAAAGAATTTCTCTGTTGACGGAATGACGTGTCCCTTGATCGTAACTCATCCTGGTCGTCTCATATTACTTTCATATGTGGCTCTAAGGTTTATACGCGAGTGCCGTATGTCAGTATGGGGCCGACGACAAAAACTATAAATGCGATGTCATCAGAAAAACTAACGTTACCTTGATGTGCTTGTGTTTACGGAAAATTATTGCATACTCAATCGCTGGTGAAAATGTTCTTTTTCTGAGCAGATCAATTCTAATTCATTTTAATCTTATTCTCTTCTTATTCACATGTTCAACATATAGTTTACCTACCCACTACATATACATACATATATATTAAGCTAAATAATTACATTACAGTGCCATTAGTAGGTATAATTATAGCTTGATGATTTGTATCCGTTGTTTTGGACCTAGGACTGACGGTGTTCCGTGGAGCTTGACGATCTTCGGGAAGAGGTTTCTGTATGGGTATTTTTACTCACGGCGTTCTGAAATGCCGTTAATGCTGACTTAACTTCTTTTTAGAGTTGTAGTTTTTCAGTGTTTCATGTTTTTCTTTTCGGATACATAGCACACAGACTAGTGCTCACCAATACCCGAGGCGACATTTTAACAAAGGCTAACATAGTCACTTCTACCATTAATGCAATAACTGAGTATGGCGTAATGCACATCCATAAACAACAATCACCTTACAAGTACTAGTATATATCCTTGCAATGACAACTGATATTAAATCACACCTGCTCAACAGCGCACACTGCCATCGAACGAGCCGAACCCGAATCGGGAAGCAATAAATACAAGTGGGGAAGGCTCAAGTTGGCGCACTTCCGTCTAGCACCACGATGCGACAGACTCATCGCTAATTCACAACTTGCAGAATATATGTACTCTGTCCTCTCTGTCTGTACTGTTATTGAAATAGTATTACGCAAAGTTGAAAACTTTTAATTAAAAGACCGATTCAGTTTTATTGCGTATGCATTATAGATAGATAGATAGATAGATAGATAATTCTTTATTGTACACCACAAGTCACATTACAGAGTTAAAAGAGAACAAGAAGAAGTTTACAAATATAATGCACAATGGGCGGCCTTATCGCTAAAAGCGATTTCTTCCAGGCAACCTTTGGATGGAAAGAAATAAATAAGGGAAACAGAATTATAAAATGGTGTAGTAATAAAGTTCCTTGCTAAGTAAAGGTAAACATACATATATTACGTAAATACAGAAACATATAATATACATACATGCATAGGTACATACATACATACATACATACATGCATACATACATACATACATACATATATATACATACATACATCCATACATACAAACATACATACATAAATACATACGCACATAACACATTATAGATATTATAGTCACAATACCCTTTTGACACTGACTAGCTACTCGATAGGAAATGCTGTTTTAATGCCTTTTTAAATATGCCTATCGACTTTGCTTGCCTAATTTCAAGAGGCAACGCATTCCACAAGCGCACTGCCTGGACAGCAAAGGATTTACTATAATAATTTGTTGAATGCGTTGGCATTTGCAGCCTCAGATTCTCTGACGACCTTAGAAACCTTGCATGTGTGTCATGGAGGAACTTAAAATGTTCTTTGAGATACAAGGGAGTGTTAGGATCGAATAAAACATTATACAATAATGTAAGAATATGAGTATTCCTGCGAAAACGAATAGGGAGCCACTTGAGTTTGTTACGAAATTCTGATACATGATCATATTTGCGAAGACCAAATATGAATCTGATACAAAAGTTTTGGAGACGCTCAAGTTTGTCAAGTTGCTGTTCAGTGAGATCAAGATAGCTGACATCGGCATAATCGAGTACTGGAAGGAGTAAAGATTGAGCAAGCGCAATTTTAGTGGCTGTTGGAAGAAAATTCCGAAGCCTACGTAACGACCCCGCTGACGCAAACAACTTACGACTGGTCTCCTGAATTTGATGTCCCCAAGTTAAAGTATATCAACTTATAATTAACATTTAATACCCTCAAATATGTTCAATAACGTTTATGTTGTTTGTTTTCCAAAAAGTCAGCCTCAAAGAGAAACCACTGCTAATCCGACCGATCAATAGGCTGTTCTTACTTAAAATATAATATACCTGTCTGATCTCTTCTTCCACCTTGACATTGGCAAAATCACCGATAAGCAATGGAGCCATAAAAAAAACTTATATTTACAAGGAAGAAGTGTTACGATATTTGAAACTGGGAAGCTGAGGATACACTTTTTTGTGTCTAGAGACAAGGATTTTGTCTGAACGCTTCGTAGACCGGCGCCATGGAAACTCTTTGAAAACTTTCGTACAATCTTACTTGTGTCTCAGACTCAAGTTTGTGTAAATACGATTCAAACATCTTATTTAACTATGTGGTTCTTTATTGTCTACTGCTATAGGTAGCATAAATGTGGATAATTTGTTATTTTTAAGTTATTGATAACTCAGATTCGTTTACCGATTTAGGTGAATTCTTTTGAGATTTTTTGATACCATGCAGTCTAAAAACGTAGGTACATCGAAGACGACACTACATCGTCTTTCCTCTGGTATCTAAAAAACTTTGCGCAACCACCATAATACAGTAATTACACATCTATATAAATAAAAATGAATCGCCAAATGTGTTGCTAAGCCCAAAACTCTTGAACGGCTGAACCGATTTAGCTGATTTCTTTTTGTTGTGTTTGATGAAGTCTGAGGAAGGTTCTTATGGAGAGTAAAAACGTAAAATTATTTGTTTTAGAGAAATAAAGCAGAAAAAGGTCTGCCGGGACAGCTAGTTAAGTATAAAATTAGGTTTCTTCTCAGGTATTAAATACCTCCCCCCCCGTGGGATCTCCACCTTGTTGTGGTGGGGGGTCTTAGTAACCGTGAATTTGATTTTCACCCACGGTGAAGCTAAGCGGGATCCCGGGAGGGGACGCTCCACGTGGGCTTGCGAGAGGCCTGCGTAGGATGCGTCCATAGGTGCGGGGGATAGTTCTGTCTGTCCCTCGCAGTCGGGTGCGGTCGCGGGAGGAGAGGCGTGTCGGTGTTGCCATGCCGCGCGCCCTATCTCCCGCGACCAAATGGGGGCGCACCATCGTTGCGTCCCGGTGGGGCCGCAGAGGAAGATGAGATGCGGTGTTGCGTTGACGTCCTCCCTATCCTCTGCGGCCGCTGGGTGTTTTGGCGGCGGAGCCCAACACCTTCATCCGCCGCCAAGGGGGTTTCGTTCGGGGCCCGCCTGACCATCTGGCGGGCCAATACCCGTCGGGGGGTAGCGAGGAATGCTTCGGTGAAACTCTACCCTCCGACACATAGGTACATGAGGAGCACGGGTTGGTTTTTAGTCAGTAAGAGTCTGACAGTCCCCTTCGTCCTTTCCCCCCAGGGCGAAGGGACTCCATGAGGATTTTCCAACCTTACACCAAAAAAAAAAAGGTATTAAATACCTCCCCACCGTGGGATCTCCACGTTGTCGTGGTGGCGGGCTCAGTAACCGTACACCCACGGTGAAGCTAAGCAGGATCCCGGGAGGGGACGCTCCACGTGGGCTTGAGTGAAGCCTGCGTAGGATGCGCCCTATCTCCCGCGAACAAATGGGGGCGCACCATTGTTGCGTCGCGGTGGGGCCGCAGTCCTGCGGTGTTGCGTTGCCGTCCTCCCTATTCTCTGCGGCCGCTGTGTGTTTTGGCGGCAGAGCCCAACACCTTCATCCGCCGCCAAGGGGGTTTCGTACGGGGCCTGCCTGACCATTTGGCGGGCCAATACCCGTCGGGGGGTAGCGAGGAATGCTTTGGTGAAACCCTACTCTCCGACAAATGGGTACATGAGGAAAAAAAAATATTAAATACCTACCATTTTACTATACTATACTGAAAAAAGAAAAATAAGATGAAGGTGTATATTAGCCTAATTAGGTAGGATTGGGACTCTGCAATGTTGAACTAATATCATAAAGGTATAATGTAGTAACCTATGTTTTACTTCTATGACAACGTTGCCTAATTAGTGGAACAAGTAACCCCAAAGGGACATACGGACATGTTACCTTAAGGAGGCTGGGATGTGAGGTCTTTGACTATTTGTATTTTTGTTTGTCACCTTGGTATACCTAATATAAAGTCTCTACAAAACTGTTAAATAACTCTACAAAAGTTTCAGTTCTTTGAAGTAAACAATTAAATTAAAAGCTAGTTAAGACAACTACTACTCTTACAACAATATACTAAGGTAGTTCATATTATATACAGTAACACAGACATATTTTTGACAAAATATATGTTGGCAAAGCCATTTATAGTGGTGCTGTGGCAATATTGACTAGATAAGCCCGCGGTTACACCCGCGTTATTTGAGGCTACTGCTCCGCTCCCATGGCTCATAGCGTGATGTTATATAGCCTATTGCCTTCCTCGATAAATGGGCTATCTAAGACTGCAACATTTTTTCAAATCGGAACATTAGTGCCTGATATTAGCGCGTTCAAGCAAACAAACAAACAAATACTTCCGCTTTATATATTAGTACTAGACACTTATTTTTTTGTCAGTTCTAATATCAAGTACATATAATCGAAATATACCTACGTATTTCCAGAATATATTAAGTCTTTAAGAGTAAATTTGCTGCCGCCGCCAAGTAAAATAAAGTTATTTACTATCGATTACCGTTTCTCGTAGGCGTATCAAAGACAGCTTAAGAAAACGCTAGCCGCCCCAAAATGTATCAGTTCTTATGCATCAAAATCACAAATCAGATTAGTTGGCAGGCTTGCGATGCACCTCGCACAAGTCGCACCCGGATAAGGCAGGTGCAAGGCGGTGATAACAGCTCAATGTTTGCCGACGCCCGGTATAAATCACCGTCACCTGGATACGGCTCGGTTACCCGGATCGAGTGCTAGTGCGGAACCTGTTTGCTGTCAATACCAGACGCCGGATGAATTTGAAGCTGTGCTGGCGTGTGTGTTTATGTTAAGAAGTATTTAGCTCGCTTTGATGAGGGTACCTTGCTCGACTTAATGCGTTCAAAATTTCTTAAATTTATTTTTTGTTGATTGTTTTGTTTTCGGGAATACTTTTTACAGAGGCATAAGCTTGTGTGTGTCCTGCTAGGTATAATATGAAAGGCAAAATTCGCCACAGCCGTGAGTTAGTTTCGCTCTACCTTACACAGGAAAATTTTTAACCTTTCACGACTTGCACACACATATAGTAATATATTATATGAAAATAAAAGGTAAAACACCTTAAATATAATTGTTTGCCTCGACGCTTTGGCGAGGGAAGCCGCTCGAATTGGTAGAAAAATTAATAATATAGGGGTGTCGAGGGAGGACATAATTATTCACTTGCGAGGTTGCGACGCCTTCGGTGTTGCAGGTGTCTGTGGGGGGTGGTGATCGCTTGCCATCAGACGATCCGTTTGCTTGTCTGCCTCCTGGAACATAAAAAACGTCCTGTTACAAATCGGCCTTTTTCTATTGCTGACTGCATTTTTTCGTAGCCATTTAAAGACAGACATCTGCCTCTACATATTCTTAATACTTATAAAAAATCTTCCGTGGGTATATTTATTTTGTGACCACACCAGTGGACCTATTTGGATATAATTTGGTGTGTTTATTTCAGTGGGTTCCTGGGTGGTCTGAAAATACTATTAGACCCGGTAGCCGGTATGTGGCGTTGCAGCCGGTGTGTCACCAAATTCGATTTGCAGGACAGGCAGGACACAACGTCTGCCGCGCTAGTAACTCTATAAAATGTACCTACTGTGTGCTCTAGAGACCTCCGCGTTGTCAATCATTTAGAGCCATAGGAGTAAAACCTTTTTACATGACGTTAAATTATAATGTATGTATTCAAAATGGCGTCCTCTCCTCTGTGCTTCACATGAATGTATTTAAAACTGCAGTTAATAATAAAATAAGTGGAATATTTATTTATATAAATTCTGTTTTAACAATGTCCCCTTATTCTATTTTCTGTTTTTGTCGATTTTGTTTATAACTATATTCAGTGGTTTGCAGCAGAGTAAGCCTGGTGGGAGGCAGATCATTACGCAGGGGCTGTCAGGCTCCGTATATAGCTACCGCCGCGACGCACACTGCAGACTTTTCGAAGTTATCTGTGTATTGAGTTGTTATCTATCTTGTTAAATGGCGAAATGCATCAATCATGCGATAGACATGCGGACGCTGCCAATCCGCGCTTGGCCAGCAGCGTGGTGGACTATGGCACAAGTAATCCTGCTCATAGTAGGTAACAAGAGGCCCGTACCCAGCTGAAAGACCGTTTATAAACAGGGCTGTTTCTATTATTATGCTACTATTTTAAAACGAAAATAGTTTTATTGTAGATATTCATCTCGTACAAAGCAAAATTGGTATGTGATTTGTCTCGACGCCGCTCAAAGGCAGTCGGAGAATGCCTTTAGCATCATGTCCACCTCTTTACATTTTGTTATGTGCAGAAGTCTACAAATAAAATCAATTGTTTTCAATCTAAAATTACGAGAAAATGGCTTTAAATATCGAGATACTGAAATATAACTAGCAAAATTATTATTAGATATTATATCTGGCTACATGGATTAGGTTCTATTAGATCTGCTTATACTATATCCTAAGTCTTTATATGTTGCATAATCTATGACAATAAAAAAATACAGGGACATAATAAGATAGTGGAGAAAGCGATAGACTGCTACGCAGAGGGACGCGGGTTTGAATCCACAGCGCGCATCAATAACTTTTCAAACTTACTTGCGTATTAAATGGTTTATAAAATTATCGCCTGCTAAATGGTGGAGAAAACATAGTGTGGAAACTGCATGTCTGAGAGTTCTCCATAATGTTCTCGAAAGACATGTGAAGTCTGTCAACCCGCACTTGGTCAGCGTAGTGAAGTCCGTGATAGCAGTGGGACAGTTTATGAACAGGGCTGATGACGATGATGAAAACAAATTATACAAACATAATAACTATAACGGCAAAGGGATCTATTTTATATATTAACAGAGTGAGTGCCAGTGCAATAGGTAATTAAGCAATTCCTTAAGGCCATGATCGACTGGCGAGTAAAACCGCGGTTTTATGACTCGTCGGTAAAGCTCGCCCGTCGATCATTGCAATACTGCGGTATTAAAAACGGCACGCTGCGCAAGACCGCATGTCGGTCACCACTGGCGAGCCGAGCCGACAGTTTTACGCGACAGCGCTAGCGAACATACGTACCGTGCACACTTTTTTCATAATGGATTTGCGAACCTGTAGTCACGATTTCTTAATACAATTTATAAACGCCTTCAGAGACTGCCCTTGCTTATGGCAATGTACTACATTGAATGAGTACAAAAACAAAGGAACCCGTCTTAATGGCTACAATAAACTGTTGGAGATTTAAAAAAAAATAAGAAACAAACTCAAATATAACTGATGTCAAGAAAAAAATCAGTCATTGCGAGCTTCATTTAGAAAAGAACGAAAGTTACAGCAAGCATGAAGACGCGGTTGCGGTTCAGACTCGACAGTTTTGCTCGCTAATCGATCAGCACCGACGAGTCGCGACTCGGCGAGTAAAAACCGTCGTCTCCAAAACCGCGGTATACGGCTCGCCCGTCGATCACCCACTTTAGTGCATTACACCTTAGTGGTTAACAGAAAAAGCACTAACGGCCCGGCCACAAACTACGGCGGTGGCGGCACGGCAGTGGCGAGCGTTTTCGATGTACTTACCATGGCGCAGTTTGCTACGGTGACCAATGATGCCTCAGAGTAAAGGCGCCATGTGCACCGAAATAGCTCGCCGCCGCCACTGCCGCTGTAAGCTGTAGCCGGGCCTTTAGATTTGATAAGCCAATCCCCAGGCCTCCCTTGTTGACGGTGCGCTGTCTGTCCCATCCTTTAGTATTTTGCTTTTTGGGCCTTATGGTTTGGGAAGCCCGCGAGCGTGAATGCGTGAATGAAATACTACATATTAATATGGCAGGCCATAGAAGCATTGATCAATTGGTAAGTAACCCTGACTGTTATTATGCCGGAGGTCGTAGATTGGATTGCCACCTATTGGCGCTGATACACCTGAGCATTCACTTGTAACAGAACAGCGAGCATTCGCCGTTTTCTGTTTTGTCGCACCGAACATTTTCACGATCATTCTAGCGAACACTCTAAATTCAAATAGTCCGTTGAATATAGAAATCGCACTACTTACAACAGCAGTCTCACCCAATATGTTTACTTCAGTTTCACTTATGAATTATTTCTAGAGCAAGAGATACATAAACAATTATGACATTTCTTAATAATAAAATGCAGATTTTCATTTGAACAGCTTAAATCACACAAGTGTCTGTTCCTAGGTTCAAATTTATTTATCAACATCGAGAGTTTATCAACATTCTAGTGAAATTAATTCTGAGTAAACCAAATCTAAGGATCTTTGTTAGATGATTGTAAACATTATCGATATTTTATCGACATTTATCCTGAGTAGGTCCATCACTTGTCAAGTTAAAATTAGTGACAAACTACGAAGATTCTTCCCTAGATTAAAATCATAAGTCAAAGTGAAGTAAATATTTATTTATTTATTTAAGACTTTATACACAAACAAGGTTTACATAGGTGGACATAATGCCATGAGGCATTCTCTACCTGTCAACCTACAGGTGGTGTAGAGATAAATGTGGTAGGTGTATTAACGCATATTAAAAGGATGTCATATTCTTAAATATAATGTAAATTAAACAAATATCAACATAAAACGACCTTAAATGTAAATTTAATACTTAAATCGGAAATACATATATATACACTTAAATGCATCATCATCATCATCATCATCAGCCTTTGATAGTCCACTGCTGGACTAGGCCTCTCCTTTGAAAGGAGGAATTGGCCTACTATACCACGCTGGCCAAGCGGGTTGGTATAGGGTTTGTATCAAGTTTTCCTTCTCTTACAGTGCTGTTCTCTGCCTACTATGCTCCCTCTGTCGGCTCTTACGACACCCATGGGATGATATGGGGTGGTGACAATTCGTATTCTTAATCCGTCACCACACGGACAAATGCATATATTATAAGTATTATAACAAATACATATACATAAACATAAATATCATACATATTATAGATATATCTATACATAAATATAATACAAAAAATAAATATAAGGGTACATACTTATAAATACATAACTACATACATACATACTTATAATAAAGGATGAGAGTGATGTGCAGATTCCTTTAATATTTTAAATAGGAGATCCAGTACTTTGAATTTAAATGCTAAACGGTCAGTGGACATTCTGATTTCAAGAGGGAGCGCGTTCCAGAGTAGGATAGACTGTATAACAAAGGAAGAGTTGACAAACCCAGGAGAATGACTGGGGCACGAAAGAAGAAGATTCTGCGAAGAACGAAGGTCTCTCTCATGGGTAGCATGTGTAGATGGTAGGTATTGGAAATACTCGGAAAGATAAGAAGGAGGAGAGGGAGACTTAAGAATCATGAAGAGAGTAGTGAGAGCACGCAAGCACCGGCGTTGACGAATAGGCAACCAATTAAGTTCTGAACGATAAGTAGAGACATGGTCATACTTACGAAGATTAAAAATGAATCTAATGCAGTTATTGAGAAGTCGGTCATCTTTATTGAGATATTCTGCATTCAGGTCATAATAGCACATATCACCATAGTCGATTAAGGGAAATATTAAAGCCTGCACAAGCATAGTTTTAGTCCTGGAGGGAAGGAAATTCTTTAGATGATATAGTGCTCTAAGTGTTCCGGTTACTTTCTGACTAACATTAGACACCTGGGCCTGCCAATCGAGAGTGGAATCTATATACATTCCAAGGTCTTTGACGACTGAGTTGAAATGAATGATTAGACCGTTGAACTTTACAGGCGGCAGAGTTTTTAAATCTAATTTAGGCACTAAACGGTGACTGCCTACAATAATGGCCTGGCACTTTGCAGGGTTTACGTCTAGACCAAATCGATTGCACCAATCCATCATCGTCTCAAGATCTCTGTTCAAGTCAGGAATGGCTATTGATATATCTTCCACTCTCGCTTGGGAGTACAACTGCAAGTCATCAGCATAGAGATGATACGCAACACCGAAGATTAGGAGTTAAGAAGTTAAAAAAATTGAAAAGAGTAAAGGAGAGAGAATGCCACCTTGAGGAACACCAGAGCCGATGTCACGCCAACTCGACGTAGTCTCGTCAACGCGAACTGACTGCTGACGTTCCTGAAGATAATTTGAGAACCAGTCCAGTACAACAGGTGAGACCAAGAGATAGGAAAGGATAGATAGAAGGATATCGTGACTGACGGTATTGAACGCGTTCGCGAAGTCGACCAAGGTCAGCGCAGTGACCTTAGTGTCCTCCATGCCGGCTCTTATATCGCCAGTCACTTTAAGGAGGGCGGAAGTCGTGCTATGTCCAGGTCTTAATCCAGATTGGAATGAACTGAGTAAGTTGTTAAGGTAAACAAATCGAGACAACTGCTTATGTACACAAGCTTCCACCACTTTGGATAGGAAAGGAAGGATAGAGATAGGACGGAAATGATTGGGTAGTGTAGGATACGAGATCTTAGGAAGAGTGATTACAAAGGCTTTACGCCAGAGGGACGGGCAGGAACCACTGTCCACTGAGAAATGGACAATGTGGATAATGGGAAGGATGAGATGATCAAGGATCGGAATGATCATGCGGCGGCTAAGAGAGTCGTAGCCCACTGCATTGGATCGAATGGAGAGGATTATCTTCTTGACCTCACCAGAAGTAACTGGAGAAAAATTAAACGGGCCTATGTTGGGACGGGGGAGGGCAGCAACAAAGGCCACCGTTTGACACCTGGTTTGGTTATCCAATTGAGAGGTAGTTGAGAAATGAATATTTAAATCCTCCAAACCAACCGTCAAACGGCGATCAGTAAGTTGCTGTTTGACAATACCTAGAGTTCCAAGAAACTTCCAGATATTGGCTGGAGAAGAGGAGTTTATATAGTCGAAAATATGGCGGCGTTTAGCGTTGCGAATCATCTGATTACACCGATTTCTTGCAGTCTTGTACAGGCTCCAGTTTTCGTCAGAACGCTCTTTTTTAAACCTCCGAAAAGCTCTGTCGCGACGCCTCATGGCCATTTGAACACCTTTGGTAAGCCAAGGAGCAGGAGGACGTCTTAATTTAACTTTCCTGACGGGTGCATGTTTGTCATAGAGAATAAGCACAATGTTGTTAAAAACACAAACTTTTTCGTCAACTGTAGAGGCTGCTGTCAGTGGGTTCCAATCAAGCACTGAAGCTTCTTCTTGAAGTTTCTCCACATCCAAAAAAATAAATATATCGGGTTTAACCGCCATTGTAGAGCAAATTCTATTTATTATCTATATTCTAAGGCTCGCCCGAATGTTCGTGAGAATGCTCGCTAAAACACACCCATTTGTTTTGTAACATTAGCGAGAATGCTCATTACAGGTGAATGCTCAAGTGTATCAGCACCATAATTATGATAAAGCTCTGTGTGATGAAAGTAGTATAGCAGTATATTTATAACATATAAAATACTCATTTAAGTATGGCATATTATCTCGTTACAAATGACTTACTGGAAGCCGTTTTACCTTTGCCCATAAAAAGCGTGCTGGCAAGTCTATTATTAGCAGTAGGTACAGCGTCTTTTTCCAAGATCTAAGTGCAATACCTGTTCCATAAATATGTGCTAAATGTCTATTATTCCGTCGAATAACGTAATTAAACAGTTAGCAGGGGTGCTACAACCATTCCGTTAACATTCAGAGTCACAATCGTATCAACTGCGTAGTGTCAGCACATTAAACGCCACGTGACACGGTAAATCGACCTGCTCTAAAGAAACTCGGCCGGATTACGGCCACCGAATGAAAACTGGCTGCTAATGAGCATCGCTAGTTAATTGCCGCGTGGGGGCGCCACCGCCACACTATTCAGTTAAGCATCTTGAATGCTGATAACAGCACAATAGTGGACGCAGACGTACTCCTCAATGAACCAATTCAGTTTTAGTATTGCCAGTAATTGAGAAAATAAATGCGGTGCGAAAGAGTAGAAAATAAATTCGAACTTATTAGTACCTAAGCTTTTACGTCTTGAAGTTTTCAGTAAACGGGTATTGGTTTGTCCGTTCATGTTTATAAAAAAGATTTTATGACAAAAGTAGGTAATTATCCTAAAGCGTAGATTACAAATTATGTAGGTACTTAGGTATTCGATTCCTATCCTAAAACCTGAAGGAATTTAGTTCATGATACCCAATCCAAAAATCCCAAACCAATCTTAATCCAAAAATTACACAAAGACAGATTTTGGGCAATAAGTTGCATACCTACCAACCAAAAGTTTCATCTGAGTGCTTTCATATTTGCTTAGCGTTCGCACAGCATACAACTGATAGTTTGTAATAGAAAGTCAGAATTCATAACTATAGGTCATTAGAGTCGTGTGTAGGTACACGTAATGTACCCCACCCATTTGAAAAAGATGTTAATATCAGAGGCTTGGTGCCGCAAAGAGCAGCACGCCTACTCACAAAGGACTTAAATTACACCATCTACCCGCTCCAGCTACGTACGCAACGACAAAACCCCTTTTGCGGGAATTACGAGTCTGGATGTGCTAATGTGCCCGGTACGGCAATAGGCTCGCCCCCTATTACGTGGGACCTAAAAATTCCTGGCGAAATGTGGGTGTAATATTACACCTTTGCCTACCCCTTCGGGGATACAGGCGTGAGTCTATAAATAAAAAATAAACGAGTCTGGAAAATAAGCTTAAAATGACATCAATGAGCTCTGGCAGCCCCTTCCCTTCAAGCAAATTACAATTTTGAAATTGAACAAAACTGGCACCAACTTTCAAACTCGTCTATAATTAGTTCAAACCAGTGTGAAACATCTAATAAGGAACTATAATGACCGAACAAAATGTTTACTCAAGAAATTGGCATTGGCTTGCCAATGTTAGGCAAATAAGGCCTGCGGCCGTCGCCGACGCGCCAAGCCCTGCGTGTGACAGGAAATCTAAAAACCCTTGAACGAGTTCTACGTATAAATTTCTTACACAATCGCTATTTGCTTAGAAATATGTACTAAGTAAATTAAATTAAATTGTAATGTTGTGGACCTAGGCTTAAGGCAATCTAAGCATTGAACCTGTCATATTTTTCTGAGGTGATAAGTAATACCTAAAGACTTTTTATACACAGGACAGAAGACTTTTAAAGTATTTTTAAACGGTTTTACTTAGCTTGACCTGTTTGTTTGTTTATTTTTTTGTTTGTTTATTTGTTTGTTTGGGTGAAATTTAGTAAATGGAATTTTACCCCCTTCCTGATGACAGATTGATCTGATATTTGGTACACACTCTTAATCTTGATGACAATACAAAATAATATATTCCTTATGATTGTAAATCCAAGATGGCCGCCGATACAAAATGGCGGATCACATATTACCTCACAAGAACCTCAATATGGGTATCAAATGAAAGGACTTGATTGGTAAAATGCAACTGACTATGAAAAATCCAAGATGGCCGCCGATACAAAATGGCGGATCACATATTTCTTCACAACAACCTCAATATCGGTATCGAATGAAAGGGCTTGATTGGTAGAATAGCACTACGAAAAATTCAAGATGGCTGCCGCCACAAAATGGCGGATTACATATTTTTTACAAATACCTCAATATGGGTATCGAATGAAAGGGCTTGATTAGTAGAAAAGGGTTCATTCACTATGAATTAACAACAAAACTAAAAACTTGAAAATAAAACAAAATAAAAACATTTTTTATGTTAAACAGTTTTATTATGTACTAAAAGCTAAAAAATAATTCGGTAAATCCTAGCTACCAGATCGTACCAATCTTTTCATCAATCTGGGGTACTGATCAGATAAATATAAAATCGTTGGGCGCGTGAAATGTCTATCAAAATGTTTACTCTGGATATGCTACGCCCAACGATTTTATATTTATCTGATCAATACCCCAGATTGATGGGAAGATTGGTGCGATCAGGTAGCTAGGATTTACCGAATAATTTTTTAGCTTTTAGTACATAATAAAACCGTTTAACATAAAATTTTTTTTTATTTTATTTTATTCTTAAAACATACTATGGTCCTTTCCCTTATTAAAGTAACTAAGTAACTATATATTATGTAGCTATAAGTTCAACATTTTCTCTGTAAGTGATTCGTAAATATTTTGAGAAAATAAATGTCTTAAACCATAACCATACCTTTTTTTTTTGGTATCGTGTTGGAAAATCCTCATGGAGTCCCTCCGCCCTGGGAGAAAGGGCGAAGGGGACTGTCAGACTCTTACTGACTAAAAACCAACCCGTGCTCCTAATGTACCCATGTGTCGGAGGGTAGGGTTTCACCGAAGCATTCCTCACTATCCCCCGACGGGTATTGGCCCGCCAGATGGTCAGGTGGGCCCCGAACAAAACCCCCTTGGCGGCGGATGAAGTTGTTGGGGTCCGCCGCCAAAACACCCAGCGGCCGCAGAGGATAGGGAGGACGGCAACGCAACACCGCATCTCCTCTTCCTCTGCGGCCCCACCGCGACGCAATGATGGTGCGCCCCCATTTGATCGCGGGAGATAGGGCGCGCGGCAACGCAACACCGACACGCCTCTCCTCCCGCGACCGCGCCCGACTGCGAGGGACAGAAGAACTGTCCCTCGCACCTGCACCGTTGGACACATCCTGCGCAGGCCTCCGTCAAGCCCACGCAGAGCGTCCAATCATGGGATCTCGCTTAACTTCACCGTGGGTGACCTAACCACGGTTACTGAGCCCTCCCACCACGACAAGGTGGAGATCCAACGGGGGAGACCCATAACTATACCTAATCTATTGTGTGAACAAGACTAAAGTAAAAAAATTCTCGAATATTGTGTGAAAGGAACTGTCAAATAATTGTTTTATTTTTGTTGGTTACTTTACTTTTTTAAACAGTTCACGAGAAACTATTCTATTAACCTTTATTTTAAAATGACTTTAGTTTATGCGTGTCACTAAAAGCCTTCTAAAGTAAAAGTCTCGCGAGAAAAGAAGCACCTAGTAAGTATACATAAATGAAGCAAAACTACTACTATCGCCGTAAAACCGTGGTCTTGCTACGTGAAATTTCGCTCACTTGTGTCTTATGGTCTCATTAAGTTTTTATTAAATCTTACCGAGTGCACAACGTCAAAAAATATGTAACGCACTCGACTTTGTTGATCTTATACGACTTGACACGATTGACGCAGTGGTTTAAGCGGCCGCCTCGTCGCTTGACACTGCGCCGAGTGTTGTGGGTTGTATCGAACCCAAAACCCTCACGAGGCTACAACTCAGTAGTCCTTACAACTCTAGAAAAATATATGTATGCTGACCAACAATTAACGAGTACTAGTAATCTTTTACTCAAAGTAGTCACTTTCTATTAATGAATCTTCAAGGATTAATATCTCGAGAAGGTATAATAAATAAGGAAGGCAAAGAGTTTGTTAGATCAGAAGAACACTATCCCAGCTTTATTGAAAAATATTCGATTTAGGACTGAATCTCTGTTAGCCCATCCGTGCGCTGCCTTTGACCGTTAGCAATACCAAAACGTAAAGCCTTTCACAAGTAACAAAACACAGAACACATATTTGGGTTCTGTACCATTTATATTTGCCTTTATCAAACCGTTGGTCTACAACAAACCGCACGCGTACCAAAACCAGTCAGACACGTTAAAGGAAACCGAATATTAGAATCAACCAAACGAAATCTGCATGTTGAAAAGTCTGGCTTGATATTTCGTGCGAAAAACAGTGCAATTGGTAAAGGGAAAACACGCTGAAGAGAAAAGCGGTGTGTTTTAAAATAATATAAATAACAAGAATTGCTTCTGTTACAGAAGTGAGAAACAAAACGCAGGTTTTCATCTATTCCCGACCTCGACCCGTCCAGTCAACGCTTCGACGCCGCTCTATAGCGCGATCACTATGTAAACCGTTTGGCGTTTAGATCTACCAAAACAATACAGTTTTTAGTAAACCCACACAAGGCACGCCTGAAAGATCGTTTGTGATTTTTTTCACCTGGCAACTAGTTATTTTAAAATCGATTTCACCAACCATCTTCTTTCAATTACTTTATTCAATTTCTCTTAAATATGACTTAGCTCAGATGTTTGACAAATAAAGCCAATTTTAATATCTCAAGTGTCCGAAGATAGGATCTTTCTTGCCAAACCAACCAACCAACCAACCTGTTGTTACCAACTGTTTCACTACTGTGTATTTAACTTAGCGTTTCTTGGATCTGATTACATAGTTATATAAATTTTCCTTTTAATGTTATTAAGTTTCTTGAAAGTACCTATTGATTGCGGTAAGGAATCTAAATGTTTTATTGACCTTCGAGTGAAAGGAATATATAATGTATACATGTGTAATTTTTCTCGTTTATCGACCAGAATAACACGTGGACAACACGCTTTTCTCAGTACGCTACCACAGTCTTTATACTGTGACGCTACTATAATGAGTTGTGCCACCCGCGCTCTATTTGTATGATCCATTGATGTATCGGAACGGAAAGAAGTTTATGACCATTATGATATTTTTGCTTCTAGAAGTCTCAGTCACTGTAGGGAATGCAATAATAATTATGTGTGAAGCATGTCTAGACAGTGAAAGGTTTAGGGTTCTGGTACTTCCCGAATCGTGCTGGTTTTTCAATCCTACGTGCACACAGTTAAAAAATAATAATTACTCCGCCATAGCTTATAAATTTTTTTAGTTTATGTATCGTGCCCATATAACATTTACGTTCACATAATACCATAATACCAAATCTTCTACAAGAGGTATATATCAAATGAATACAAAAAAATACATTAAAATATATCTTAGCTGAAGAAACCAAGATTTCGTTGCAAAGACAATATCATTGTCATCTCATTACCTGAATGCGTACCGTAAACTGTTATGAGACTCTCCAGCGCCAATGATACAATCTAATTCAGCCGGCATACTTCAGCTTATGGATATTTGATAAAAATTTACGTTGCTTCAGGTAAGGATAATAAATACTCTAGAAGGTTCGTTGAATTCTCCAACCGAAAGTAAATTTCATACAAAGGGTCTGCCATAACAACTTACATCTTCTATCCAAGAATTTATAGGAACATTGTGAATAGCCGCACCTGCCACTAACTCCAAATGAACAAAACTTTTGCACGAAATACATTTTTTGTGAATTATTCACTGTTCTATATATTATAAGATTATTTTTCTGACCAATATTCCAGTTTACATAGGTAGAAAATCCATTTTATGAATTCGCCGAGTGGCCAGATCGCCTTGCTGCGTCGGCACTTTCGAAGTTCGCCCGACGACATCTGTTCGCTCGGTGCCCATTAAAACCTACTCTCCAGCTAAAAATGGGGTGCTTAGTCAATGATTAGTGCGACAAAAGTTCTTTCTTAATAGTCCGTAGTGTGTGCTTATTGCGTCTAAATATGTGAAGTATTTTATATTTTCGTTTAACGTGTTATAAAATGGTTATACTAAACTTGATATCAGTAGGATACTAAAGTCAGAGCGAAGAGTTTTATACTCTGTAGATCCAACTGATTATTCTAGGCAGTCTGTGTGGGTGGCTGAAAATGTTGAGAAAAATGCCAATATTATATTTCGTTGAGTACTGCATCGACTGAATGTAGATATCTATTAATTGCAGTTAAATTAAAATCTTTGATTCCTATAATTCAGATAAACAGATCTCGACTTCACATTTTATATTAAAATAATGAAAACAAAGAACAACCATATTCGAAACAACTTTGCACGCGGTTCACGAATCACGTAAACATTACTCCATGTGGTGATCGAACCAGCAACAACTCGGTAATAAATAGCGAAAATATCTACCATCCGTAATATAAAATTATTGAGACAGTGAAACCGTAACTGCCGTTTTTTGTCCTCTCCTCACGCCGTCGGTATAACCTGCATGGAGATTACATTAGTTTTACGACGCATTGCAGAATAAACATTATCTGTATAAACCTTTTCCCCAAACGGTCGTCCTAAATCAACGCCAAAGATTCCTTCGCTGCATGTAATTACGCATCCCATAATGCACGACCGGTCGCAATAAAATTCAGCGTGACGCTTCTTCAAAAAGATAACTCCTTAAAATTCTGTAACGTGGTGAATTCGCGTCTGTCGAAAATATAAAGCCAAGGCCCACATCAAAACCATAGTAAAAACAGAATAGTAAGCTAGCTAAGGCCGCTCGGCGAGTTAATTGCCTACTCTTGCGTTGACGCACGGGTTGTCACGTGTTTACACCGCGGCGCCGGCTTTGTCGGCGCGCGCGCTTTTTCGCCATTTTATTTAAGTGATTGCGCTGAATACTACAGAATTTAAGCTTGCATATATTTTTTTTCAAATACCTACTGACTAGCTAAGCGTTATATAACTATCTAAATACCCTTTATAGCGAGAAACATGTAACAAGTTTAATTTACTGTCGTTTAACACATATATAATATATGTATAATATTAATAACGTTTATTACAAAACTGAATGTACATAAACAATTCGAGCAGGCGAGCAGTGTAGTACCTAAATGAATGCGCTCGATCAGACGCGCGGCGCATCCCGTACTGAATCCGCGCCGAGCTTGCCGCGCTCGTGAGATTGTGTGCGTGAAAAGTGCGTGCGTACACGGCGCCGGCGACTCACGCGTACATTCAAACCAGCGCGGCAGCGCGGCGGCCGATTTGTATGAAGCTATCTTACTATTCTGTTTTTACTATGTCAAAACTGATTTGAATAGAACGCAAAATGAAGGCAGCAGCGCCGTCCGAGATAACGGCTCTTCAAAAAAGGGAAATGTTAAAAACAAAATTCAAAAGGGAAAGAGGAAGTAGGTTCCTAAGTAAATTATAAAAGTGCGACGAGAGCCTTTTGTTTACGGGCGCTACTGTCAGTGGCCCGCCATTTTCAGCCAGAGCGACCGCATTCACAAACAGACTGCCAAGCTATGCTTCTAATTCCTCGCTAAAAGATGACATAGTTAGTTTTTTTGTCAAATCTCCAGTGGGCCCGTGAACAGTACTGTACGCTACTTCTTTTATCTCTTGTAATAAAGAAAATATTCTCAACTTTTTCCTTGAGCGTTTAAAATTAACGAATTTTAAACGCTCAAGGAGCGCTTGTAGGTATGAAACGTACCTAACGCGGCACTCGTAATGTAAAGCCAACTTTGTCCCCAGATGCTAAAAAATTTACGACACAACGTAGGCATATAAATATACATTCACCCTCATTAATATAAAACTTTATAAAAAATGCGGTGAAATTGTATAATATAAAGCTAAAGAAATATGAGGTTTATTATTATCTTTGAAGAGCGCTGTGGAGCTCACTAAATTTCGCATGCAGTCAAAGTGTTTTACAAAAGCATATTTTGTTTAAATAGGCGTACGTTCAGCCAGCATAATCTAATCATTCAGTGGAAATGTAGCAGTGATGTGTGTGTTGGTGTAGCGTTGTGGAGAGTGGTGTCTGACATGTATCCTGCTGAACAAATTAATACGAAGCAAAGTCGGCTCATGATTCTGAGTCCAGAGAGAGAGGCGAGGGGGCGAGCCACACAGAGCGGTTTTCATTAGAGGCTCCATTTGCATGTTATTCATTACCTTCCTACATCATATATATTCATATTATTTCAGGATACTAAATGTTTTTACGACCACTTTGTACTTTCAACAATTTTAAACGCAGGCAACTTTTTTCGACATGACACTCTCGTAATTAATCTGCGCACTTAAATGAAGAACATAGCGTTATTACGGGATATATTTAATTAAAATAATAAATGGTTTTCATTAAGAATATTCAAGATGAATTCGTTTAGTCGATGGAGCTATCTACTAGGTACGAATTAATGAATGTTCAACAATCAGAAAACGTCTGCCACAAAACATCGAGCCCAAACGGATGGTGCTACTATTATTGTATCTGGTGCTACTATTATTGTATCTGGTAACTTTAGGTGATACCTATACAATAAGAAAACGTTATACAATAAAAGGCTCGGTCACGGTAATGTTACTTGGTCGAAGAATTATAGATTACATAGATGGCACAGCGGTTGAGAGATTACTTTGGCCACACACTAAAAAGATAAGAAAGATTATTACTATTATGAGTGTTTAGTTAAGAAATTACTGTAGAATGTAGAGTGCACCTGGGTGGAGTCTACTGACAAATAAATCGTATCAAATAGAAGCCACGGGTACCTGTTTTCTTATACTTTTTTGATAGAAATAAGATAGGAATTTTGACGTCCTGAGACGTCGAAATTCGTCGATGTCCAAATTGGTATTGCAGACGCTGACATACAAACAGAGCAGTTTTAAGTTCTGCTCGGTTCGTCTTTTTTACAATAGAATTACATATTAAGCCATATACCAACACTGATTCATTGCCACACCGAAGCTCGTCATTCAATATATTTTAAAGTACTTCAATAAAATACATACAGAGTGTCTCAAGACCCATCACCAAGCCGAAGTGTACTCGTTGTGGAGATCATGCCAAGTCATACTAACCAAAACAAATACCTGGGAAACGACTTTTTTAAAAGATTTACCTTTTTTAAACTGCAATTAAAAGCGCGCGCGTGCAATGCTCGAAATGCCTACTTATCCATGGGGTCACAGGGCATCTAAAGGACATATTTGTGTAGTAAATGCATCGATTTTGTATCTAATTAGAAAAAATCCATAGTAACTTTGAGCCTCAATATCTCCTGAACCAGTAATTTCCCAGGTATGGTGCCGAAATATAAAAATGTTCGAAGTGATTGGTACAACATGGGATTTCAGTTTTCGTTAAGCGTCTTTTTACATCCTGTATATTGGCACGGACTATAAATGAACGTATTCAAACTGATTAACGCCGTTGCGTATGTGTGTGTAGTTCACATGTTGTTATTCATACATCGTTTTAATCAAATAGGTGTTCGGATATTTAGATAGGGATATTAAAATACAGAATACGGGTTCTGTAAACGTAACACAATGGTAATATGCACGCATACACACGTAGGAAGAGGAGTATACACACGCGCGCAAAATACAGATTATTAATATTAATTTCAATTTGCACAAGTACAACCCGGGACTACGTTAAGTAAGCCTACACTATTAAAGCGATATTTTATGCGATGTCTCGATATTAATCGATCACCGGTGCGTTATGATGTGTGGCGTAATCAAATCAAAATACTGCGTGGAGTCGATTAAGTTGTCACCTCGCTGTTGTGTAAGTACCTACTAAATGAGCTCTATTAATTAGTATTTATAAGTGTTTCCCCCGCAGATGTAATAAACCTCTAATATAATTATACGTCGCATAATAAGATCTTCCTATATCTAGCACTTATTTCTGTATATTATTTTAATACTCTTGATCATATGCCTAGCGTTATCGCGGTTACATCTAAGACTTGCGCCTTGGAGTTCGATTTTCGCTTTCTAGTCTAATCGTAAGTATTTGAAAGAATACTATTTTCTCTACAATACATCTATAACACAGCTGGCCTCTTTTATTGAGCAAAACGGTATACTATTGAATAGGCTGCACCACAGTCATGAATGTTTTAAGAAGAAGTTCATAAAAATAATTGAGTTTAGACTCTTCTTTTTTAACGAGAGTCGCATATTGGTCGACTAAGCAGCTCACCGTACCTGTAGTTGAAATTATTTTTTTGTCGTAAGAGTCATGTAAGAGCAACATAGTACAGTTCTTATTTACATTGTGTATATAACTCGCACTGGACCTCTTTAATAGCGACCTCGAGGACTTTATTTACATGAAAAATAAAACTCTTTTTCTGATAGTCATACAAATACGTACGTATGGTCATGAGGACTTCGAACCTGCAACATTCGGCGCAGGCGCTGTGGCGATCACATTATACATTCGATTCAGGATGAGTTCAAATACATTTATAATACTACTAGGGGATGCCCGCAGTTACACTCACCCATTTTCTTTTTTTTAACTGTTTCTACCCGATCTCGTGGAAACTTTGGGAAATCCCTTCTAAGTGCAACCCACGGTCCCCAAGGAACATATTATCTACATGCCTAATTTCAGGTAGTTACGCCTAATAGTTTCAGCTGTAGTTTGTCTGTTAGCCAGTCAGAAACGCAAGATTTTTTTATATACAGGTACCCATAATTACGTATTCTGAAATTTACAATAACTACGTCTGTTTCAGGCATGGACTAATGCAAGTTCTTTTTTTAAACTTCCGATACTGGTTGTAAACGCTAATTTTACCTACTTAGATTCAGTCTAATCATGTCCAATAGTAACTGTTGTCTTCATGATCATAGTGCTTGCTTCAACACACCTTCATACCGTATGTTACCATTAGGAGTGCAACATTAAAAAGTAAGGGTATGAGAATAACCTGGCAGAAACTCGTAGCACTATTTTTATCTTCGCAGAATTATAAAACGAACGAAATACGGCAAGACCTCATCTTTAATTCTTAGCTTTATCTTTTATTTACTCAACGTATAACATCGTCATCATCGGGTAATGACAAGGCCGAACCTTCCCTATGTGCAATGTGCGCGGCGCACACAGGCGCCAGGGTGACAGGAGCGCCGCGCGCCGAGATATGCGTTAATTATAACACTTATTTTCGAAAAAGGATGCTAAAAAAGGCGCTTCACAGATTTGGCGTAGGAAGGGCAAATATAAAATTAAATTTAGGCCGGAAAAAAAAGGTCATCCGCCCTACGCCACTGCATAGGCGCTTCATAGATTTCGCACACAGGCGCTGCATTGGGTCGGAACGGCCCTGGGTAATGCATTATAAACATTTCAAAGAAACATACCTATTTACTCAGAAACAGCTTTGACTGACTAACTCGTCAATAAGTTTAATTTCGCTAATGCAACTAAATCATTATGTCCGTTTGCCGTAGCTTTACAGAAATAGTAACATTTATACTGTTTACTAAGCCCATCTGAACCTCACTTTTTAAGTTTATTCCGCTTTCAAATGAATAAGTATCATTTATACGAGTTCCTAGTACCTATTGGGGCTGACAAGACTGCAATAAAATAATCTAGCGCTGGCTTACCGAAATATTGATTTGATATAACGCTTCTTTGACAGATTTCTAAGAAATATTGGACAGGTAAAATATGAGGATTCAGACGTCCGCTTTCATCCATATTGATGTAACAGTAAGTGTAGAGCGATGATACAACTACCGACATCGCTTGGAAGGAGATGGAACTAACGAAAACGTATTGAACTGATCCCAAATCGCGCTAGTGAAAGTATCACAGTAATTATAATTATGTTATTAATAAATAACGATTGTAATATATTGTCAGGTATTCTCTGTTTCTATACGACTTGCAGAAAAACAGACCCGATGAAATTTGATGTGCTATAATTAAATTGAAAAACAGGGCTGCATCAGAGGGGATAAAATCCAACTCGCAAGTAACAAACAACAAGCTATAAATTACATACATACATAACGTCACGCCTTTTATCCCCGAAGGGGTAGGCAGAGGTGTATTTCTACACCCACTTTTCGCCAGATATACTTTAGTCCCACGTTATAAGGGGCGAGCCTATTGCCGTACCGGGCACATTTCCAGACTCCGTGCGGCTACTGAGAATTTCGTGACAGAAAAACCCAATAACACTGCCCGACCCAGGAATCGAACCCGGGACATCCCGATCCCACGCGCACATTTATGCCGCGAGCCCAACGAGGCAGTCGTATAGGGTTTGATGTCGAGTTTTCCGTCTCTACGCAAAGATGGTATTTGCATCGTGTTATCCCTTAGTCGCCTCTTACGACACCCACGGGAAGATAGGGGGTGGTGACACTTGTATTCTATGCCGTCGACCACACGGCAAAGCTATAAATTGTACCTATCTATAGATTTCTAAATCTTACTACTGCAATCTACTTTGCTTCATACATGCCCTTAATACATGCAGGTTTCCTCACGATGTTTTCCTTTACCGATTAGCAAGCGATAATTAACAATTAAATACGCACTCCGAAGTCATTGGTGCGTGCCGTTGCGCGTTGATTCGAACCAGAGACCCTCTGCAATGCAGTCTGTCGGTCTCTCCACTCAGCTATCGCTGCTTACTTTGCTTAATTGACTTTAATTAAAAATAATTAAAGAATGTTTGCCAACGAAGATGAGTGTAATATTACTTAGCTAATTAAAATAAACTTTCTGTGTATAATTTGATTCAAAGAGAGTGTTGTTTTCTGTTTTACCATTTTACTTCAGACGTCGAAATAGTTAACAGCCTCTGTAGTAGTGACGATACGATGAAGTTTTTGGTCGGAATACTATGACACTTTAAAAAAATAAATTTTGTTTCGTTAATATTGGCACCACTAACAAGTATAGAGATAGAGAGAATCACTCTTGTCTAAGCGTCCGGTCGCCAGAATTGACTGCAGCAGTCACAGACGCATGGCATGGCCGCTTCGCCACCTAATACTCGAAACAACACTGTGCGATACGCCTCAAATTGTAGTTTGGAGTCTGGGTGATTGAGTTTTTGTAAAATTTTCTACGGCACAGGCTTTATTACCAGAGCAAAAATAGACAAAAGAATAAAAAAGAGTTCTTGAGTTTTTTTCCTATCAGAAATCATTAATGGACGTCAGTATTAACTCAGAACGATTACTTTGATCTATACTTATTTAATGTTTACCTGAAGGGACCAGTAAAAAGTTAATTAACTATAAAAATATCACTATCTCATAGCATGTTCCAAAACTTATTTTTTTGGCAAGATTATTAGACCACCATTTGGTTGTAATAATAAACTTATGTCGTTCCCCACTACGGTTTCTTAATGTTTGCCCTAATGTAAAATAGTCTCTGTAGCAGTAGTAGCAGTACCAAGTCAGGCAATGGCCCAGACAGACTACAATAAATCTATATTTTATTACCTAGTGAATGCTTAAAATATGGCACAGCAAATCTATGAGTAAACCGCCATAAAATTGTTTCTCCCGATGGTCTGCTATGTTACTATACTACATATAATTAAATACCTCAAATGACATATAAATTTATAATAAGAAATTGTTATTTGTGCAACAAGAGAGCAAAGTTGTTTTTTGTTTCGAGTGCTGATTTTGAGTCCCGAGGAAGCGAAGGATTCTATGATTGATTCACGAGCGTAGCGAGTGAATCAAAGTTAGAATCCTGAGCGTAGTGAGGGACTCAACAGCACGAGATGCAAAAAACTTTGCTCTCGTGTAGCACACATAACTTTTCACCTCAGCAGTGAGAACACGTATTACTTAGCAGACATAAAAAATAACAGGAATAAATTGTAAACAAAATTCTACATTAATCACTTGTTGTTTTAACTCTTCTAGTGTTAAAGTACCGTCATCATCGCTAGTTTCACTCATCTTTTTAGATTAAGTATTTTATATTAAAATAATTTAACACGTTACGCTATACGCTATCAGCATCAGCGAAATGTTTACATACGTAGTATCCTTCTAGTCTGTGGTTTACTTTATTCCCGCAATTTTTTTAAATCGCGTTTTGATACCGTGTCCCTGATGTTTATTTTTCAAATGTATCATTGTTGAAATTCCAAATAAAAATGTATTGTTTAAATACCAATTTTATACTATTAATAAGACTTATTTTTATTAAAATCCAATAATATATTAAACATATAAACAATAACATTAAAAAAACAACAAATTTCTTTATTTAAAAAGATATTTGTATATATTATCTTAAAATTTTAGGGTATAACGCGTTTCCGAACGTGTTTTCTTTGAGGTCGAATTCCAAAATCGAATTTCGAACGAGTTTGTTTTTTTTCACTCGCTTTTTTATGTGCACGTGAAAGAGACAGAGCACAGTAAAATTCGAATGTTTCAAATTTATGGCTGAACAATGTCAATTCGTGGCACTGAAGATTGCAAAATTAAAAAGCTACTTTGCCTCACGCTCGAATCAAAATCGCGTTTTGTTCACTGTTGTCCGTTTGAGCTGCTGTGGTGAAAATGTGTATGATCGATTTCCACTTCCTCGGTATACCTACAGTTTAGTCGAGCGCAATTCCGCCCAGGTATGTTCTTTAAAAGTGCAAACCATCGGGGGAGGCAACTTTACAGCAGCTTGCTTATAATGCATTTCTGCTAACTCGATTACCAAAAACTTTACGTACCTACGTCAGTAATATAACATTAGGATATTACCATGTACGATCTCCGGCTCATGAGAATTGCCAATTGTTCAAAATCTTAGGAACAATTTTATTCCAAAATTGCAATACAAATACAGAGCAGATAAGGTACATAACTCTCTTGTTCTTACCACATTTACATTTCACCGCGTGCCATCCTTTATGAATGCAAGAATTGCTGACAGCGAAGAAGCCCGAAATATTCAAGCACCGCTCTCTACAATGGCGCGCAACCGCTTTTATTTAATAACTAGCTGACCCAGCGAACTCCGTATCGCCTTTTTAAGAGTTTTTATTTAATTCCCTTTTTTCCAAGCCCCTTTTCCAAAGTTACCATTGACTTAGCGCTTAATCTCTTATCATTTCAGAGTCTATAAATGATGAACAAACAAACATAGATTTTTATATAATATTGAATTCCCCATTCCTTAAAATATCGGGGACTATACCGATATCGACTTTAAAAAACATCCCGTCCGCCATCTTTAATCACGAAATAGATGTTGTATTTGGATTCACCATCCCTGAAATCATCAGAGACGATACCCATGTTGATTTTTTTTAATTTTTCCCATCCGCCATCTTTGATTTCCCATCCACCATCTTGAATAAACATCGGAGACGATACCCATATTGATTTTTAAAAAAAATCCCGTCCGCCATCTTTGATCACGAAATAGATGGTGTTTTTGAATTCCCCATTCCTTAAAATATCGGAGACGATACCCATATCGACTTTAAAAAAAATCCCGTCCGCCATCTTTGATTTCCTATCCGCCATCTTTGATCACGAAATAGATGTTGTATTTGGATTCTCCATCCCTTAAATCATCAGAGCCGATACCCATATTGATTTTTAAAAATTTTCCCATACGCCATCTTTGATTTCCCATCCACCATCTTGAGACACGAAATAGATGTTGTAAGTACCTATTTGGATTCCCCATCCCTTTTAACATCGCAGACGATACCAATATTGATTTTTTAAATTTTCCCATCCGCCATCTTTGATCACGAAATAGATGTTGTATTTCGATTCCCCACCCCTTAAAATATCGAAGGCGATACCCATATAGATTTTGAAAACTTTCTCATCCACCATCTTTGATTTCTCGTCCGCCATCTGGGATCACTAAATAAATTTCATATTATTAATCAGCGTCCCGAAAATGACGCTGTCTCTATTCTCTTCTCGGATGAAAACAGAGTATGCCTACATGGTAGCGACAAAAGGAGAAGGGTGTACAGAAGGCCGGGGGAGCGATATGCACAATGCTGCATAGCATAAACTGTTGCGTACGGAGGAGGTTCCTGCATGGTGTGGGCTGGCATATCAATGGAAGCAAAAACTGAACTGGTTTTCATTGAAACTGGCCGCCATGTGGGGGGATTGACCGCACATCGGTATATTGAAGATATCTTTGAAGACCACGTCATCCCATACGCTGGTTTTATTGGAGAAAACTTCATCCTGATGCAGGATAATGCCCGTCCACACAGCGCAAATGTCGTGCGGCAGTACCTACGAGAAGTGGGTATCGCTGTTATGGACTGGCCAGCTCGTAGTCCGGACTTGAATCCTATTGAAAATTGATGGGATGACCTAAAGAGAAGAATCCGGGCTAGAGATCCTGCACCAGGTACAAGAGCTGACCTGCAAGCGGCTCTGACCGAGGAATGGGAGGGTATACCACAAGACAGAGTGAAGCACCTTATTGGGTTAATGAGGAACCGTTTAGAAGCTGTCATCAGAGCAAGAGGGGGTAACATTCGTTATTAAAGTGGTAACCATTATGTAATAAAGTTTATTTAAAATGTTATGATGTCTTTTATTTTAAATTTTTTACCCTTAATTTTTCAAGTTTTAGTACTCGCAAAGTTTAAAAACATTTATTGTTCAAGAAAATGAGTACAAGTTAAGAGTATTTGTACTCATTTTAAAGTCAACATCTAGAATTTAAAGAATTTAAGACCTAAGTTAAGATTTAGGTCTTAATTTTAAAACTAGAGCACTTTGAGTGCGAAAGTATGAAGTGAGTCGATTTTTTTGCTCGCCAGTGTAGGTACCAACTGCAGTCTCATTCAAGAGAAAAGTGCAGAAGACGTGACGGGTACTGTTGACACCAGACGTGACATTTGTCATCGCAGATCTTCATCTTCTGAAGCGAGAAATATGAAAGTTGGTCAGTTTGAGGGGTTCCGCTTTAAGGTAAGTAGCCAAGGAGGTAAAATATAGAGGAAATCCTATAATATTGAAGCTAGCTAGCTGAAAATGCGGGCAATACCTACAACATTAGATATATTTATTTAACTTTTTCCCTGTCATTTCATATAACGTTGGAATTGTAACATAACTAACTGGTCCTCTTTAGGGGAAACAGATGTAAATCTATCTGTAAATATCTATGTTCAAGTACTTCTTACCAGAACTCGTATTTTACATCGGCTCTAACTAACTACGACATTTAATGCACTGGTTATTCCTACTTTAAGTTTCGATATTTCCAATCGTTTACTCCTCCACTAACTGCGTTTTCTGTGGTCTATGTAAACCAAAAGTAAAGATAAACATCTAATCTATTGCATAACTTTAATGCAACCGATCATGCTTTGCTTGATTTGCTGCTTTGGTCGAATTAACAGTTCACATTAGATTTTAATGTTTATATCGCTAATACATAAGTATATAACTAATATAAGAACTATAGAATCAAATCATGACATTGACCAAATGTAAAATTGCAAAATTCAATGGCAAATTCATCAGTGATTTGCTGGTGAGGTGCTCGCATTCTTGGTGGATTTTAAATTTGTTGTCTCATCTCAGTGGTTTTCATTTCGATGCTATAAATAACTTATACGAGAAATGAGGAATCATCGGTTTATTAAGGTGGCACTAAATAATATTTGGCTGGACATTTGAAAAATGGCATAAAGTACAATCATAATAATGAATCACCGTTTAACATCGCAAACATAAACATTATAAAAATGTTTGATTAAAGATCTTATGTAAATAACTACAAGCACTTGAAGAAAATGATGACGAAAGACTGACCAAGCAGATATATAAGGCAAGTGTGAATGGGACAGGACAAAGGGCTTCCCCTTCTCACCAAGGCGGACGTTCTCTGACCAGATTGGAGACATCCTAAAAACAGGACAGGTTAGAAGTACCCTCACAGAAGAGCAAGCATGAGGCATTTGATGGGTGTGAATGAAACAAGAGAGATACTCGTATATCAGGATCGTTGCAAATGGCGTTCCGTGGTCTCTGCCTACCCCTCCGGGAAACAGGCGTGAGTCTATGTGTGTATGTATGTATGTACTTGAAGAAACATGTTTATTTAATTTGAAACAGAGCTAACACTTTTCAATTTTATTTACATTATTTTGTTGTAGGTTAGGTACTGTACTGTAATGTATGTCCGGTACTTACCACTTACCGTTGCGTCACAGTACCGCCCATACGCTCGGCCAATCAGAGAAGGCAAGTCCGCACTCGCAAAGCCTGACCAAATATGGTCATAAACGGACTCTCACCCTGATGGAGGGCCCGGTATATAAAGGGGCCGACAGAGAGGCCGGCACCGCTACTCTACACTAACCTACTACCGCTACTAAATTCTATACCGCTATATCTATAATACTACTTCATACGTGTATCCTGGTCCCAGCTGTGGGTAAGTTACTACATTTACTGCGTTAGCGTGCTGCCCATCTCTCTACCTGCTAGCTGAGGCCGGCTGACGCCGCCTGCCTGACTCTATTGGTTGTGGCTTGCCTAATGCTGTTTCCCTTCAGGTTCCAGGTCCACCCTAAGGCTCCGGCTACGCTCCTAGACCGCTACACTTCCTGCATCGCCTTCGGCGTCACCTCTGCCGAAGAGTCTGGCCTGCCCTGCTCATCGCACTCAGACCGCCAACGCCTGCCAGCTGAACTAACGGCCTGCGAGAATCTGCCGCCACGCGCAGCCTTCGAGCAGCCTGCCTACAAACTACTAGAGGGAACAGCGTGGGAGACTGCAGCCCTTAGTGTTCAGGCCAGTGTCGTGTTGTTGGTCGGTCATACTCGTGGCAAGGGAAGTGAGACAATACTCTGCAATAAACGCATCTAGAACCTCTACTGCGTTTTTACTACCAGAACCGTGACAGTGGCGCCTACGTGGGTTATTGTCTCGCTTTCCGTGCTCGAGTTCTCTTCTAGCAGGTCTCCATCATTGTAAGCGAGGAGGTGCGGCTACAGCGAACCGGTACGTATTGTTGTACTGATTGTCTACCTTTTAGTGTAACTACCAACTACGTAATAGTTCGCAAATTTGAATCTATCTTTTCTTTCTAATTAGTCCTAACGGTCGAAAAGTCGTAAAGTAGGCCATTTGTAAGGGCGGAACGCTTGCGCACTAAGTGTAGTGTTATACTTACGCGGTACTCCTTCATACACAATGGGCTCACACCCCATTAAATACTTTCTTTTAAATAAGAACGAGCTAGCTTACGAGGTCGCGATTAGAGGTGAGGAGCCGGCTACCTCTGTCCTAGGTCTGCGGAAACAGCTCCCTAAATTACTGGAAGCCATTCCAAATGATGACATCATGGAGTCGGGTCTAGCCATAGCGGTGGACTTCGAGGGCGCTAGCGAGGCCGTCTCTGAGCTGGCCAAACGAGTGAATTTATTAACCAATTCTTACGACGCGAACCTAGCTAGGAGGTCTACCGCACTGCACAACCACTTATACCACAGACTCCGTAGGATGGAACGTCCTACGGCGTATTCAAAACGAATAACCGAATTGTGCAGCCGGTTCGACAAGCTCTCGGCGGAGCTGTCCGCCATTGAACAATCAGGTGTTCGCTCAGCTGATGCTGTGGCTGAGGCCCAACCTGCGCCGTCTACCTCGACGCAGGCAGGGTTAGCCCCAGTGTTGCATTGCGAGCATTTGAGAGTTAGCGAACTGTCTAAGCTAAAATACGACGGTACGGGATGCGTCCGAGCGTTCCTACAACGCGTAACCGAATTCCAAACCGCGCGTAATCTACCTTCCACTAAAATTTTATCATATGCCTCCGAAATTTTCACCAGTAACGCACTTCACTGGTACCGCGGCCTAAAAGAATATTTCAATACATGGGAAGAACTCACCACTAAATTAATAGACGATTTCACACCGTACGATTATGACTACCGGTTATTAAATGAAATCCGCCGACGTACTCAAGGTGCTACCGAAACTATAATAATTTATCTCTCGATAATGAATCAGCTGTTCGCTAGGCTGTCACCGTCAAAGCGATTGTCCGAACGCGAAAAGTTAGACATCTTATTGCATAACATACGTCCATGCTACTCACTAGTGCTAGCTCCGTCAATATCTTCAATAGACAGTATAGCAACACTGCAGACGTTATGTTTAAACTACGAACGGAAGAAATTTTTGAACTCTCAATTCCGCGAACCGTATTATAATAACGACACGTTGGCACCAGACCTAGCTTACAGTCACAAACCTAATAACCGAGCGCGTAATAATTCCTACAATAATTATCCAGTTGTTACTATAGAGGGTACGTCCAAATACACTGAGAACAACGAACCTAGCAAACCTAAGTCTAAACCTAGCTCTGTCGCTCTAGACACGTCCAAGTACTGCCCGCGCTGCCGTATCAATGATCACAGTTTGAATGAATGCAAACGCGATCGCTTCGCAATTTGCTTCAAGTGCGGCTGTAGGGATGTGACATTCCCTAACTGCCCGAACTGTAAATCGACGAAACCAAAAAACTAGTTGGTCAGGGTCGGGGCGTGTCAAAATCTTAATTAGGTTCTACAACCTATTCAACCGATTTTGACAAAGATGATTGGAGAAATTGGCTAAACACTCTAAAAGTGTATTTCTCTAGTTATTCCGTCGCCTCGATCCTGGATAATAAACCTAAAAATGACCTACGGCCCTATGTTAACGTAACGATTAACAGTTTACCTATTTGTGGATTGCTCGATTCCGGTTCAGCCATTACAATTTTAGGTAACAACTCCCATCTGGAGGTAATTACTAAAACCGGGTTAGAAATACAGCAGTGTCAGAACACTAATTCCATTCGGACCGCGAATGGAAATATATTGTTGCCGCGCGGTCTTATCAACTTACCCACTACTTTTAATAATCAAACCCACTTATTGAAAGCTTATATTATTCCAGAAGTTACAATTAATTTAATTTTAGGCATCGATTTCTGGAAACTATTTAAATTACTGCCTAAGCATATCGCATCCGTATGCATGTCTAAAACATTGCCGTGTAGTGTGTTAAGTGAAAATAAGCCGAGTAACACGAACGTATTGCAATCTTTTAGTGAGTTGAGTGAGTCACAACAAAGAACGGCTAAGTTAATTATAAAGCAATACGAGTCGATTTCTACTGAAAAAACCGGTTTAGGACGAACTCACTTAATAGAACATGCAATAGACACTAACGATTCTGCGCCGATACGCCAAAGATATTATAGGTTACCGCCGGCGAAATTAAAAATAATTATTGACGAATTAGACAAAATGCTTGCATTGGGAGTGATAGAAAAATGCGAAGTCCGTGGTCGTCACCAATTTTACTAACGCCTAAGAAGGACGATAAACTAAGGTTTTGTTTAGATAGTCGGAAACTTAATTCTATTACTAAAAAAGACGCGTACAAACTACCTTACGTATCCGAAATTTTAGACAACCTTAGGAACGCTAGATATCTAAGTAGTATAGATTTATCTAAGTCCTTTTGGCAGACGCCTCTTCGCGAATGTGATCGTGATAAGACTGCGTTCTATGTGCCTACTAGAGGAACATTTAGATTTGTGACTATGCCGTTTGGTTTAACGAATGCGCCTGCGACACAACAGCGTTTGGTGGATCACTTGTTTACGAACAGTCCTGAGTTCGAAAACTCTGTATTCGTTTTTTTAGATGATATCGTGCTTATATCGCCATCCTTTAATGCTCATGTGTCACTATTAAATAAAGTATACGAAAAATTAAAATCGGCCAACCTTACCATTAACTTGGAAAAATCTAAATTCTTCCGTGATGAATTGAAGTACTTGGGCTACGTACTAAACTCTAAAGGATTACAAGTAGACCCATGTAAGGTGGAAGCCATTCTTCAATATGCTACGCCTAAGAATAAAAAATAAGTTAAAAGGTTCTTAGGCATTGCATCATGGTATCGGCGATTTATACCTAATTTTAGTACTATTGCTGGTCCTTTGAACAAACTTACCTCTACCGGTAAGAAAGCCGCACCATTTCAGTGGTTGGTGGAAGCTGATGACTCGTTTTGTAAACTAAAACAATTATTAAGCTCCGCACCAATATTATCGTGTCCCGATTACGAGAAACCTTTTCAAGTTCACACAGATGCGAGTGCGAGCGGCATCGGTGGGCTACTTACACAAGAAATAGATGGCGTGGAACTACCTATCGCTTACATGAGTAGGTCACTAAATGCACAGGAATAAAACTACAGTATAACAGAACGGGAGACATTAGCAGTTCTAACAGCCCTCGAATATTGGCGCTGTTATTTAGATAACGGGTTAAAGTTCGTGGTGTATACTGACCATTCTGCACTGAAATGGTTCCTAAACTTGAGCAACCCGACTGGTAGATTAGCTCGGTGGTCGGTTCGTCTGTCAGCCTTCAACTTCAAAATAAAGCATCGGCGCGGCGCGGATAATATTATAGCCGATGCGTTATCATGATCCCTACCTGTAAATATAATTAACGCGAATAATAATAACGTGAATGACCCTAATGTTGACACTGATCAATGGTATTCAGCCACCTACAATGGTTGTTTATCTTCGCCTAATGACTATCCAGACTATTCTATTAAAAATAATAAATTGTATCGTTTGATTAAATCTAGGTGTATGCTACGTAAGGAGTTCGAATGGAAAGAAGTACTACCTTCTTCTGATCGAAATAATGCCATATTAGAGAACCATGCCGAACCCACTTCGGGGCATTTCGGTATATTTAAAACTTACAAGCGCTTAGCACTGCGTTACTATTGGCCCAAAATGCGCGATGACGTAGTTAAGTTCATAAATTCTTGCGACACTTGTATCGCGCACAAACATCAGAACCATGCACCATTGGGAACCATGGGACGACCCAAAGTGTGTTCACGACCCTTCCAAACCATTAGTGTAGATTTGTTGAGGCCACTACCCGTCACAAGAAAACAAAACGCCTACATCTTCGTAGTAACTTGTTGTTTTAGTAAATACTGTCTACTTTTTCCTATCAGGCGCGCAACTGCTGAAATAATAACTAATATTTTGGAAGAAAAAATATTTTTAGTTCATGGTATACCATCTACAATTATATTGGACAATGGTAAACAGTTTGTCAGTGCTACTTTAAAAGCTATGTTGCGCAAGTACAAAATCCCTAATCTTCATTATACTCCTAAATATTCCCCACATGTCAATACGGTCGAACGCTATAATAAAACCATTGGTTCTACCTTAGCGGCGTTTGTAGGAAATGACCAGAGATTATGGGACACTCTCGTACCTAAGGTGCAGTTTGCATTAAATACTGCAGTTAATGAAGTCACGGGCTATACACCTAGTTTTTTAGTCTATGGACGTGAACTAGTTCCATGCGGCTCACACTATGTCGACACAGACGCTGATGATATAGTATACATACCTAGGGACGATTACGCAGAAAACATAGGTCACTTATCAGGCATATTTGACAAAGTTCAGGCACTCCTCATTCAAGCTCATGCTAGGAATTCTCAAACGTATAATTTACGCCGTAAACCAGCTGAGTTTAATGTGGGAGACACTGTGTGGAAACGGACTTTTTATCAGAGCGACAAGGATAAGTCCTTCTGTAAGAAACTAGCCCCTAAATTCGTGAAGTGCACAGTGATTAATAAAAAGTCGCCTCTCGTTTACGAGTTGTCGGACGCGTCTGGAAATTCTATTGGGTTTTGGCACATTAAGGACCTAAGACTTATACACTATGGTGCCTAACTATTTGATACAAACCGTAGAAGACTTTCCCTTCCTTCTCTCTATATGCCGTCTTAGCTTGGACAGTAGCGGACTCATAGACCTAACGCAGCTAGTCGGATTTTCCTTGTTAGTCACGTAAAATCCTCTCCTAAGGCGGGCGGTATTGTAACGTATGTCCGGTACTTACCGCGTTGCGTCACAGTACCGCCCATACGCTCGGCCAATCAGAGAAGGCCATCGTCCGCACTCGCAAAGCCTGACCAAATATGGTCATAAACGGACTCTCACCCTGATGGAGGGCCCGGTATATAAAGGGGCCGACAGAGAGGCCGGCACCGCTACTCTACACTAACCTACTACCGCTACTAAATTCTATACCGCTATATCTATAATACTACTTCATACGTGTATCCTGGTCCCAGCTGTGAGTAAGTTACTACATTTACAGCGTTAGCGTGCTGCCCATCTCTCTACCTGCTAGCTGAGGCCGGCTGACGCCGCCTGCCTGACTCTATTGGTTGTGGCTTTCCTAATGCTGTTTCCCTTCAGGTTCCAGGTCCACCCTAAGGCTCCGGCTACGCTCCTAGACCGCTACACTTCCTGCATCGCCTTCGGCGTCACCTCTGCCGAAGAGTCTGGTCTGCCCTGCTCATCGCACTCAGACCGCCAACGCCTGCCAGCTGAACTAACGGCCTGCGAGAATTTGCCGCTACGCGCAGCCTTCGAGCAGCCTGCCTACACACTACCAGAGGGAACAGCGTGGGAGACTGCAGCCCTTAGTGTTCAGGCCAGTGTCGTGTTGTTGGTCGGTCATAATCGTGGCAAGGGAAGTGAGACAATACTCTGCAATAAACGCATCTAGAACCTCTACTGCGTTTTTACTACCAGAACCGTGACAGTACGTATAGTTGATGTATTGGTAGATGGATAGAAAAATTTGTCGCCAAAAACCACTTCTCATGTATATTCACATGACTTATATATAGTTTCTTCAAATAATGTATAATAATAATAATAATTAATTCTTTATTGTACACCAGGCAATAACAAGAGTGCATTACAGACGAAATAATATTTAACGAAATAATAACATTCATCATCACATCAGCCTTAATAGTCCACTGCTGGACTAGGACTCTCCTTTGAAAGGAGGAATTGGCCTACTATACCACGCTGGCCAAATGGGTCGGTATAGGGTTTGTATCAAGTTTTCCTTCTCTTGCAGTGTTGTTCTCTGCATAATATGCTCCCTCTGTCGGCTCTTACGACACCCATGGGATGATATGCGGTGGTGACATTTCGTATTCTTAATCCGTCACCACACGGACAATAATAACATTACAGCGTACGTAAACTACCAACCAAATAGTTGCCGTTGCTTAGACATTCACTAACGTATTGTTACGAGCTAGGGTTCGGTGATAAATTATATACACTATGCCAGAAAAACTGCACTTTATTCACTAACACAATAACTCTAGATACACACACTTAATTTTTACAACACTAATAAAACACACTATTCACACCACTAGAACAACACTAAACACTGCCGAATTACTTCCCTCGCTTCTTGTTTATCGCTCCGATATTCAATTTTAACTATGTCCATTCGGTCGTGCTCTATTTATACTGGCCGGATAACATCACTAGAGCATTCTAGACTCTTCCATAAGACTGTCGAAATAATCGCGAACAGTCGATACTCGATACAGCAACGCCATCTAGTACAGAGTAGATGAATTACCTTTAAACCACAGATACATTCAATCTCTTCTAGTACCCCCATTCACCGATAGATGGCGTAACACTGCCCCCCTCTTAAACGTGTTCGTCTCGAACATCGTTGGACCCACAGTAACGAGCCAACCGGTCCACATGAACTATCTTCGGTGCACCTCGCGACCCCTTCTGGATTCGATAGGTGACGTCGTTCATCCTGATAATTATGCGATATGGCCCGTCCCACCTGGCTTGTAACTTAAGCGATTTACCGTTGCTTCGTACTTGGTTATGAAGCCACACCAATGATCCCTCATCGAAGCCTCTGTTGTTCGCCTTCCGGTCGTAGCGAGTCTTCATCTTCTCAGACATCTGTTGTCCTGACTCCCCTGGAGCTCCTACATTGTACACCTTCAATGCACCTCTGCTACGAGTGTGTGGCCTCTTGACAGCCGCACAACTTGTGCATTTGCGGCACCAATTCTCGACGTCATCCCGACAGTGGAGCCAATAAAACCGCTCCCAGATCTTAGTAAGCGTCTTCTTAACTCCCATGTGACCTCCCGAAGCACCATTGTGATAGAGCCGCAAGACTTCCGGCACCTTAGTTTTAGGCACTACCATTTGCAAATGGTTACTGCGTTACCGCGAGCGTTTTCCCATTTGCGGCACAGAACTCCATCCTGGACAACCAAGCTTTCCCACTGTGCCCAATAACCTTTGGTGACAGGGCTCATTGCTGCGATATCACTCCATTTGGGCCTAGGAGCGCCTGATTTCTTCCATTCGAGAATCGGCTGTACGTCATTGTCTTCTTGCTGAGCACTCTGCAAAGCTTCTTTCCATCCGTCACTCAAGTCCGTCTTCAACGTCCTCACTAACGCTGCCTGCTTCGCTTCCTGTCGGGCACAATGTTTGCGTTGGTCGGAGTAAGGCCTACACGTCAGAGCATCTGCGCTACTTTGCTCTTGCCGCCAGACAGGTACGTCAGGTGACCCCTTCGGTGGAGAGAGGGTACCAACGTGCCGCTTACGCTTTGGGCAGCTCAAGCGGATATGGCCTCTTTCCCCGCAGTTGTAGCACCGTGGTGAAGAAACAACTTCCCTGATACGGTAAGTTCTCTCAATCCTCGTGACGCGCTGTTTCCACCTCCAGAGCGTAGGCCAAGGCTGCCTTCAGGGACTTGAAGTGCCCAAGTCTTACCGCTGCTCTAACTTCCAGGTCCCGGATCCCATGCGTAAACGCCTGTATGATGTTCCCGTCAATAAGCGCAGGCGACGACTGGTATGCCTTCCAGACCAGCTTTTCCACCTCTAAAGCCCACTGCTGCAGAGTTTCTCTGGTGCGTTGTGTCCTGTCCTTCAGCTGAGCACGATACACATGTTCGAGGTGCGCGTCTCCGTACCTCGCCTCCAACGCCTCCAGAAGCTTCTCGTAGGTCACGTCTTGCCCGAGTGCCTCCAACACCGTCAAGGTCTGATCACGAAGGCCCAAGGTTAGGGCGGTGAAGGCCTGTTCTTTGTCCCACCCATTCGCTCGCATTACGGCCTCAAACTGAACCTTGTATGCAACCCACGATGACGAGCCATCAAAGGGTGGAACCTTAAACCAGGAGGCGCGCGTGCTCGTCTTGACGGCGAGCCTGCTCCTCCTTCTCGCGCTGTAGCTGTTCCTCCAGGCGGCGCACGTGCTCCTCTTGACGGCAAGCCTGCTCCTGTTGACGGCGGTCCTGCTCCTCTTGACGGCGAGCATGCTCCTCCTTGTCGCGCTGTAGCTGTTCCTCCAGGCGGCGCGCGTACTCCTCTTGACGGCGAGCTTGCTCCTCCTGACGGTGAGCCTGCTCCTCCTGACGGCGGGCCTGCTCCTCCTGACGGCGGGCCTGCTCCTGCATGAACGCCATCAGAGCCGCGATGTCGCGCACCGTCAGGGAGTGTGTGGCGCTTGCAGTCTCCACTGCAGCCGCGGAGTCGCCTGGTCCACCAGGCGATGGAGAAGGAACGTCTCCGAAGCGTCTCTGGTCCAGGTCTTGCTGGCGCTGGTTCCTGGTACGCACACCTTCAGTTTCTTCCTTCGGCATAACCGGCATAATTTATCCCTTTCTTCTGACACCAATTTGTTACGAGCTGGGGTTCGGTGATAAATTATATACACTATGCCAGAAAAACTGCACTTTATTCACTAACACAATAACTCTAGATACACACAATTAATTTTTACAACACTAATAAAACACACTATTCACACCACTAGAACAATACTAAACACTGCCGAATTACTTCCCTCGCTTCTTGTTTATTTATGTTTATATGTGCGGTCCATTCGCTCGTGCTCTATTTATACTGGCCGGATAACATCACTAGAGCATTCTAGACTCTTCCACAAGACAGTCGAAATAATCGCGAACAGTCGATACTCGATACAGCAACGCCATCTAGTACAGAGTAGATGAATTACCTTTAAACCACAGATACATTCAATCTCTTTTAGTATTCACCGATAGATGGCGTAACAGTATATTAGCAATTTGGCAGAGACCGTTTATGATTATTATCGCACGATCGTTCGGCTAATAGCCTCGGCTCCAAACAAATCGGATAGGGCGTCACATCGGTGTGGCTCGGTGTGGCTACAATCTGTTAGTTAATGAAATGCCAGCGGCAGTGACGTCACTTGATATCTCACCGCGTCGACAAATCATCCCGATGACTTGTATCCGTTGTTTTGGAGCTAGGACTGACGGTATTCCGTGGAGCTTGGTAAACTTCTGGAAGAGGTTTTTGTGTGGGTATTTTTTAGTCACGGCCTTCTGAAATGCCGATAAAGCTGACTTAACTTCTTTTTAGAGTTGTAGTTTTTCAGTGTTTCATGTTTTCTTTTCGGATACATAGCACACAGGCTAGTGCTGACCAATGCCCGTGGCGACACTTTAACAAAGGCTAACATAGTCAGTTCTACCATTATTGCAATAACTGAGTATGGCGTAATGCACATCCATAAACAACAATCACCTTACAAGTACTAGTAAAGATCCTTGCAATGACAACCGATATTAAATCACAAATGCTCAGCGGCGCACACTGTCATCGAACTAGCCGAACCCGAATCGGGAAGCAATAAATACAAGTGGGAAAGACTCAGTTAGCGCACTTCCGTCTATCACCACGATGCGACAGACTCGCGGCCAATTCAGATCTTGCAGAATATACTCCGTCCTCTCTGTCTGAAACGTACATACTGTTATTGAGAACAATTTTGCGCAAAGTTGAAAACTTTTAATTAAGACAACGATGCAGTTTTATTGCGTGAGTATTATTTATCAACTTATAATTAACATCTAATACCTACCCTCAAATATGTTCAATAACGTTTATGTTGTTTGTTTTCTAAAAAGTCAGCCTCAAAGAGAAATCACTGCTAATCCGACCGATCAATAGGCTGTTCTTACTTAAAATATAATATAGGTCTACCCTACCTGTCTGATCTCTTCTTCCACCTTGACATTGGCAAAGTCATCGATAAGCAATGGAGCCATAAAAAAAGAAATCTATATTTACAAGGAAGAAGTGTTACGATATTTGAAACTGGGACGCTGAGGATACATTTTTTTGTGTTTGGAGACAAGGATTTTGTCTGAACGCTTCGTAGACCGGCACCATGGAAACTCTTTGAAAACTTTCGTACAATCTTACTTGTGTCTCAGACTCAATTTTGTGTAAATACGATTCAAGAATCTTATTTAACTACGTGGTTCTTTACTAGCTACTACTATAGATAGCATAAATGTGGATAATTTGTTACTTTTAAGTTTAAACTTTCGTGGTCACTATAATTACGTTGTACTGTTCCTACGGGATATATACCACGTACCTTTGTTTTGAGTAACCGATATTTCGGCACTGTTGCAAGCGCCATGTTCACGGATGTACTGAAGTATTGCGGGTGGATGAAAGTTATAAACAAGTGAACCGGTCTACCCGCTTCCTTACTCGTTTATTGCGCGCACAACCACTATCATCGTTTTCACTCTCGCAATGTACTCGATCGCGACACACTGTACTCACTACGTCAGCTCGTGATTTAAGTTTTTCCGGTTTATGGGTACGTCTATGCAAAACCCATACGTGGTACGTGGTATATATCCCGTAGGAACAGTACAAAGTAATTACTTTTAAGTTATTTATAACTCGGGATCGTTTACCAATTTTGGTGTAATCTTTCGAGATTTTTTGATACCACGCAGTCTAAAAACGTCAAGTCTTATCTGTAAAATTTTGCGCAACCACCATAATACAGTAATTCCACACTAAGTATGAAATTACGAATCTTTTCGGACATTATAGTACCTACCTACTTAACGCCATTATACTATAATGGCGGCTCCACAATAGTGCCGTGAATTCACGCGCAAATTCACGCCGCGAATTCACGGCATAAGTCGTGTCCTCCACATTCATGGGATGCTCGCAATCTTTCGTGAAACCCGCCGTGAAATGGACGTAGAAGCTGCTGCGGCAATAAATATGTTTGCTATTCTTTCTTTCTTCTGTTTCGTGTGAGTGTGTGGCAAACTCTGGTGTCGGAGTTTTCAGTCCGCCCAAAGGTCTCCGAGATGTCCTAACAATCCTTGTCATGAGACAAGAACCGGAACCGACAAACTTTACGTGCCCGTCGGTGCACGATAACGCTCTGATGCAAATGCCAAAAGTGGTCACCCATCCTAGTGGCAACCTGTGAAAACGTTGTTTAACTCTGACGATCTACAACGAATGGCAAGCCAATTCCGCTATAATATATTATATAACATAACACATTACTTTTTACACGTACAAAACAAGAGAGTTATTAGAAATAACTGTACAGCAAAGAGAATTTTTTCTTTCTTAATAATCCATTTGAGTACTAATCCGCGTTTATCTGTGTCCGCGTCTAGGCATCATAACGCTCCTTTTTATTCTTACGATGCGGGTTTTTTACATCCCACACATTGCATTCTACGTGTGGTAATGCTCTAAAAAGCTAATTTCAGTGACGCGACTCTATTTTATTAGCACGCGCGCAGCGACTGCACACATCGTTCGTATCGACTGCACACACGCGGTTCACGAATCACGTAAAAATTACCACATGCGGTGATCGAACCAGCAACAACTCGGTAATGAATAGCGAAAATAACTACCATCCGTAATATAAAATGATTGAGACAGTGAAACCGTAACTGCCGTTATTTGTCCTCTCCTCACGCCGTCGGTATAACTATAAATTACATTAGTTTTACGAGGCATTGCATTATAAACATTATCTGTATGGACCTTTTCCCCAAACGGTCGTCCTAAATCAACGGCAAAGATTCCTTCGGTGCATGTAATTACGCATCCCATAATGCACGACCGGTCGCAATAAAATTCAGCGTGACGCTTCTTCAAAAAGATAACTCCTTAAAATTCTGTAACGTGGTGAATTCGCGTCTGTCGAAAATATGAAGCCAAGGCCCACATCAAAACAGATTTGAATACAACGCAAAATGAAGGCAGCAGCGCCGTCCGAGATAACGGCTCTTCAAAAAAGGGAAAAGTTAAAAACAAAATTCAAAAGAGAAAGAGGAAGTAGGTACCTAAGTAAATTATAAAAGTGCGACGAGAGTCTTTTGTTTACGGGCCGCTACTGTCAGTGGGCCGCCATTTTCAGCCAGAGCGACCGCATTCACAAACTGACTGCCAAGCTATGCTTCTAATTCCTCGCTAAAAGATGACATAGTTAGATTTTTTGTCAAATCTCCAGTGGGCCCGTGAACAATACTGTACGCTACTTCTTTTATCTCTTGTATTAAAGAAAATATTCTCAACTTTTTCCTTGTGCGTTTAAAATTCGTTAAAGCGCTTGTAGGTATGAAACGTACCTAACGCGGCACTCGTAATGTAAAGCCAACTTTGTCCCCAGATGCTAAAAAAGTTTACAACACAACGTAGGCATATAAATATTATACATTCACCCTCATTATTATAAAACTTTATAAAAAATGCGGTGAAATTGTATAATATAAAGCTAAAGAAATATGAGGTTTATTATTATCTTTGAAGAGCGCTGTGGAGGTCACTAAATTTCGCATCGAAGAGTAAAGTAATATATGTTTCGCATGCAGTCAAAGTGTTTTACAAAAGCATAATTTGTTTAAATAGGCGTACGTTCAGCCAGTATAATCTAATCATTCAGTGGAAATGTAGCAGTGATGTGTGTGTTGGTGTAGCGTTGTGGAGAGTGGTGTCTGACATGTATCCTGCTGAACAAATTAATACGAAGCAAAGTCGGCTCATGATTCTGAGTCCAGAGAGAGAGGCGAGGGGGCGAGCCACACAGAGCGGTTTTCATTAGAGGCTCCATTTGCATGTTATTCATTACCTTCCTACATCATATATATTCATATTATTTCAGGATACTAAATGTTTTTACGACCACTTTGTACTTTCAACAATTTTAAACGCAGAAAATTTTTTTCGACATGACATTCCCGTAATTAATCTGCGCACTTAAATGAAGAACACAGCGTTTTTACGGGATATATTTAATTAAAATAATAAATGGTTTTCATTAAACATATTCTCGATGAATTCGTTTAGTCGATGGAGCTATCTAGTAAGTACGAATTAATGAATGTTCAACAATCAGGAAACCCCTGCCACAAAATATCGAGCCCAAACGGATGGTGCTACTATCATTGTATCTGGTGCTACTTTAGGTGATACGTTATACAATAAAAAGCTCGGTCACGGTAATGTTACTTGGTCAAAGAGCTATAGATAACATCGATTCTACAATACATCTCTAACACAGCTGGTCTCTTTTATTGAAGCAAAATAGTATACTTCTAATAGGCTACACTGCAATCATGTTTTGTTTTAACGAAGATGAAAGTCCATAAAAATAATGGAGTTTAGACTCTTCTTCTTTAAAGAGAGTGGTATATGGGTCACGTAAGCGGCTCACCGTCGCTGTAGATGAAATGAATGTTTTTCCGTAAGAGTCGTGTAACAGCAACTGCAGTGCTTTACATTGTATAAACAACTCGCACTGGGTACGCATAATTCTCGAGTTCTCGCGAACTTTACTAACATGAAACATAGAACTGTTTTTCAATTAGTCACACAAAGATTTCTAACGTGTGGTTGTGTGGATGTGTAGAGAGAACCCGCAACGTTCTTCGCGTTGGCGCCTGTACCGATCACAATAATTGAGCCATACGCAAAATAAAACATTCGGTTCAGAGTGAGATCAAATACATTTATAATATTATGTACTATGCAGTCTGATGTTTACTATTGCCGTCCGCAATTTTCACGGACGACGGCTTTTTCAAATATAGACATCATCCTCCTAGCGTTATCCCAGTTACAACCTGGGGTCCGCTTACCTACTAGTCTAGCCGGCTTTGGCTGAATCTTAGCTTTTCCACAGAGCGACCGCCTGTCTGACCTCCGCAAGCCGAAAAGTATAGCGATATTATATGGTTTAGACTAGTGTCAGTTTAGAGGTACTGAAGATCTTATGACAACCGGAACCAACAGCTTCTCGAGCTATCCGAGGCACGGGACGAGTGATAATGAACAATTTATTACGCACATAACCCCGAAAAGTCAGTGGTGCGCGCCGTGGATTCGCACCCGATACCCTCTGCATGGCAGTCTGCTGGTATCTCCACTAGGCTATTGCTACCTTTTTTCCAAATATGGACATATGCAATTGCAATTGATTTTATAACTTCTTAGTTATCTGGTTATATCCGCTAAGTTTAATCTAATTAAGATTAAATCTAAGCATTAAGCATATTCAATTCTAACTGTTGTCTTCATGATCCAATGATCGTTTATTAGTTAGAATTGGATACGATAATGATTGGAAAGTAGGAAATATTACCTACTCGTTTCAACATAGCTTCATCCCATGTGTTGCCCATTAGAGTGCAACTTTAAAAAGTAAGGCGAGTTTCTGTCAGGTTATTCTCATGGAGAAAAACCTGGCAGAAACTCGTAGCACTATTTTTATCTTCACTGAATTATAAAACGAACGAAATACGTCAAAACCACATCTGTAATTCTCTTAGGGGCGGCACATACCTGACCGAAGATGCGTCGAACGTATCTTCGGTCGCGTCTATTCCGTCAAATGAATCGGTAAACATCTGACCGAAAATGCGTCGAGCGTATCAGCACACATTCGTTGAAAGCGTGGCTATTATGCACACATATAAGTTTGATCGTGCAGGGCCGTACTCAGGGCAGCTCAATATTTTACTGTCATATTCTTTCACCTAATTATTTTTCGTGTTCCCTGATGTTATGTAGTCACTGAAGTCCTGTAGTTATTTATATTGCAATTCGAGTTTGACTATTAAAAATATGTCGGACTTCGAAGATTTTTATAGTAGCCAACAAGCGTTATTTGAATATATATCCCATTTAGGTATGGAGGTTCAAAAATAAAAGACGATAATACGATTTGGTTACGGTTTTTCACAAAACTTATACAAATGATATAGAAGGGGTTACAGACTACAGTTGCAGAGCAAGACACAAAATGTTTTCTATATAGGTATGTATGGAAATTGTTCCCGTGGACCTTTAGCACCTCATACCCAAAAATTGGCCCTCGATCCAAGCTAGCAAATATTAAGCATAGCACATACTAACACCACATTATTCTACACATTTCGTTTCTGAAAAAATAAGTAAGCTCTGGCGGCCCTGGAATCTTACGATCTTAAAATCACCGATCTGGGAATGACATGGATATGGTATGTCCAATACCTACGAATTTAGCGTGCACACCTACGAAATTAGCGTGCACACCTACGAAGCGTTGGGCAAATAAAATGGCTGCCATTTGGGTTGTTCTCCAGAATGTAATCGATATCGATATGGAGCCGGTTAGAGGAGAATAATACATTTTTGTAATAAGTTACCTTTGTTAATTTAAGTCTTTTGCCAGATTAGTTTATTCCATAATGCAAATGTGGGCGAACATGGCAAAGCCAAAGACGACCCTTGTATGAAACATGTAACAAAATATTCTCTGAGAGCCAATATCGGTTTTTAGACATATTTATGCACAAAAATAAAATTATTATGTTCGATAGACAACGATTTCACAGCAGAAAAACCTTGGCGAAAAATATGGCGATAGTGGCACGAGTGACATTTCTAATAAAATATCGTCATGATTAATTTATTCAGTAAACTATGGCTATCTCTTTTTTCTGACAGAGATATTCCTAAGACAAAACGAGACAACACTATGTTTGGTGGCTTTATGTCGATTTCGTATATATGTGTATAAAATAATCATGCCGAAATGTGGGTATAATATTACACCTCTGCCTATCCCTCTGGGGATACAGCCGTAAATCCATAAAAATATAAAATGTGAATAATGTAATTTTTCTATATATACCTACTATTTGCTCTCTCCATTTATATTCCTTACTCAAAGGTCAAAATTCACGTGGTGCGTGGTGCGCGCGACGTCGACGGATAATCCGTTAGTACGCTCGACGTACTAACGGATTATCGGTCAGGTGTGAATGGTTGAACGTTTTTCTATACATTTGTATGTATTGGCGTTACGCGACCGATAAAACGCGACGGATCTTCCGTCAGATATGTTCCGGCCCTTAAACACAACTTAATCTTTTATTTACTCGATATATAGATTACCTCGATTAGGTAATGAATTATAAACATTTCAAAGAGACATTATACCTATTTACTCAGAAACAGCTTTGACTGACTACTCGTTAATAAGTTTAATCTTACTAATGCAACTAAATCATTATGACCGTTTCAACCGTTTGCCGTAGTTTTACAGAAACATTAACATTTATACTGGTTACTAAGTCCCGTCTGAACCTTACTTTTTAAGTTTATTCCGCTTTTTCTACCAGCTCTGCGAAGAAGAAGAGGGCGAATAAAAACAAGAGACAGCGCCTGGCAATAAGGCGGAAGGCTGCACAAACCGCGCTGCCGCCGCCCGCCGGTGCTGCCTCTACAAAAACAGCGGAGCAGGCCGCTGTCGCAGGTCCCAGTCATGTGACCAGCACGCAGCCTGCGCTCAGCAGTGGAGGGTGCACGAGGGCCGGAGGCAGTACGGGGAAGCCGCCTGCCGCCAAGCGGTGGGCTGGTCACCCTGGACGGCATCCAGCCCCAGCACCACCGGGAAACGCGGCAGGTAAAACTGCCGAAAACAAGGAAAGAGGTGAGGCCAAACGTGCTCTCAACGAGACCAGCTCGCCTCGAGGGGAGCACAAGAAACCCCACATCGACTCCTCCAGGATAAAAGGTAAGTCCTACGCACAGGCCTCCAAGGCGTCCCTGGGTGTTGCAGTAACATGCAAACGCACAGGGAACTTGCCAAAGGAGTTGGTGGACCAGGTACTCCGGGAGCTCCAGAGGAAGATCCTGAGTGATGCCTGGTCGACCAAAACCCCCAAACGCCCCGCTCCAGCGTTCACCGGGAAACCCGTGCACGCGGACGGGGTCCTCAAACTTTGGTGCGCCGACGAGGCAAAGCGTACCTGGCTGACGGAGGCAGTCTCTCTCCTGGTCCCAACACTGGGCTTCGAACTGGAGGTCAGGGGCCAGGAAGTACCTGGCTGACGGAGGCAGTCTCTCTCCTGGTCCCACCACTGGGCTTCGAACTGGAGGTCAGGGGCCAGGAAGAGACCCCGAAGAGAGTGCGGTGTGGCATTGTCGTACCCGACGAACAGAGGGTCTTGGACGACGTGCGCGACATGGGGCGCGCTCTGGAAATTCAGAACCCCTGGTTGGAGGTTGACAAATGGACGATGCTGCACTCCTAAAGGCAGTCAGGTGGGTGGTTCCTGGTAGTGGGCGTCCTAGAAGAACAGATCCCGATCCTGATGAAGAACGAGCGCCGCCTCGCGTTGGGGGTAGGCACCGTCTACGTCAGGTTCCGGGACCCCTCAGGTTAGTTTGTCGATCATTCTCCGGGATGGGACGACAACTCAACTAACAAGAATTGTTTAATTTGGTACCAGGGTCACCCTTCTACCAACGTACCACTCGCCGACGCAGTAAAGTTCACCCGTACTACCTGGAAGCGTTCTCATCTAGTACGGTGCGCTTCCAGCGATCTTTTCTACCACGTACGTGTAGGCTCGTGGAATGAACTACCTGCTGCGGTGTTTCCCGAGCACTATGACTTGTCCTTCTTCAAACGAGGTTTAAAGAGAGCATTACTTTCACGATAGGCAACGGCTTTGCTGTGTATACCCTGACATTAGCGAAGTCCATGAGCAGCGGTTACCGTTTAACATCAGATGGGCCGTTCTCTCGTCTACCACTAGCAGCAATAAAAAAAAAAAAAAAAAAAAAAACTCCACACGAGTCAAGCAGGACTCAAACAGCAAACCAGGGTGCGACGCGGAACCCGGCCCGTCAGAGCCGGCCGCGTCTGGCTAGGGTGCTGGCCCATCAGCCGAGGGTAACTCGGAAGATGAGAGCCTGCTCCTGAGCCCGGTGCGGCGGGACGACGGGGTGGAGGCTGGTGACATCCTGTTCGGCCTAACGCAGCTGACGGTTGGGGAGGAAGGGACATTATCCAAAGATGAACCCTCTGCCTAGTGACGTCAGCTGCCTTCAAATCAACCTCCATCACAGCCAAACGGCCACTGCGCAACTGCGCAAATGGTTGGAGGTCCAACAATCAGCCATCGTGCTCATCCAGGAACCTTGGATAAGGGGTCGCCTCATCAGAGGCCTATCCAGCCTGGGAGGTAAGATTTATTCTTCAACTGACCACACATATCCAAGAACCTGCATACTGACAACTATAAACATCAGAGCCCAAGCTTTAACGGAGTTCTGTTCCAAAGACAAGAGCAGCCAAGGAGTATAGCGGTTGTTTTCGCATCGGTCTACATGCCCGAGGCCGAAGACCCACCTCCGTTCGACCTCACGCGTCTGGTTAACCAGTGCGAGAGAACCAAAATGGAGGTCGTAATAGGAACGGACTCCAATGCCCACCACCAAATGTGGGGCATGAACTGCAATAATAACAGAGGTAAATCACTGGTTGAATAACTATTCACCACTAATCTTACCCTATTAAACACAGGTACGGAGTCCACCTTCGTCACTAGACGTAGTCAGAGAATTATCGACTTAACTCTCGCAACAGAAGGAGCGGCTGAACGCATCAAAGGATGGCACGTCTCGAAAGAGGCATCGTGCTCAGACCACAGATGGATCAGCTTCTCTATGGAAGTCGTTATACAACCCACACAGCCACGCAGGAAACCACACAACACTGACAAAGCAAAGTATGTCCAATTACTTAAAGAGAAACTTACCCTTACTGCTACGCCGACGGTACTGGGTGACAATGAACAGATCGACGGACAGGTATGTACACTGACGCAGTCGATGCTAGACAGCTACGGAGGAAATTCTGTGGAAGCATTGAATCTTGCCAACAAGCAAACCGGGTAAGGAAACTACTGGCTCAGCAACCATGGTTGCACCAGGTACTCTCCGTAAACCGGATAACACATACGCCACATCGGAGGAGGAGACAAGACGCATCCTACTCGAAACACACTTCCCAGGCTGCGTCCTCACCCCGGTAATAACGTGGCACGATACACCAACAGTGGCGACCGAACACGAGTGAAGACTCGCAAACACCGTGGTCACAGAAGAAAGACTCTGATGGGCCATCGATAGCTTCCATCCCTTCAAAGCAGACGGACTGGACGGCATCTTTCCAGGGTTATTACAATGGGGGGGTGAACCTGTCCGTAAAAGACTTCTGGCAATCGTGAGGGCTAGCCTGGCCCTTAGATATGTACCGAAGAGTTGGAGGGAAGTCAAACTAATTTTCATACCAAAACCAGGCAAAACAGACTACACCAATGCAAAGTCCTTCAGACCAATAAGCCTGACCTCCTTCATGCTTAAAGCCTTGGAAAGGCTATGCGAGAGGGAATTAAGTAGTGGGGCACTTAAGCACCTACCCCTACATACCAATCAACATGCATACAGCTCAGGGAAATCGACGGAATCGCCCTTACATCTGCCAGTCGTGAACCAGATAGAAGCTGCTATACAACAAAAAAGCATCTGTCTGGGCACCTACATTGACATAGAAGGAGCCAAAACATGCTCAGCAAAAGGGTAGTGCGGCTGCAGGGCGACGCCCAGACAGCCTTGATAACTAAAGGTTGCCCGCAGGGCGGTGTTCTCTCCCCGGTATTGTGGAACTTAGTCATCAATGAACTCATAGACAAACTTAACGCGAGATACTTTTACACAATAGGATATGCAGATGAACTGACCATTCTCACCTCAGGTAAGGTAACTAGTACAGTGTACGACCTTACCCAACAGGCTCTACGCATAATAGAGTGGTGGTGTAATGAGTACGAATTATCAGTAAATCCGCCCAAGACCGAACTAGTTATGTTCACACACAAACGCGCGCTGGGTACTTACCGACTGCCCAAGTTATTTAATACAGAGCTCAAGCTGTCTACCGAGGTAAAGTACGGTCAGGTACAGTAAGTAAGTCACTCTAGACAGCAAATTGACATGGAACAGCCACATGGAAAATAAGTTCAATAAAGCCAGTATCGTCTTCTGGCAGTGCAGGAAGATGATAGGTAAACGCTGCGGCCTATCCCCCAAAATTGTCTTATGGCTCTATAAGACAATAATACGTCCGATGATAAGCTACGGCGCAGTAATGTGGTGGCCTCGGACCAACCTAACAACGGCCCCAACAAGCTTCCAAAGCTTCAAAGACTTGCATGCCTAGCAGCCACGGGCTGCATGAAAACTACACGTACAGCGGCACTCGAAGTGTTGCTGGACCTGCCTCCATTGCACCTGTTCATACAACAGGAGGCAACGATGTCGGCGATCCGGCTAAGAGCTCTGAAGCTTTGGAAAGACACTAACACACCGCACACTAGCAACTTAAATAAACTCATTAAAGAAGTTCCTCTCACACAAGCTATTGGCGACCGAATACCGAAACAGTTTGTGTTTGACAAGAAATACAAAATCCAACTGTACGAGGATCTACACGAGGGAGCGGTTGGCCACAACGAGCTCACGATCTTCACAGATGGGTCTAAGACGGATACAGGTACGGGTTCAGGAGTATTCTCCGAGGACCTAAACATCAACATCGCAGCACCGCTGGGAGCCTACAACACGGTCTACCAGGCCGAATGTTTTGGCATAATCCTAGCTGCCACAGCAATCATGGCACGTGAGGTAAGGGAACGATCTATTAGGATCCTCTCAGATAGTAAGGCTGTCCTCTCAGCCTTCAAAAGCCATACTATCGCCTCGACACTCACGTTTGAATGCCACCAGAAACTAACAGAGGTAGGTAAACAAAACAAATTAACACTGCAATGGATCAAGGGCCACAGTTGCTCAAGAGGGTTGACGCAGCCGACGTACTTGCCAGAAGAGGGGCCACTTTAGAGGTGGTGGGACCCAAGCCCTTTATTTCCCTCCCTTCTGGTTTTTATCGCAACCTGGTAAGAAATAGGATCAGGACCCAACACAACCAGTCCTGGATTGGTATTGAAACATGTAGGTAGGCCAAGGAGGCTCTTCCCGCAGTAGACGGTAAGATAGCCAAAGAAATCCTCCGGCTGTCCAAACAACAACTGCGGACAGTCACGGCTGCCTACACAGGACACGGATTCTTTAATAAACACCTATTTTCTATAGATATCACCGACAGCCCGCTATTCAGGGCCTGTATGGCAGCAGACGAGACGGCAGCCCACCTGCTCCTCGACTGCCCTGAGGTCGCACAGTACATGCAGCAAAACCTGTCCAGATACAGCACCCTGAGGGAAGCAGTGGGTCACGTCAAGAGTCTGCTGGCCTTCCTCGAAGAGCTGGGGTGGCTCGAATGACGACACCATTCCCACCCGCACGCAAAATACACGCCAAGACGTGGAGTTGTGGAAACAGCCCGTGCCATCAAGTATCATCAAGTAAGTTATTCCGCTTTCAAATGAATAAGTAGATATAATTTATACGAGTTCCCAGTATTGGGGCTGACAAGACTGAAATAAAATAAACTAGCGCTGGCTTACCGAAATATTGATTTTATATAACGCTTCTTTGACAGATTTCTAAGAAATATTGGACAGGTAAAATACGAGGATTCAGACATCTGCTTTCTTCCATATTGATGTAAGGGTAAGTGTAGAGGGACCATAAGTACAACTACCGACATCGCTCGGACAGAGATGGAACTAACGAAAACGTATTGAACTGATCCCGAATCGAGCTAGTGAAATTATCACAGTAATTATTATTATGTTGTTCATAAATTACGATTGTTCAGAATCTGGCCAGAAAGACTGGGAAATGTTTGCAGAGATACTAATCTCTGCAAACATTTCTTGAAGCGGAAGCGTGATTAATTCATCCAGTCTTTAGCCCAGGGCAAAGGTCTGACATATGTACTGTTTTTCACAGCGGTTAAAATAAATATGTAAATTTACCTGAGAGCTTCTTGTGATGTTCCGGAGTAAACCTATAAGATTACACTCATAATTTTGCCCAAAATAATAAGGAAATCGTTATAGTTAGCTACCAGAGTTCAAGGGTCAGGGTCTTCAGATTAGTTCAGATCACGAAGCACGTGGTAGGTCGATACACAATTTTTTTTGCAAATGTTCAGTATGTTACAAATTTATTACAATTCTTGCCGGTAATGTTCAAGGGGCGGCAAATACAAGGATTTACAAGACAAATTCACTTCAATAGCACAAAAGCACGCGAGAAGGCAAAAGACGTGGAGAGACAATTTTTGCGGAACTACAATGAGAAAGAATGAATGATTTGACAGTTCATAGTGTGACCAGAGTCAGAAATTTTCAATAGACAAAGTAACACGCTACTAAACCGATATAATCGATTCAACTTATCATAAACAATATTTCTATTTCGAACAACGATTGTATTGTAACAAATTAGTAGGTATTTTGTGTTTTTATACCACTTGCAGAAACACCCATTTCGATGAAATTCGATATGCTGTAATAAAGTTCATCAGAGCGGATAAAATCCAACGTGCAAGTAACAAAAACCAAGCAATATATAAATTGTACCTACCTATATATTACTACTGCAATCTACCTTTTCTTAATTTGCTTTAATTAAAACTAATTAAAGAATGTTTGCCAACGAAGATGAGTGTAATGTTACTTAGCTAATTAAAATGAACTTTCTGTGTATAAGTTGATTCAAAGGGAGTTTTCTTTTCTGTTTTACCATTATACTTCAGACGTCTAGCTTCTGTAGTTGTAAAGATGAAGATTGCAGTCGGAATAGTACTGCCATTAAAAAAAAATAGAAATCCGTTCTCCGATATTGATCCCACTAACAAAAATAGTGACAGAGATAATCACTCTTGCCTAGGCTACGGGTTGCCAAAATTGACTGCAGGAGTAACACACGCATGGCATGGCCGCTTCGCCGCCAAGACAACACTGTGCAATACGCCACAAATTGTAATTTGGAGTCTGGGTAATTGAGTCTAATATTTACCTGAAGGTACCACCAGTATTTCACTAAATATCAATATCTCATAGCATGTTCCAAACCTCAACTTTTTAGCAAGATTATCAGGCCACCATTTGGTTATAATAATAATCTTATGTCGTTCCTCCGCTACGATAACTGCGTCTTCTTAATGTTTGCCTTAATGTAAAGTTGTCTCTGTGGCAGTAACAAGTCAGGCAACGGCCCAGATCGACTACAATAAATCTATCTTTTATTACCTAGTGAATGTTTAAAACGAAGCACAGAAAATCTATGAGTAAACCGCCTGTCTGCGCCACAATCAAATTAGCTAAAATATGTAATTAAATTTGATATATTTATGGACAGAGAGCCATTTACTCATACACGCACTAATAAAAACAAATAATATTACTCTAGCAACATTCACTCAACAATATACTCAAATTCATTACTTTAACACGCGATAACCAATCAACATCCTTCTATTATTCTCTCCTTACTACCGCGCATATCCTTTTCCGCTTCACACCCTGATCCAATCAGTGTCCTTCGAAAATCGCTCTCCGCAACAAGTGTGTGCGTTTGCGCCGCTCGCTCCGCAAAATCTATAAAATAAAGTATTTAAAAGTGTCGGGCTTACCAGTTTCTAAGAATTTGGAAGACAACACTGCTTCGCTTCAAGCTATCGAAGAAAACACCCTACGCACGCTCCATTAATCCGCTCCATCTTGAAAGTACTCCAAGCCTTATCCTATCATATTAGCGCTCACACCGCCATAATAAATGTTTCTCCCGATGGTCTGCAATGATAGCATGCTATACCTAAAATTTATTATAAACCTTGATATAAATTTATTTACAAGATAAAAAAATGTAAATGATTAATTTTTACCTTCTGGGCATGCAGTTTAGTCAAGCTAACAACTCTACGTTCTACAAAAGTGCAAACCATCGGAGGAAGCATATTTTCAGCAGCTTACCTTTAATTAATTTCTGTCAACCATCCGATTATCAAAATCGTCATCTTCTAACTAACCTTAATGTTTGCCTTTAGATTGTATAGTCAATAGTGTCACATAAGATGTTACGATCTCCGGATGAAACTTTCAAATTGCTCAAAATCGTGGAAACAATTCCAAAATTGCTATACAAATTCAGAGCAGATTAAGTACATAACTCTCTTGTTCTTACCACATTTACGCTTCACCAAGTGGCAGCCTTTAAGAATGCAAGATTTTCTGACAGCGAAATATTCAACCACCACTCTCTACAATGGCGCGCAACCGCTTTTATTACATAATGAAATGAAACACGTGTACTACTTATTTTACTTTACTTCCTTCACCGAAAGAGGGCAACCGACTGCGTTGGTTACAAACGCCCGCTTTGCCACAAACCGATGATTGCTATTAGAAATAGTGTAAATCCGATTCGCCCCACATAGGGATATGTTAAGTAGGTAAAATTAACCACGAAAACAGTTTTATTTAAGCTTACTTGATGTACGAAACTTCTGTTTGACGACGAAAAATATCGCTGGAATTATAACATTACTGGTCCTCTTTCGGGGAAGCAGATGTAAATCTATCTGTAAATATCTATGTTCAAGTACTTCATACTTGAACTCGTATTTTACACCGGCTCTGACTAAGTACGACATTTAGTGCAGTGGTTACTCCTACTTTAAGTTGCGATATTTCAAATCGTTCAGTCCTCCACTAACTGCGTTTTCTGTGGTCTATGCAATGCAAAACCAAAAGAATGAAAGAAATCTATTGCATAACTTTAATGCAACCGACTGCTTTGGTCGAATTAACAGTTCACATTAGGTTTTAATGTAGAGGTATATAACTAATTTATGACTATTGAATCAAATCATGACATTGACCAAATGTCTAAAATCGCAAAATTCAATGGCAAATTCATCAGTGATTGCTGGTGAGATGCTCGCATTCTTGGAGGATTTCAAATTTGGTGTCTCATCGCAGAGGTTTTCATTTCGATGCTATCAATAAATTATAGTAGAAATGATGAATCATCGGTTTAAATAATATTTACCTGGACATTTGAACAATGTCATAAAATACAATAATAATGAATCACAGTTTTATATCGCAAACATAAACATTATAAAAAATGTTTTATTGAAGGTTGTAACGGGTTCTAGAATGAAACGAAGAAGAAGTTCTATACGTTTATTGCCTATTATTGTCTCACTTCCTATGCACGAGTATGACCGACCAACAACACGACACTGGCCTGAACACTAAGGGCTGCAGTCTCCCACGCTCTTCCCTCCGGTAGTGTGCAGGGCAGGCTGCTCGAAGGGCTGCCCGTAGAGGGGCAGCGTGTAGCCTCGCAGACCGTTTGCTTCAGCTGGCAGGCGCCTTATGTGTGTGCGCGATGAGCTGGGGCAGGGCCAGACTCGTTGGCAGAGGTGTCGTCGAAGACGGTGCAGGTGAAGTGAAGAGAAGAATAGAGCTAGGGTAGCGTAGCCCGGAGCCTCAAGGTGGACCTGGAACCTGAAGGGAAGCAGCATTAGAAGAGCTACAACCAATAGAGTCAGGCAGGCGGCGCCAGCCGGCTTCAGCTAGCAGGTAGAGAGATGGGCAGTACGCTAACGCAGTAAATGTAATAACTTACCCACAGCTGGGACAAGGATACACGTACGACGTAGATGTAGCACGTAGTTCGGGCAGAGTGACGATACAGTAGCGGTGTCGGCCTCTCTGTCGGCCCCTTTATATATCAGAGCTCTGCATCAGAGTTGGTGTCGGTGTATTACCATATAAGGCAAACTCTGACATACGATACAAGGTCTTAAGTAAATAACTACAAGCACTTGAAGAAAATGATGACGAAAGACTGACCAAGCAGATATAATATAAGGCAAGTGTGAATGGGACAGGACAAAGGGCTTCCCCTTTTCACCTAGGCGAACGTTCTCTGACCAGATTGGAGACATCCTAAAAACAGAACAGATTAGAAGTACAGAATACATGTACATGCATGAGGAATTTGATGGGTGTGAATGAAGCATGAGAGATATATCATGATCGCTGCAAATGGTGTTCCGTGACCTCTGCCTACCCCTGTGGGAAACAGGCATGAGTCTATGTATGTATGTACTTGAAGAAACATGTTAATTTAATTTTAATCATAGCTAACACTTTTCAATTTTATTTATATTATGTTGTTGTAGGTTAGGTACTGTACGTATAGGTGATGTATTGGTAGATGGATAGCAAATTTGTCTCCAACGACCACTTCTCATGTATATTCAAATGATTTATATATAGTTTCTACACATATTTATATTTAGCGAAATAATAACATTACAGCGTACGTAAACTACCAACCGAATAGTTGGCGTTGCTTAGACATTCACTAACGTATATTAGCAATTTGGCAGAGACCGTTTATGATTATTATCGCACGATCGTTCGGCCAATAGCCTCGGGTCCAAACAAATAGGATAGGGCGTCATATCGGTGGCTCGGTGAGGCTACAATCTGTTAGTTACTGAAATGCCAGCGGCAGTGACGTCACTTGATGTCTCACCGCGTCGACAAAATAAATCATCCCGCAAGTACTACACACGTATATAGCTTGATGACTGGTATCCGTTGTTTTGCAGCTAGGACTGACGGTGTTACGTGGAGCTTGGCGAACTTCTGGAAGAGGTTTCTGTATGAGTATTTTTAGTCACGGCGTTCTGAAATGCCGATAAAGCTGACTTAACTTCTTTTTAGAGTTGTATTTTTTCAGTGTTTCATGTTTTCTTTTCGGATACATAGCACACAAGCTACTGCTGACCAATGCCCGAAGCGACACGTAAACAAAGGCTAACATAGTCAGTTCTAACATTAATGCAATAACTGAGTATGGCGTAATGCACACCCATAAACAACAATCACCTTACAAGTACTAGTAAATATCCTTGCAATGATAACTAATATTAAATCACACGTGCTCAGCGGCGCACACTGCCATCGAACTAGCCGAACCCGAATCGGGAAGCAATAAATACAAGTGGGGAAGGCTCAAGTTGGCGCACTTCCGTCTATCACCACGATGCGACAGAATCGCGACCAATTCACAATTTGCAGAATATACTCTGTCCTCTCGGTCTGAAACGTATACTGTTATTGAAAACAATTTTGCGCAAAGTTGAAAACTTTTAATTAAAACAGCGATGCAGTTTTATTGCGTGAGTATTATTTATCAACTTATAATTAACATCTAATACCCTCAAATATGTTCAATAACGTTTATGTTGTTTGTTTTTCAAAAAGTCAGCCTCAAATAGAAACCACTGCTAATCCGACCAATATAATATACCATAATAAAATATAATATACCTGTCTGATCTCTTCTGCCACATTGGCAAAATCATCGATAAGCAATGGAGCCATAAATAAAGACTTATAATTACAAGGAAGAAGTGTTACGATATTTGAAACTGGGAAGCTGAGGATACAATTTTTTTGTGTCTGGAGACAAGGATTTTGTCTGAACGCTTCGTAGACCGGCGCCATGGAAACTCTTTGAAAACTTTCGTACAATCTTACTTGTGTCTCAGACTCAATTTTGTGTAAATACATTCAAGAATCTTATTTAACTTTGACTTAAATTGTGACGTATGTCCGGTACCTACCGCGTCTACGTCACTATGTGGTTCTTTACTGGCTTCTAATATAGATAGCATAAATGTGGATAATTTGTTACTTTTAAGTTATTTATAACTCGGGATCGTTTACCGATTTTGGTGAAATCTTTCAAGATTTTTTGATACCACGCAGTCTAAAAAGGTCAAGTCTTATCAGTCAAATTTTGCGCAACCACCATAATACAGTGTGACGTCGCTATGACGTCGCGCTCACGCCTCCCACTCATCTCGGACGCCGCACTGGGCCTCGCGCCTGCCGAGGTCCGTGGTAGTCCACCCTTGGGGAGTCAAAACGCTGTCTAGTATACTTTGACGGGTTGGGAGCCTTCTGCGCTCACCCATAGTCCGCGTAAAGTTGTCAAGGCCATCTAGTCCACACAGACAAAAAAAAACAAAAAAGCGCGGGTCCCTTTGTCTGCATTCGACTGGACACCGGCCCGAGAAGCTAAGTACATCTCTGCAACACTGATCGACGCCGGAAGTGTACCCTCAACAGACTCCTTACCATCGCCGAATCACGCGACCCTGATTCTATCTCTTTAACTAGCATTTTTTTTTTTTATTTAAATTCATTCGCTAAAGGATGTGTTAGATTCTTTGATGAATTAAATCGATTTTTAATTGTAACATTTAACCACGTTTCGGCGTACAACGTTACAACAGTAATTCCACATTAAGTATGAAATAACGAATCTTCTCGGACATTATAGTACCTACCTACTTAACGCCATTATACTATAACAAAATTAATACTGAAAAAAAGAAAAATAAAATGAAAAGTGTATATTAGCCAAATTAGGTAGGATTGGGACAAGAGATGTAAAGGACTCGAGTCTTTTGAGTCCTAAATTTTAGGCTCAGCTGACAAATTGTACAGCTCGACTCGTTATAACAAGACCCCCAGACTAGAACACTTAAGTTTACATAGAGACTCGAGCGCAACATGGCGCTCAGGTCTCGATTCGAGCTCGAGTCGTTTTACGCGACGAGTCGCGCTCAAGTTCTTTTCCATTTGGAGCTCCTTTATAAATAAACAGGGAATAAAATATAAGTCGGAATAAATATAATATAGGAAGAATATAATATAGAATAATAATAATATAATATAGAAGAATATAATATAGGATCAACCTTGATACGCTCAATACTCGATACGCTCGAGCTCTTTTTAAGACTCGAGTTCTTTTTGAGACGTGAGCTTCTTTTTAAGACTCGAGCTCTTGAAATACGAGTTCTATTTTGGCGCTCGAGTTTTCGAGAAAGGACTGGAGCTCGGCTCGACTCAAGGCTCTGAGTTTTGTTAGTACACCGAGTCTTGTAAAATTGAGCCGAGTCTATCGAATTAAGACTCAAAGACTCGAGTTCTTTACATCTCTAATTGGGACTCTACAATATTGAACTAATATCATAAAGATGCAATGTTCCTAAACCGAAGCCTATGTTCTACTTATATGACAACGTTGACCAATTAGTGGAACAAATAACCCCAAAGAGACATACGGACATGTTACCTTAAGGAGGCTGGGATGTGAGGTCTTTGACTATTTGTATTTTTGTTTGTCACCTTGGTATACCTAATATAAAGTCTCTAAAAACTGTAAAATAACTCTACAAAAGTTTCAGTTCTTTGAAGTAAACAATTAAATTAAAAGCTAATTAAGACAACTACTACAACAATATACTAAGGTAGTTCATATTATATATGAAATGAAATGAAATGAAATACTTATTTATTTCGTATAAACTTTGCAAGTGCTTACGAAACGTCATAAAAAAAAAGCATTTTATACAATTATTTTTGTGTGTCGAATTAGAACAGCTCAATCCCAAGCGTTTTGGTCGTCTTTATATTCAGATATTTTATAGTATGCTTTTGAACATAATTTCGCTTTAACAATAATAATTTTGAACTTATTTATAGATAAGTTTCTTAAATTATAAGGGAGCTTGTTATAAAAGCGTATACATTGCCCCATAAAACAGCTACTTATTTTGTGGAGACGAGTGCTATGAACTACCAGATTATTCTTGTGTCTTGTATTTACAGAATGTATATCACATTTTTTACTAAATTTGTCAATATTGTTATGTACATATAACAGATTTTCATAAATATATTGTGATACAACAGTTAGAATGTTTTTTTCTTTGAATTTTTCTCTTAGAGTAACTCTTGAACCGAGGTAATAAATTCCCCTTACAGCTCTTTTCTGTAGAACGAATATTGTATTAAGGTCTGCAGCACTCCCCCAGAGAAGAATCCCATACGACATTAAGCTATGAAAATAACTAAAATAAACCATTCTAGCTGTTTCTAAATCTGTAAGGCGTCTAATTGTCTTAACTGCATAAGCTGCAAAACTGAGTTTGCCCGATAGCCTTTCAATATGTGGACCCCATTGTAGTTTGGTGTCGAGCATAATACCTAAAAACAGGGTTGTCTCGACGGGATCAATCCTAGATTCATTAAGTTGCACATTGGTTTCCATTTCTTTAACATTAGGCATAGAGAATTTTAAAAGTTTTGTTTTCTTATTATTAAGTAATAGGTTATTTACATTAAACCAAATAACAACTTTAGATAGTGCATTGTTTACTTCGTCAAAATTAACCTGTTGTCGTTTAATGTTAAAAATCAAAGATGTATCATCCGCAAACAACACAATCTCATGATTGTCCTTTACATAATTAGGTAAATCGTTAATATATATCAAGAATAGAAATGGACCTAGAATTGAACCCTGCGGGACACCCATTTTTAAAGCTGAACCTGGAGATGTCTTACCATTAACTTCGACCTTCTGGATTCTGTTGCCCAAGTAAGAAGTCAGGAGATCGAGAGCTTTGTTCCTAATGCCGCGGTGATATAATTTCCTGATAAGAGTATCATGATGTACACAATCAAATGCTTTTGATAAGTCGCAAAAAATACCTAACGTATCTTGTGACCTCTCCCAAGCCGCAAAAATACTTCTCAGTAACTCAACTGCTGCGTCAGTAGTTGAACAACCCCTCGTAAATCCGAACTGTTTCTTGTGAAGAAGATTATGTCTATTAAAATGATTAAGCAATTGATTAAGTATTAACTTTTCCAAAATCTTACTAAGAGTTGGCAATACAGAAATAGGTCGAAAATTTGAGGGGTCTGATGTGTCACCAGATTTAAATAAGGGTGTAATTTTACTATATTTCATTAAATCAGGAAATGTTCCAGAAGCGACACAGCCATTGAACACTGTGGCTAGATGTGGAGCAATTAAAGTAATAATATATGAAACAGTCTTTACTGACAATCCCCATAAATCCATTGTCTTTTTCATATTAATAGTTTTAAATTGTTTAAGAATATCTTCAGTAGTAACAGCAGTAAATTCAAAGGCTGTGACACATTCTGGTACGCAGTCTTTAAGTAGTATTTCAGCAGACGTGGAAGATGACTTGAGTGACTCTGTAGTTAAAATGGGTATATTAGCAAAACAATTTTTCAAATTCTGTCGCTACTTCCAAGTCCTCTGCAACACTCACATTATTGATATTTAGTAGGTAGTCGCGACTGCGTGCTTTGGCTCTACAAGTTTCGTTATTGATGACATTCCAGGTAGCTTTTATGGTATTTTCAGCGCATTTTATTTTATTTTTGAAATAAATTGATTTTGCAGCATAACAACCTTGTCTGAATGTTTTTTACATAATTAATAAAGGCTGGACTATTATTAAAAGTTTTTTCATTGTAAAGTTCATATAACCTAATTATAGATGCTGGCGGGAAAAATTCCGAAACATTCCCGTCGAATACTTCGGAAGTATTCCGAAATATTCCGAAACTTTGGGAATATTTCAACTGTCAAAAAAAACCAGCAAAATCGACCTTACTAACTATTTCGCGCTTGGAAGTTGTAAATTATATTTTCTTTGTTTGCTTGCAATGTTTACCTTTATTTGTTTTTATTGACTGGGCTATTACACGCGTTAGGTGGGTAGGTAATGATTAATAGCTACCTATGCGACTCGCGAATACTCGCGATGCGTACAGAACTACATACAAACTAACCAGAAACATAGGTAGGTAACTCTTTTTCAAAAAACAAATCAAATATGCCAGGCCTAGTTTTTTATTCCACAACTAACATTTATAAAAATAGCATTCGATTTCGAAATAGGCAGGTACCTACCTAAACACAAAAGTATAAAAATCCTGTTAATCGCAGGCTAACATATCTACCTATAAAAACATCAACATATACTTATTCAATCCCATTTATAATAAAAACCCACCACACCACACATAAACACGTTTATTCCCATTGAATTATTCGGGCGAAATATTCGGCGGAAACATTCGATTGCGGGGTACGAATCTTACTCGCGGGGGGAGGGAAAACTTCTCCGGGGAGCATCTCCCCTCTTACCGCACCCCGCACCGCCATCGCCTGCACGCACGACTCGTGGCAGTCAGGCAGGCGCGCGCGGCGGCACCGGCCGGTGCACAGAGGGTGCGGCGGCGATCGACGATCGATGCAAAATACGATTTTTCAGCAAAATAAAATAAAAATATTAATTAAATTCGTTTTGAATAATTCTGATTTAAGGAAACTTTCCCAGAAGTATTCCGGAATTATTCCGAATTTTTCAGAAGTTTTGCAACTATAAACCTAATCCGACTTTTATGAATGCCTTCAGTTGCCCAATCACTAAACGTCAGACGGTCAGTTACATTTATTTTGTTGGGTTTAAATACAACAGAAAATTTATCATTAATCAATTTAAATAATGAGTTATATAACTGATCCGGACGGTCATGAGTAGGCAACCAACGCATTTTACTAGATAAATTATTTTTAAAAACTTCCATTCGGTTTTCATTTATAGGTATAAAATTTTTAATTTTACTCTGAACCTTAAGGTTTTTTCTTGGACAACAGACTAACTGCCCACTGTGATCAGACTGTAGCATATTAATTAAGGATTTATGTAAAGGTTTAGTGTTAATAAATATATTATCAATACAGGTGGCACTTGTGGGAGTCACTCTAGTTGGTAATACAAGTAATAAGTATACAGTGACACAGACATATTTTTGGCAAAAGATATTTTGGCAAAGCCATTTATATTGGTGTTGTGGCAATATTCATTAATAATAATAATAATAATAGGGTGCATAGGGTTCCCACCAAGAACTTAGGGTCCCAAGCCAACCTCACCTGCAAGTGGTGCACCTGCCGATCAACGGACGAGGCTCTGGCAAACAAAATATCCCGATAAGCGGCAATAGGCTCGCCACCTATTACGTGGGATCAAAACACTGGCAAAAAGTGGGCGTTTAATATGCCTCTGCCTACCCCTTCGGGGAAACAGGCGTGAGTCTATGTATGTATGTATGTATAATAATAATAAAATAATAAAAATGATTTTTTTTCTCTCACAGAGAATGTTACATGTTTTAGGCTTAATCTATGTTACATTAATATAAAATTAATGTCGAATGAGTGAAATCAATGTGAGAGACTGGTGTCTGTACTAGGAGACCTGTATGACAGAACACCAGCCTCTCCTATCTCTGGATAGGTGAGAACATTTATAGATTAACTAGTTTCGGTAGGTATACGAGTACGTGTGAGAGTGTGCATGTGAGTGCGTAATATTATACCTAAGTGAAATTTTCATTGACTAGATAAGCCTGCGGTTACACCCGCGTTATTTTAGGCTACTGCTCCGCTCCCATGGCACATAGCGTGGTGTTATATAGCCTATTGCCTTCCTCGATAAATGGGCTATTTAAGACTGCAATAAATTATTGCAGTCTTAAATAGCCCATTTATCGAAAAAATTTATGTAAAGGTTTAGTGTTAATAAATATATTATCAATACAGGTGGCACTTGTGGGAGTCACTCTAGTTGGTAATACAAGTAATAAATATACAGTGACACAGACATATTTTTGGCAAAAGATATTTTGGCAAAGCCATTTATATTGGTGTTGTGGCAATATTCATTAATAATAATAATAATAATAGGGTGCATAGGGTTCCCACCAAGAACTTAGGGTCCCAAGCCAACCTCACCTGCAAGTGGTGCACCTGCCGATCAACGGACGAGGCTCTGGCAAACAAAATATCCCGATAAGCGGCAATAGGCTCGCCACCTATTACGTGGGATCAAAACACTGGCAAAAAGTGGGCGTTTAATATGCCTCTGCCTACCCCTTCGGGGAAACAGGCGTGAGTCTATGTATGTATGTATGTATAATAATAATAAAATAATAAAAATGTTTTTTTTTCTCTCACAGAGAATGTTACATGTTTTAGGCTTAATCTATGTTACATTAATATAAAATTAATGTCGAATGAGTGAAATCAATGTGAGAGACTGGTGTCTGTACTAGGAGACCTGTATGACAGAACACCAGCCTCTCCTATCTCTGGATAGGTGAGAACATTTATAGATTAACTAGTTTCGGTAGGTATACGAGTACGTGTGAGAGTGTGCATGTGAGTGCGTAATATTATACCTAAGTGAAATTTTCATTGACTAGATAAGCCTGCGGTTACACCCGCGTTATTTTAGGCTACTGCTCCGCTCCCATGGCACATAGCGTGGTGTTATATAGCCTATTGCCTTCCTCGATAAATGGGCTATTTAAGAATGCAATAGCTTTTCATATCGGACATTATTGCCTGATATTAGCGCGTTCAAGCAAACAAACAAACAAATACTTCCGCTTTATATATTAGTACTAGACACTTATTTTTTGTCAGTTCTAATATCAAGTACATATAATCGAAATATATGTATTTCCGGTATATATAAAGGCTTTAAGAGTAAATTTTCTGCCGCCGCCAAGTAAAATAAAGTTATTTACTATCGATTACCGTTTCTCGTAGGCGTAGATATCAAGAAAACGCCAGCCGCCCCAAAATGTGTCAATTCTCATGCATCTAAATCACAAATCGGATTAGTTGGCAGGCTTGCGCTGCACCTCGCACAAGTCGCACCCGGATAAAGCAGGTGCAAGACGGTGATAACAGCTCAATGTTTGCCCACGCCCGGTATAAATCACCGTCACCTGGATACGGCCCGGTTACCCGGATCGAGTGCTAGGGCGGAACATGAATTTGAAGCTGTGCTAGCTTGTGTGTTTATGTTAAGAAGTATTTAGCTCGCTTTGATGAGGTTAGCTTGCTCGACTAATGCGTTCAATTTCTTAAATTTATTTTTTGTTAGTTGTTTTGTTTTCGGGAATAGTTTTTACAGAGGCATAAGCTTGTGTGTGTCCTGCTAGGTACAAATAATATAAAAAGCAAAATTCCCCACAGCCGTGACTTAGTTTCGCTCTACGTTTCACAGGAAAACTTTTAAACTTTCACGACTTGCACACACATAGTATACACATAGTATGAAAATATAAGGTAAAACACCTTATAATTATTTGCCTCGATGCTTTGGCGAGGCAAGCCGCTCGAATTGGTAGAAAAATAAATAATATCCACGACATAGGGGTGTCGAGGGAGGACATAATTATTCACTTGCGACGTTGCGACGCCTTCGGTGTTGCAGGTGTTTGTGGGTGTTGGTAATCGTTTACCATCAGATGATCCGTTTGCTTGTCTGCCTCCTGGAACATAAAAAACGTCCTGTTACAAATCGGCATTTTTCCGTAGCCATTTAACGACAGACATCTTTCTCTACATATTCTTAATACTTATAAAAAATCTTCCGTGGGTATATTTATGTTGTGACCTATCACCACACCACTGGACCTATTTGGATATAATTTAGTGTGTTTATATCAGTGGGTTCGTCGATTTACTTTATAACTATATTCTATGGTTTGCAGCAGAGTAAGCCTAGTGGGAGGCAGATCATTACGCAGAGGCTGTCAGTCTCAGAGCTACCGCCACGACGCACACCGCAGACTTTTCCAAGTCATCTGTGTATTGAGTTGTTATCTATCTTGTTAAACGACAAAATGCATTAATAATGCGAAAGACATGCGGACGCTGCCAATCCGCGCTTGGCCAGCGTGGTGGACTATGGCATAAGTAATCCTTCTCATAGTAGGTAACAAGAGGACCGTACCCAGCTGAAAGACCGTACAAAATTAGTTTTATTTTAGATATTCGTCTCGTACAAAGCAAAATTGGTATGTGATTTGTATCAACGCCGCTCAAAGGCAGACTGTCGAAGAATGCCTTTAGCATCATGTCGACCTCTTTACATTTTGTTATGTGCAGAAGTCTACAAATAAAATCTATTGTTTTCAATCTGAAATGTCGAGAAAATGGCTTTAAATATCGAGGTACTGAAATATAACTAGCAACATTATTATTATTATATCTGGCTTCATGAACTAGCTTCTATTAGATCTGCTTAAACTATATCCTGAGTCTTTATATGTTGCATATTATATGAAAATTAAAAAAAGATAGTGATAAAAAGGGAGGCAGCGATAGCCTGCGGAGATACCAACAGATGGCCATGCAGAGGGTATCGGGTTCGAATCCACGGCGCGCACCAATGACTTTTCAGAGTTATGTGCGTATTAAATTGTTAATTATCGCTTGTCCCGTGTCTCGGATAGCACGTTAAGCCGTCGGTCCCGGTTGTCATGAAGATCTTTGACAATCGTTACAGGGCATCAGAACCTTCTAATAAACTGACACTAGTCTAAACCATGGAATATCGCTAACCCTTCGGGTTGCGGAGGTCAGACAGGCAGTCGCTCCGTGGAAAAGCTAATATTCAGCAAAATCCGGTTAGACTAGTAAGCGGACCCCAGATTAAAACTGGGATAACGCTAAGAGGATGATGAAAAAAACACACAGTGATATACAATAGGATAGTGTAGAGAGCGATAGACTGCTAAGCAGAGGGACTCGGATTTGAATCCACAGCTCGCATCAATAACTTTAATAAAATTTTCGCCTGCTAAATGGTGGAGAAAACATCGTGTGGAAACCTGCATGTCTGAGAGAAAGACATGTGAAGTCTGCCAACCCCCATTTGGTCAGCGTAGTGAAGTCCGTGATAGCAGTGGGACAGTTTATGAACAGGGCTGATGACGATGATGAAAACAAATTATACAAACATAATAACTATAACGGCAAAGGGATCTATTTTATTTATTATCAGAGCAAATTCTTAGTGCATCACACCTTAATGAGTAACAGAAATAGCACTAACGGCCCGGCCACAACCTACGGTGGCGGCGGCACGGCAGTGGCGAGCGTGTTCGATGTACACTGTGTACAGTGCGCGCTTTGCTATGCCGCGGCGACTGATGACGCCTCAGAGTAAACGCGCCATGTGCATCGAAATAGCTCGCCGCCGCCACCGCCGCTGTAAGCTGTGGCCGGGCCGTTAGATTTGATATGACGGTGCGCTGTCTGTCCCATCCTTTAGTATTTTGCTTTTTGGGCCTTATAGTTTGGGAAGCCCGCGAGCGTGAATGCGTGAATGAAATACTACATAATAATATGGCAGGCCATAGAAGCATTGATCAATTGGTAAGTAACCCTGACTGTTATTATGCCGGAGGTCGTAGATTGGATTGCCACCAATTGGCGCTGATACACCTGAGCATTCACTTGTAACAGAACAGCGAGCATTCGCCGTTTTCTGTTTTGTCGCACCGAACATTTTCACGATCATTCTAGCGAACACTCTAAATTCAAATAGTCCGTTGAATATATAAAAAATATAGAAATCGCACTACTTACATATACCAGTTTTAACCAATATGTTTACTTCAGTTTCACTTATGAATTATTTCTAGAGCGAGAGATACATAAACAATTATGACGTTTCTAAATAATAAAATGCAGATTTTCATTTGAACAGCTTAAATCACACAAGTGTCTGTTCCTAGGTTCAAATTTATTTATCGATATCTAGAGTTTATCAACATTCTAGTGAAATTAATTCTGAGTAAACCAAATCTAAGGATCTTTGTTTGATGATTGTAAACATTATCGATATTTTATCGACATCCTGATCCTGAGTAGGTCCATCACTTGTCAAGTTAAAATTTGTGACAAACTACGAAGATTCTTCCCTAGATTAAAATCATAAGTCAAAGTGAAGTAAATGTATTGGGTTTAACCGCCATTGTAGAGCAAATTCTATGTACCTATTAGGTATCTATATTCTAAGGCTCGCCCGAATGTTCGTGAGAATGCTCGCTAAAACACACCCATTTGTTTTGTAACATTCGCGAGAATGCTCATTACAGGTGAATGCTCAGGTGTATCAGCACCATAATTATGATAAAGCTTTGTGTGATGAAAGTAGTATAGCAGTATATTTATAACATATAAAATACTCATTTAAGTATGGCATATTATACTCGTTACAAATGACTTACTGGAAGCTTTTTTACCTTTGCCCATAAAAAGCGTGCGGGCAAGTCTATTATTAGCTGTAGGTACAGCGCCTTTTTTCAAGATCTAAGTGCAATACCTGTTCCTTAAATATGTGCTAAATGTCTATTTTCCGTCGAATAACGTAATTAAACAGTTAGCAAGGGTGCCACAACCATACCGTTAACATTGAGAGTCACAATTGTACCAACTGCGTAGTGTCAGCACATTAAAGGCCACGTGACACGTTAAATCGACCTGCTCTAAAGAAACTCGGCGGATTACGGTCACCGAATGAAAACGGGCTGCTAATGAGCAACGCTAATTAATTGGCGGGTGGGGGCGCCACCGCCACACTAGTCAGTTAAGCATCTTAATACTGATAACAGCACACTAGTGGACGCAGACGTACTCCTCAATTCAGTTTTAGTGTTGCCAGTAATTGAGAAAATAAATGCGGTGTGAAAGTGTAGAAAAGAGATTCGTGTTGTAAGCTTTTGGGCCTTGAAATTTCTTGTAATCTAGAAAACTTTTGTTGTTTCATGTTTTTTTAAAAAGATAGTGCCTTTCTTGAAGAAGATTATTAGGTATACAAAAACGTAGAATACTATTATAGTACATTGTTCACCGAGGGAGGAAAGGAACCGATTACTAGCGAGGGAGCAGTTTGTGGCCCGAAGGCACATCCTAGGGCCACAATACTCCCGAGGTAGGAATGGGACTTTCACCCGAGTGCTACACAGTGCTTTATACTACACCTGTGAGGAACATTTAAAGACTTGTATTCTAGAAAGTAGGTATTTAATAATATGAAATAATTAGTCATAAGTTTGGTTGTATTTTTTCTTCAATTTATCCGGTAGTAGGTTTAAAACAGCTGTTTCCGCAGATGCTTTTAAGTAAGGCGGCGTCATTTCAACATCACTTTCACTGCTAGAAGTCGACATTTTACTTTATTTTTAAAATAAAATCAAAACGTAAGACACCATGTAAGACACAATAGCTTAGAATTTGACCTTTGACCGATATTTCGCGCTTATTTTTTTTTTTTATTCTACACAAAAGGATGTCAATGGCACGGAGATTCTATATTTTATATTTTATTTTAATTACACCATCTACCCGCTCCAGCTACGTACGCAACGACAAAACCCCTTTTGCGGGAATTACGAGTCTGGAAAACAAGATTAAAATGACATCATTGAGATCTGGCAGCCACCCTTCAAGCAAATTACAATTTTCAAATTGAACAAAATTGGCACCAACTTTCAAACTCGTCTATAATTTGTTCAAACCAGTGCAAAACATCCAACAAGGAACGATAATGACCGAACAAAATGTTTACTCAAGAAATTGGCATTGGCTTGCCAATGTTTGGCAAATAAGGCCTGCGGCCGTCGCCGTCGCGCCGAGCCCTGCGTGTGACAGGAAATCTAATAACCCTTGAACGAGTTCCACGTATAAATTTCTTACACAATCGCTATTTGCTTGTCCCTTTTCGGAGTTTCGTACTCATGTATATTGTCTGGAGGACCCTAGACATCAAGGGTTTGCTGTAAACGCATGGATCACTTCCCTCATCTCTTTTGTCTTTTTTGTAATGTTACAGCGGTTTGCACCATAGAGATATAAGAATAGAGTGGCAGAGTGGGGCCAATTCGTGTCCGCCGGTGGGAGAGAGAACGCAACAGTTAAAGGCCCCCTGCATCTCTCTCTAACAGGACATGCACAACATCAACATTACGCAATGGCGTGCTACCTGTAACTATTATTTATATCAGTTTATTAGTAATCAATAGTTTAAAAGTTGTTTTTATTGATACACGAAGATAGTTTGAAGTGACAATTTTTAAACCATTGATTACCTACTGATAAACTTATATAAATAATAGTTACAGGCAGCACGCCATTGCGTAATGTTGATGTTGTGCATGTACTGTTAGAGAGAGATGCAGGGGGCTTTTAACGATTAATGTAGCAGTTGTACATTAAAAGAACAACTACAGATTCAATGAGGCTATTGTATAATATAGGTATCTACTCTTCGTAATACTTAGGTCGGCAAAGTGAAGCAACCCTGCACAGGTGAGCCTCCTCCGGAGCACCGTACTTCAGAGGGCACGTAACGCTGTCGTTCCCGGTTCATGTCCCAGGGCAACAATCGATAAGCCATGTCGGAGTTTCCAGGCATCTCGGAAGCCACTTTGGGCGGTCTGTAAAATCCAACACCAGAGTTGGCCACCCACTGACACGCAGGGTTGCCCGTATTGTGTAGGACGCGATGGGATTTTAAAATATTATTTAAGAAGATTCAGTTAAATCTACGAATAATAATCACAATCAATGTATTGGGGACAAAAACAGTCGTCTGGACGAAACAGCCAAGCACCGAAGGCTCCAAAGCATATGTGATATATCTTATAGGTAATGACAAATGAGTATCGGTGCGAGTGAAGACTACGGGACTAGCGCGAATGTGTGCCTCGATACACGTGCATCTTGCCTGCCGCAATATATCAATGTCACAGAGCCCGCGCAACGCTTCAAAACTCTATGTTGCCTGTCGTACACAATCCTATTGAGGTTTTAGAAAAGGAATAAAAACGTCGTGTAATGTAAAGTATAAGTTGGTTCCCTCACATAAGGTAAGGCAAGATAAGGAAGAACGAAAGTGAAATCTGTAAAATTGTATGTACATAAATTACAAAACTGTAATATTTACCTATATTCTAAGTTTCGAACAATGTTATTCAAACATAAATGTATTCCCTTCAAAAACCACACAGCCTCGACACTCTATTCAACATCTTCTATATTCATTTGTAGGCAGACGGAAAAATTGTCTATTAAAATTAACTGTAACCCTGACTGCGATATAAAACAAGGTCCAACCAACGCCGACCGAGTAAAGTTAGGTTTATAACGGCAATAAAAACAATCTAAACGAGAATCATAACTTTTATTAAAAAAATTAAGCGCGGGTCCGGTCGCGTCGCCTCTATAGAGAAGCATGTACACGACCATCACGAGACCTGTGTCGCTGAAGTGGAGAGGAGATTGCGTGGGCTCGGATCCAACGAAGTGACATCTGCGACTGTAGTGCCCTCACCTCGTGGGTTTAAGGTTCCACCATTTGATGGCTCGTCATCATGGTCTGCATACAAGATCCAGTTTGAGGCTGTGATGCGATCGAATGGGTGGACCAAAGAACAGGCCACCGCCCTAACCTTGGGCCTTCGCGACCGGGCCTTGACAGTGTTGGAGGCTCTAGGACAAGACGTCACCTACGCGAAGCTTCTTGAGGCGCTGGAGGCGAGGTACGGAGACGCGCACCTCGAACATGTGTATCGTGCTCAGCTGAAGGACAGGACGCAACGCACCGGAGAAACTCTGCAGCAGTGGGCTCTAGAGGTGGAAAAGCTGGTCAGGAAGTCATACCAGTCGTCTCCTGCGCTTATTAATGGGAACCTCGTACAGGCGTTTACGGATGGGATCCGGGACCTGGAGGTAAGAGCAGCAGTGAGGCTTGGGCACTTCAAGGACCTCAAGGACGCCTTAGCCCACGCTCTGGAGGTGGAAGCAGTGCGACGCGACGACCGAGGTCACCGCATCAGGGAAGTTGTGTCGTCACCTCGGTGCTACAACTGCGGAGAAAGAGGCCATATCCGCTTGAGCTGCCCAAAGCGTAGGCAGCCTGGTGACACCCTGTCTCCACCAAAGGGGTCGCCTGATACGCCTGCCAGGCAGCGAGAGCAGGGAAACGAGTAGAAGCCAGGACTGCGGGGCGGGTGCTGGCTGGTAATGGAAGAGCCCCAAGTATCTCGATCTCGCAATCATGCGACGGGAACAGCCTGATCATCGAAGGCGAAATTAACAGAACACCATGCAAGCTGACATTGGACACGGGTGCTTCTCGGACAGTCGTCGGTTTCCATCTGGCAAGACGGGTTCTTCGGGGCTGCTTCAGGAACAATGAATGTGTGAATCTGAGAACAGCTACCGGTCAGCACATAACCGTCCGAGGTGAAATGGAGGTGGATCTGAAGCTAGGCAACAAAGTTTACCGTCACAAAGTCATCGTGGCCGATATAGTGGACGACTGCATCTGGGCCTAAACTTCATGCGGAAGTATCGCTGCGAGATCGATGTTAACCAAGGAATGTTGAAATGTGGCTCGGAAGAAGTCTTCATGGAAGGCGCAACTTCAGGAAAAGTGTACTGCCTGAAGAATGTCACGCTTCAACCGCGGTCGGAAACGGTTGTACCGGTTTGTTTACCCGGGAGTTCTGGGCGAGGGAACCGCTGCGTACTTATCGAAGGCCTAGAGGAAGATGCCTCATGGAAGATTGCACGAACCTTGGTAAGGGGTACCAAAGTTTCATCAGTACGCGCACTAAATGCAAGTGACAAGGAAGTGTTGCTCAAAAAAGGGACGGAATTGGGCACCTATGAAGGAGCGGCTTGGATGCGTAGATGTCAAGAGCAACCTACCAGCGACAAGGTTCAGGGTGCACGATTCGACGTGTCTTCACTTTTGGAGGACTGCCAAAGTACCCTGTCAGAAGAAGAGAAGACCAAGGCTAAAAAGATGTTAAACCGGTTCGCCGATATTTTCTCGACCAGTGATGCCGACATAGGGAAGACAGCACTAGTCCAGCACAAAATAAACACGGGAAGTGAAGCACCGATTCGCCAGCGACCAAAACGTGTGCCAGTGGCACGGGAACGTGAAGTGGAAGCTATGATCGACGGTATGGTGAAAGAAGGCGTAATCGAGCCTTCGTCCAGCCCGTGGTGCTCTCCGGTTGTCCTAGTAAAGAAGAAGGATGGCAGCATGCGCTTCTGTGTAGACTACCGCCGATTGAATGACATCACGAAGAAGGACAGCTACCCGCTGCCAAGGATCGATGACACACTGGATACGCTGACGGGGATGAAGTGGTTTTCTACCTTAGACCTAAAAAGTGGCTACTGGCAGGTGGAAATAGATCCTCGAGACAAGGAGAAGACGGCATTTTCCACAGGGAAAGGATTATGGCAATTTAACGTCATGCCCTTTGGATTGTGCAACGCTCCGGCTACTTTTGAGAGACTGATGGAGCGAGTGCTTATGGGACTGATTGGAGACGCCTGCCTGGTCTACTTGGATGACATCATCATCGTGGGGCGCACCTTCCAGGATCACCTTCGAAACTTGGAACAAGTGCTGTCAAAGATACGAGGAGCTAATTTGAAGCTGAGTCCGAAGAAATGCGCGTTATTCAGACGGCAAGTGAACTTTCTAGGACATGTGGTCTCGGAGAACGGTATTCAAACTGACCCGGAAAAGATCATTGCCGTGAAGGAATGGCCAGTTCCAGAGAACAAAACGCAGGTCAGAGCATTCCTCGGATTATGCTCCTACTACCGACGGCTTGTGAAGAACTTTGCTGACATTGCTCGACCTCTTCATAAGCTCACCGAAGACAGAGTACAGTTCTGTTGGAATGAGAGCTGTGACGTTGCATTCCAGAAGCTCAAGGAACATCTGTGTACTGCACCTATTCTAGGCTACCCTGACAATGAGCATGAATTCGTAGTTGACACAGATGCCAGTAACACCGGAATTGGCGGCGTGCTGTCACAAAAGAAGGGTGATCAAGAAGTTGTTATAGCATACTTCAGCAAGACCTTATCCAAACCCGAAAGAAACTACTGCGTCACCAGGCGGGAACTCTTGGCTGTAGTAAAGACGTTGCAGCATTTCAACAAATACTTGTTGGGCCGTAAATTCCACCTGCGAACCGACCATGCAGCGCTGAAATGGCTACTTCAATTTAAGGACCCAGAAGGACAAATAGCTAGATGGATTGAACTACTGCAAGAGTTTGATTTTGTAATACAACATCGCAGCGGCAAGTCCCATGGTAACGCAGATGCCCTATCGCGTAGGCCGTGTCCCGACCAGTGCAAGCACTGTAGCCGACAGGATGCAAAGCAGGCAGCGCTAGTGAGGATGTTAAAGACGGATCTAAGCGACGAATGGAGAGAAGCTTTGCAGAGTGCTCAGCAAGATGACAAGGATGTACAGCCGATTCTTGAATGGAAGAAATCAGGCGCTCCTAGGCCCAAATGGAGTGATATCGCAGCAATGAGCCCTATCACCAAGAGTTATTGGGCACAGTGGGAAAGCTTGGTCGTCCAGGATGGAGTTCTGTGCCGCAAATGGGAAAACGCTCGCGGTAACCAGTGCCATTTGCAAATGGTAGTGCCCAAAACTAAGGAGCCGGAAGTCTTGCAGCTCTATCACAATGGTGCTTCGGGAGATCACATGGGAGTTAAGAAGACCCTTACTAAGATCCGGGAGCGGTTTTATTGGCTCCACTGTCGGGATGACGTCGAGGATTGGTGCCGCAATTGCACAAGTTGTGCGGCTGTCAAGGGGCCACATACTCGAAGCAGAGGGGCATTGCATTAAAGGTGTACAATGTGGGAGCCCCATGGGAGCGCATAGCCTTGGATGTCGCTGGGCCGTTTCCCGAGAGCCAGGATGGAAACAAATACTTCTTGGTTGTGATGGATTACTTCACGAAGTGGCCTGAAGTGTTTGCAATCCCAAATCAAGAAGCTACCACAGTGGCCGACAAGCTGGTGCATGAAGTCTTTTGTCGATTCGGGGTACCCTTGGAAATCCACAGCGATCAAGGCCGGAACTTCGAATCCGAGGTGTTCAAGGAGACTTGTCGCGTGATGGGTGCACATAAAACCAGGACCACGGCTTATCACCCGCAATCAGATGGCATGGTTGAACGATTTAACCAATCACTGGAAAGGTACCTGGCGAAGGAGAGCAAACAAAGAGATTGGGACAAGCACATCCAACCATTCCTTCTGTCATATCGCAGTGCGGTCCACGAAACCACAGGAGTAACACCAGCTTTTGCCAATTTCGGCAGAGAATTACGTTTACCAGCAGACTTAATCACCGGTATTCCGCCAGAATCTCCACGCAATGTAACGGATTACGCGACCGAGCTACGCAACAAGATGAAAAACGTATACGAGCACATCAGGGAGTCAGGACAACAGATGTCTGAAAAGATGAAGACTCGCTACGACCGGAAGGCAAACAACAAAGGCTTCGACGAGGGATCATTGGTGTGGCTTCATAACCCAGTACGAAGCAAAGGCAAATCGCCTAAGTTACAAGCCAGATGGGACGGGCCATATCGCATAATTACCAGGATGAACGACATCACCTATCGAATCCAGAAGGGGTCGCGAGGTGCACCGAGGATAGTTCATGTGGACCGGTTGGCTCGTTACCATGGGTCCAACGCTGTTCGAGACGAACACGTTTAAGAGGGGGGCAGTGTTACGCCATCTATCGGTGAAGTAGTAGAAGAGATTGAATGTATCGGTGGTTTAAAGGTAATTCAGCTACTCTATACTAGATGGCGTTACTGTATCGAGTAATAGACTGTTCGAGATTATTTCGACAGTTTTGTAGAAGCATCTAGAATGCGCTAGTGATGTTATCCGGCCAGTATAAATAGAGCGCGACCGAACGGAACGGACACAGTTCAATTGAATACGGAAAGCGATCAAGATCAAGCGAAGGGAAGTAAGTCGGAAGTGTTTAGTGTTGTTCTAGTGGTGTGAATAGTGTGTTTTATTAGTGAAGTGAAAATTAAGTGTGTGTATCTAGTGTTATTGTGTTAGTGAATAAAGTGCAGTTTTTCTGGCATAGTGTATATAATTTATCACGAACCCCAGCTCGTAACAATAATATAGACACAATAACTCACACTCGGTGTCCGATCATTTGACAAAAAACAAATGAAAAATTTTCATTTGACAAAATTATACTTGATAAAGGATCATGGGCATTTTTGTATGAGAGCTGGGCGTAAAACCAACAGAAATAAAATGTGTTGTAATTTACTTTATTGTACTTCTATATGCCCCCTAAATACTTTTTAACCCCGATATCGACCGGGTATCACTGCAAAAAAATCCCAAAGATTGGTTAAATAAAACACACATATTTGTTAAAAACTTCTATATATTGATACATTTTATTTAAATATCAATGGTTATCATCAACTATAACATCTAATAAATGTTCTGTGGGTGGAGTGAAAGGCTCGTGCCATCCTAACCCTAAAAACCACAAAATTGAAACTATGTGGGCACAATTTCCTACTGTTCTTCTGCCTGTTAAGCAAGTGCAGTAATGCTAGACTACCGGATTTCTACCGATTTGGTCTCTATCGATCAAAATGTAAGTACTATATGTGCGCATGCGCAATCTGATATGCCGCGACTTTATTTTAATTCGAAGCAACCACACATAAGTTTGCAGGATATTACATCTGTTTAAATCATCTAATGAATCCTCTCTATATAATTCAATTAAATAAACACCATCGCGGACCATTGCACTTAACAAAAACAGCAGAACACAAGTTGCGAAAAGTTCAGTTATATAAAAACAGTCCAATCAGAAAGCGATTACAGGTCTAGAAAGCGATGGCAGGGGTCAGAAGTAGTGAAGAAACATAAACCAATGATAGCAAAACGTGAGCAAATAACAAAATATGAATATATGAGTCTTTATTCATATTTGTCTGCTATTCATATTTGGCCTGCCCGCACGCTTTTTTTTTGGTCGGCGCCTGAGTAAGAGAGAAGTTAGAAAGGGGTGTAATGTAGTAATTCTGTGGTTACCAACCAATAGATTGGTTTATTTGGCCTAGCTCTGCACAACATAGTGTCGTGTTATCTCCGTTGTATTAGCGATTGTTTTGGATTCTATAAAAAAATACGTTTGAATGTCACTGAATATCTCTGCTCTCCGGTTGTTTGGGTGATTGCCGTCATAGTATAAAATTAAGTAATGGTCATTAGCTTTCACAAAAAATATATTTTATAGCTGTTGGTTTTACGCCCATTTTGACCGTGACCCTTTATTATTTTACAAACTAATGTTTAATAAACTACTCATTAGACAATATACTTATTTACTATAAATTTAATTTAATTCTGTGTCTACGCAATCAAAAGAAAGAGCAATTTAATAATATTTTCAAACTCGCGACTACTCGCAAGGGAATCAAAACCTACAGGGTTCTTTCCGTGAACCCAAACTCTTTAAATTTGGTACGAAGCAATGTCTTATATCACTTATAAAGAAAAAATGCGAAAACCGTAATTTTTTAGTTACGGCATATAAAAAAATATCTTAATATATAAAATCCTTGCGTTACTGACTGACTGACACTGACACGCTACTGCCGAAACTATTGAGTGCAGGAAGCTGAAATTTGGGTATTTTCCTTGGGGACCGTAGGGGTGCACTAAGAAGGGATTTCCTGAAATTCCCACGGGATCGGCCAAAACGGGTAAATTTAAAAAAAAATGCAGGTGTAGCTGCTGGCGTCCTCTTGTTTTAAATAAATTTAAAGTTACTACCCCTTTCTCTTGAACGCGTAGAGGTATTAAATTGAAATTCATATCAAATACTCAGGTATATAACACCGTCAGGCTGTAACAAAATCAAACTTCTATGTCTACGCAATCAAAAGAAAGAGCAATATAATTATATTTTCAAACTCGCGACTACTCGCAAGGGAATAAAAACCTACTCGTACAGGGTACTTCCCGTGAACTCAAAATCTTGAAATTTGGTACGAAGCAACGTCTTATATCACTTATAAAGGAAAAATTGCGAAAACCGTTATTTTTAGTTACAGCCTATAAAAAAATATTTTTAATAAATTTAAAGTTACTACCCCTTTCTCTTGAACTCTTAGAGGTATTAAATTGAAATTCATATCAAATACTCAGGTATATAACACCGTTAGGCTGTAACAAAATCAAACTGCTATGTCTACGCAATCAAAAGAAAGAGCAATATAATCATATTTTCAAACACGCGACTACTCATAGAAATTAATTTAGCGGGTCTTAATCGCGTTAACTTAAATTATTTAAGGCATAAATACCTATTTGTTACCGACGTTTCGCTCGTCTTGCACCGAGCGTGGTCGCGGAGAGACTGATGAGAGCTCAGCGACGTCTTGTGGAAGTGCGGGTTTCAGCACCTACCCTCACTTGGTCTTTATTTAAGTTCGCAATGTCGGTACTCCGACACACTACACTAATGACGTCTACACACTGTTGAGATTTATCACTGCGGCGGTGTTTACACTTGCTGATGACTGGATTCCAAGTGGCCGATAATCTATATCCATCCTCCCGGTTGAAATTGTTATATTTCTTGATTTCTACCGCTTCACGTACTATCCTGGAGTAATAGTGACGATCGGTGGATGAGACTTGTGGTTGATGCAGTTCTATCCAGTGGTTTGGTCCAGACTCCAACAAATGCTCAGCTATCGCCGACTTGTTAATATGTCGGTTTTTTACAGCTGCGATATGTTCCTTTACCCTTTCAGCGATTGTACGCTTAGTTTGCCCGATATATGAACTACCACAGCTGCAATCGACTTTGTAGACGCCAGGTGTTTGGAGAAGAATTACATCCTTTGGTGTACGCAGATTGTGTGCTATCTTAGAGAGCGGACTGTATACAGTCTTGATGGAGTATTTCTTGAGTACTGTTCCAACTTTGTCCGTCACTCCCTTTAGATACGGCATGTAAGCGGGCACTCTGCTTACCTCAGGTTTACGCTCGTTCCTCTTCCGACAGAGTAAGTTTTTCTTGTATCCGTTGCACCTAAGTACCTCCCGAACATGTGACAGCTCACTATTTAATTGTTCGGGGTCACATAAGTCATACGCTCTGTTCACTAACGAGGACACAACGGAATCCAAGTGCCGCGGATGGTGGTGCGAGTTCGCGTTGAGATACCTGTCGGTGTGTGTCGGTTTCCTATACACAGTGTGTCCAAGGGTACCATTATCTCTCACTGTCACTTTAACGTCGAGAAAGGGTAACGATCCGTCTACCTCCATTTCGAATGTGAATCGGATGTTCGGATGTATGGAGTTCAATTTGTGTGCGAATTGTTCTACGTCCTGCTTGTTGCCCTTCATGATGCAGAAGATATCGTCGACATACCTTTTCCATAGTTTCACATTTGACGCCTGCATGTCTACGGATTCCTCAAAGTGCTCCATCCAGATGTTGGCCATTACCGGTGCTATAGGGCTACCCATAGCCACTCCATCGATCTGGAGGTAATATTGTCCACGATATAGGAAGTAGTTTCCATCCAAGCAATTCCTGAGTAGAACGATGTATTCGTTAGACAGACCGTTTTCCCTTAATTTCCTCTCTACGACGTCAAGGCAATCTTGAATAGGAACATTGGTGAATAGTGACTCAACATCAAAACTAACCATCACCTCGTCTGGTTCCCTTTTCATGCTCTTGATGATTTCAATAAAGTGGCGAGAGTCCTTTACGAAAGAGTGCGTCTTGCCTACTAACGGTTGTAGTACCTTGCTTATGTGTTTCGCCAAACCATATGTGGGTGAATTTATTTGACTCACAATCGGTCGCAAAGGTACGTTAGTCTTATGTACTTTAGGTAATCCGAACATCTTAGGCGGCTGCACAATGTGAGGTTTATGTAACCGTTCAAATTCCTCTTCCGTAAATAAGCTTTTATGGTCCCTAATTAAGGCTCGAATGCGTTTTGTCACTCTGGCGGTCGGGTTATATGACACAGCCTTATATACTAATGTGTCACTCAACAGATTCCTTATCTTACTGTCATAATCACAAGTATTCATTACCACAGTGGCGTTTCCTTTGTCAGCCTTTAGCACTAAAATATTCGTGTTATCACGCAGCGTTTTTAGTGCTTGACGCTCTTCTGCGGTAATATTAAATATATAGGTATATATATATATATAGGTTATTGATAGCGCGACACAAAGCGTGTTGGCGAAGGGATTAAATTATGCTTTGACACCTAAGCGGATTCCATATGAAAACGTCATAAGTAGCATATAAGAGGTTATAACGCGTAACAAGGTACCGTCTAACGATGCGGATACACTTAGACAGGATGTTGCCGTTATTTTACGTAAATCTAAGCCACCTAAACCAAATATTACGAGGTGTGGTAAGTCATTAATATACACTAAAAATAAAAAAGGACCGAGCATTGAACCCTGTAGGACGCCCATTTTGACTACAGACCCATGTGAACGCGTCCCGTTAACATCAACTCTCTGAATCCTATTACTCAAATATGAAGTAAAAAGATGCAGAGCAGAACTACTAGTGATGTAATTTCCTGATCAATGTATCCTGTTATACACAATCAAAGGCCTTGGACAAATCACAGAAGACACCTAAAGCATCATGTGAATCCTCCCAGGCATCAAAGACATGTTTTACAAGCTCAACACCGCCATCGGTCGTGGAGCGCCCCTTTGTAAAACCAAATTGTTTAGAGTGTAGAAGCTCGTTGTTGTTAAAATAACTTTGCAGTTGATCTAGAATCAATTTCTCGAAAATTTTGCTGAATGTGGGCAGCACAGAAATTGGCCTATAGTTGGTGGGGTCTGATGTGCTACCTGCTTTGTACAAAGGTATTACCTTGCAATCTTTCATAATGTTACGAGCTGAGGCTCGACGATAAATTATAACTCACTATGCCACTTAAACTGAACTTTATTCACTAACACAATAACGCTAGATACACACACTTAATTCTTCAACACTAATAACACACACTATTCACACCACTAGAACAACACTAAACACTTTCGAATTACTTCCTTCGCTTCTTGTATTTCGCTTCGATATTCAATTGTTACTGTGTCCGTTCCGTTCGCTCGCACTCTATTTATACTGGCCGGATAACATCACTAGCGCATTCTAGATACTTCCACAAAACTGTCGAATAATCGCGAACAGTCTATGCTCGATACAGCAACGCCATCTAGTACAGAGTAGCTGAATTACCTTTAAACCACCGATACATTCAATCTCTTCTAGTACCCGATAGATGGCGTAACACTGCCCCCCTCTTAAACGTGTTCGTCTCGAACATCGTTGGACCCATGGTAACGAGCCAACCGGTCCACATGAACTATCTTCGGTGCACCTCGCGATCCCTTCTGGATTCGATAGGTGACGTCGTTCATCCTGGTAATTATGCGATATGGCCCGTCCCATCTGGCTTGTAACTTAGGCGATTTGCCTTTGCTTCGTACTGGGTTATGAAGCCACACCAATGATCCCTCGTCGAAGCCTTTGTTGTTTGCCTTCCGGTCGTAGCGAGTCTTCATCTTTTCAGACATCTGTTGTCCTGACTCCCTGATGTGCTCGTATACGTCGTTCATCTTGTTGCGTAGCTCGGTCGCGTAATCCGTTATATTGCGTGGAGATTCTGGCGGAATACCGGTGATTAAGTCTGCTGGTAAACGTAATTCTCTGCCGAAATTGGCAAAAGCTGGTGTTACTCCTGTGGTTTCGTGGACCGCACTGCGATATGACAGAAGGAATGGTTGGATGTGCTTGTCCCAATCTCTTTGTTTGCTCTCCACGACCTTCGCCAGGTACCTTTCCAGTGATTGATTAAATCGTTCAACCATGCCATCTGATTGCGGGTGATAAGCCGTGGTCCTGGTTTTATGTGCACCCATCACGCGACAAGTCTCCTTGAACACCTCGGATTCGAAGTTCTGGCCTTGATCGCTGTGTGTGATTTCCAAGGGTACCCCGAATCGACAAAAGACTCCATGCACCAGCTTGTCGGCCACTGTGGTAGCTTCTTGATTTGGGATTGCAAACACTTCAGGCCACTTCGTGAAGTAATCCATCACTACCAAGAAGTATTTGTTTCTATACTGGCTCTCGGGAAACGGCCCAGCGACATCCAAGGCTATGCGCTCCCATGGGGCTCCCACATTGTACACCTTTAATGCACCTCTGCTTCGAGTATGTGGCCCCTTGACAGCCGCACAACTTGTGCATTTGCGGCACCAATCCTCGACGTCATCCCGACAGTGGAGCCAATAAAACCGCTCCCGGATCTTAGTAAGCGTCTTCTTAACTCCCATGTGACCTCCCGAAGCATCATTGTGATAGAGCTGCAAGACTTCCGGCACCTTAGTTTTAGGCACTACCATTTGCAAATGGCACTGGTTACCGCAAGCGTTTTCCCATTTGCGGCACAGAACTCCATCCTGGACAACCAAGCTTGCCCACTGTGCCCAATAACCTTTGGTGACAGGGCTCATTGCTGCGATATCACTCCATTTGGGCCTAGGAGCGCCTGATTTCTTCCATTCGAGAATCGGCTGTACGTCCTTGTCTTCTTGCTGAGCACTCTGCAAAGCTTCCTTCCATCCATCACTCAAGTCCGTCTTCAACGTCCTCACTAACGCTGCCTGCTTCGCTTCCTGTCGGGCACAATGTTTGCGTTGGTCGGGGTAAGGCCTACACGTCAGAGCGTCTGCGCTACGTTGCTCTTGCCGCCAGACAGGTACGTCAGGTGACCCCTTCGGTGGAGAGAGGGTACTAACGTGCCGCTTACGCTTTGGGCAGCTCAAGCGGATATGGCCTCTTTCCCCGCAGTTGTAGCACCGTGGTGAAGAAACAACTTCCCTGATACGGTCAGTTCGATCCTCGTGACGCGCTGCTTCCACCTCCAGAGCGTAGGCTAAGGCTTCCTTCAGGGACTTGAAGTGCCCAAGTCTTACCGCTGCTCTAACTTCCAGGTCCCGGATCCCATCCGTAAACGCTTGTACGAGGTTCCCGTCAATAAGCGCAGGCGACGACTGGTATGCCTTCCTGACCAGCCTTTCCACCTCTAGAGCCCACTGCTGCAGAGTTTCTCCGGTGCGTTGTGTCCTGTCCTTCAGCTGAGCTCGATACACATGTTCTAGGTGTGCGTCACCGTATCTCGCCTCCAGCGCCTCCATCAGCTTTTCATAGGAGACGTCTTGCCCAAGCACCTCCAACACCGTCAAGGCCTGATCACGAAGGCCCAAGGTTAGGGCGGTGAAGGCCTGTTCTTTGTTCCACCCATTCGTTCGCATAACGGCCTCAAACTGGACCTTGTATGCAGACCACGATGACGAGCCATCAAAGGATGGAACCTTAAACCAACGAGGCGAGGGCGCCACAGCTGCAAGTGTTACTTCGAGCCCACGCAATTTCTTCTCCACTTCAGCAACACAGGTCTCGTGGTGGTCATGTACACGCTTCTCTATAGAGGCGACGCGAGTCTCAAGCTTGTCGTGCACGAGCATCTCTACGTCGCTGATACGGGCCTCGTGCTGCTGAAGTTCCTCCTTGACCGCCTTCAAGTCCTTCCCCACTGTGGCGCTGAGGTCTTTCATGGGCACCAGCTGTTCCTCCAGACGGCGGGCGTGCTCCTCCCTGTCGCGCTGCAGCTGTTCCTCTAGGCGGCGCGCGTGCTCCTCTTGACGGCGAGCCTGCTCCTCTTGACGGCGGTCCTGCTCCTCTTGACGGCGAGCCTGCTCCTCCTTGTCGCGCTGCAGCTGTTCCTCTAGGCGGCGCGCGTGCTCCTCTTGACGGCGGGCCTGCTCCTCTTGACGGCGGTCCTGCTCCCCTTGACGGCGAGCCTGCTCCTCCTTGTCGCGCTGTCGCTGTTCTTCCATGCGGCGCGCGTGCTCCTGCATGAACGCCATCAGAGCCGCGATGTCGGGCACCGCCATGGAGTGTGCGCTTGCAGGCTCCACTGCAGCCGCGGAGTCGCCTGATCCACCGGACGATGGAGAAGGAACGTCTCCGAAGCGTCTCTGGTCCAGGTCTTGCTGGCGCTGGTTCCTGGTACGCACTCCGTCAGTTTCTTCCTTCGGCATAACCGGCATAATTTATCCCTTTCTTCTGACACCAATTTGTTACGAGCTGAGGTTCGACGATAAATTATAACTCACTATGCCACTTAAACTGAACTTTATTCACTAACACAATAACGCTAGATACAAACACTTAATTCTTCAACACTAATAACACACACTATTCACACCACTAGAACAACACTAAACACTTTCGAATTACTTCCTTCGCTTCTTGTATTTCGCTTCGATATTCAATTGTTACTGTGTCCGTTCCGTTCGCTCGCACTCTATTTATACTGGCCGGATAACATCACTAGCGCATTCTAGATACTTCCACAAAACTGTCGAATAATCGCGAACAGTCTATGCTCGATACAGCAACGCCATCTAGTACAGAGTAGCTGAATTACCTTTAAACCACCGATACATTCAATCTCTTCTAGTACCCGATAGATGGCGTAACAATAAGATCAGGGAATACACCACAGTCAATACACTTATTAAATATTAAAGCTAATCTGTTAGCAGCTAAATCAATAATGGACTTGGTAATAGTAACCCACACCCCCACAAGTCTGTAGTCTTTTTTATATTTATAGTATTAAAAGCTTTTATAACGAACATCATTTGAATTTATATGCTAAAATGAGAAGCTACTTTAAATTGTACTCATGTTTTCTTTCAAAAGAGGTTCCGCTGCATTGGTTGACGAGTCCAAAGATCTAGTAGTAATAACGGGGATATCAGTAAAAAAGCTTTCAAACGCCGATGCAACTTTTGAGTCTGATGTAATAGTGTCGTTATCAATGTTCAAACTAAATTTAGAACTTTTACTTTTAACTCTCCCAGTCTCGCTGTTTATTATATTCCATGTCATTTTCATTTTATCGTCACTACCCCTAATCCTAGAACTCAGGTAAAGAGACTTAGCTTTCTACAATGTTTTCGAAATATCCTAGCATAGTATCTAACATAATCCTGAAATTGTTCACTTAAATTAAAGTTTCTCTCGTCATATAGCTCATACAATGTCTTTCTACTTTTGTGAAGCCCAGTTGTTGCCCATTCACAGAACTTTGCATTACCGCCAACTGTAATCGTTCTAGGTGTGAAAACCGAATTAAATTCAGTACAAAACGCTTTAAAAAAACTATTGTTTAATAAATTAGGGTCACCTTCATCATATAACAGTGACCAGCTAGTCATTAGTTTACTTTGAAACCTAGCAAAACGAGTTGCAGTTTTAGGTATTTAACTATATTTTGCCTAACATTCTTACTGTTATCATAAAAGGAGATCTGTTGTCCGCAATGGTCTGAGTCTAACTTTCTAATAATTTGCTTGTCTCCTACTATGATATCTGTAAATATATTATCTAGGTAAGTAGGTGTATAGGAAGTAACTCTTGTGGGCTCTAAGAATAAGTTCTTCAGATTATATGATAGAAATAGCGCTTTCAATTTTGTACTAAGACTGCTATTCTCCAATAAATTTACATTAAAGTCACCGCACACAACAACATTTTTATTTATTTTTTCAACTTTGTTTAATATATCATCCATAATACGCTCGAAGCTATCATACAATGCTGAAGTAGGCCTGTATACACTTATTACAATAAATCTCCTCAGTTCCACACAGGCTACCTCAATAGTTCGCTCAACAGACAGACTTACAATATCGTGACGCTCTTTAAATTTAAGTTGCTTATTAATTAAAATCATCGAGCCACCATGTACTGGTTGCTGCCGGCTAAACGAGCTTCCTACTATATGATTAATGAAATGGAACATCAACTGGTTGCTTTTTAGTCAATGTTCAGTGATGCAAAATATACCAACAGCATTACAGTTCATAAACAATTCCATTTCTAAATCTTTATTAATCATACTTCTAATATTCTGATGTACCTACCAATTTAATTACATTTTTGTTATTATGTTTATGTGTATTAGCACGGTAATAATATCTAACAGTATTGTAACTCCATACAAACGCACGAAACTCGAGTTATACCTACGCGCCGCGAGCAGAGTACCGGCGGACTGTACCTACAGTACCCGCAGCCGCTATCGTGCCGCAGCTCGCAGACGGCGCGTCTGGTAGGTATATAACTCACGAAGACGGCCGAGTTACAATACTGTTAGATTATATTACCGTGGTATTAGTCAATGAGTTACGAGTAATCTTATTAGGTATAGCTAGAGGTGTTCTCTATTGTCTCAGAATTTAATTTAAATTATTATTATTATGAATGTCAATAATGGAATTGTTATATATTATCTCAGTTTCAATAAAATGTACTCTAACAGTACTTGGGTCACTGTATAAATTAAATGCTAATAATTTAGCAAGTTGTCGTTTAAAAGAGCGAGTAAGATAGGTACCTACATAGTATCTTTTGTTAAAATAAAATTACTTTAAAAAAAAGTATTAGTGTCAAAGAATAAAATTTTGTCATTATGACGGTATGTACCTACTATTATCCCTTATTATAAATTCGAAAGTGTGTATGTATGTTTGTATGTATGTATGTATGTTCCGTTTTCACGCTAAAACGGCTGAACCGATTTTGTTGAAATTTAATATAGAGATATATTGAACCATGGAGACGGACAAAGGCTACCATAAGTTGCAAAAAATAAACTGGGAGGGATTGTAGGGAGGGTAGAAGTTTGTACGGCACAAATTTATCTCTTGGGAGTAAGAACGCATGCGCCAACAATTGAGTACTGCACATGTGCAATCGCATATCTGTCAGTACTGTCACATAGGGTATATGGTGTTCTGTGGTCACATCATACATAATGTCATTGTGCACGGTGATTAAATTTTTCGCATAATTATATAAACTAACTAGCTTGGTGATGGGTCTTGTGACACCCTATATAAACTAATAATTATATACTACGCTTAAACGGCCGAAACTATTTTCTATAGGTACTAATATTATAAATGCGAAAGTGTTTATTGATTTATATTGGACATGTATGGGAACATGGCTTTGGCATTTGACTGTATGCAAGGCGATGTTATTAATTATGTAGCTTTCGGTTGATATAATGGTAGGTATACAGTGTCATGAATACTGACCGAGCTACTTTGTACCTTATTGAGTTTCTGAAGTCTTTAGAATAATCAGGAGTGTCTTCACACAACTTGAGACTGAAAGTAGATTTGTGTTAGGTACCCCCAATTTAACGCGAGCGAAGCCGCGGGCAAAAGCTAGTTTATAGATATACTAGAGGACGCCAGCAGCTACGCATGCATATTTTTAAATTTTATATGTATTGACCGATCCCGTGGGTATTTCGGGAAATCCCTTCTTAGTGCACCCCTACGGTTCCCAAGGAACATACATGCCAAAATTTCAGCTTCGTGCGCCTAATAGTTTTGGCTGTAGCTTGTCTGTCAGTCAGTCAGTAACGCAAGGATTTTATATATACAGATTAAGATTATATTGGACACTAGCTGTGCCCGCGACTTCGTTCGCGTAAATGTTGGAATTTAATTAGCATGATATTTATGCCAAAAGTATACAATATTTATAACTTTCATATGTAGGTATATATAATAGAATCATTAGAAAATTTCTTTATACACAACATTATCTAATTGTTTTACCACCTTCACTTAGAACATGTAAATTATTTTTACCGCTTAATCGTTAACATGCCACATATAACTGACCATGTGAAAAACAACATGTTCGGGGGTCGATTCCAGCTGTTTCAAGTCTGTCCCTGCAATTCATTTAGAACATACACAAAGAGCTACGGATACCCAGCCCTGCCGAAAGTAAGATAGCCCCGTTGAGTTACTCAAGAGGTATCTGAATTCAGGCCTCAGTCTCCCACCCACGGATTCCTACATCCTACGTACGTGAGGTGTGGGAACTGGGAATTATGAGGCACCTGTATAAATTTAGAACACGAACGAACGAAAGAAATCAAAGATACACAACCACATTCATTATTCAAATGAAACGACAAAGACACCAATCCGACGACAACGAAAGAAAATTAACCGAGAACCTCATCAATCCACGGAGAATCTTATCACCGCCATTCAGAAAATGACGTCATTTGCTCAACACCGTCTTTGATTACATATACAAACCGACTGAGATAGAAAATAATATGGACTAATCGACAATTTATTGAAAAAAGAATCTATAGTCATTGTTTTTATCATTTAAAATAACATAAAATGATATATAACTATTATATAAACATAATAATTTGAAATGGGGGAATGGGAATCCGGTCTATGGCTTCAGGCACTACCATCGTCCAACACAGGAACCATGTTGGACGATGAGACGTTCCGCATCGCCACTTTCACTTCGTTTAGGTGTTCCGTGTGTCTCTCCGCATTGATGTCAGTGTGGAGAAGACGTCGATAGCCTCGGACACCATGGGCTATCCTGCAGCAGAAGCGCTGGTAGAATTCCTCGTCATGCTAATCTAAATGACATAATCCGTCTTGCTCTTGTCACATCTGGCGTGCCAGCTGTACTTGAATCAAATGGTTTGGTACGCGACGATGGGAAGAGACCTGACGGTATGTCATTATTTCCGTGGACAATGAGTAGGCCTTTGGTGTGGGACGCAACCTGCGTAGACACCCTCGCGCCATCCCATGTCCCAAGCACGGGAGGCCATGCTGGCGCTGCTGCTGCATCTGCGGAAACCCTCAAACGGCGCAAATACAGTAATCTAGTAGCTAATTATGTAATCGACGTCTCACGTGACCTGAGGGCTGGTTTATTCTTTGCTCAAAGAATCAGCATTGCCATCCAGCGTGGCAATGCTGCCATTCTGGGCACGTTACCCGATGGTATTGATGCGGAGGCATTCTACGACGACGCCTAAACACACCTGTACATATTTTCACTTTTTATTTTTAGATTTATGTACCTATATATATTCTTAGATATTATGATTATGTAAGATAGCAATGTATATAGTTAACATTAATAATATGGTATGTTATTGTGAAAATTATTCAAATAATCTTAATATATAAAATGCTTGCGTTACTGACTGACTGACAGACACGCTACAGCCGAAACTATTGGGTGCAGGAAGCTGAAATTTGGCATGTGTGTTCCTTGGGGGCCATAGGGGTGCACTAAGAAGGGATTTCCCGAAATTCCTACGGGATCGGCCAAAATGGGTAAATTAAAAAAAAAATTGAAATAAATGAGATTGATCGTTTAAATTAGGTAAGTGGACATTGTAATAAATTTTGACACAGAGACTTTTCGTTTATGAAAATGCCGAATATTATACTCTATTAATTTTTTAATAACAGAAAGATACCCGACACATAGTTATTGTCTTTTTTGCAAGAAACATTTATTTTGCTAGAAAATTATTGAAAATAGTGACATCTATCAGTCGGACGAATAACTATAAATATGCTCGGTTCCAGTAATAAAAAAAATCCTCGGTTCCGAAAACACATAAAAATATACTAACGAAATTAAGAATCGCCTCCCTTTTTAAAGTCGGATAAATAGCCATAAAACGCTTTAAAGGTACCTATTTAGACAAACTATACTTTTACTAACAAACTTATAATGATCATAGATGGCACCACAAATATAACCAGTTTTGGATGATCCCTGTTTTGTATGGGACTACATACAAAGGAGAGGTCAAGCTGTACACCAAAACCATACAACCGATTGTGATGTAACATATACTATTTTATAGGTTTGAGTATCCTTTGTACATGAGTGTAAGTTTTATTGAAATCAATTTCGCCATTTTAGAGATCTTTAGAGATATAGGGAAAGACGTCGGACAGACAGACAGACATAAATTCTAAAAATTATCAAGTATTGCTTTTTAGCATTTTCCTAGATTTTTTAGCTAATTTTCGTCAAAATATCTTTAATGTACAGACTTTTTCACCTCTACAGTTTTATTATAGTACTAGCTGACCCAGCGAACTCCGTATCGCCTTTTAAAGAGTTTTTATTTAACTCCTTTTTTTCCAAGCCCCTTTTCCAAAGTTACCATTGACTTAGCGCTTAATCCCCTATCATTTCAGAGTCTATAAATGATGAACAAACCAACATAGATTTTATATAATATTGAATTTCCCATTCCTTAAAATATCGGAGACGATACCCATATCGACTTTAAAAAAAATCCCGTCCGCCATCTTTGATTTCCTATCCACCATCTTTGATCACGAAATAGATGTTGTATTTGGATTCACCATCCCTCAAATCATCAGAGACGATACCCATATAGATTTTTTTAATTTTCCCATCCGCCATCTTTGATTTCCCATCCGCCATCTTGAATCACGAAATATATGTTGTATTACGATTCCCCATCCCTTCAAACATCGGAGACGATCCACATATTGATTTTTAAAATAATCCCATCCGCCATCTTTGATCACGAAATAGATGGTGTTTTTGAATTCCCCATTCCTTAAAATATCGGAGACGATACCCATATCGACTTTAAAAAAATCCCGTCTGCCATATTTGATTTCCTATCCGCCATCTTTGATCAAGAAATAGATGTTGTATTTAGATTCGCCATCCCTTAAAACATCGGAGACGATAACCATATTGATTTTTTAAAACTTTCCTCATCCGCCATCTTTGATTTCTCATCCGCCATCTTTGATCACGAAATAGATGTCGGATTTGGATTCCCCATCCCTTTAAATATCGGTGACGATACCCATATCGACTATAAAAAAAATCCCGTCCGCCATCTTAGATTTCCTATCCGCCATCTTTGATCACGAAATAGATTTTAAATAGATATTTGGATTCACCATCCCTTAAATCATCAGAGACGATACCCATATTTATTTTTAAATTTTCCCATCCGCCATTTTTGAGTTCCCATCCGCCATCTTGAATCACGAAATAGATGTTGTATTTGGATTCCCCATCCCTTTAAACATCGGAGATGATACCAATATTGATTTTTTAAAATTTGCCCATCTGCCATCTTTGATTTCCCATCCGCCATCTTGAATCACAAAATAGATGTTGTATTTGGATTCCCAGTCCCTTCAAACATCGGAGACGATACCCACATTGATTTTAAAAAAAATCCCATCCACCATCTTTGATCACGAAATAGATGGTGTTTTTGAATTCCCCATTCCTTAAAATATCGGAGACGATACCAATATTGACTTTAAAAAAATCCCGTCTGCCACCTTTTATTTCCTATCCGCCATCATTGATCACGAAATAGATGTTGTATTTAGATTCGCCATCCCTTAAAACATCAGAGACGATAACCATATTGATTTTTTAAAACTTTCTCATCCGCCATCTTTGGTTTCTCATCCGCCATCTTTGATCACGAAATAGATGTCGGATTTGGATTCCCCATCCCTTTAAATATCGGCGACGATACCCATATCGACTATAAAAAAAATCCCGTCCGCGATCTTTGATTTCCTATCCGCCATCTTTGATCACGAAATAGATTTTAAATAGATATTTGGATTCACCATCCCTTAAATCATCAGAGACGATACCCATATTTATTTTTAAATTTTCCCATCCGCCATTTTTGATTTCCCATCCGCCATCTTGAATCACGAAATAGATGTTGTATTTAGATTCCCCATCCCTTTAAACATCGGAGACGATACCAATATTGATTTTTAAATTTTTCCCATCTGCCATCTTTGATTGCCCATCCGCCATCTTTGATCACGAAATAGATGTTGTATATCGATTCTCCACCCCTTAAAATATCGAAGGCGATACCCATATTGATATTTAAAATTTTCTCATCCGCCATCTTTGATTTCCCGTCCGCCATCTTGGATCACTAAAATTTCATATTATTAATCAGCGTCCCGAAAATCTCGAAAACGATACCCATATAGATTGTTACCTATTCGTTTAGCCTTTTTTTGCCTTTGACCCAACCCTCCCCCTTCTCGTTTGACCATTTTATTATTTTTGTCTAGCCCCTAAAAGTTGTGGCGTAATTTTATATAGCCTATAGCCTTTCGGAATAATTGGGCTATCATAGGCAATAACAATTTTTAAAATCCGACTGCTAGTTCCTGAGATTAGCCGACATTTTGTTTTAGCCTTTTTAGCCTTTTGCCCGGCCCCAAAGGGTCAAAGCGTTATGTTATATAGCCTATAGCCTTCCGGAATAATTGGGCTATCGTATATAAAAAGAATTTTTCAGATCCGACCGGTAGTTCCTGAGATTAGCGCGTTCAAACAAACAAACAAACAAACAAACAAACTCTTCCGCTTTATTATATTAGTATAGATAGATGTATTAGAACATGGCTTTGACATTTGATTGTATCCAAGGTGATGTTATTATGTACACACAGCGCCAAGTCAAGCTAAACAGTTGCAGTACAATTATGACACTTATTTCCTACGCCATAAGAACGGTACAATGGTCAAAGTGTATAGCTGGACGAGTAGCCGTGTGTAGCTTTCGGTAGATGTAATGTCATGGATACTGACTGAGTACCCTATAGAGTTGCCTTCACACAACTTGAGACTGAAAGTAGATTTGTGTTACCCCGAATTTAACGCGCGCGAAGCAGCGGGCAAAAGCTAGTATATTAATAGATTTACTGGTTGTTTTTTTTATCAGACTTATCTGATAAAGAAAACAACCAGTAAATCTATGCAGGTGCAGTTTTATAGTCTGTGCATTTCCTTATTCAAAGACCTTAGTCTTTGAATAAGGAAATGCACAGACTATAAAACTGCACCCCACTTTCAGACGGACAGTGTGACTATCTATTAAGCTATTTTTTTAATATAGAGAAATTAGGGAAAGAAAGCAAACCTTCACGCGCTATCTAGATGTGCACGGGCAGTGCGGAGACATGCACGAGCTACGCTCCGTCAAATACTAGTCGACCAAGCCAACTAGACGAATGTCAACGTGACAAAATTCAACATAATTCAATAATTATAATCCAGAAATTCCTAGTACCGATTGCAGGCGCATTGTACGTTCACACGCCGCGTTCGCACGTTACGATAAATAATTTCTGGATTATAATTGTTGAATTATGTTGAATTTTGTCACGTTGACATTCGTCTAGTTGGCTTGGTCGACTAGTATACCTACACACTAAAATTATCGTAGCTTAACGACGCATTTCGTGTGGTGACAGATTAAGAATAGGTACGGAATGTCACCACCCCATATCATCCCATGGGTGTCGTAAGAGCCGACAGAGGGAGCATATTATGCAGAGAACAGCACTGTACGAGAAGGAAAACTTAATACAAATCCTATACCAACCCGTTTGGCCAGCGAGGCATAGTAGACCAATTCCTCCTTTCAAAGGAGAGGCCTAGTACAGCAGTGGACTGTTAAAGGCTGATGATGATAATATTATAATACCTATAGGTACCAATACCTTATAGGTAGGTGGTATACATATTTTTTAAAACCTCGTTCAAATACGGTTTCGTTCATGCCAGTATCGCGATCGCGACACCAAGGGTAAGTATGGCGAGAGCCGTGAGTGCCGTGACCCGTGCAGGTCACGATTTAAGGCTCATTAAATGTGTAATTGTTTATGTACTTTGTAGATAGACTGCATTCTTAACCTCTCCACCATGAGAAGACGAAACGTCAAAAGTAATGACACTACGTGCAGGTGTCTAGGTATGACGTCGCAAATATGACCTTTTAGAAAAACGGCAATAACTTTACAATTAGACCATATTTTATCATTATGAAAACGACAACGTATGTATCGATTGACAACCTAGCAATAACACTAAGAAAAATAAATTATAATCAAAGTCGTACATTTATTCTACAAGGTCAAAGTATCAAAAGCATGCTGAGAGTTGTATTGTTAGATAAACATGAATGTTTATACATAATTCTAAGCACAAGGGCCTCAAGTATCCAATAAAATAAACAATTCGACGAAAAAGTTGAGTTGGGTCGAGATGTTTACAATAACAACCACTTGAAATTCGACACGGCGAAGCATAAAAACAACTAGTGATGTCCCTTCGCTTTTTGTAACTTTATCGATAGTTGTGTTTATAAGGCAAATGGGCATTATGAATAAAAATACAATCTCATCCAACCATTTCTTTTATTTACAGTAAAATATATTTTGTATAATTATTTATTCATATTACAGATAAACGCGTCGCATCATACACAAACAATATTGTACTCAAAAATTACAAATCGGCTGGCAGAAAGTGATGAAACATTGTATTATTTTAAGGTATTCAGTATTGTAAATAAAAATACAATCTCATTCAAACATTTCTTTTATTTACAATAAAATGTAATTTTGTAATTCAACAATTATTTATTCTTATGACATTTTACAAATAGACGCGTCGCGTCATACACGAACAATATTGTATTGAAAAAATATACAACCGAATACAGAATCTCCTCATTTTCTTGAAGTCGGTTAAAAATTGCTACAAGTTTACTAAGCTACCTATTGACAATTCATCATCATCACCCTAGCGTTTTGCCGGTTGCATCCAAGACTTGGAGCCCGGGGTCTGCTTACTAGTCTAACCAGATGTGACAGAATATTCGCTTTTCCACTGAGCTACTGCCGTCTGACCTCCGCAACCCAAAGGGATAGCTATATTCTTTGGTTTAGATCAGTGTCAGGATATTTGAGGGTACTGACTCCCCGTAAAGGCTGTCAAAGATCTTCATGACAGCCGGGACCCAAAGCTTAACGTGCCATCCGAAGCACGGGCTACCTACAATTACCTATTACAAATTGGCTGGCAGAAAGAAATTAAACATTGTATTATTATTTTAACTTTTATATCGCCTAACTCAGGATGGCATGACTGTCGCAGTTTTAGGTAATATTTACGAGCATGACTAAGTAAGCGTAAGCGCGTAACGCATCTATGCTATAAAAACAGCTTTGTTCTATAAAATGTTTAAAAAGTGAATGATCTAAAAATTCTAGCACCAGTTCAAAGAAGGTAAGGGCTTGTGTGAAAAACGAAAGAAGTAGAAGAAGCAAGAAACGTACGGCTACTCTTTTTAATATTCAATTACAGCATAATACCTAGTTATTAGTGTCTAATAACCACAATTCCCTACCTTTCGCAATCATATAAAAAAATAAGCAATATACGAAACTCGTTCTTAGTATTTTTTAGTACTCTCGATGAGTATTCGGATAGGATATTCGGTTGAAACTTTAGTTGTTTTATGAAGACTGGTGTAGTTGAGAGAAAGTGTTGTTTGAATTGAATGGTTTGGCACAAAAGCTTAAATAAAGTGATGTGAATTATTCCCGTTAAGCTAAATATTTGTGTGTTTATGGGTGTTGAAAAGTTTTGTGTGGCGGTTATTTCTTGCATTATTTCGACGAACTTCAGAGAAAAGGTCCTTTCATTTTCAAGCTCTGAAAACGTGGTTTTATCATGAAATTACTGTTAAAATGAACATCAAAAAAACTGACCAAATTGCTCAAACATCAGGTCACACTGCAGACATTGCGGGGTGCGGGGCATTTTTCATGCGTTCGCCTGGTAAGTTTTAATCGCCAATACAGTTACAGTTTTATTACATCTTATTTTCTATTCGATTATATAAAAATCATACATATTTTAATCACAATTTCACTAGAGAAAAAACAAAGCACTTGCCATAGACTTAGAGTCACGAAATTTGGCAAGGTAATACAACACATATATTGGAATTAAAGGAAGATTTGCAAATTTTCATATGTATCACATAAAATAGGTCATATGAATCTATCTGTAAACATTTTTTCTCAACAAAGCGTTGAAGTATCAATTTGAAATATTTGTGAGGTAAGTACGTTTACGGTCACTTAGTGCTGTAAAAATCAAGCTTTTATGTAAGTGCAATAAAAATATATGGCCATACATATTTTTTCCGTCAAATAGTTAACATTTTTATTTTAGACAAAATCTTGGAGAAGTTCTATCAATCATTATGTGACATCTGCAGCTCAAATAAATCAAATAAGTAAATAACACAATACCAGTTTAAAAGTTATGACAGTCTGATATATTCTATAAGTTCAATTAATTATTTAGTTGTTCACGAGTGTACAAAACAAAATAATATAACACATAAAGAAAGTTGTAAAAGCTACGACTGTCTGATATTTAAATTATCAAAAATATATTTGAGTGCAGATTTGAAATATACACAACAGACATCATTCAGATCATCACTTTGCACTCCGCTTTCATGAAATACCTATCACAATAGTTATTCATGAATAATCGGGAAGAATTGAAATGGAGAAGAAAGCATATATATAAATACTATGTCTACTATGGTGTTGTATGGTATGATTTGAAACAGTCCCTTATACACAGTGGCACCTTACAAGACTCGCAGCAATACGGCGTTTTTTGGGATTTAATGCCTTTTTGCAGACACACAACACACCGCTTTTCGAAATTGCGCTTGCGCGCTATGCTGCTATCTGTCGGCTCGAGTAACACGGGCCAATGTGTAGAAAAGACGAATCTTCCGGGTAGTTGGTGCGTAGATCTGTTGACGGCAACAACTTGACTACGGCTCCGGGGACAATGTACAAGATGATTAGTGAGGATGGAATCTACAAGCTGAAGGCGAAAAGCTAAATGATCATGGTGTTTATGTGTGGATGATTGCAAAAGCGTGCGAGAGTTGAGGATGGATACATTCAGCAAGCGTTTAAAAAGTTTCATGTACCATTTGGCACAACGTTTCCTTTCTAGCAAATAAGGCTCGAGCATCTGGTCTTTCAAGTCGACCCCCCCCATGAATTTATTATAATCCAGTACCACTTGTGGTTTAAATGGTACTGGCCGAGACGTTGGTCGGGACAAAACTGTAGGCAAGGCAGTAGATGCACCATGACAAGTAGAAATCATGGTTACTCGTTTCTTGTCTTGCCACGATAATACTGAGACATCCCCGGAATGTCTCGCGATGAATTCCCCCCTGTTAAGCGGAGCCTTAGTTACTATAAAGGGAACGTCTCTACGTGAAGTTCTCAAAGTACCGACGCAGTCGGTACCATTGAGCTTCAAAAATCTAGCCAGAAGCGGTGAATTGTACCAATTATCCATGAATAATCTATACCCTTTGTTTAGTAAGGGACCAATGAGCTTCATCACAACAGCTGTACTTTTTAGTACACCGGGCGACTGCTCCAAATCTGTTGCGGATTGTTTACCTGTGTAAACAATAAAAGACCACAGGTAGCCAGTGGCAGACTCGCAAAGCTCAAAGGTCTTGATACCAAACTTAGAAGCTTTGTTCGAAATATATTGCTTAAAGTTTAATCTTCCTTTCCATAAGGTTAGACTTTCGTCAATGCAAATATCTTTACTTAAAATATAATTAGACTGAAAACGTGAATTTAAATGAGTTATTATTGGTCTCAAACGATATAATCGATCAGAGCTAATGGCGCTAGAATTGGAAGGACTTGAGTTATTCACAGCGGGGTCGGAATCTACAAAATGTAATGCTCTATTAAGATTTTCATACCTCTTTCGTAGGAAGATGCGCCTGAAAACTTCTGTTTTCAGAAGGGGATCAGCAGAGAAGCAACTAACTATAGTTGGCATCTTGACAATCCCCAACATCATCCAGAACGAAAAGAGGCACAAAATCTCATGAGCGTTAGTTGGGTACCATTCAGACTGGAAAGCAGCAGAATCAATTTTGGTAGCGTAAAGGTTCGTTTCAGTCACAATCAGCTCTAAGACCTCATCGTCCCAATAAGAACGAAAAGCATCATAGGCCGAATTGTACACCTGAACTGAACCAGTTCGCTCTGGTACAAAATTGTGTTCCTGACCTTGAAAGGAATCCATAGGAGACCATTCAAAGCGGAGGTTCTGGCCTTCCAGTCGCGGGAGATCATCCGTTCCATTCCTAGCGTCGAAAAATTCATCATCGTTCTCGCTAGCATCGTCTCGTTCAGCGTTTCTCTCGGCTCTGGCAGCAACTTGCGTCCTCATCTGTCGTCTCCTCAATACATCCGTCGCCAAACTTACCAGTTCGGGGGGGACGTCCTCGTCAGACGTCCAGATTTCGTGCAGTGGGTGCCCCACCACCCACTGGTCAAACTGCCCCCTGCGGCCCTGGTTTGGATACCCATGCCCACGAGCTCTCTGTCCACGCACACTCCGAGCACCTCTACGTCCAGATCTTCGTCCACCTCTTCGCCCACCCCTTAGTCCACTCACACTACTTTCATACCTTTCGTCTCTATCTCGCTCCTCTGGGGAAACATACAAGGCATGGGTATCGGGCTCAAAAAATAAGTCGCCACCGTCGTCCAGCGCCATGCCATGCTCGTCGAAAACCCGCAACACAACCCCGGCAGGCGCCGATGAGCTGAAAAATAAATACTCTTATTAGATTTCTTCAATATAATATGCTCATATAGTTATTGAAGTAGTCAGTAAGACGACATATTTGTTTCTTTTTTGCACAATATGAGCAGAAATAAAACTTACGATTCCGACGGCAAGTGCGGAGACCGGGATCGGTCGCGGGACGCTAGGCGATGGGCCGCATGACATGGCGGTTCCTGAAACATATAGCAATAGTGAATTCAAAATCTAATTGTAATAAACACAGTAATGCCGGTAACCTAACATAATAACAAAAGCATTACCACTGACGGCGACCTCTCGCGGCGCTCTGGGGATGTGAGCGGGGAGTACGGTGGCGGTGAGGGCTCATCCTCCGACTGATCATCCTAATAAGCACATAAAAAGCATGTTAGTGCACTGCAACCCATAGGCAATAAATACAGCGATCTCACCGCAAATCACAATAAGCACTTACCATTCGCGACAGGTCGTGAGGAACCGGCGACGCACGGGGCGATTGGCCACCCTCACGTTCATCGAAGACCTCCTCCTAAATGACACAAGGAAAAATGTGTATCCAAAACCACACAAATGTAATTGCAATAAAATAGTACTTATCACTATGAAATATGATTATTCGAAATCAAAACCAATTATTTCAATTAAACCTTCAAAGGTTCATTTCAATATTATGGGAACTAAACAACTGACAAACATACTTATACAGTTTTTTTTTGTAAATTTATACATATTATACATATAAACACCCAGAATTCAGGGGAATCAAACATAAATGTTCATGCACACAAATGTCTGACTAGAGCGAGAATCGAAACCGCAACTATCGGCGTGGCAGTGTGTAACGACACAAACCTCTCCGCCGCCCAAGCATCTAAATCCTATTATTAATTATTGAATGTATACTTTCACATCAACAGCCTTTTGCAGTGCTCTAACAGTGCTATAATATTAAATGTCTATATTTTACACAATAAATACTTTACAATCATAACAAATCATAAGACAAACTAAAGTGACTTACATCGTCCTCTTCGAGCAAAAACTCCTCGCTCTCCGCCATCTCCGCCATCTCCGCCATCTCCGCCTCATTGTCACCCTCGTCGTACAGGAGAGTGACAAAATCTTTAGGCGGCGGGGCATTGGGGCGCCAAATTGACATGCTATGATACAAAAAATATCGGTTAAGTGCGTGTCCAGCCTCGCACAATCTAGGGTTCCATAGTATCTCTTTCCCAGTGACCGAAGGATAGAAGGACTCAAGCAAAATATTAATTTTATTGCTCGCAAATAGAAGTTAATTGTCTATTACTCGTTATTGTTGTGGTTCGGCACATATGTGCCGTGAGGTCAGCCCACGTCAGCACTTCGAAGAAATGGCGAAACTATGAGGGTTCCTTGTAGTTTACTACGGAACCCTAATAAGAGAAGACTTATAAAAATATTAAGTATAACATTTATATAGCTACGGCCTACAAAAAAGGTATGATGGTATATAACGTTTTTTTTAGTATGGTGCAAACCTCTTAGCGTCATTACGTCTTACTCATTATTATGAACACAGTTTGTGCCGGGACATCGCAGAAATCGTGACAAAAACATCAGTTTTGTCGAGGTCAAAGTTAAATTTTGTATGGAACAGCTGATTTATTATTCGCGATTTTTACAAAGCCTAGAACAAAAGTTGTTAATAATATTGATTACAATCACTCCCTAAGAGGTTTGCACTAAAGTAAAAATAAAGTTATATATTATTATAAAATATAAAATCCTAACAATAAAACCACCAACACTATCGATAAAAAAAATATCGTATTCTATCGACACCTGAGATCGTATCTACAGTCTACATACCTATTCAAAACGTCGACAGTAGAAGATTGACGCGAATTCAGCCCTTTTCAATGTATACATAAAGGTCAAAATGGCGCGACGGATATCGAGCGGCGGATCCGCCATGTTTTTTGAAAATTACAACGAATTTTGCCTTTTTATAGTAGCAAAAAAATGCATGAATATGTTTATAAATCAATGTGAAAACGTGTTCTAATTAGTTTGCAGCAAAAAAACGTATGTTTCTCTGTATTCAGTAACAAAAATCGTAGTTATCACTCGGAAATCGTAAAAATTCTAACGGATTTCATCGGGGTCATATGATAGTTATTACGATGTATTTCGTACAACTAATAACGTAAATAGTATATTTTACCGAGAATCATCACTATTATAATAAAAAAACAGTACTTACCTGATGATAATTACACAAAAACACCCAAAAACACCGAAACAAATTCACGGAGCACTGACTTGCGCGCGTATTCAATGACAATTTGTCAACACTGAATGAAAAAAAATGGGCCATAGATTATGCAATATTTTTTGTTCAGAATATAGAACATCTATTGAAGGACGTATATCACAAAACTTCTTCATACAAAAGTAGTCTATAAATATCAGAAATAAGGCATAATATCGAGTGGGGAAGCGCGGTGACCGGTCACCGCGAAGTGTTTGACGGTCAGGCGAGTAATAATAAGCGCGGTGACGGGTCACCGCGCTTCCCCACTCGATATTATGCCTTATTTCTGATATTTATAGACTACTTTTGTATGAAGAAGTTTTGTGATATACGTCCACATCCACATCACACATGTTCTAGGTGTGCGTCACCGTATCTCGCCTCCAGCGCCTCCATCAGCTTTTCATAGGAGACGTCTTGCCCAAGCACCTCCAACACCGTCAAGGCCTGATCACGAAGGCCCAAGGTTAGGGCGGTGAAGGCCTGTTCTTTGTTCCACCCATTCGTTCGCATAACGGCCTCAAACTGGACCTTGTATGCAGACCACGATGACGAGCCATCAAAGGATGGAACCTTAAACCAACGAGGCGAGGGCGCCACAGCTGCAAGTGTTACTTCGAGCCCACGCAATTTCTTCTCCACTTCAGCAACACAGGTCTCGTGGTGGTCATGTACACGCTTCTCTATAGAGGCGACGCGAGTCTCAAGCTTGTCGTGCACGAGCATCTCTACGTCGCTGATACGGGCCTCGTGCTGCTGAAGTTCCTCCTTGACCGCCTTCAAGTCCTTCCCCACTGTGGCGCTGAGGTCTTTCATGGGCACCAGCTGTTCCTCCAGACGGCGGGCGTGCTCCTCCCTGTCGCGCTGCAGCTGTTCCTCTAGGCGGCGCGCGTGCTCCTCTTGACGGCGAGCCTGCTCCTCTTGACGGCGGTCCTGCTCCTCTTGACGGCGAGCCTGCTCCTCCTTGTCGCGCTGCAGCTGTTCCTCTAGGCGGCGCGCGTGCTCCTCTTGACGGCGGGCCTGCTCCTCTTGACGGCGGTCCTGCTCCCCTTGACGGCGAGCCTGCTCCTCCTTGTCGCGCTGTCGCTGTTCTTCCATGCGGCGCGCGTGCTCCTGCATGAACGCCATCAGAGCCGCGATGTCGGGCACCGCCATGGAGTGTGCGCTTGCAGGCTCCACTGCAGCCGCGGAGTCGCCTGATCCACCGGACGATGGAGAAGGAACGTCTCCGAAGCGTCTCTGGTCCAGGTCTTGCTGGCGCTGGTTCCTGGTACGCACTCCGTCAGTTTCTTCCTTCGGCATAACCGGCATAATTTATCCCTTTCTTCTGACACCAATTTGTTACGAGCTGAGGTTCGACGATAAATTATAACTCACTATGCCACTTAAACTGAACTTTATTCACTAACACAATAACGCTAGATACAAACACTTAATTCTTCAACACTAATAACACACACTATTCACACCACTAGAACAACACTAAACACTTTCGAATTACTTCCTTCGCTTCTTGTATTTCGCTTCGATATTCAATTGTTACTGTGTCCGTTCCGTTCGCTCGCACTCTATTTATACTGGCCGGATAACATCACTAGCGCATTCTAGATACTTCCACAAAACTGTCGAATAATCGCGAACAGTCTATGCTCGATACAGCAACGCCATCTAGTACAGAGTAGCTGAATTACCTTTAAACCACCGATACATTCAATCTCTTCTAGTACCCGATAGATGGCGTAACAATAAGATCAGGGAATACACCACAGTCAATACACTTATTAAATATTAAAGCTAATCTGTTAGCAGCTAAATCAATAATGGACTTGGTAATAGTAACCCACACCCCCACAAGTCTGTAGTCTTTTTTATATTTATAGTATTAAAAGCTTTTATAACGAACATCATTTGAATTTATATGCTAAAATGAGAAGCTACTTTAAATTGTACTCATGTTTTCTTTCAAAAGAGGTTCCGCTGCATTGGTTGACGAGTCCAAAGATCTAGTAGTAATAACGGGGATATCAGTAAAAAAGCTTTCAAACGCCGATGCAACTTTTGAGTCTGATGTAATAGTGTCGTTATCAATGTTCAAACTAAATTTAGAACTTTTACTTTTAACTCTCCCAGTCTCGCTGTTTATTATATTCCATGTCATTTTCATTTTATCGTCACTACCCCTAATCCTAGAACTCAGGTAAAGAGACTTAGCTTTCTACAATGTTTTCGAAATATCCTAGCATAGTATCTAACATAATCCTGAAATTGTTCACTTAAATTAAAGTTTCTCTCGTCATATAGCTCATACAATGTCTTTCTACTTTTGTGAAGCCCAGTTGTTGCCCATTCACAGAACTTTGCATTACCGCCAACTGTAATCGTTCTAGGTGTGAAAACCGAATTAAATTCAGTACAAAACGCTTTAAAAAAACTATTGTTTAATAAATTAGGGTCACCTTCATCATATAACAGTGACCAGCTAGTCATTAGTTTACTTTGAAACCTAGCAAAACGAGTTGCAGTTTTAGGTATTTAACTATATTTTGCCTAACATTCTTACTGTTATCATAAAAGGAGATCTGTTGTCCGCAATGGTCTGAGTCTAACTTTCTAATAATTTGCTTGTCTCCTACTATGATATCTGTAAATATATTATCTAGGTAAGTAGGTGTATAGGAAGTAACTCTTGTGGGCTCTAAGAATAAGTTCTTCAGATTATATGATAGAAATAGCGCTTTCAATTTTGTACTAAGACTGCTATTCTCCAATAAATTTACATTAAAGTCACCGCACACAACAACATTTTTATTTATTTTTTCAACTTTGTTTAATATATCATCCATAATACGCTCGAAGCTATCATACAATGCTGAAGTAGGCCTGTATACACTTATTACAATAAATCTCCTCAGTTCCACACAGGCTACCTCAATAGTTCGCTCAACAGACAGACTTACAATATCGTGACGCTCTTTAAATTTAAGTTGCTTATTAATTAAAATCATCGAGCCACCATGTACTGGTTGCTGCCGGCTAAACGAGCTTCCTACTATATGATTAATGAAATGGAACATCAACTGGTTGCTTTTTAGTCAATGTTCAGTGATGCAAAATATACCAACAGCATTACAGTTCATAAACAATTCCATTTCTAAATCTTTATTAATCATACTTCTAATATTCTGATGTACCTACCAATTTAATTACATTTTTGTTATTATGTTTATGTGTATTAGCACGGTAATAATATCTAACAGTATTGTAACTCCATACAAACGCACGAAACTCGAGTTATACCTACGCGCCGCGAGCAGAGTACCGGCGGACTGTACCTACAGTACCCGCAGCCGCTATCGTGCCGCAGCTCGCAGACGGCGCGTCTGGTAGGTATATAACTCACGAAGACGGCCGAGTTACAATACTGTTAGATTATATTACCGTGGTATTAGTCAATGAGTTACGAGTAATCTTATTAGGTATAGCTAGAGGTGTTCTCTATTGTCTCAGAATTTAATTTAAATTATTATTATTATGAATGTCAATAATGGAATTGTTATATATTATCTCAGTTTCAATAAAATGTACTCTAACAGTACTTGGGTCACTGTATAAATTAAATGCTAATAATTTAGCAAGTTGTCGTTTAAAAGAGCGAGTAAGATAGGTACCTACATAGTATCTTTTGTTAAAATAAAATTACTTTAAAAAAAAGTATTAGTGTCAAAGAATAAAATTTTGTCATTATGACGGTATGTACCTACTATTATCCCTTATTATAAATTCGAAAGTGTGTATGTATGTTTGTATGTATGTATGTATGTTCCGTTTTCACGCTAAAACGGCTGAACCGATTTTGTTGAAATTTAATATAGAGATATATTGAACCATGGAGACGGACAAAGGCTACCATAAGTTGCAAAAAATAAACTGGGAGGGATTGTAGGGAGGGTAGAAGTTTGTACGGCACAAATTTATCTCTTGGGAGTAAGAACGCATGCGCCAACAATTGAGTACTGCACATGTGCAATCGCATATCTGTCAGTACTGTCACATAGGGTATATGGTGTTCTGTGGTCACATCATACATAATGTCATTGTGCACGGTGATTAAATTTTTCGCATAATTATATAAACTAACTAGCTTGGTGATGGGTCTTGTGACACCCTATATAAACTAATAATTATATACTACGCTTAAACGGCCGAAACTATTTTCTATAGGTACTAATATTATAAATGCGAAAGTGTTTATTGATTTATATTGGACATGTATGGGAACATGGCTTTGGCATTTGACTGTATGCAAGGCGATGTTATTAATTATGTAGCTTTCGGTTGATATAATGGTAGGTATACAGTGTCATGAATACTGACCGAGCTACTTTGTACCTTATTGAGTTTCTGAAGTCTTTAGAATAATCAGGAGTGTCTTCACACAACTTGAGACTGAAAGTAGATTTGTGTTAGGTACCCCCAATTTAACGCGAGCGAAGCCGCGGGCAAAAGCTAGTTTATAGATATACTAGAGGACGCCAGCAGCTACGCATGCATATTTTTAAATTTTATATGTATTGACCGATCCCGTGGGTATTTCGGGAAATCCCTTCTTAGTGCACCCCTACGGTTCCCAAGGAACATACATGCCAAAATTTCAGCTTCGTGCGCCTAATAGTTTTGGCTGTAGCTTGTCTGTCAGTCAGTCAGTAACGCAAGGATTTTATATATACAGATTAAGATTATATTGGACACTAGCTGTGCCCGCGACTTCGTTCGCGTAAATGTTGGAATTTAATTAGCATGATATTTATGCCAAAAGTATACAATATTTATAACTTTCATATGTAGGTATATATAATAGAATCATTAGAAAATTTCTTTATACACAACATTATCTAATTGTTTTACCACCTTCACTTAGAACATGTAAATTATTTTTACCGCTTAATCGTTAACATGCCACATATAACTGACCATGTGAAAAACAACATGTTCGGGGGTCGATTCCAGCTGTTTCAAGTCTGTCCCTGCAATTCATTTAGAACATACACAAAGAGCTACGGATACCCAGCCCTGCCGAAAGTAAGATAGCCCCGTTGAGTTACTCAAGAGGTATCTGAATTCAGGCCTCAGTCTCCCACCCACGGATTCCTACATCCTACGTACGTGAGGTGTGGGAACTGGGAATTATGAGGCACCTGTATAAATTTAGAACACGAACGAACGAAAGAAATCAAAGATACACAACCACATTCATTATTCAAATGAAACGACAAAGACACCAATCCGACGACAACGAAAGAAAATTAACCGAGAACCTCATCAATCCACGGAGAATCTTATCACCGCCATTCAGAAAATGACGTCATTTGCTCAACACCGTCTTTGATTACATATACAAACCGACTGAGATAGAAAATAATATGGACTAATCGACAATTTATTGAAAAAAGAATCTATAGTCATTGTTTTTATCATTTAAAATAACATAAAATGATATATAACTATTATATAAACATAATAATTTGAAATGGGGGAATGGGAATCCGGTCTATGGCTTCAGGCACTACCATCGTCCAACACAGGAACCATGTTGGACGATGAGACGTTCCGCATCGCCACTTTCACTTCGTTTAGGTGTTCCGTGTGTCTCTCCGCATTGATGTCAGTGTGGAGAAGACGTCGATAGCCTCGGACACCATGGGCTATCCTGCAGCAGAAGCGCTGGTAGAATTCCTCGTCATGCTAATCTAAATGACATAATCCGTCTTGCTCTTGTCACATCTGGCGTGCCAGCTGTACTTGAATCAAATGGTTTGGTACGCGACGATGGGAAGAGACCTGACGGTATGTCATTATTTCCGTGGACAATGAGTAGGCCTTTGGTGTGGGACGCAACCTGCGTAGACACCCTCGCGCCATCCCATGTCCCAAGCACGGGAGGCCATGCTGGCGCTGCTGCTGCATCTGCGGAAACCCTCAAACGGCGCAAATACAGTAATCTAGTAGCTAATTATGTAATCGACGTCTCACGTGACCTGAGGGCTGGTTTATTCTTTGCTCAAAGAATCAGCATTGCCATCCAGCGTGGCAATGCTGCCATTCTGGGCACGTTACCCGATGGTATTGATGCGGAGGCATTCTACGACGACGCCTAAACACACCTGTACATATTTTCACTTTTTATTTTTAGATTTATGTACCTATATATATTCTTAGATATTATGATTATGTAAGATAGCAATGTATATAGTTAACATTAATAATATGGTATGTTATTGTGAAAATTATTCAAATAATCTTAATATATAAAATGCTTGCGTTACTGACTGACTGACAGACACGCTACAGCCGAAACTATTGGGTGCAGGAAGCTGAAATTTGGCATGTGTGTTCCTTGGGGGCCATAGGGGTGCACTAAGAAGGGATTTCCCGAAATTCCTACGGGATCGGCCAAAATGGGTAAATTAAAAAAAAAATTGAAATAAATGAGATTGATCGTTTAAATTAGGTAAGTGGACATTGTAATAAATTTTGACACAGAGACTTTTCGTTTATGAAAATGCCGAATATTATACTCTATTAATTTTTTAATAACAGAAAGATACCCGACACATAGTTATTGTCTTTTTTGCAAGAAACATTTATTTTGCTAGAAAATTATTGAAAATAGTGACATCTATCAGTGGGACGAATAACTATAAATATGCTCGGTTCCAGTAATAAAAAAAATCCTCGGTTCCGAAAACACATAAAAATATACTAACGAAATTAAGAATCGCCTCCCTTTTTAAAGTCGGATAAATAGCCATAAAACGCTTTAAAGGTACCTATTTAGACAAACTATACTTTTACTAACAAACTTATAATGATCATAGATGGCACCACAAATATAACCAGTTTTGGATGATCCCTGTTTTGTATGGGACTACATACAAAGGAGAGGTCAAGCTGTACACCAAAACCATACAACCGATTGTGATGTAACATATACTATTTTATAGGTTTGAGTATCCTTTGTACATGAGTGTAAGTTTTATTGAAATCAATTTCGCCATTTTAGAGATCTTTAGAGATATAGGGAAAGACGTCGGACAGACAGACAGACATAAATTCTAAAAATTATCAAGTATTGCTTTTTAGCATTTTCCTAGATTTTTTAGCTAATTTTCGTCAAAATATCTTTAATGTACAGACTTTTTCACCTCTACAGTTTTATTATAGTACTAGCTGACCCAGCGAACTCCGTATCGCCTTTTAAAGAGTTTTTATTTAACTCCTTTTTTTCCAAGCCCCTTTTCCAAAGTTACCATTGACTTAGCGCTTAATCCCCTATCATTTCAGAGTCTATAAATGATGAACAAACCAACATAGATTTTATATAATATTGAATTTCCCATTCCTTAAAATATCGGAGACGATACCCATATCGACTTTAAAAAAAATCCCGTCCGCCATCTTTGATTTCCTATCCACCATCTTTGATCACGAAATAGATGTTGTATTTGGATTCACCATCCCTCAAATCATCAGAGACGATACCCATATAGATTTTTTTAATTTTCCCATCCGCCATCTTTGATTTCCCATCCGCCATCTTGAATCACGAAATATATGTTGTATTACGATTCCCCATCCCTTCAAACATCGGAGACGATCCACATATTGATTTTTAAAATAATCCCATCCGCCATCTTTGATCACGAAATAGATGGTGTTTTTGAATTCCCCATTCCTTAAAATATCGGAGACGATACCCATATCGACTTTAAAAAAATCCCGTCTGCCATCTTTGATTTCCTATCCGCCATCTTTGATCAAGAAATAGATGTTGTATTTAGATTCGCCATCCCTTAAAACATCGGAGACGATAACCATATTGATTTTTTAAAACTTTCCTCATCCGCCATCTTTGATTTCTCATCCGCCATCTTTGATCACGAAATAGATGTCGGATTTGGATTCCCCATCCCTTTAAATATCGGTGACGATACCCATATCGACTATAAAAAAAATCCCGTCCGCCATCTTTGATTTCCTATCCGCCATCTTTGATCACGAAATAGATTTTAAATAGATATTTGGATTCACCATCCCTTAAATCATCAGAGACGATACCCATATTTATTTTTAAATTTTCCCATCCGCCATTTTTGAGTTCCCATCCGCCATCTTGAATCACGAAATAGATGTTGTATTTGGATTCCCCATCCCTTTAAACATCGGAGATGATACCAATATTGATTTTTTAAAATTTGCCCATCTGCCATCTTTGATTTCCCATCCGCCATCTTGAATCACAAAATAGATGTTGTATTTGGATTCCCAGTCCCTTCAAACATCGGAGACGATACCCACATTGATTTTAAAAAAAATCCCATCCACCATCTTTGATCACGAAATAGATGGTGTTTTTGAATTCCCCATTCCTTAAAATATCGGAGACGATACCAATATTGACTTTAAAAAAATCCCGTCTGCCACCTTTTATTTCCTATCCGCCATCATTGATCACGAAATAGATGTTGTATTTAGATTCGCCATCCCTTAAAACATCAGAGACGATAACCATATTGATTTTTTAAAACTTTCTCATCCGCCATCTTTGGTTTCTCATCCGCCATCTTTGATCACGAAATAGATGTCGGATTTGGATTCCCCATCCCTTTAAATATCGGCGACGATACCCATATCGACTATAAAAAAAATCCCGTCCGCGATCTTTGATTTCCTATCCGCCATCTTTGATCACGAAATAGATTTTAAATAGATATTTGGATTCACCATCCCTTAAATCATCAGAGACGATACCCATATTTATTTTTAAATTTTCCCATCCGCCATTTTTGATTTCCCATCCGCCATCTTGAATCACGAAATAGATGTTGTATTTAGATTCCCCATCCCTTTAAACATCGGAGACGATACCAATATTGATTTTTAAATTTTTCCCATCTGCCATCTTTGATTGCCCATCCGCCATCTTTGATCACGAAATAGATGTTGTATATCGATTCTCCACCCCTTAAAATATCGAAGGCGATACCCATATTGATATTTAAAATTTTCTCATCCGCCATCTTTGATTTCCCGTCCGCCATCTTGGATCACTAAAATTTCATATTATTAATCAGCGTCCCGAAAATCTCGAAAACGATACCCATATAGATTGTTACCTATTCGTTTAGCCTTTTTTTGCCTTTGACCCAACCCTCCCCCTTCTCGTTTGACCATTTTATTATTTTTGTCTAGCCCCTAAAAGTTGTGGCGTAATTTTATATAGCCTATAGCCTTTCGGAATAATTGGGCTATCATAGGCAATAACAATTTTTAAAATCCGACTGCTAGTTCCTGAGATTAGCCGACATTTTGTTTTAGCCTTTTTAGCCTTTTGCCCGGCCCCAAAGGGTCAAAGCGTTATGTTATATAGCCTATAGCCTTCCGGAATAATTGGGCTATCGTATATAAAAAGAATTTTTCAGATCCGACCGGTAGTTCCTGAGATTAGCGCGTTCAAACAAACAAACAAACAAACAAACAAACTCTTCCGCTTTATTATATTAGTATAGATAGATGTATTAGAACATGGCTTTGACATTTGATTGTATCCAAGGTGATGTTATTATGTACACACAGCGCCAAGTCAAGCTAAACAGTTGCAGTACAATTATGACACTTATTTCCTACGCCATAAGAACGGTACAATGGTCAAAGTGTATAGCTGGACGAGTAGCCGTGTGTAGCTTTCGGTAGATGTAATGTCATGGATACTGACTGAGTACCCTATAGAGTTGCCTTCACACAACTTGAGACTGAAAGTAGATTTGTGTTACCCCGAATTTAACGCGCGCGAAGCAGCGGGCAAAAGCTAGTATATTAATAGATTTACTGGTTGTTTTTTTTATCAGACTTATCTGATAAAGAAAACAACCAGTAAATCTATGCAGGTGCAGTTTTATAGTCTGTGCATTTCCTTATTCAAAGACCTTAGTCTTTGAATAAGGAAATGCACAGACTATAAAACTGCACCCCACTTTCAGACGGACAGTGTGACTATCTATTAAGCTATTTTTTTAATATAGAGAAATTAGGGAAAGAAAGCAAACCTTCACGCGCTATCTAGATGTGCACGGGCAGTGCGGAGACATGCACGAGCTACGCTCCGTCAAATACTAGTCGACCAAGCCAACTAGACGAATGTCAACGTGACAAAATTCAACATAATTCAATAATTATAATCCAGAAATTCCTAGTACCGATTGCAGGCGCATTGTACGTTCACACGCCGCGTTCGCACGTTACGATAAATAATTTCTGGATTATAATTGTTGAATTATGTTGAATTTTGTCACGTTGACATTCGTCTAGTTGGCTTGGTCGACTAGTATACCTACACACTAAAATTATCGTAGCTTAACGACGCATTTCGTGTGGTGACAGATTAAGAATAGGTACGGAATGTCACCACCCCATATCATCCCATGGGTGTCGTAAGAGCCGACAGAGGGAGCATATTATGCAGAGAACAGCACTGTACGAGAAGGAAAACTTAATACAAATCCTATACCAACCCGTTTGGCCAGCGAGGCATAGTAGACCAATTCCTCCTTTCAAAGGAGAGGCCTAGTACAGCAGTGGACTGTTAAAGGCTGATGATGATAATATTATAATACCTATAGGTACCAATACCTTATAGGTAGGTGGTATACATATTTTTTAAAACCTCGTTCAAATACGGTTTCGTTCATGCCAGTATCGCGATCGCGACACCAAGGGTAAGTATGGCGAGAGCCGTGAGTGCCGTGACCCGTGCAGGTCACGATTTAAGGCTCATTAAATGTGTAATTGTTTATGTACTTTGTAGATAGACTGCATTCTTAAATTTCAAAAATGTTTTACAGTTCAACCACAGACATAGAGTTCAACGCTGCGGAGCCGAAACCGGGACATGAGTACCTACCTAAACCACGCTAATGCAGACTAAACATTTTTACTCATTTACTTTACATATTTTATATTTCGTTTTAAGTGAAATAACTAAATATTATTAATTTATTTAACGGTAGATACGAAGATTATTTAGACCTCAGTGCTTATTCTTATTAATAAATTATCGCCTTTATAGTCTGTGGGAACCATAAAATGGCCGATTAAAAAAAATGATTTTAAGTGTTGCAAGAAATTATAGCAAGTATCTACCTTTTAATATAAAATAAGTTAAGTTTTTTTAAGTTAGTTATTATTTTGCAGTGTGTTCAGCTAAAGATTTCTTAATATTTACATTCATGCCATCTAGACATTCGTTTGGGTAACAAATAGAACTACTGGACCTTTAGATGTTATCATTACGTGCAGTACGCTATTTATAGGTAGGTTTCGAGTTTCAAATCAATCCAATAGATGGCGTAATATAAGTACACCCAAGGTCCTTTTAGAAAGAGATGCATGATCGTAAATTTCATAATAACTCGTATGAGTAAGTGAATAAAAATATTAAATTGTGAGCCCTGCCCACAGCGCAGTTTCGATTTTGACAACTAAACGTTGTACCTCGTCAGTCGTCAGTGACGTCATCACAATCACAAAGCAGCTGTTTTTTTCCTTGCGTTACACAAATCTAAGAACATGGCTAATAATTCGTATTATGGTGAAAATAGTGATGTTGCAGCTATTTTTTTCGATTTAGATAATACCTTAATACAAACAAGAAAAGGAGACACTAGAGCCTGCAATAAGGTATGTATTATTTTTCTAAAAATATAATGTGACATTGCCACGGTCATGGATTTGTAGTTCGGAACGAAGTGCGCGCGCTGTCATCGTGCTGTATCGCAATCACAATTCGCAAGATTTTACGTCGTTTGTTGGACTCTGGTTTGCTTGTTGCACCCCGCGTGTATAGCGTTCACGTTCCAGCGTGTGTTTAAAAATAGAGTTTCATAGTTGGAGAACGTGAGCTCGACGTCCAGATTTAGATATTTTGGAAGAGAACTCACGCTAATTATAAACGTGATGTAGATCGAGCTGCTGTCGGAGCGATTCAACGCGGACCCAGCGCTCAGTGGAGCGCTCACTACTGCGCTTTGTGATCGCGTCGTGTGTTTCGTAATAATGGGTGATATATCGGAGCCGATAAAAAAATGCATACTTATACTAAAAGCCGCGAAAAGCGACACGGAGAAATTCGCCGCGTTGTTCATGGTGACTAAGCTCGTGAAGAGCAAGGACTGCAACACTCAAGCAAAGAAAGCACTGTTTGAAGCAATCGGCTTCACGTTCCTGAAGAAGCTTCTGACCGGTAACTCCGTGGACGATGACTGCCCGCCGTCTGTGTACAAGTCAGTCGCTCTGTCTATACTCACATGCTTCTGCAAGGAATCTGAACTTGTAAAACATCCAGAAATGCTTGCTAATATCCCTGTGTTTCTTGAAATTGTGCAGAGATCAGAAAATGATGACTATGATGATGATCTTATCATTATAAGCGAAGCCTACACATGCTTGCAGTGTATTGCTGAACATGAAGCTGGTCAAAAAGCTCTCATTGAAGTTGGGGCCATCACCAAGATGTCTGAGATATACTCACACCAAAGCTTCCAAACGGATGAAGCTCTTAATATTCTGGTTAAGTTAGTGAGTAGGTATGGTCCTGTAGCGTGGGGCAATGACCCAAAACCTTTCCATGCCTTGGTTAATAAAATTGCCCTAGACTTTGCCACAGATCAATCTGAAAGAAAGTTTGAGTTAGCCACCATCTTAAGTGCACTATTGTATAGCTGCAACAAAGCAACTGTAATACCGGGAGCAGCCGAAGAAACATGGCCTCAGAGTATTTACAGAGCCCTCCATGATATTCTCACCAGCAAAATTGGAAAGAACCAAAGGGATCCTGCACTGAAACTGGCTGCAAACATTGTTGACCTTCTTGGTATTGAATGGACATTGAATGATGAAGAGAATCCTAAGAAGTTCTTCCTGTTATTACAACAATTATGTGCCATTGAGGTTAGGATGCAACTGGACGATAGGAGTTTTAAACAAGCTTATGCTAATGCTGATCTTGTGACTGCCTGTTTCATTGTTTTAGAGCTGTCTATCAACTATATGGCTACAGATCAACTGGATTTGGAACAGAAAGAAAAACAATCTATTTACACAGGCCTCAAAGGTGCCTTCAACGCTGTTGTGTCCATGCTGACTAAAGTACACAATGATAAGAACAGAGACAAATTGCCAGATGCAGAGAAAGTTTATGTTTGTGCTATGATCAGAGTTTTAGTTGCTTGGATTGCACAGGAAACTACTGCAATGAGGGAACAAATCTACACTTTGCTTCCATTCATGTTTACACTGGCCAATGATTCTTTCCATGCCCACAGATCTAGGAAGCTTGCTGAAAAGAACAAGTCTGAGGGTGAATCCATGGATGCTGATACCTCCCTTATGGGCCAGATTGACCTGTTGCGCCTAATGTTGCCAGCTTTGTGCCATTTAGTAGTTGAAGACCAAGCCAGAACCATACTATTCAACCTTAAACAAGAAGACATTCTCTATGAAGCTCTAAACTTCCACTGGTCAATAGTTCACTACAAGAAGCCTGTTGTACCTAAATCTGAGAGATTAAAGGTTAAAACTCAGCCTGCACCAGAATTAGACCCTCAAGTATTAGAGGATATGAAAGATTCAAGGGCTGCTATGGTCAGTCTTTGTAATATTTTCATGAATCTCACTGTATTGGCTCCTAAAGTAGTTGAGACCAGTATGTTGTTCAACACTTTACTTAAATTTATTTTCAATAATTTACCAGAGCTTAAAGATATACCTGAAAACTTAGTTTTACATGGTCACCTTGCAGTATTGGGCTTACTTTTACTTAAACAGCAAGCTAGCAAAGTTAAGAAGAATGACTTCTCCATATGCAGGTATATTCAGTCTACAATCAGATTCTTGTGGGATGCATACAACATTGATGAATCTAATGATCCCAGTGCACTTGTTGTCTCGATGAGCTATAAGGAACACTGGAATGAAATAGCTGATTTATGGTTCCTAGGAATGCAAACCATGAGTGGTGTTCTTACAATGGTGCCATGGATTTCAGAGTTCGCCATTGAGAGTGGCTGGGCGCAAGGCATTACTGAAATGCTGGCTAAGGTCAAAGTTGGCACGCTTCCACCGAATATTAAGTCTGCATTTGAAGACTTCCTCTGTAGATTAGTAGATGCAAACGAAAGTGCTATTCCTGTTCTTAAGAAAGGTGGTGCTCTCAAGATGTGTAGAAGCCACCGATTAATGGATTTAGGCAAAAAATTGTTTGGAGATTAAATTAGAATATTAAGGAATAGGTAGGTATTTAGTGCCTACTGTTTTACTGTAATATTTTAATCAGTAAAATACATTTTTACAACAATGTACTTAAATATTGTTTTTGTAAACTGTATAGTTGTTAATCTCTAACAATTTTATTCAGTGAAATGTTTGCTTGGACATAAAATTATTGTACATAGTAACAAAGTGTTTATTCTTTGTATTATAATTTTTAACTGGATGCTTATGTTTTATAACAAAATATTGTTTGGTACTCAATAAAGTGTTTGATGTGAACCAATGTATTGTTTTTGATTTAGTAGCACTGATAATTGAAGTAGACAGAGCATGAAATGAGAAAAGTAACTCATTAGTTGTGTAGTATCAGTTTTCAAATGGGATGTTGTGCCAAACAGTCAGGTGAGTGAACGCTTCGGGCGGGAACGTTAACCCCGCGTTATTCCTGGCCACACAGACACTTCCTAATATACAAATGTCATACAGCTATATCACAAACAAACTTAACAGATGCACACTCTATTCATCAGAAAATAGGTTCGACTTGAGTCACCAACCACCTAAACGGGGACACATTTTGATAGCTTTGATAAAATTTGTCATATCAATTTCCCATCAGTTTCTTTTGCTATCGAAAAATCGGCCCTAGGATTAGAACGATAGCGCCGATTTTTACATACCGAATGCTTTTATGTCCATTAATGCTATAAATATATTTACCTCCTCATTTTAAACTAGGCGTTCTAATTGTTTTATAAATAACAAGATAATGTGACGACATGCGCCTTATAAATTAGGTAACAGATAAAATATGAATTTAAAAGTTACACAACATTAATCGCAATTCGTTGTACTTATATTTTGAGGTCGCATTATCTTTACGACCGAGACAAACTTCTGTTACAATGTCGATATTTCTATTGAATGTTAGTGTCAGGGTTATTCCTAATCCATTGAAATACGTCTAAGAAGAAGATACTATCAGATAGGTATTCATGAATTCAGATACTAATAGGTATAAACATTGTGGAAAGCACTGAAGTCTGACGTGCGCCTAAAGCCCGCTTCCCACGGTGCATGCTATTGTGGACGGACGCGCGCGGCAGCTTTGAAGTTTCACCGCAATGCGAGTAAATGTAAAGGTGCCGCGCGCGTTCGTCCCCAAGACCACGCACTGTGGGAAACGGGCTTAACAGAATCTAATAGTAGGTGCTACATAGCCAGTACTGGCCAGTAGTGTATTCCAGTGTAGTAGTAAATTTTCCAATGCGGGCTCAGCATCTTCTGAGAACAGACAAGGGCAACTCAGAAGTCGTCTATTAATATATAGGATTCTTGGAAAACAACAGCGGAATCGCCGTTTTTGCCCCACTATCACACACACTGTCTGCAGTTTATGCTGCTTCAGATTCAATAGGCTTGTGTCCATTAAGAATAAATCGGTTTGATTGTAGTATCTATAGATTCATTATGATTTTAAGATGTCAATGAAATTTATTATAAAAAGATATATTAAAGTTTATTATTTATTATAAAAAGGTAAATTTAATGTTAATTTTAGGATTCTAAAACTAAAAATAATGTAAGTATTTATTCTTGTGACAGTGAACACCAATCAGAGAGCATTACGTAAACATTACGTCCGCCATTCATGTTGTTGACGTTTTAGTAGTAATAAATACAACTAAAACATCAAACTTTCTACCTCTCAAAGTCTCAAATCGAATATAACAAAATTAAAGTGGGTACGTCAGACCAGACTTCATTCACGGTTTGTTTTGTTTTGGACTTTGTGATATCACACAACCGCCATGATGGTTTACAGCGTTTTCATGTCAAATTCAAAAAGGTTTTTAAAAAGCCGTAACTAATTAGTATTGTTGCTGATCGATTTTTGAAGAAAATATCATAATCATAATAATTTATTCATTCATTGCATTTTGGGTATTAGGTACATGATCCCACATTATTAAATTGTTTCACCAAAATCTGCCTAAATAGGCGTATGAATAGGTATATTGAATTTGCAAAAAAAAGTTAACAGTCAGTTTAACATCTAATAAAGGAACGAATCGATCGCTAATTACATTTTAGGACTCAAGCCTATTGAAGTGCCAAAATAACGTTTTTTAAAAACTGCGCATTTTAATTAATTAGTAAACACCACACAAAATTAACGTGCGCAAAAATCTGATAAGTAGGTAATTAAATTTAACTTACACGTGAAACCACGCAACAACTGAATTTTAAATGCTATGGTACCTACACGACGTTCTCAGGAACAAACTCGTACATCGTACAAATGTAAACAAATACTTACAGAAAACTATGCTCAGTATCACGTACCTATAAGTAAGTAGGTACCTATGCAACAAAGAACTGTTTGACACAGCTTCACACTTGCAAACTGCCGTAACAGGCCAATCTAGGCGCGAGAAAGCATAATTCATTATTTTGTCGGCCATCATTGAAAGAAAGTAGCATCAGTCTATCATCATCATTTGCCTTATTTTACACTATCTATCTAATCACAACAGGTACTCGCTCTTCTCATCATGAGAAAGGCTAGACCATAGTTCATCACGCTGGCCAAGTGCTATTAATTTAGATACCTACACGTAGGGAAATACTGAACGCAGTTTTTAACGTTTTATTTTTGGCGATGACATCAATATTGTGCTTTGGCCCTTCTCAAGGCAACTACGTTTACAACGAGACTCAGTTAATCAGTTTTATTTAATACGTTTAAAACTCCTTCACAAAATTTAAATGGCCTCACGTAAACACTAATCCAATTTTAGAATATTTACATGCACCTACTTGTAATCTCTGCACCACAAGGTAATCTGCATAAATATACAATTCTTACGTCTGCACATGCTGCGTATCAAAAAATATATTATGAAAATAAAGTTTTATATGTCTTCAGATTATAGAAATCCTGCAGCAGCAGTATGGTCTGCCTCACGACGCTGCAGTGGAGAGTGGAACTAACTTCCTTCGCGCCTTCCGGGCCCGTCCTGACGATGACACGTATGCCCTGGACGAATGGCCCGCTCACCTATGGCGCAACACCCTGCCAAAGAACTACAGACATATCGCCAGTAAGTATTCCATTCTTCTACGAAGTAAATCTAGGATTTGAGGGAGGGGAAGGCAAGGCAGGGAGAGGAGCTTGAACTTAGAGAAGCAAATTTCTCTACACGGAAAGTCATTTGGCTTTGGATGAAAACATATGCTTTCAGGGTTCTTGACTATTCTTGAGCCCTCTAGGGTCTCCCCTGAATCATATAAACGCGAATGTGTCTGAGGTCGAAGTTTGTTACTTCTTTACACAAATCCTTCAGAACGGCTATCAGATTAATTCGTAGGCTTGTACTGTCGCAGTAGCCGACACCTACGCGGGCGAAGTCTAGTCTTTCATATTTCCACATATTAACAACTCTTAATACGAAATAAACTAAGTATAACATAAACGTTCCATAAAATATCTCTCCCAAGGCAACTCGTTCACAACAAAAGTAATACACAGTCATTTAGGTAGGAGTATGTATTTGGCAAAATACTATCTTAGTCATGATACAAAAATATTTTGTTCTCATAATGTACGTAATTACGCTAATGAAGACATGATTTTATTTCTATATACATCGTCATGGTCTGAAACTTTTCGTGTCAGTGGAACAGCACAAAACTTACTTAGTCATTAAATTTAATATCCTTGCATCATACAAGCTTTAATTAAAAAATATATATATTTATACTGACGGTTACATAGTAGGGTAGTCGGGGCCGCGGGCTGCCAGAGCATGGGGAGCTCTGGTCGCCTATTAGGATTTGTTGCTCCGGGAAGCCGCCAATAGGGGCAGATGAGCATGAGATGAGCGTTTAGCCTTCCCTGAGAACGGGTTCCGCTGAACATGGTGCCATGGGAGGAAGACTGGACAGCTCCTGTACCCAGTGTTCCTCCCGTAGGGCGTCTTTGGTTGGCAGTCGAGGTGGTTTTTAGTGGTAACACCACATTCTCCGGCTCTCATTTCCCCAAGAGTCGGAGATCGGAAGGGATTTTCCACCTCGTAAGAAAAAAAGATTAGGTAAATAAATATCACCAATCCCCACAGAAACATATAGTATCACAGGCTACATAGGAGCAAGATGTAATACCGGGCATTAGATCGGTAGAGTCGTTAGAAGAACAATCGGAACTAAATCCGAAAGGAATATTTTTAGAATGCTAAATGTTCTGGTTACAAGTATCTACCTATATGAAATCATTTCTCGGCGCTTTTGACGATGATTTAATCATCGGAATACGTATTTTTTAATATGGTACTGCATATATTTAGACATAGAGACATGAGCTGCGCAACATCTTCTCCAAAAGTGGTTATTCTGTAGAAAAAGTTAGAGCAAGCAATCTGACACTCTGTCTTTCAAAGAGGAAGAGGGTTTTAAAGGTGTCAAGTTTTTTAATCGGATGCTATCAATATGCATAATTTTGTTAGTAGCAGGGTTTTAAATATTGTAAGTATAAAATTAATTATTTAAAACTTATGAGATCAAAACTACTAAGGGAGTGGAGACGCACTCATCTCCAGCTACAAGGAGAGTGCAACCCTATATACAGGTGGCGCAAAAGTAATGACCCTATTTGGTTCAGCTACAACTTCGTTTCTAAATTAGAAAACTAGAATTATTTTTTTAATAATTCTAGTAGTTGCATTATGATTTAAATAAATGACCTCCAGAGTTGAAGCAGATTTGAGCCTTATTTATGACATTTTCCATAACTAGCCGTAACACTTTCTGCGATATGTTTCTTATTTCTTGGTGTATGTTTTCTTTTAAAGCTGCGAGTCTGTGGTTTGTTCATAATTTCACATGCACCCGAGATTTCAAATACATAGCCCCAAAGAAAGAAGTCTGGACGCCACACCATACAGTTTCTTTTAGTGGATTTAAAGGTGCTTGTTAAATAATGTGCAGATTTTCAGTGCCCAGAAGCGAGTATTCTGCATATTGACATGCCCCGAGAGATGGAAATGCGCTTCGTCAATCATAATCCCTTTTGAAGAAAAATTATCCTCTTCAAGTTTGAGGTTTATGACGCGATTATTCCACGTTCTCGGGGAGTAAAGCGGTCCATGATTATTTTTAGTGCATTTTACACTTGATTTTACATTTGATTACTACAACATTTTCAATATCAGAATGACAGGAGACGTCATAAAAAATATAAGGAATTTCTATAGGGTCAATACTTTTGCGCCAACCTGTACTTATGCAGTACATACATATATACATTCACACACTCACGCCTGTTTCCCCGAAGGGGTAGGCAGAGGCATATTAAACGCCCACTTTTCGCCAGTGTTTTGTCCCACGTAATCGGTGGCGAGCCTATTGCCGCTTATCGGGATATTTTGTTTGCCAGAGCCTCGTCCGTTGATCGGCAGGTGCACCACTTGCAGGTGAGGTTGGCTTGGGACCCTAAGTTCTTGGTGGGGACCCTATGCACCCTTATGCAGTATATTTGGTAAATTCCACCGTTCAGTCCGCAAAGCTCAGTCCATGGCTCAGTCCATGTCTTTATGTCCACGTTTCAGACCTAGCATAAAGTTTATGTCTACCTTTATTAAGAGTAAAGACGTAGTGATGCAAACTCTGTTTTTCTTTACATATTTTTTTTACATATCCACAGACACTAGCGGCCGCACTTAAGTGTATCGTGCTACAAACATTTAGCATCACGTTTTACATGCCAAACGAGTGACAAACAATACCTCCTGAGTATTAACAACGTGTCCGTACACTTCGTTGAAATAGTTTTTACGATTAGACTTGGCACCGAGCCCAGAATGTGAATGCACTTCTAACGTCTGCCGTTCGACAGTACAAACACACATGTCCTTACAATGAAGTACAAACATGCAAAATCGCCTTGTCATAACTCTATTTATGTAAACAAAACCAAACATGAATATTGCGTGTTGAATATTTCCATCGTCTCCGTAAAATGTAGCGACTCCGGTGTTTCGTGTAGGCGTATACAAGAGATTTATAAACGGCCAGCAGATCCAGCTATAAATAATTGTAAAAAGACACCGCGTAATGAATGGGAATGACGGACTCGGCGATTGGGAATAAGAAAAACAAGAATATATGAGTATTGTGTTTGTGTTATAATAATTTTACAAATAAAAATGTGGTGACAGCTTTGTAGCGAGTGTTAGGGACAGAAACGTGACAGTCACTTTGCATTAGAATCCAGCCTTGTCCCATTTCTATGTAAAAAAGTCGTGTAGGTGAACGCTTTCTAAATAGTTCGTGAAACCGATGTTTAAGTGGTACCGGATACCAATTTTAGCATCCGTAAGATGATAAATATTTGTCTGAATTCAAGAGCCGGTGTTCTAAATCTAATTCTGTAAATATTAAAAGGTTTATTTGTCACGGACTTGTTGTTGTGTGTTTTTGCTTCTGGGACGTGTTAAAACCCAATAGGTAAGTACGGGAATTTTCCAGCTGTTGAGGCAAAATTTCAATAAAATATGTACCTACGTGGGCTTGAGCAATAGAACATGAATCATAGAACTCTTCATTAAGAAAAGAGCCAATACTGGCTAACTAGTATATACCTACCGAATAGCTATTACTTACTGAAGCAGCTGTTAATGAAAGATATTATAATTTTGTATCTATCAAACAAGCTTGTAAACTTTGTAACAGCTAGAGACATTTTGCTATGAAATTTTTAGTTATAAAATTAGATCAGACGATAGATGAGTTTAATGCGGTTACCGTATAGTTGGAGATTTCAAAACCAGACGTGGTAAAGAGAAATACATTAAGTTTCAAGCTTTATAGTCTTGACGTACATTACCATCGCACTGAAAAATTAAATCGCGTTGTAAACTAGTAAATAGACACACCACAAGTCTACCAAGTATTGCTCATTAGTAGCACAAAGCAGTTAAGCTTTTATTGTGCGTAAGAAAGAGGTAAAAAATGATGGTGTAGAAAGGTGCCCTTATTTCGCAGGGCAAAACGAATCTACTCGTTTCTACAAGGGATGCTTGCTTAGCAGCTTGCAAATCAGGGTTGCCGTTCAAGCATACATATCGTCAAACCGTTGACACAATCGTTTTATCGATCGAAATGCGTTGCACTCAACGTCATCCGCCAATTCTCGGCACAAAGGAATGTAATCTTGATTACTTACGTCTCTATTATAGTAGAAGAGCGACAAGAATGATGCCTTGCGATAAAGTGCCGTATCTATGTTTTTATGCGCCCGGTGTGACTGGTTTGAGTGCCAGTAGGTAAATGCGCCTCTGAAAAATGTTTTCTGTGATCATCACTTTTGCATCCCTCCAGGGTATGTGCCCTATGCCTGCACAGCCCTAGTTACGGCACTGCTACCATAGGTACTTTAATATTTTCTGTGTAGCACATACGTAGTGTTTATTACAAAATAGATCATTTTCTATTTCAGAAAATATATCAGCCGAATGGGTAAAATTAAGGTTTCAATGTTTGGCTCTAACACATGATGTGATACATCTGCTCGAGACACTGCGGTACGTTGGTTACATTTTGCTCTTAATTTAGTTTATGTTATGAAGAAATATTTAAGCTTGATTAAAAAAAACTAAAAATAATACAAATATTTCTCCATGATGTACCTAATAATTTATGTTATTATACTTTGTAAATAATTTTAATTGAAAATTTCTTTGCTTTTGAACACGGATTGTCTTACAGTCTGCGTTAATGTAAAACAAAGAGATTAATACAAATTAAACTGATATTGTTCTAAGATTTGTGTTCTGATGTGGTCTTCTGAAGCTAACACGATGTCTCTGTGCGGTGATTGAGGACGCTTTCATCACACCGTTATGTGCCAGTGATCTAATCTCAGAACAAAATCATCTGTTACCATTATATTCTGCATGGTGTTATGTGGTACTAAATTATTTTCACCGTCAATAGTCAATATATTATTCATATCATGTTTCATATCTTGCCCACAAACCATTTGTCATTAGTATTAAAGTATTTTTGTTTTGTGTTCGTTTTATCATTGGAAGATGCATGCCACATAATACTATGAATATCAGCGCAATACTGATTTCTTAATATCATAGAAAAGTCAGGACCAAAACTTTGTGGAGGCATACCCGATAGATAGAAATTGATAGAACACTTCATGTAAAATGCGAAGCTAAAGTAGTTAAGCGAATAAAATAACACGAAAAATATGCACAAAGAATCTGATAGAGAAATCACTGATGCCTTTGCAAATGTATTGGGCTGGCTTTTAGCGCATGTTGCTAATAAATGACTTGTTTTTCAACAGTTCAGTTGTTGCTCAACGAGTGAGTAAACTCGGGGCGCTGCGTGCGCAACACTTAGGTTTGAATTGTATTTGTAAAATATATGAGGGAGTACATCACGGCGAAGGTAATACTCGAACCTCAAAAAATTCAGTAACACAAAGGAGATACTTTAAAAAAATATGACTAAACATCTCAAATAAATGTATTATTTTGGAGCTATTAATGCACCTGAAATCAATACCAAACATTTGAAATAGTTCAAGGGTATTTAAAATATCTCCATTGTCTTTTTAACCCTTAAGATTTTGTGCTCTGTTGACGTAAATCAAAACAGAATTATTTTTACCAGTAATACCTACGCAAGCTTTTTCAACACAGCACAAACCTAGTACGTAAGATCTATTTTCATATGCAATTTATACATAGTTCTTATGAGTTGCACGTGAAATGCTATCCATTTATCATTTTGTTGTCTGAAATTCTCTTGCACAAAAACTGCAATAGTTGTCTTTCTAAAATAAATAATCCAATTTTGTTTGTTTTGATTTCAACTGTAAGATTTAACGACGTCCTGGAATGTGACGTCATTGTACATGATTATTTTGGTTCGTTTAGTTTAGTGGAACAATTGCGGTTAGGTTGCAAGATCATTTGGCTTGTGTTGTAACATGTGCTGAGTTTCAGCATAAAAAGCGTCTGGAAATAACAAAAAGCTGGTTGAATGAATGTGGCACAGGGAGGATTATCTTCTCGGTCTGATCACGAACGGGCCGTCTCGCGCCCAGTGGCAGAAGATTGAACGGCTGGGTCTGCGCAAGTACTTCGACTGCTTGCTGGTGTCCGGCGACCTGCCCTGGGAGAAGCCGGACCAGAACATCTTCCTGGAAGCGTGCAAGATGCTCAACGTCGAGCCTCGCATGTGCATTATGGTTGGAGACAAACTCGAAACTGATATCAAGGTTGGTACTACTTTTTATTGTTTCAATCTCTTCATTTAGCCACTGTACCTGCAAAATTAGGACACCGCAAGACAGGCTGTGCCAAAGATTATTGTTTATAGATAGGACCTAAAAAGTACCTAAATGGCTTCTGCGTGACAGTCCTCATAATTTAGCTAGGTGATGAGTAATTTTCTAACATGAAATTCCAGTTTAGGAAGCGCCTATGGAAGTTTCTAGAATCATTGCTTATGCGAAAGGCCTCCCTCACATTGGTCATGAGCGTTCCTGGAGCTTACGCTGGGTGTGCGTCCGGCGTTCGTTCAGCATACGCCCGGCGTTCACTTTGTACTACAGAGTGAACATCGAGCGCACGCCGGGCGTACGCTCGAGGAACGCTCACGCCCAATATGAGGTCGGCCTTAAGTGAATCTAATAACAACATTGTTAATTAATCACTTTATTGCTGTTTATTCCAGGGAGGAAAAGAAGCAGAGCTTGGCGGCACCGTGTGGATACCGCTACAGAAGGACATGGAGGCGTCGGATTTGCCCGACTTTACCATAGACAAGGTCACAGAGTTGCCTGAAGTATTGCCAAATTCACCTAAACTCAAACGCTCGGCACACACATCTAGTATAACATGTTGATAATCCATATGAGGCTGTTAATATTCTACCTTTGTTATTGTTGTTTTGACATACCCCTGATATTGTTGTACCTATATGTGAACAGTATTCTACCAAAGTACAAAATTCCGTTAGCAGTACAAATATTTAGGTTTTAGTTTTGTGGCATGTCCCTATTTATTTAGCATGTAGATGCTATGACTCTTATGTTACTCACAAAGTTACCACAAGTTCGCATAATTCATCTGTCGATCTGAAACGTTATTATTAATAAAGAATATTTATTATTTTCTCGACTCGTAGGTAAGAATATGAACGCCTGATTACTTTTAAGGATTATAGGCATAAAATAATGCATATTTTTATAAAGAGATTTCAAGATTTATTTTTAAGTATTTTTTTGGTTGTACTCTAAGGAAACTTCTTAAGAGACTGTCCTATATGTGATACTGATAGTGGTTAATGTTCCTTGTAAGATGTCTCGCTCGGTTTATTATGATCAAAATATAAATTATTACTGGAATTATGTCACACGCATAGGTGCTCACTAGTGATATGGTTCTAGACATTATGGGTTATCATCATGTTCATATATCGTCATTTAGATAAGCTAACATATATACAGACTGATATGTATATTATGTACATATTAAATTACCTATTTCTAGTTGTTCCATATAAATATCAGAATTAGCATGTAATACTAGATGTAGGTATATAATGACAAATGCCTTTGGAAGTATTAAATTCCATCGTGTTAAGCTATATTCCAATTCAGTTAGCCTCTATTTGTGCCATTGTTTAATGTGACAATCTATTTGTGTATTAAGTACATAGGTGGCGGCGACAAAAGCAAATATTGACTATTAAAATTGACGACAGTAGAGAAGCCTATTCAAAATGCAACTTAGTCCTAAAATTTTAGGAACACAATGAAGGCACTTTTATTAGTTATTTAATAAAGAAAGTTTAGGTAACAATTGTGTGTTTTATTTGTTTAATAGATGTTGATCCTTAGTCTTAGTTTGATGCTTGCAAACAATCAAAAGATCTTGGTATGTTTGGTTATATCGACCATGAGACTTAAAAATGCCTTCAAAACTACTTAAAAGTAAAATGGCGAAAGGGTGGCTATCAAGCTATGTAGGTAGGTACATCATAGCTAGGTAGCCAATCAAGCTCGAGTAGACTAGGCGTAATCTCGCACTGTTCAATAGCCTAAGGTTCAATATGACACAGATAAAGACCTAGATTATGAAGGATATGCCTCCTCTACACTACTCGCGAAGTTCCTCGGCGAAGTACTCTAGAAATTTTAACTAGGTAAAGTCCGAAGTGCGTCACTACACACTCGTTCATCTTCGCGAGGAGCTCTGAGCTCATTCGCTCTGTGGTGCCGATAGCTTGCGCACGTTTGTGATGGATGATAAATTATTTTCTTATGACATTATCTCTATGATTATCTTTTCGGACATTAGTCATTGGGGTCCCAAATAACTGTCTCACTGTCTCTGTTTGCAGAATTTCGAGGAACAACATAATTTGCTCCTGTGAGCACTTTATATTGCTCATCATAATCGTGTTACACGCACTGTTCTAACGAAGTGGGCCAAGTAGTGTAGAGAGGTACTTCGTGAACGTACTTCGTGCGACTTCGGGCCCTTTGACTCGGGCGCAAAAACCGACAACAAATGGAAGTTGGCCGAGGCGAGGTAAAGTTTGGCGAGGTAAGACGAAGTGCCTCTCTACACTGTCGTATTCGTCTAACTTCGTTCAACTTCGCGAGTAGTGTAGAGGAGGCAATACAGATAAGCCATAGTTATTCAAATGGTGTAATCCTCTGTGGCCGGACCACATTTTAGTACTCAGATGCTATAGTTCGAAATAATACCTACCTAAAGTCTACTTTCATCGGAATAGGTATATACATATATTTAGTACCTCAAGAGATATCTTTTTAATTAACAATTTATGTGGTCCGGCCGCCAGGCAGTGCTCTCTGGCCGCGCCACCTCAAGTTAAATAGAGTATAATGAACTATTAATAAATCAATAACCCGAAAAAATCTACCTAAAGAGTACCTTGCATACGACAAATATGGTCCTATAAACCCCTTTAGTTAAGGAGTTATTGGTCGTAGGGTGTGGTCCGGCTGGAAGGTATACCTACTCTGCAGCAAGTCAATTTTACAATATTTAATATTAACTATCCATAAAGCAATTTATATAATAGTACCTTTTCTCTACTCTTTGTTGATACTTTTTTCTCTCAAGAAACTATTCATTTTGATCAATTAATCTTTAAAGTCTGTGGCGCGGCTAGGGAGGATTACTTTTAGCAAATATAACGAAATATGCTTTATTTCTTTATGCCAACGATAACTGTATAATAAGTACTTTATAAAAAGACCTGGACTTCATCTATAAACATTTATTTTTATTACCAACAATGATTCTGAAAAAGATGCACTTTTTAGTTTTTGTTTAGGTAAGTACCCACAGATATGAGAAGTACTATCAGATAGAGCGCATTCGTCCAACTAAGTGTGGCACGTTGACAGCTATGTGTGCGTGACCTTTGGCGACTGGCACTGTACGGACACGCGCGTCTATGTGTGTGAAAAGTTGCCAGATTATGAATAATCTCCCAGTATTTTGCATAAAGTTATGTAATATTCTTATATTCATTTGCGGTTTTGAAGAATTTACCATGGATTTAATTAATGCTTTTATAAATACATTTCTTAAATGTAGGTACCGAGTTAAGTTTTAACTACTTCGTAAATCTGTACATCTAAAATCCTTGCGTTACTGACTGACTGACAGACAAGCTACAGCCGAAACTACTTGGCGCATGAAGCTGAAATTTAGCATGTATGTTTCTTGGGAACCGTAGGGGTGCACCAAGACGGGATTTCTCGAAATTCCCACGGGATCGGGCAAAACGAGAAATACGAAAATATGTGCGTGCGAAGCCGCTGGCGTCGATTAGTTGAGAAATAAATAGTATGTATGTACACACGGCACCAAGTCAAGCTAAACAGTTGCTGTACGATTTTGATACTTATTCCCTACGCCATAAGTATGTATGTACACACGGCGCCAAGTCAAGCTAAACAGTTGCTGTACGATTTTGATACTTATTCCCCACGCCATAAGTATGTATGTACACACGGCACCAAGTCAAGCTAAACAGTTGCTGTACGATTTTGATACTTATTCCCTACGCCATAAGTATGTATGTACACACGGCGCCAAGTCAAGCTAAACAGTTGCTGTACGATTTTGATACTTATTATTTTCACCATAAGAACGGTGCAAAGGACAAAGTGTATAAGCTTGACGAGTAGCAGGGTGTACACGAATATTTGGATCGTTTGGGGATCGAACTCAAAACAATATTTTGTAAGGTATATACTAATGGAAATTGAAATTCTATTACTATATTTATGAGAAAGAAGATATATCTACAATATACTTTTATAATACGGTAATGTATTTTTCATGAACATGACAATCATAATCACATAATCAATTGACAAGTGCATTTTCCCTAATTCAGGCAGAACGGCGTCGACAAAAACTGGCAACACTTACATATTTCTTGCACAAATACGAATTTTATCGAAATTAAATTAGGAAACAGTCAAATTATCAATAGTTACCTGTGAAAAGATATTCCATTTTCCTGTTTTTGTTTTTAGGAACAACTTTTACAGTGTTTAAGAACACAAGACGGCATTTTGAGAATTTAAAAGTTGAAGTGATTGTGACGCGTGAACTGTACGATGCTTCGTAGCGCACTGAGACGAGTTTGTATTCGCTTTTCAATTTTGTATTTGCTTTAGTGGCCGCACGCAACTGTGCCGCGCGTTCCATCTGATACTACTTCTCATATCTGTGTAAGTACCTATCTAGGGGAGAAGGAGGCACATTAGCACATTTTTCATATTTGGACTCATAAAAAATCAACTGTAAAGAGAAATTGAAAAGACATATTTTTCTTAGCTTACTTACTCCTTTGTTAATATAAAAATGATGAAATGTTTGAATTTGTTGAAAACGTTAAAGAGAAAAATGTGATTTTTTTAAAACTCAAATTTGTTCAAATCTGCCTCCCCATGGGGGCACATTTGAAACGCCATGGGGCAGTTTTGAAAAATGGGTTAAAAACCAGAAAAAAGAGAGGATAGAGTAATAATTAGTCTTTATTATAATTATATTTATTGTTATAAAAATATAAAATAAACTTAAACGAAACTTCTAAAAATAAATCTTGCATTACAGTAACAAAATAAAAGTTATAGTTTTTAATTGTGTCTAACTTCCTCCTTGTTCAAAAATAGTCATATTGCACAAGAGTATTAGTTTATTGTTATTATAATTATATAATACTAACTAAGGCCATAGTTCATTTTTGATCTTGTCAAGAGGTAATTTTGAAGCATTTTTCCTCGTCATTAGTAAATACCTGAGTAACAGTGTATTTACTTGAAAATAGTTCACTTCTTGGAACTATGTTTTCTTTATATTTTTTAACTCGATAGAAGAGTGTACTCGGCGTCAGTCCATAATTATACATCTGCAGCTCTTCTAAGTTTCATAGTTCCGTTGATGACGCATAAAACAGCATTTTGGACATCATCTTCATTAATTGTATTTTCCCGCTTCTTTTTGTATGTTCTAACCATTCTTTAAATAATGAATTACAGTTAGTGATGCATTTAATATCAATTAAGTATTACATTTAGAATAAATGTATTAGAAAACATTTTAAGTTTGCATTTAAGCCGGGTGCGGGGCACATTTGAACCTCCCGTTCAAATCAGCCCCGTTTATTTTGACCAAATCTGCCCCATGATCACTTGGAAGATAAAATATTACAAAAAAATTATGTGAAATAACTGGCAAGCAAAAACTACAAGGTGGATTGAAAACTAATAAGCATTGCACAATTTTGAGAAAGATTTAGTTGGAAACATTAACTCACGTGATTGTAAATCCCTTACAAACTTAATTTTTTTTTTTTACTTCTTCAGTACAAATACGACCACAGGTTATAACTCTTTTTGACAACGAAACACGCGCGCTCTGTGACTTGACGTTTGTGGCAGCCAGTGTTGCCAATATTAAAATGGAGTTGCGGCATAGATTAACATAAAGCTGTGTTCAGAAATCAACATGTTCAAATCTGCCTCTGTGCTAAGGTGCCTCCTTCTCCCCTACCTAAGAATAGGTAGTTAATATGACGGAGTAAGTGAAAATTTTGGTTTAAAATAAACAATAAGTAAGTACATATACGAAAAATAAATATAAGTATATTTTCATAATCAAATATAAACAATAAAATATTGTTAATACAATAGATTTTATAAATTGCGGAACTTAGTATAAATTTAAACGCCTTCCAATATGGTTTCCAATGACGGACGGTGTAAAATGTACTGGTAAACAAATTATTAATATTTGAAATTGATTTAGGCGTTGATATATAAGGTGCGTTGGGGTAAGTTCGGATGGTTTTTCGTTGTGTTTGACAAGTGTTCGAAAATATTTTTTTCTTGAGACGTATTACGGTTAACATATTGAGTTTTGGTCAAAATCGTTAATAGAAAACCAAATTATCAGATCAATATTTTTATATTTAACTATGCTAAACGACTGATGTGTAAGGGATGTTTAAAGTACAAACATTAATTTCAAAAACCACGTATAAGTTCGGACGTTGATGGGGAAAGATCGGAAACATTTTAAAATCGGTCCTGTGGATCAGAACACACAGTGTATAAAAGAAAAATATGCGGTCTTATTCCTCTTGTAATATTTTTCTGGAATAACTTAATAATAGTTAAAAACTTAGCTTAAAAAGTATATATATATATTTTTTTACCATTTGAGCATCCGATCTTACCCCATCAGAGTAAATCAAAAATTACTGAGGTTCTCAAATGTTTGTGTTCCAAATGGGTCACCTGGTTTGTTAATGTTGGTCTCAATAATTTATTAAAATTATTATTGTACTAATAAAAACTTCTTTTAAATAAAACTTCTTTTATGTCATCGTTTATTTATTTAAATACTAACATATTAAGTATTTGTATGTATTATTCTATAAGTCTACGCGTATATGAGTCTTATGTCTTATCTCTCGGATGGCAACACTGCTCTAATTGTAAACACCGACCGTAATATCTTTATGTTAATAAAATAGTAATATCAATAATATCAAGTTAAAAAGTGTTCAAAATAAAAGTTTAACCTACAACAAATAAGTGGAAATGTTATCAGTTTAGTCAATACGTGAATGTCAATAACAAAGTGCAATAAGAAGGAACTGACAAAAGTGATTTTAAACACAAGAGACGCTATAATTTTTGCTACACATTATAAAGGCAAGCAATATTTTGATTGGAGAGTTACATTGCAACTGCTTTGTAAGTAATTTTCATTCCATTTATGAATCAAAGGAGAATAACTACATTTAAAGTCGGTTTTTTATTCAAACACTGAGGTATTACGATAGACCGAAGTCAAATAAATAAAGAATTAACACAGACCCAATCTGACAAGTGTTAGAACTCGAAAAACAGATTTTACGAGTATTACCGAAGACCGAACTATTATAGGAGTATTAAGAAAGACCCAATCTGTCAAAGACAAGGATGCGCAATGATGTCGTGACGTCAAATTATGAATGTAAATGAATGTATCTGACAGCCAATACTGACAACATAAACAAGAGAAAACCTAATAATAAAAAATAAAAAAACAGTGAACACGACAGGTACATGTTAATTTACTCCATAATAATCCTCATATTTTAAAAATTACGATTCCAAACACCGTTAGTTTTCATCAGCTTGAATATAAGAATAAAACAAGTCATCCTCATATTATTTGGGAATAACGACATCTAGCGTCGCATTGCCTTACTACGTCCGCTGCTATCTTACCAAAAACTATGGATCATGCAGAAAACATTACCATCAGACGTGCGCGAGCGCTGTCACATTCCGACTTGGACGTGACTCTAAATGAAAGTTTCTCAAGTCATACACTAGATGACACTATGCACAGTTTACCGGCTATATCAGAAGATGAAGATAACGAAACGATTACTGAATTAAAAAGACAGATTAATGAGCTTAAGTTGCAACTAAGTAGCGCGAATACTGAAATAGATGTATTATTACTCGAAAATGATAAGCTCAAAACAGAAAATCAAAAATTACTTCGGAAAAATTCACTTTATAAGCAAATTGTCACTCCTATCAAAACACCCAAAAAAGTCGTGAAGTCTATAAATCAAACCGAATGCAAAAATAAACAAACACAGACAGATATTATCCATGAATGTCCTATAGGTGAAGAAAATTATATGAAACTAAATACTCCGATACAGCATTCTAGACGACAGATGGAGCCACATGTTGTGAAGAAAGATATGTTAATAAAAAGTAATTTAAACAGAAAAAGTACAACTAAGAACAATATCTGCATTTTGAGTTCTAATAAAATTAACAGGAATATTATGACTTTGGCAGAGGAATATTTTCTTGACAATTATAATATATGTCACTATTTAACTCCAAATGTGGGAATAAAACAGCTCATTTACAATTTACAAGCTAAAGTAAAAAACTTCACATTAAAAGATTTCTGTATAATAATGATCGGCGAGGAAGATTTTAGGACTACAAAAAATTACTATGACATAATAACCTACATAAGACATGTTCTATCAGACTTAAAAAATACTAATATTATTATTGCACTACCGACATTTAAACATAATTTTAATATTTTATACAATTCAAGATTGGAGACATTTAATAATATGTTATATCTGGACATAACCACCCACGAACATGCATATATCTTGGACTCTAATAGAAACTTAAGCTACCATTATTCACTGTATACACACTCTGGTGCTTTGAACGACAAAGGCATGAAAATTATATTTAAGGACTTGTATTACCTACTGCAGGCAATTACAAAAGAAAATTTGATTAGCAACGAGACTGCGGCAGAAACGTCAAAACTAGAGGAATCCCAAGAATCTAAACTTTTTCGCAACTGAATATTTAACCATTCTTCACCAAAATATTGCGGGGTTAAGATCAAAATCTAATATATTTACAATATGTTTACAGGAACTTTTAGATAAAAATATAGATGTTGACATTATTTGCCTAACAGAACATTTTATGATGTCTGGACAAGAAGACTGTTGTACAATTCCTAACTTTAATCTGGCTTCATGTTTTTGCAGAACTGACTCTAAGAGAGGAGGTTCCTGTATCTTTGTAAAAAAGGGATATAACTGGAAAAATATCACATATCTTATAGATATATCTACATGTTCTGCTTTTGAATGCTGTGCAATTGAACTCCCAGAATATAATATTGTAATTGTCTGTGTATACAGGGTACCTCTACCTAGTAATTTAAATGTATTTTTTGGTAAATTAAATAATGCTTTAATGTACATTAATAAAAATTATCGCAAGTATAGAATAATCATGGCAGGTGATTTTAACATTAACATTTTAAAGCAAAACAGTATAACAAGTGAATTACAATGTCTGCTTCTGAACTATAACTTAAAGTTGCAAATAAAAGAGCCCACAAGATTAACTAGTAAAACATGTATTGATAATTTCGCACACAATTTTAAAAATAAATGTAAGTCAGAAGTGATTGACCTAACCTTATCTGATCACACAGCACAACTGTTAAAATGTAATGTTAAAAGTGTATGTAAGATCAAGTGTTGGAAAATACAACGACGTAATTATTGTATTGAAAATCTAAAAAAATTTGAATCATGTTTAAGCAAATTATCGTTTACAGATGTATACAAAACCTGTGACCCAAATTTAGCATATAACAACTTTTTGGAAATATTTAAACTGTTCTATGATCTGTGCTTTCCCTATAAAATTATAACTATACACGTCCATAAAAAACCAAAATGGGTATCACGGGGAATTAAGATCTGTAGTGCTAAAAAACGCGAACTCCTATGGAATTACAGAAAACGTCCTACTAGAGATAGTAAATCAAAGCTCAAACAATACAGTAAGAAGTTTAAAAGGATAGTAAAATTAACACAACGAGCCCAAAATAATTATAATATTTCAACATCTATAAATAAACCGAAAACCATATGGCAGATTATAAATAATACCAGACAAAATAAACCTTTAGAGTCTATTACATGTATTAAATCAAATAATTTGACTATAAATGATCCTTTTGACATCTCAAACATTTTTAATAATTACTATATAGATAAAATAACTCCTATTAATACTGATCATAAACATCACTATAAGCAATATATCACACCGAAACTTAATTCTATGTTTATGCAACCGTCTATCCCGAATGACATAAAACAGATAATAATAAGTCTAAAAAATACTAAAAGCGTTGGGTATGATGAAGTCAGCACTAAAGTTGTTAAATATGTTGCTGAGCATATTAAAAGCCCTCTTTGTTATATACTCAATGCATCCATAGAAACCGGGCTATTCCCCGAAAAACTAAAAATTGGTATTATTAAACCCGTACATAAAAAAGAATGTAAGTATAACATTGAAAATTATAGACCCATTGCCCTCGTGTCAATATTTTCTAAGATTTTTGAGAAATACATATATAACGCTCTTAATAATTATCTTGAAAGTAATAATATATTAGTAAGTGAACAAAAAGGTTTCCGGAGAGATAAAAGTATTAATCTTGCTATTTATGAATTTCTTGACATAATAATGACCTGTGTTGATCACCGCACGCCAATATGTGCCATATTCATGGATTTGACACAAGCATTTGATTATGTGGACCATGATATATTGCTATATAAATTAGAGGCCTATGGCATAAGGGGTAATACATTAAAGCTAATAGAAACTTACTTAAAAAACCGCGTTCAGTATACAAAACTGGTTAAAATAAATAGCAAAACAAAGACGGAAGACACATATCTCTCTTACGGACGTAAAGTTTTGTATGGCGTGCCACAAGGAAGTGTTCTAGGACCATTGCTATTTATAATATATATAAATGACCTTCCAAAAGCTACGTCGAATCCCATTACACTCTTTGCAGATGATAGTACCGTTGCAATCAAAGGCCTAGATCTGAAAACATACGAGCAGAACATAAATGTTACCTTGAGCGCTATTATTAAATGGTTAGATGCAAATAATTTAAAAGTTAATATTGGAAAAACAAAATTAATGCACTTTCGTCAACGCACTACTGCCCCTGTGCTTAAAATTAATTATAAATGTGAGCCCATTATGGAAGTCCAAACCACAAAATTCCTTGGACTTAATATAGACAGCAACCTATCGTGGAAGTCACATATTGAACATTTATGTAAAAAAATTAACAAATCAGTTTATGCTCTTCATGAATTGTCAAAAATTGCTAATGAACAAACAATGCTCACTGCTTATCATGGACTAGTAGTTTCAGTTCTTAGGTACGGTGTAATTTTCTGGGGAAACTCAGCGGACAGAGAAGTAGTTTTTAAGGCTCAGAAACGATGCGTAAGGGCTATGTTTGGGCTACAGACAACGGAATCATGTGAACCATATTTTAAAAAATACAAAATTTTAACAGTACCCAGTTTATACATTTATGAGGTTATAGTGTTTGTGAGACGTAACCTAAACCTATTTGATTTAGCCTCTGAAACTTACAATAGACAACAACGAGATATGTATCGCTTGTGTATGCGTAAAACAAATACTGCACTGATGCATAAAAGTGTATATCACATGGCTCCAGTAATATATAATAGATTACCGAAAGATATTAAGACACTAAATCTAAATATGTTTAAAAAAAAGCTGAAAGCTATGCTAATAGACAGATGTTTTTATGACATACGTGATTATATAAATTATAACTTCAACATAAATAGATAATGAATGTCATTTTAATATATCGACTTTTTATTTTCTGACATTTTAATTTATTGACATTTTACTTTCATGACATTTTAATTTATTGACATTTTACTTTGATGACATTTTAATTTTTTGCCATTTTTAATTTATCGACTCTAATTGACATAATATGAATTTACTGATATTTTAATATGACATTTTAATCAATATTGCAATAATTTTTAAGATTTTATTTATTTTTTCTTCCATATTTTATTATGTATTCATGGTGACACTGTAATTACTATTTTCAATATTTGTATTAATTATGATATTTCGATGTTAGCGATCCACTGCCATCAAAATTTTGCATGCCTTGAACTGGTTGAAACACTTGGAACTTTTTATCTAATTGACAACACCATTGTAACAGTGCTTTCTGCAAAAATAAATGATTTGATTTGATTTGATTTGATTTACTTTCTTACAGATTATGAGCTTCTTTTAATTAAGTATTTATAGTATTTGAATTTAACTATCATAAAATTCAGTATTAAAGGATTATGGGATAGAATATCTTAATGCTTATCTTAGTGCTTATACTATGGGTGCTAAACAGCATGAATGGGCCGGCTCGACACGGAGAGTAGTACTATACTATCCTTTTGCAGAATATCGACTAGAAGTGATATTTTTTAAACTATCATCTTTCGTTCGGAGAGTGAGAATGCTGGAAGCCCGAATCCCCATCCTTTTCCTTCTACCCTTTCCATTTCTTTATCTCTCCCTTTCCTTAAGGCTGGCAACGCACTTGTAAATCCCCTGGTGTTGCGGGTGTCCATGGGCGGCGGTAATCGTTTTTACATCACGCGATCCGTATGATGTTCGCCAACCTATACCATGAAAAAAAAAACAATTTTATCACGAAACCAACAGGTTAATGGTAGAATTTTAAACAAAGTTTGACAATCACATGCATTTTCAGCACAGGTTAAGATCGGATAGTCTTAACTCGATCTTTGCCATAATTTTTTTGTGTGGGGTAAGTGCGGATCTCAGCCTACAGCTACATTTAGCCCACTTTAAATATAACATTCAAGAGAGATTTAATTCTTTGACCACTAAATGTTTCATTTACTTTATAAAAACAGTTAGTACTCACCAAAACACCAGTAGCAAGTTGCTGGGGGTAAGATCGGATAATGAGTTTTTTGAGAAAATACGCTAGTTTTGTTTGAGCAGCCATAACACACAAACGACGTGACTTAGCCTCAGACACGGACTGCAGAGAGGTGGGGAATAAAATGGCGTCTTGCGTTCTGTTGCCAGATTAGAAAAATCGCTACGAATTTGGTAAATATTTAAAGAAAACGGTCTTCCCCCATTCACGATCTTACCCCAACGCACCTTATGACATTCCAGACACTTTGACATTACAAAGAAAAATATTTACACTGTTGTCAGTGATTGAGTACTAACCTTAGACTATATTTAAGGTATTTACCATAGCCCAAGAAGACAGGCCTGCTCGATTTGTCAAAATTCCTGGCAATTTTTGCCAAGGGTACGTCATCGGGAAAGTATGATGGTTCTCAAACTTTTCGTATCACAATTTACCCACAAGTTTGTGGGTAAATTGTGAATTGACAAAGTTGCTTCAATTATCATAATATATAAAGGTACATACCTATGTTATGTTATACCTATTCGAAATAAAAAGTAAAGGCATATTATAAAAGAAAATATATAAAATAAAAAATTAAAATAAATCAGTAAAATCAATGTAGGTAAATAGGAGCTTCTAATAATCAATATTAGTAAGGTGGTATAGCTTTCTTTTTTTATTATGCGTAATTATGCTTCTATTTAGCTTTCGTAATCGTATATAAGTACGCAGATCTTAACATCGATTTTATAATGTCATTTTTGTGGGAAGCTTTCTTTTATGTCTTGATAGACGACATTTGCCACATGCGTAAATATATAATTTTTATAACACAATGATTTTTCGTGGTACTCAATATTTTTTTTATCCAATATTTTAAAAACATCCAACAGTTCTTTACTTGGATATATTAAGTTGCCCGATATATTAATAGTCCAGTCACTTTAGGGTTTCACCTCGGATTTTGAGATAATAAGCTGGAAACTCGTATACAGCTTCATTTAGGCGTTCTAAAAGTTGTCTCAAAAGTCTCATATTATCTCATGTCTGCGTCGTAAGTTATTCGAGGTCAAAGGTCACGAAAATCGGTTTTTTGCAATTATCTCCGTTTTTATGGTTCCAATCACTTCAACACTTATTATGAAAATTGAAGATTTAAAAAAATTCCACAACTTTTGTCTCAACTCTTTTTCTGTTCGCTCAACCCTTTCGAGAGAGAGAGCGGAGAGCACCCAGCGCTCGGCATATATACTGTTACAAGGTCAACCGTGAATCTCGGTGAATAATACCTTGTATATAGTTACTAAATCATTAACATGCATTTAGTGGTTGTGATACAATTTCTGCGCTGTTTAATAAACGGAAAAAAAACTTTTATAAAATTACTGACATTAAATAACAAAGTTTTTTAATGTCAATAACCCTAATGCCATCTATTCCGGGTGCTTTGTTACAATGGGGAGAAAAACGCAAAACTTGATGTAGGTGGCGCCAGGATCAAGCGTTCTTTGCAATGTTTGTGGTTCATAACTTGTCAAAGTTTTGTTTAGTTATTCTCGCGATTTTTGAATGAAAATGTATTCTTTAATGACTGTGCCCGAATTGAAAAAAGAGCTCCGAAGGCGGAATGCATCTACAACTGGCAAAAAAGCTGTATTGATAGAAAGGTAAATAAAAACATATTTTTGAGGTTATAAAAGTATTTCTTGTCTTATTTTCGTATTTTCGACAATAACCGTATTTCATTGCTTACAGATTGAACGCTTACGATCGCAATTTTGATTTTAATCAAGAACCTGGACCAAGCAGTGATCCCCAATATCATTGTCCACCAACATCATCTTTTAGAGATATCAATGCAGATTCGCATATTCCACCGTTGAATAGACATGAAATACAATCGTACTTTGAAAGGTAAGCTAACAAATTATTGTCCTTTCTTTACTGTGTAATAGCTATTCTTTTCACTAAGTTTCTATCTCTATTTAACTTAAATAAAAACATAAAATACTTAAAAAACATAATATTATTTTTTGACGTGACAACGTCTTATAAATTGGTTTGCCGGGTGACACTTCAAGAAACTGCGTTACGCTCCGCTCACGTTATGCGCTCACAATGAGAGCGAGTGAGAGGCACGCGTCCCGCCTAAGAGCGAGAGAGACAGACATAAAAAGTGAAAGGCACGCGTCTTTCATCCTTCTTCCTACTATACGAATGAATATTCACATTAAAATTATTTTACCACTCAAAGTCGTTGTCACGTAAAACTTTCGCCCGTATACCGACTTTACAGGCAACCAATTTTTTTTAGGTTTGAGACTAAGCCACGAGGGAAGTATATGTATGAAGCTAGTAGTCTTTTAACAGCACGTTTTTGTACAGATGGTTTAAGCACTTACATACAATACAAGGCCAATGTAAAGCTCAAATGAAACAAGTAACATATTTGGTAAATGTAAAGCTGTCACAAGAGGGAAATATAGAACAGTGCAACTGTGAGTGTGCTGCAGGCAGTGGCATTCAAGCACACTGCAAACATCTTCATGTGTGCTGGCAGTGGGGGACATGGTCAGGACAAAAACCATAATATTGCAACAGGTTTCAACACAAAGATTAATGTCATTTAACAAGCCTTCAAAAATATATTATAAATCTCCAATCCAGGCTCAAAATATACCAACCATTAATAAGAGAAAGCAAAGAATTAATTATGATCCACTTTTATATCAGAGGATATCATACCTAATTATAACGACTATGTTCGCAATTTGGCAATAAATTATGGGGCATCTACTATGCCTATTCTACAAACTTTTGAACCAGCCAATCCCTATGGTGTTGAATGGGATCATAATTTGTATACTACAAATAATTTTAAAGATAAAATATTAGAAGACTTGTTTTTGAAAAATGTGTCACAGCAAAAAATAGAACAGGTGGAGATACAAACGAGAGAGCAAGATAAGTCACCTGAATGGCATAAATACAGGTCATGCAGAGCAACAGCAAGCTTGTTTTATACAATCACCCATGCCCATACAGGACATAAATATTTAATTGAAAATATAATGCATCCCAAAGTCATTAATACTAAAGCTACTACACATGGTAAAATATGTGAAGAAATTACCAAGCTCCAATATGAATCGGAATTTGGTATAAACATACAAAAGTGTGGATTATTTATCAACAAGGATTATCCATTCTTGGCAGCTTCTCCAGATGGCTTGATAGGTGAAGAGACTGTAGTCGAGATAAAATGCCCATACAGTGCCAGACACAAGCCAATAAACTCAGTGACTGTGCCATATCTAGAAATCGTTGATGGACAACTTTCTTTAAAAAAGAAGCATCCTTATTATGCTCAAATACAAGGCCAGCTATTATGCACAGGTAGAAAATATTGTTACTTTATTGTTTATACTTTTAAAGAAATGAAAGTTCTTTATATATCAAAGGATGAAGATTTTATTGGAAAAATGTTAAAAGGAGTAATAGATTTTTACAATAATTACCTGGAGAAAGAAATCCTGAATAAGTATTATTACAGAAATTATGATTTAATAATGCCTAAACACAGGTGATTATGAGTGTCACATCAATTTGTGTTATATGGAAAACACATGCTTAGTTGTTACCTATAATTATGAGGTCTATGTGGAAAACTAGTTCCACTTGAGCAAAGTACTGATTAGATAAATTATTTCTAAAAGTAATTATGTATGTACATTAAAAAAATAAACAATAGTACTATGTTTTATCTTTTTATTTATTTAAATTATACATTCTCTAAAGTTGCAACACATAACACAAATAAAAAATATTTTACTGGCTAAAGGAATATAACTGTGGTTCAATTCTCCTTTCAATATTTTATAAGTTTTAGTAAGCCCAATCAGACGTTTAATGTGAACTCTTTTACTAGCAAGAGTTCTGTCTTTTAAAACAGTCAATCCAGGTAACTGTGCCTTACCCTTCAAGAATGCTGGAATATTGACAGCAATATCATATTCAGCAAACATGTCCTGAATATTAAAGCCACGATCAGCTAATATGCAATCTCCTTTGTCACACTTCTTCATTAGGTCGCTTCTTTCTATTGTTTGCCTGTCACTGACAGAGCCAGTATAAGCAGGTGAACAATATGATAGTAAACCATCTGGAGTAGCCCCAACAAGTACTTTCAGTGTGTTTGCATGCTTGTAACTGCTCCAGGAAGCTTGCTGGGCTGTTGGGTGTTTAGGTTTTTGAATCTTAAACTCAGTTCCATCTAAAATCACTCTCACATTCATGTCATAGTTTTTAAAATGTTGTGGCATGTAATATTGTACCAAATCTTTTTCTGGCCATATATTGAGTTTTGACCAAAGTTGGTGAATGTAATTAACCCAAGTTATAAAAATATTGGACACTGTTGTTGGACTAACATTAAAAAATCTACTTAATTCAAAATTACATTTATTCTGTCTAATTTTCATTATAGTTAAAAAAAATTGGTCTTCATGACTGATATTAATTACACTACTCCCAAAATATTTGATTTTATGTGCCATTGGGCTTAAAGTTAAATAGACAAAGTAAATTTTTTTACAACATTCTAATCCTGTGTAAAATTTAACAGCCTGATCATCATTCTTCAATCTATTTATTGACCCGTACATATGTTCATGATCAATCTGAGTTCCTTTATCACAAGTTGCACATTGTACAAGAGATGGCTCAAGTGTTAATGTATTTTGCAAAACAAAATCAGTGTCTTTTATTTCCACTTCACTCCCTAAATCTATAGATGGAAAGCCACTTGTAGATGGGGTTTCTTGACTAACACTTGTTATAGGAACTTCTTGTCGTTCAAGCAATAGCTTTCTTCGAGACCGTTTATTCAATAGATCTTGGCGTTCTTTTGATGAGACAGTATTAGAAATCGTAGAAGTAAAGCTGAATATAGACGGAACAGCAGTCTTTTTTTTAAAGTTTGACACAGGCGCGTAATCTGAAAGAAAAGACAGATTATTTTCAAAGTGAAAGATTAACTTTAAGAAATTCACGATAACTGAACAATATACTCACTTGTATATTTACTCTGACCAACATAATCAATGCTGGTTTAAAATGCAATGGGCACAATCGACTTGTTTCTGTGGCTTTAAAATTTCGAATTTTTAAAGCCTTTTCCCATGCCTTTCTACGCTTTGGATCCCTTGGAAACAAATGAGTTCCATTGTTTTTACAATCTGGAGCACAACATTGGGTAATTTTTAGAAAATTTCAGGTATATAATCACATTAAAATCATCTAATAAACATTTGTAACATTTGTTTATATTATCATATGATAATTGACAGACGTCACAGACGGTCGATCATGCGACATCTATAGTGAGCAAAAAGCAGTTTTTCTCCCCATTTAACGACATAATTATTTTTTGCACTGCTTTTGGGTCCGCAGGTTTTAGACGCATTGTGACATTGGCTGTGTTTTCATAATCAGCCTTATCTGATAATGATTTCGCACATTTATGAGCTGTTTGTTTAATTGTGGAATTAAATGATTGTGAAAAATTATTTGCGATATCTTTATTTGAAATATTTGATTTTTGAAATGAGCTCTGAATAACTTCATCGATGGAATATTTTAATCTGCCTGTAATTCTATTCAAGATCTGCCATAGCTCTCTCATATTATTTTTATTTGACAAAATTTCGGTTTTTATATGTTTATTTTTAGTTTTTTGTATTAGAATATTTGCATTATTTCTAGCTTTATTGTAATCTTGTTTAAGAATAAGGTTAGTACAATCTTTGGTCCATTTCATAAATAGGTTATGCCTGTGTTTCTCGCTCATGCAAGCGTCTGGATAATACTTGGGAAACATATGATGATTTAAGTTCTAAAGTTACAAGGATTAATAACCAGCAAATGAATGTTCATTGTATTTTATACGCAAAATTGTAAATTATAACTTATTTTTATAAAAAAAATATTATTTTTAATTTAAGCCTTGCATTTTGAAGTTGGAAAATAACTTCAAAACTCCTTTACTTGTAATACTGACTGACTATATTTTACGAGGTTTTGGTACACTCTTTTTCATTGTTATTTCTTGTTTAAAGGGTTAAATGCTTAAATTCAATCTATTTGCCAATTTGAATTCAATATTCATCGTTAAGACAGGACAACGTCTGTCGGGTCAGCTAGTTGTTAATATTTGATTATGAAAATATATTATCGTATACTTATTGTTTATTTTAAACCAAAATTTTCGCTTACTCCGTAAAGTTAACTACCTGTTCTTAGGTACCTAGATAGGTAAACAAAAACTAAAAAGTGCACCTTTTTCAAAGTCATTGTTGGTAATAAAAATAAATGTTTATAAATGAAGTCCAGGTCTTTTTATAAAGTACTTATTATGCAGTTATCGTTGGCATAAAGAAATAAAGCATATTTTGTTATATTTGCTAAAAGTAATCCTCCCTAGCCGCGCCACATACTTTAAAGATTACTTAATTGATCAAAATGAATAGTTTCTTGAGAAAAAAAGTATCAACGAAGAGTAGAGAAAAGGTACTATTATATAAATTGCTTTATGGATAGTTAATATTAAATATTGCAAAATTGACTTGCTGCAGAGTATACCTTTCAGCCGGACCACACCCTACGACCAATAACTTCTTAACTAAAGGGGTTTATTGGACCATATTTGTCGTATGCAAGGTACTCTTTAGGTAGTTTTTTTTTTATATTGATTTATTAATAGTTCATTATACTCTATTTAACTTGAGGTGGCGCGGCCAGAGAGCAGGGTAGACTGGGTACGGTTGAAACAAAGGACGGTTGAAACAGAGCAAATATCTCATAAACGGTTACGCGGGGAGTGATGGGTATAAGGGGAAAACGAAACAGACGACAGGTCTTAACACAAATTCAGTGCCGCGCTGATTCCCGCGCGTTTTTGTTGTATGCAGGAAAGCGTATTGTGTTTTATTACCCAAAAGTAAGTATTTTTCTTCTGACATTAACGCTAATATTATCTGTTCTGTTTAAGTTAAAATATTGAGTGTTTGTTTGTGATTATTATGACGCTTGCAGAATAAGAGATAGTGACTATTTTTAATGTGTTATGATTACTGTCGTAACTATAAAGTATATTTTACCAAAAGTGGGATTGGGGACGGTTGAAACATTTTTTGTGGATACGGTTGAAACAGAAAATATACTAATGTTTATTTTTGGTAGATGCCGAGAGGTCAGGTGAGGAAGACTTCTAGAGGTGAAATTGACTTGTCGAGCTATAGTAATGCATATGAGGAGATAAAAGCTGGAGATTCACTACGGAAAGCGGCGAACAAGCATGGTATAAATCACTGTTCCCTGTTAAGATACATTCGAAAGCGAGATGCGTCCGGTAAAGATGATGAAAGTATGGGGTATAAAGCACACAATCGTGTTTTACTGCAGATCAGGAGAAACAATTGTCAAAGTATTTGAGTCGATGTGCTGATATATATTTCGGGCTATCTAAGAAAGAGGTTCCCACCTCTTTCTTAAATTAGCATACGAAATTACCATTAAATAAAATTTACCACGACCTCGAACTTGGGAAGAGAACGGAATGGCTGGTGAGGAATGGTTTTGGATGTTTATCAGAATCTTCTATGATAATTTGGCCATTGTCATGGACCGTTATAAATTTGAGCCCAAAGATATATATATAACGCAGATGAAATGGGTTCCTCTTTCCTTCCCTTACGTTATAGAAGTATTAAAATCTTGAAGTCTGATTAGTGACTGGGACTGATGTTGTCACGTGGTGCCATAATTATTCGTATAATTAGTATTGATGATAAATAAAACATGATTTATTAATATTTATTCTATAATTTGTTTGTGTTTCAAGTTCAACTTACCCCAATCGATGTTTCAACCGCCCCTGGCATGGGGACGGTTGAAACAAATTTATATATTTTTTTAATTTCTCGTATTTCTGAAAATAGTAATCCTGGACCTATAATAAGACAGGCATATCGAAGCTAAAACTTCATATTTGAATTTCTCGTATCATAATCATCACTTGGCTTAAAAATAATAAAATTATAAGCGGTAAAAGCTAAATTGTTTCAACCGTACCCAGTCTACCCCACTGCCTGGCGGCCGGACCACATAAATTGTTAATTAAAAAGATATCTCTTGAGGTACTAAATATATGTATATATTCCGATAAAAGTAGACTTTAGGTAGGTATTATTTCGAACTATAGCATCTGAGTACTAAAATGTGGTCCGGCCACAGAGGAACACACATTCAAATGACAACCTCAGATCAAGTAAAAAAAATTGGTTGCCTGTAAAGTCGGTATACGGGCGAAAGTTTTACGTGACAACGACTTTGAGTGGTAAAATAATTTTAATGTGAATATTCATTCGTATAGTAGGAAGAAGGATGAAAGACGCGTGCCTTTCACTTTTTATGTCTGTCTCTCTCGCTCTTAGGCGGGACGCGTGCCTCTCACTCGCTCTCATTGTGAGCGCATAACGTGAGCGGAGCGTAACGCAGTTTCTTGAAGTGTCACCCGGCAAACCAATTTATAAGACGTTGTCACGTCAACAGGTCCAAACACCAACAAATCAGTTGCATTTAGGCAAAACAAAGTTCCTTAGCGGATCGTAGGAACTGCTAGTGCTAGCCGTACTAGCGCATACCTGCCCAAGATATCTTCGCGCATCCCCACGCATGCTCTGCATAATCTGGCGCGATTCAAGTCTGTACTACCAGAGACGAGTCTCTGGTACTACCTATGTGCTACTGCCGCACGTATCTTGAAAACTTTTGGAAGCAGTGCTTGGAAGTTCGGTCGGCGCATATAGGTACACCACTATTTTTTAATTAGTACTTACAACAAATTTAATGGGGCACTAAGTATCTTTAACTAATCATATTTGTGCATGTAAAAAATAAAAACACTAAGTCCCAAAACTGTCCACAAAATTACGTAATAATTGGTACAAATGCATAAGTAAATTCTATGAGTAGTCATTTTACTATTGGCTTGCGTACCTACGCGGCACTGCTCCATTGAAAATTTGGGTCCTGTCTCTGCGCCCGCGCCGCGTCCCGATGCGACAAAGTAAAAATTACCTAGGTAACCTACGTAAGTAATAACTACTTACCTACCCAATTTGATGCGGGCGGCTCAAAATCGGTCTGTCTGGAGAACCTTGGGGGAGGCCTATGTCCAGCAGTGGACGTCTCTAAGCTGACATGATGATGATGAATAACATTTGTAAATAGCAGCTGATTCTAACTTCATAAATAAGCCAACATTACTCTTTTCTTTTAGTACAGAATACCTTCTTTTATTTTGATACTAGCTGTGCCCGCGACTCCGTTCGCGCGGAATTTGTCTTTTCACTGGGCTACAGAATTGATACCCAAAATGTTTTGAGTTGCATATAATACCTATATTGAATAGTGTAGATGTCCTAAAAATTGCTTGTTCCTGCAAGTCCACACCGCGAAGTTACCAATCGCGAATAAAAGATCAGAGAATGCCTGTGCATGTTCGTTGCCTCATAGTCATAATCATGCTCGCATATAATGTCAAATGCATAGCGATAATACAATCCCATAGTTAGTTTCTAGTGTTTCAGTGTTTTCAGTGTTTATAACTCTTTAGACAGGCTCTAATTTCATCAGCTAGTGTGTCATATTGTATGGTAGTATAACAGACAGAGCCTAACGAAAACCGCGACGAAAAAGTATTGTCATGCCCATGGGTTCGTCATTTTGCTTGATTCCCCTTGGTTTGCGATCTACAATTCTACATGCTTAGACCGCTTCATGGTTTGCCATCGTATATTGATCTCATATGATAAGATGACAATAACGTTAAATCTCAGCTTTGTCACTGCTTTTAGAGATATAACAAACAGAACTCTGCGTGGTCCAAGTCGATCACGGGAAGACTGGTACATACTTGAGCATCTACAAATAGTATTTTTCCCAAATCACTATCCACGCTACGACCACACACGATCATAATTATAGTAAAAGCTGTTCTTCAGTAAGTCTCGAGAGATCATTTTTACACCAGCAAATGATGGCTCGGGCAGGCCATATTTAGTAATAGGATATCTACTGTCAAGCAACGGTTTATTAGATTGTTGTGGGAACCTAAAAGTGTCCTCGGCCAATTTGCCATAACTATGCAGCATGTCAAACCCACTGCGTAATTGATGAGGTCTTTTACTTATACTTGCTTTAGACAATGCCATCCCAGTGTTTATTCCCACCCAGTAAAATTAAATGACTCGCCACTCTGCAAGCTGTTTACTTAAACATGTGCGAATAGGTCCAGCCTAAGCCGAACCCTATTTAATATAATTAATCATACAGATTTAAGCTGAAGAGAAAATTGGAAGATCCAAATGTTCGAAAATATCCTATTTATAATGTTACTACCCTCATAATTTTATATTTGACTGATCATAATATATTAAGTTTCAACCAATTCAGCTAAAGAGTTACTTTTATAGAACAAATTTTAACGAACAAATGCATCGTAATGTTTAATTTGACACAACTTTTTTTATTTATGAACCGATTCGTATAAAACAAACATTAAATGTTACATAGTACATACATACATAGCCTCACGCCTGTTTCCCCGAAGGGGTAGGCAGAGGCATATTCAACTCCCACTTTTCGCCAGTGTTTTGATCCCACGTAATAGGTAGGTGGCGAGCCTATTGCCGCTTATCGGAATATTGTGTTCGCCAGAGCCTCATCCGTTGATCGGCAGGTGCACCACTTGCAGGTGAGCTTGGGACCCTAAGTTCTTGGTGGGAACCCTATGCACCTCATGCACACCATTAAATTTTAATGTTAAGTACCTAGTTACCACAATACATCAGTGAAAACAGCATTCCAATTCGATTAGCCGTTTCTGAAATTAGCGTGCACAAATAGCTTCTCTTCTTTAATGTAGACCCCTTAAAATAGATTTCTCCTGAATATCTTCCATGTACGGACATCGATCACTTACAGATTTATTAAATGTATAGATGGCCGTTTCGCACGTTAAACAAAAATCAACCGTATAGCCGTACCCATAGTACCCATACTGGCGCGGCGAGATTTGGAAGTTTTATTCCATCTATATATTGTGTGTTTATAAACCGATTTCTATATTTTTTTTATAAAATACATATTACAGTGGTCTTTTTGAATATGGATGTTTGATAAAGATATATCTATGTGAAATACAATATAATTATTGATGTATTTAATACACTTTGAAGAAATGCCTAACGATTAAACACGTTATTGTGGCTAATTTATAAAAGATAGATATATACTATAAAGGATTTTTTTGTAGATCTTTTGAAGACCATCATCTTTGTAATACATACTTTTGGCGAATGATAAACGCATGCGAGGATAAGAGCTCGAAAGCGCATTTTCATCCGACTTGCTTCAAATTTATCGTCACTGCTCCGCTCCTATGTGTCTTAGCGTTATGTTATATAGCCTATAACCTGCCCAGGAGTATGGACTACAATCGTACCAAGTTTAGTTAAAATCTCTTCAGTAGTTTTTTACCCATGCGTGCACATACAGACAGACAGACAGACAAAAAATTTACTAATTGCATTTTTGGCATCAGTATCGATCACCATTCATCCTCCAATATTAATTTTGAATATATATTCAATGTACAGAATTGACCTCTCTACAGTTTTATTATAAGTATAGATTTGTTTGCTTTCTAATTACATACCCACGCGTGTAGGTATTTAATTACTTGTAATAAGGTAAATTTTGCCGGTCCTAAGCCCGGATGAAGTATGATGGATAGGTTAGAATTTAGAAAATTAATTAAGTAACTACTTAACTTATAAGTAACTATATCTTTAGTTTCATTTTATTGTCTAAGGCTACCTACATCATAATTCATAAGTGCGACAGAGAGAATGCGAATGAGCAGGATGGAATATTAAATTATCAATGAATTAGTGAATGGATTGTAAAATATGACTATGATTTAAGTGAGATTTTCTAAAGTAAACAAATGATAATAACTTAGCTCTATAAAGATGTTATGAAATTCTTAGGTCACGTATATGATAATAATGTATCGCTAATCTGTCCTTAAAGTTTTTGTACTAATTAAAAAATAAGGGTGTATAGCGAAGCGCAGCTCAGAGCATGCGAGCGGATTGGCGCGTATGCGCCAGTAGTCACTTCGATCCGCTCAGGATAATTTTTTGAAAAAGAATGAATGAGACAAAATACGATAGGTAACAGTTTGACAGTGACAAAATGCGTTGCGCGGCGCTTGTCTCTATGGAAGCCGGGCCTTAAGGCCCGCACAAACTATCTGTTGCGACTTACGGTCGCGACAGAAGGGTATCTGGACAAGGAAAATCCATTCAAGTGTGCACACTATCGGACGTCTGTCGCGGACGTGACCTTGAGCGTTCCGACGTCCGATAGCAATCTGGGAAAAAGACAGCAAACGTCCGCGGACGTTTACTGTCATCCGTATATTGTCCATGGTACGGCCTTAATATTGATTTTATACCGAATATAGTCAAAAAAAAATAAATTCACTTTCAATTCAACAGTTCTGCTTTACTTCAAGATCTACCAATAACATAATCTAATAGTGCTAACTGCTAGTGCCCTGAATTAAGAAAAATATGCTCCTACCTAGCCTTAGTGTATTGCATAGACAGCGTGGCGTGTCTATGGTTGTATCGGACGCGGACGCGACAGAAAGTCGCGTCCGAAAGGGTGTGCACACTATGTGTCGCGACTTACTGTCGCGACAGTAAGTCGCGTCCGAACAGTTTGCGTGCGCCTTTAGGCATTGAATATAGATTTACATAGAAGCGCAGTTCTTAAGGATTTCCTGTGCCGATTCCAAGTGGGGACTGTCTCCAGTTTAGTTCGTAGTTGGCAGCGCTGGCGTCGTTCTCCGTCTCACTCGCTCTCGTAGTTAAGATACACTGGAGGAGAGAGAGACTGCTGCCGCAGAGCGACTGCCAAGCGGCAATTTGAGTCGCAGACAGTTTGTCTAAAGTGCCCATAAGAAATGCTCCTCTATGTAAATATCTGAGCTCTTTGCCTAAGTGTCTTTTCATTGACATGCGTATTCGTGCCCGCATACCTGGCCTGCACGCGTGCTGCCCGCAACCTATCGTATAATACGCCATACTTGATTCAGTATTCGAGTCAGAAATAACTGATTTTGTACTCGCAGACGGGGGGGTCTAATACGAATTTGCACACAATGGTCATGGTGACGATAGACTAGTCTCTACCGATTGCTACTATCTGCTAAGGGCGCTTTTAAAAAAAGTATTGAAATTGTTGCCGTCGACTAGTCTATCGTCACCGCGACGATCGAGTGCAAAACTCTCGAGCTATGCTCTCGAGTATTGAAGTTGACTGACTTTCTCGTAGTCTTTCTCTGTCTCTCTGAGAAATGACGCCACGCCTTATAATACACGTCGGAATCGAATTCCTCAAAAATGAATACTGGTCTCGCTTTCCACGTCAGAGTGCCGGACTAGAAGTTAAGACTCAAATCCTGGACTCGTTTTTCCAGACTGAAGGCAGCATACAAATACCAAACACAGAATTCGAGTACTAGGTTTGTATCGCAGAATCGAGTCATATTTACTTCGAATCTAATGTAATAATCTAAGACTAATACAGGGTTTAAAAAGACCCATCACCAACCCGCAGGCTACTCGTTCTGCTTATCATGCCAAGTCACACTACCTACGCAAAAATAATACCTGGGAAACGATTTTTTTTGAGTTTCAAAAGAAGACACGTTTTATAAGCCGCAATGTAAAGCGCGCGCGTGTACCCCGGCCGTACACTACCTAGACCTACACAGTGGACGCCCGGACAAAGGCAATGAACTCCGTGCACTCAGCTGTCAGCTTCGTCTGTGTGCGTAAGCTCGTGTCGCGCGAAGGACATTGCGTTTAGTGGACTTTAAAGCCATTTATTTCAGGGAAATATTGATAATTTTGTTTATTTGGAAGAAAGTTTACATTTATCATTCAAAACACGATTTTGCAATAATTAGAAAAAACATATCGGTACTTACGAGCCTCAATATCTCCTAAACCAATAATTTCCCAGGTATGGTGCCGAAAAAAAAATGTTCTTAATGATTGGTACAATATAGGATTTCAGTTTTGGTTAATGGTCTTTTTACACACTGTATTTAAAACTGAATAGTTTGTTTGGTTGAACGCGCTAATCTCAAGAACTACTGGTCCGATTTGAACTGTTTAGTTTTTTGATACGAGTTCTCTTCCTGACAATACGCACAATATTGCGACCGCGGCGAGGCGAAAAATATGTGTGCGTGCGACCGCAACTCGTATGGCGTGCACCCATGGAAAAAGGCCTTTAATTGGTCAATGAAACGACAATCTTGCATGATTTCTTAGTATTTCAACTAATATCAATATACTTTCACTACCTATACATTAAATAACACCTATTTACTATGACTAAGCTGTTCTCAACATTTTGGCTTCTCGTTTCTCTTGCAGCAACTTCTTTTGTTCTTCAACTATCTTCTTTCTCTCTTCTAGGAATTCACCATATTCCTAAAAAACAATGAATATTATTTTAACCTTTATTTAATAACAAAAAAAAAACAATGTATGAATAATCGAAAAGAAATTAAAGCTTTACGTCAATTTGGAACTGGTACTATAAGATGGTTTTTACAACTGGAATTTTAGACCACTAGCCAAATTTAGTGACAAGTAAGAACTTTCATTCAGGCTCAAGCCATATTTTATTATAATTATCATGCACCTCAAGTATGTCAGCCAAGAAAGAACCGCTACAGCATCCATGGGCCTAAGAATCCCTGCCATAAAAGGTAATTGAAAGGAAAAAGGGGCGATATCTTCCTATCTCACAATGAGTCTTTGAATATTGGTTTTCAGTGCTAATAATTCATCATGAGGGCTTTATGTCCGCTTACCTTAGGATCTAGTTCCTTGACAACTTCTATTCCACAGCTTCTAGCTGTTGCCAATAACATAACACAAATATCCTTCAATGGCCGCCACTCCAGTGGTGGATCTTGTTGTTTTATTTTTGCTATTTCATACAGGTGTTTCAATGTAATTTTACCACAGGTTTCTCTAACTGAAATATAGATATTAAATAATCGTACTTAGTGTGAAATAGTAAAGGTAGAGTACATGTACACAAGTAGTTAACATTAAAATTAATATAACTGGAACTCATTATCTTTTTTTTTCACAATGGAAATTGCTAGTAAACCTAACCGACAGTTGTAGCTGATATTACCTACCAATCTGAAACATTCAATATCCTGATTTCTAACGAATTTATTATTGTATAACTTATGTATCAAATATTAATATAAGTACTTATCATACCATCATCATGTATACTTAGTCCTGCAATTAATTATTTGAATTGTAAAGCTCTATGGAAGGAATATACAACCTATACACTGCCAGAATGTAGAATGCCACGACAAGCGTCCAATGGACTTGATCAGTTTCAAAATTTTTTTAAAGGGAATTAAGCTAATGTACTAAGTGAGAGTACATCCAAACCAAGTCACACCACTGCCGTGCCCAGGCAAGGCACTCCACTATAGTAAGCATTGTGTCATGTCCTCGCCAACATAGGGGCTGTTACTGCAGTGAACTAGTTTGTCCTCTTGATCAATCTTATGTAAGAACTACCTAAAGCAACCATGGCCCACCTATATAGATAAAACAAATCTGAGTGTTTTTAAAGAGATTAACAGAATATAGTTTTATTCTTTAGAATCTAAAGCAGATTAGATATTGCTTACCAGGTTCCATAGCAGCCCTACTCACACCAGCGGCTTGTTTCAAGAAATATGAAGCTGGTGGTTGGTGAATGATAAGTTGATAAGAGCGGTCTGAATTCACTTTAACTCTAGTCGGCAACGGAGTTCCTTGCTTGATATTCGATGTACGCTCGTTAAAGTCTTTACAAAATGCTGATATGTTGATATTACGCTGAAGTAAATAAAAATATAGGTTATAATTACAACACTAGGTTTTCTTCGATATATAGTTACTAGCGATGTAATACATACTTGGCCAAGCATAGGACCTAAAGGTGGTCCAGCGGCTGCCATACCAGCAGGAATATTAGTTCTCAATTTTGAAGAATGGTCGATTTTGTCTGCCACCTTTTTCATAGACTTCAATCTTGCAACAGACTTGGACATGCTGCCGGATATAATTCACTGCAGATGTAATACACATACGTTTTAATTTCTTAAGTTAAATTTATTATTTTTTAGTCATACACAACGATAGAAATAGAAAGAAAACAAGCTCATCTCACATTAATTTTGACAAACAGATCTCAAATTCTCAATTTCTGACCCTGACGTTTGTTTGACGTTTGCTTCCAACAGGGTTGCCATGCAGGGTCTGCTGTCGCTATTAATGTTGCCGAATTTCAGCTTTTATAACCTAACATCAATCAAAATATCACTATGAATAAAACGCATTTGAAATCAACTTATTTATTCCATCATTTACTATATAAAAACAATATTGAATCACACAAAGTAATTAACTGCTGACTGCCTCGTTGGTCTCGCCGCATAAATGTGCGCGTGGGATTGGGAGGTCTCGGGTTCGATTCCCGGGTCGGGCAGTGTTATTAGGTTTTTCCGTTTAACAGCACGGAGTCTGGTAATGTGCCCGGTATGGTAATAGGCTCACCCCCTATTACGTGGGACATAAAAATTCCCGAAGGGGTAGGCAGAGGTGTAATATTACACCTCTGCCTACCCCTTCGGGGATACAGGCGGGAGTCTAAAAAAAAGTAATTAAATTGTTGATTCGTCTGCCAGCAACAATGGCACTAGCAAGATTTTCGCCATCAACATCACCAGTAGTAACTGATGTAGGTATCTGCATCTGTGCTACTTCTGGCGCAAACTACGATAGGGCTGTGGGAGCAGGGCCGAACCTTCCCTATGTGCAATGTGTGCGGCGCACACAGGCGCCAGGGTGACAGGGGCGCCGAGCGCCAAGATATGCGTTAATTATAACAGTTATTTTCAAAAAAGGATGCCAAAAAAGGCGCTTACGACTAAAAAAAAAAAAATTGGTTGCCTGTAAAGTCGGTATACGGGCGAAAGTTTTACGTGACAACGACTTTGAGTGGTAAAATAATTTTAATGTGAATATTCATTCGTATAGTAGGAAGAAGGATGAAAGACGCGTGCCTTTCACTTTTTATGTCTGTCTCTCTCGCTCTTAGGCGGGACGCGTGCCTCTCACTCGCTCTCATTGTGAGCGCATAACGTGAGCGGAGCGTAACGCAGTTTCTTGAAGTGTCACCCGGCAAACCAATTTATAAGACGTTGTCACGTCAAAAAAAAAGGTCATCCGCCATACGCCACTGCATAGGCGCTTCATAGATTTCGCACACAGGCGCTGCATTGGGTCGGAACGGCCCTGTGTGGGAGACGTTTATTTTTAGTACAGCTTGTAAACTTACTCTGGGATTGTTTGTTTTGGTTTGGAACCTTTACAATAATACCTTGCAGTTGCGGTTGTGGCTTCTTCAACGTACCCATCAATCAAGCTAAACATCTATTAATGACACCGCTATTACTCAAAGGTAAGTAGGTACTGAAAGACAATATGACAAAAACCCTACGAAATCTTTGACCATATAATTTCATGGGCATCAAGATGGCGGGATCAAGTCCCCGATTTAAAATTTATTATGTTGGGTCTAGCAGACTAGCAGGCAATGATTTACATATAAGAAACTCCACACAGAACTAAGACACATATTTAAAGCTGATCTTTACACAATATACAAGAAGGAACGATATTTTTAAGAACAAATTGAATATAGCTACACTCTTCACTCATATGATAAATTAGAGTTGCCAGAAGAAGATGGCACTATGTTTGTCAGTTAGGGCTAAAGACATTAAGGAACATTACGCAAAGCTTGACGCAGATGGCAGCACAAGCAAATCAAATCAAAATCAAATCAACATTTATTTGCGAATATGGGTTACAATAATATAGATGTTATACAAATGTCATGAGTTTCTCCATACTCCACCATTAGGCATGCAAATGTTTCTTACAGTAATATTTCCTAAATTATATGTTATTGAAAATGAATTACATAATATTATTATAATTACAGATAGATGTCATAAATTAGTATTGTCAATATTATATTTTCAATATGGCATATTATGATAAATGATAAGAATTGATTAAATTAAATGTCCGATTGTAATAATAATATAAAGAAAAAAATTAAAAAATAAAAACAGTCATATGAGTTGAGTGGGCAATGTTCTACAATGTCAATAGTTATTATAATATGCGTAACAGACAGTAACAGACAATCAAAATATTACTTACAATTTGTCATCAATAAATTCGTTGATGGAGTAGTAACATTTACTGACCAAAAATTCCTTAAGTCTACGTTTAAACATATGAGACATCTCAACGGCTTTAATATCGTTCGGCAGCTTGTTATACACCTGGATACCCATACCATATATACTTTTACGAAATTGTGCCGTCCTACATTTCTTTATTCATAGCAAATTCTTGTGTCTTGTGCTTTTTAACGTTTCGTAGTCTTTTATGTTACGTTTTATTGTTAGTGCGGCTTCGTAAATAAACATAGCTGGTAGTGTTAATATTTTTAATCTACGAAATGAAGGTTTACACGAATCTGTCTGTTTCAGTCCACATATACTCCTTATACACTTTTTTTGAGCTATAAAGACCAGCTCCCGGTTTGTGGAGTTACCCCAGAATAGAACTCCATATTTAAGTGTTGAGCTCACATTAGCATGATATGCAGTTAATAGAGTTTCCTCGTTAGCTACTTTTCTGAGCAGGTACAAGGCATATGAAAACGAGTATAGTTTATTGCAGATGCTATCAATTTGTGTTTTCCAGTGAAGCTCAGCGTCAATATGAATGCCTAAAAATTTTGTGCATTTAACCTCTTTTATTTTATCATTCTTGTAAACCAGTGATAGGTCACTATGATTTGTATTTTTACTTTTGAATGTCATGTAATTAGTTTTGTCAATGTTAATTTTTAAATTATTTAGGTTTAACCAGTCAATTAATTTAGTCAATGAATTATTTATATTTATTTCATAATTTATGTCACCTTTATCGCCAATAAAAACTGCTGTACTGTCATCTGCAAATAATATTATGTCTTGGCTTATGGCCTTCGGGAGATCATTGATGTAGATCAGAAAGAGTAGTGGTCCAAGTATGCTGCCCTGGGGCACGCCATATTTGACTATTTTGGGTTCTGACATATATTTTATTTCTGTTTTCATATCCCTACATATTCTATTAATAGTTGTTTGTTGCAATCGATTCGATAAATATGATTTTATTAATGCGAATGAATTACCTCTGACTCCATACTTTTCTAATTTTATTAGTAGTATATTATGTTTCACATAGTCAAAAGCTTTTGTCATATCCATGAAAACCGCTGTGACACGCTTTTTGTTATCAATCCCTGTCATAACTTTGTATAGAAATTCATATATTGCACTATTTGTAGACCTATCTCTACGGAAACCGAACTGTTCATTAGCGAAAATGTCATTAGTTTCAAAATAATTGTAAAAGTTGTTATAAATAACTCTTTCAAAAATTTTGGCGATCACCGGTATGAGAGCGATCGGTCTGTACGATTTAAGATTCTCTTTATCTTCACTCTTTAAAAGCGGATGAATCACGGCAATTTAAAGCAACTACAGTAAACAAACTATCGTAGCGCGCTTTTCAAATACTGTCATCAACAAGGCAACAATATATTTAATTTATATAGGCCAAACAGTAACAAGAGTTGTAATTATCAATAACAATAAAAATGGTACAATGTCTCTGTTTTAGTGACTTGTTTGAGATGAGATTATGAGATCGCGCATCCAAAGTTTGAAGTCTAAACGAGTTGTCAAGTTGACACTCAAATGTCATACTTGCCAAAATTCATTGTGAACTGTCTAGTTTACTGTAGTCGGTGATACCGCCATCTGGTGGTTTAACTTGGCAGTAATCTTCCCTATTTGAACACAAATATCGTAACTTTTTAATTTAATAGTGATTGAGCAAATCCGCTATCGATATCGATTAAAGTATATTATTTATATGTTATACATTTTAAATTCCGTAACTTTGTGTCCACAGCAGTCAGAACGCTAGTTGATGGACAGTCTTTGAATAATTATTACACAAACTTGCATTATTAAACTGAACTTATATATTTTTGTTTCAAATGGGTACTCAGTAGCACATAATCTTTCGAGGCATTATTTTCTAATTTTCATGGTATTTTTCTTTACGCATCAACAGCCTTTTCCAGTCCACTGCTGGTCTTAAACCTTCCGTGGTGGAGGTTTGGCCTACTATTATATCACACTAGCTCGTATAGGGTTTTATTTCGAGATTTCCTTCTCTTGTGTTTCTCTTAGTCGCCTCATACAACACCCTCGGCATAAATGTTTATTTATACTTATTTATAGTTAGTTTTTCAGCTGTAATGATAGCTGTAAGTGGGATTAATAAATATTAAATAAATAAATCATCACCCCCAAATAACATATTTTTATTAGAGAAAGCAAATAATTAAGAAAAAAGCAAAACTCATAGCTTACCATTATGATAACTGAGAATGGCATATCCAAATTAATTCTTTACAAGGATAGGACATAGTCGACATGGATTTTATCAAGCAAAAAACATAAAAATTAACTTAAAATAGATAAATCAGACAAAACCTTGAATAGTGCCCAAAGGTTTGTTATTAACAATAATCACTTTATTGAAATTTTCTCATTACATAGTGTAGGTGATACAAATCTATGTGTAAAAAATGTATGTGCGGGATCGGACACTGTTCGATCATACATGTGACACACAGAATATTTAGAAAATGTGTAATTTGGCCAAATTACACATTTTTGCTAGAGAAAGTAAGCAATTAAGAATAAGGCAAAACGCATGCTCAGGCATTATGATAACTGTAAATGTCATATATTATCCAACTCGACACATTATAAGAAAAGTCATGGTCAACATGGATTATTGTATCAAAACACATAAAATTAAAGTTAAAATAAATAATTTAGTGAAAATCTTCAATAGTCCCCAAAAGTTTGTTATTAACAATAATCACTTTTTATTGACATTTTCTCATTACATAGTGTAGGTAATACAAATCTATGTGTAAAAAATGTATGTGCGGGATCGGACACTTTTCGATCATACATGTGACACACAGAATATTTAGAGAGAGAAAAATTGTGGCTAGACTAGCCCTTCGATTTTATCTTGGGATCAGCACATTATTAGTCCACTAGTCGAACAAGAACAACCAAGTTTTGGTCTCTGGGTAGATGACATTTAACAAAATTTCTTTCAAATGAAGATTCCCTTATTTTGATGCATAACCACTCAGTAGTCGTGACTATGAAAGCAGACAGTTCTTATCAAACCTTCAAATTACTGTCCTTTAAATATTACTGTCTTTGTAGTAAAAGTAATTATTTAAACACTCACACTGATATGTTTAGAACGGAGGAGCCATCTGTAATTACTATAAAAACATTCCGCAGTAAAATGCTTGGAACAAATTCTATGGTGCTTTCTAGGCACCCAATTTTCTCCACGACATACTGCAGCAATCCACTTATTTTATAAATCTTTATCACGTGCACATAGAATCTAAAAAATAACGATGTAAAAATATACGGTGGATAGACATATCGATAAGATTTTTTACAACACTTGAAAAGTCGATATGAATACTATACGGCTAAATTCAAAATCATGATAGAACTGTTATAAAAGAAAAATCACTAGGGTTATATAATTTGATGGCATAAATTGTCTAAATTGTATCTTACACGTCAGTTGACTGTGTTCAATTTGGGAGTACAGTCCAAAGAGTATACAAATACTGTACAATCTGTTCACAGCTAGGATGATGTAGTTCACAGTTATTTTACCTCTGACAGATGTCGGTGTTTATTTTCTTTATGTTGGCATTGTACTCTGTGATGACAGGAATGTAAAATAGGGTTACCCGTGCATAACTTTTTACCCAATATTAGTGGAAATGCTTCAAAAATTCAAATGCTTGAAGCTCATGGCCGCAAAGTGGTTAGATTACCGCCATACCACTGCGAGCTAAACGCAATTGAACTTATGTGGAGTCTCATTAAAAGGCGAGTCACAAGCAAAAATTTAGGACAAGAGGCAACCAACATTGTGAATTTAGCTGCAGCAGAATATGACAGCAGTTACGAATCATCATAACATTGGCAGTCCACATGGATCATTCTTATAGACTCACGCCAGTTTCCATGCAGGGGTAGGCAGAGGTGTAATATTACACCCACATCATTCTTATTCAAAATAAATATGAAAATTAAATTTGCAGTTTTTGTATTTGATAATTAGAACCTCACGTTGGCGTAATTATGATGCGTTTACCTTTATATATTAAATAGAAAACATTTTTATTATAACTACTTATCTTCATAAGAAATTAGTTATTTCGTAAGAAAATAAATGTACATGCATATAGCCATGCCAATATCAAGAGGTTTTGTTACAAACATTACTTCCAAATATTTAATACGATCGCTTAGACAATAAAAAAATAAGTACATTTTTAGCAATATTGTAAATTTAAAATGGGAGTATTATATACCAAATATAGCAACACAACGCCCAGATTGGCCAATCTAACAGCTAGAGGTAAAATAACTGTGAACGGACTACCTCTATGTATATTATCCATGAAGTTATAGATAAACATGGAGACCGCCATGAAGGTATAGATAAACATGGAGGCCACAGCTGCAACAAAGCTTTGAGTCAAATACCTACATTTCTCTATCTCACTCTCTGTGGTCTGACCTCTCATTTTAGCGTGGATTTAGTATTGCTATCTTCTTATTAAAATCTCCGAGTAAGCTCTTAAAAAGAGCCGACATATTAAGCAAATCAGAAGTTTACACGGTCAATTAATGTGTATTTAAATCAAGAGTTGAAATCCAATCACTTGTTAAAACTCCCAATATTGTAGGTCTCGAACGCTTATAATCATGGTTGGCGAGACAGTGAATTATAATCCCATTTCCTAAGGATTTGGTAATGTGGCAACATTGGCCACCATATGTCAAGTAAATCTTGTCATTAAGGCAGTGGTTGGTTGAAAAGAGATGGTATGACCACAGTGAGCGAGATAGCGATACATCATTTGAGCTTCAAGTAGGTATTCGGAGTGCGGTCTCCATGTTTAACTATAACTCGTTGGTTGTCGGACATGTCAATGTCAAACAAAGTTTGTTTTCAACTCAGATGACACGTTTTCAAACCAATTTTGATTATGAAAAATTTGACAATACCAAGTGAGCATGTAAGTGAGTTTTGGAAGCGGAGGAGTTTTGTTTAGTTCTAGACGAAGACGAAGACTTCGCCAGCGGCTCTGTCAGCGTGAATAATACACCTAAACCTTCCCAGGAATCATTGGTGATAACCGTAGAGAAGTCCGTTCGGTAGTCTTTGGAGTTTATTGCGTTGATACAGACAGACAGTAAGAAAAGGGGACTTCATTTTGTAATATTTGTATAGATTAATCAAACATGAAGTAAGTAAATATTTTTGTATTTCACGTTTAAAACTTTTTTAGAGATTATTAATGATATTATATTGTTATCTTTGTAGTTACACGGTAAGGGCGGCGCATCCGTCACAACCTCAAATTGAAGCCCTTCTAGAATTTTTAGAACGGGAACCAACCTTAGCAAAAAGTTTTCCTAGACTACCGTATTTAAGGAATGCAAGTAAGAAAAAGTGGGGAAATCTTACCCTAGAGTTGAATAGAATAAACGGCAGTGTTAAAACTGAGAAACAATGGATAAAGGTTTGTGTTTAATATTGTTAAGTTTAATATTTATATTAAATTAAATTATCCATGTCAAATTACCTAGTGCAATGCAAGCGCTGTAATTTTTGTTTTTAGTATTGGAACGATAAAAAAAGTGCTGTTAGAAAAAAAGAAGCTTTAAGGCTTCGCACAAGAAACATGACGGGAGATGGAGCTGAGGTTGTGGAACTATCAGACATAGAGGAACGAATATTAGCATTAATGGCTAGTGAAAGTTCTGCCACTGGTGTCAGGCATAGAGAAACTGATCCATTTGAAGTGAGTTATTCCGATAATGTACATCATGCATCTGAGTTTGTCTATTTGCAGGATTATAACATTTCCTTAATCTTTCAAGGACATTGATGATCACGGAAATTCCTCACCAAGCGCCAGTAATAGTTCCTCCTTGCTGGCTAAACGATTACTTTCTGATGATGCCACATCCCAATCCATCACAGTAAGTCAACGTTAACTGTTAATAAATATAAAATATTTTAACATGAATGACATATTCTACTTTAGAAGCTATACTTTTAATATGAGTAACATCAATAAATATTTATGTTCTAGGCAAAGTCAACACCCAGCCCTAATTTTATAGAACTGAGTAATACTAATCTTTGCTCAGCAGAGGTAATAAATAATCCTTTCTTTTATTTATTGACTGAAATAACATAATTTAAATATTATGAAAAGGTTAGTTTTAAAAGGCTTTATCATGCTTCATATTATGTTATAAATTGTACATGAGGTATGCTATCTTTCACATTAAAATAACTCTAAGCTTTTAGACCAATTTAAATCAGTGTTGCTGATTATGTATGAAAATAATAAGAAATAACAACTAACTATAAGGTAATAATAATTATATAAGATAGTTAGTATAGTTTTTAAATAAACTTTAAAAATATTCACAGTAAACACAAATTTTACTATTTCTAGACACAACCCCAACCTCAACAGTTTGTTGAATGCATCCCTGTGACAATTAATTTATCTACATGGCCAAATGAAATAAGGACGGTGCGTAATTTTCACTTAAAAGAAAGCTGAATTACTGTATTCTGCCACAGCATTGATAATTTTTTTGATTACAGGTGTTTGAAAACCCTGAGCCTAAAGCCGAGGCTCCACATTGTACACCTCCAAGAGTTGATGCCACAGCAAGTCCCAAAATGTCCACAAGCCCTTCACCATCAGGCAGACATCCACAGAAGCATGGTTCTCTATCTTCAAAACCATTACATTCCGGTAATTACTACTTGATAATTAATAACATATTCAAAAATTCTGCACAAATTAGGAGAAATTTTAAATTTTTGAAAGTTGTAATAAGCCACACAAATAGTGTATTTTGGCCCAAAGTCCATGCATGCATGTGTAATAACACTAATAACATATTATATATTATTAATTAATCAGTTATAGATCCATTATTCGCTTTAAATTGTTTTTCTCCCTTATAGCAACTTCAAGTCGTCGAAGTAGACGTTGGCGACCCATGTCACCACCATCACAGCGACAATCTCATTTGTCTGGTATTATAGAGCGTTTTGTACGTATGGAAGAACAGCGAACAGAAATACAGCTACAGAACTCGCGAATTATGGAATCTTATTTAAAGAATGTGGTTGAAAGAGACCGCTCTATAGCTCAAGCACTGCAGGCGATTGGAGATGGCTTAAAGTTATTTGCAGAAGCATTAAATAAATAAAATATCGATTCTAATTAATGTCTTTTACTAACTCGTGTTTCGCGCGCGACGTTATCCATTTATTAGGTCTTCAGCTTGATTGATTATGCCGTTATCGTCCCGCTTGGCAGGCGTACTGGCGATGGCAGTGTCTTTGTTGCTAGTCGCTGCTGCCCATCTAGCATCTTTGCATTTACTATCGCCTAGTTTTGAATGGTTTGACCCCCATCCTACGATTGTCTGACTGTAGGTACAGGACTGGTGGCTATCCCCCGTGGGCCGTGAGATGTCACGTCTTGACGCCATAATAGATGTTTACCTTACGTTTTTTTAATAGGTATGTATTAACTATGCACGGCGGTATAAGAGTAATATGCTTATTTTCTATATTAATTAAAATACACAACATTAGTTCTAAGTTTTATTTGACACTAACTCGACACCTACCTCTCGCGTGAGTTTTAATACAGGTGAATTCGTTCTTCGACATTGTCGAAGTGAGAATCGAATTTCTCTACGGTATTCTAAATTTGCATTAGTCCTTGTCAGGTAAGGTCTATAGGTGGTGGCGAAAGTGCAGAATAATAAGTCCGATGTTGTTCATCTCACTACCGCTCTGGCATGTTCGAGATCTTCGGTATGCGATTAGGCTACATATCTCTGAGGGACTTCCGCTGTCGCGATACGTTAGCGATCTTACAGAATCACACTACAGGAACAAGTATGCAATTTATGTGAAGTAGGTATTTGTGTTTTTTGTGACTGGCCTTATGGTATAGTGGTATGCAGGGACGGGACCAGAGAAAGGCCAAGCTCTCCTAAAATAATGCTTTTTTTTTCAAAAACTAATGGCTGATTAGAGTGACCCCGGAAACAGGCTTCTTTTACCAGATTCATACCCATCCCTCCCTAAACAAAGTCCTGGATCTCTCTACTGATTGCTATTATCCGCTAGGGTCGGTATTATAAATGTATGTAAATTTCCCCGACGACTAGTCATCGGGTGCAAAACTCGGACTAAATCCCCAGGGCAGCACTTTAGGAATAAACATAAAGCAATTCTGTCTATGTATGTCTGTTGCATTGGGAGGAAAAGGAAATTACTGGCTACAAATTAAAACGGTGGGCAGAACTTAAACCTTCACGTTCATACTGGACAGCCACGTTTGTACCGTAGTACTACCCGTTCAGATAAAATATGGGATCAGAAACGCCGTTTCCGACAGCATAATCCGTGAAAACGCATTAACGATATTACTTCATAAAACCTGATTAGTTTACCCGTTTGGGCCTATCTCACCTGTCTCGACGGAGCAAAATTTAATCATATTTTTTTTTTATTCTGTGGAGCTTTGTAAATCGTGTGTTGTCACCTGTCAAATTTGTCACAATTCTTTGTGAACAGTGAATAAAAATTATTATTTATTTTTCTTTAAATTTTACCACGTACATACTTAATTAAATCTTTTCATGGTAGTCATTAGTTACTTATAATAAAGATTATGTTAAATAGTATACCACTTCAAGTGGACTTATCTTAAAGAATATGTACATATACGTCGTAAATAATAATTAAATAGTTCATTATGTGGTCGTTTTTCTCTCGCGATCCTACGAAGGATTTTCCTTACGAAGTGGGAGATCCTGTACCCGGTCTAGAAGATAGAAGTGTTTGGACGCTGCATAAAGGCAAAAAGAGAGGCACGCAGGATGAAGTGTCCATATTTTTATTCGATGTTCAGAAAAATTCAGAAACACTATTCGACATAGCCAAGGCCTCCCTAAAGAAACTAAAGACTATGAGACACCCTAGCCTTTTACATTATTTAGATAGCTGTGAAACTGAGAAATTTTTATATGTAGCTACAGAATATGTGGAGCCTTTAGCCACACACATAGATAATATGACACTAGAGGGCCCACAAAAGGAATTATTTCTGGCATGGGGCATCTTTCAGATCACTGTAAGTAATTAATTTACTTAGTTTTATTCAGTGTCAACAGTTTTATTTTAACTATAGTACAAAGTGAACTTGCTTTCAAAATTAAACACCAGAATATAATGAATTCATACTTACCCATAACATTTCAGAGGGCATTATCATTTTTAACTAATGATGGCAATATGAGACACAATAATGTGTGTTTATACTCAGTGTTTGTGACATTAGCCGGTGAGTGGAAGCTGGGAGGATTTGAGTTCCTCACGTCACAGGGTCAGGAGACTTCTAATCCCATCCCTATCAAAATATTACCAGCATTAGAAATATATGATCCACCAGAGAAGAAGGATCCAGCTAAGCTAAAAACTATTACTAAATGGTAAGTAACTTATATTTTGACACAAAGTACTTGCTAATGAGTTAAATGCCTTTTCCATCTCTAGATAAGCTTGATTTGAAATTGAATCTTTGCTTTAAAAATTATTATGATTCATCATCTTTTAAAGTCCCTATTAAATACCTAAAACTGGGTGGAGTAAAATATTATACATATGTGGTGATCCTTATTGTTTATTTTTGTATCTATCAGTTCATCAGACATGTGGGGCTTAGGCTGCTTGATATGGGAAGCTTACAATGGCCCACTGAAGAACCAACCAGCTCTTAAAACAGTAGACAACATACCAAAACAGCTGTGCACCTTGTATTGTGAACTGGTCAGTGCTAACCCAGCTTCTAGACCTAATCCTGCTGATATTATTACAAGGTAAATATATCATTTTATTTCTTACTTATCTTGTCTTCTACTGTGTGGATCCTATGTCTATTCATGAATACTTATGACAGTTTTACTGTATCCTATGTATTCCCACAAGAATTAATGTATTTCAAAACCTTTATTTGAAAATATTTTCACCATTATGGCTACAATAGATCTTCATAATAGCCAGGACCAATGGCTTCACAAATTGGGTTGACTTTTATGATTGGTCTCGTATCTACAAACCAGTAAATTATGGCCACCCTCATATTGGGCGTCAGCATTCCTCGAGCGTGCGCTTGGCGTTCACTCTGTGGTACATAGCTAAAGGCGGGCGCACGCCGAACGGACGCCGAGCGTACGCTCGAGGAATGCTCATGACCAATCTGAGGGAGGCCTATATACTTAACCTGGTTTGGCAGTTTATGGGTTACTATTGAAGGTGCGTGTTCACTCGGTTTCATATTGTAACATACATTTGGTCTTTCCTATGTGTGCCACAAATTGCTGACTCTTAGAAGGTTGTTAATCCTTAGTAAAACTCTATTTACACTTTACCAATACTGTTATATTGTCTTGACCACAATTTTGAATACATATATTTTCTTAAGACAATGGGCTTTAAGCCTATAAATGAATAAAGTTGTGATCTTCACTGGAAGACGCACACTACACATGATATCATCCACCACATCCGCTTATAGTTTGGGACTGATTGCGGATCAACCAAAAACAAAAATAAAATATATATATTTTCAACACAGTACAACACCATTGAGCAACAGAACAGGTCCAATTTATCAGCGAGATTGAGAGTTTTATGTGTGCGCTTCAGTGGCGCCTCTTGCAGCATGCTATTGCGTGCGCGTGCTACTTTCAGCAACTGCGGTCTTCGTCGCTGATATACATACCTATCTGGAACGTTGAAATTTAATATCTCCAGCATTTTTGGGTTTATTATCTTGCCTCTTAAAACCTTGAGTTTTGATATAAGGTGATTGTCAGATTTAGTTTAAGCGCCACCATGCTACTTTCATATAGATAATTTTCCAGGTGTCGAAAACTGGGTGGCTTTTTCAAAAATGATCTTATAGACACAATGCTATTTCTTGAAGAGATACAAATCAAAGACAAAGTGGAGAAGGGCAAGTTCTTCTCGACACTCAATTCGTATTTAGACAACTTTCCGGAAGCTGTATGTGTTCACAAGATTTTGCCGCAGCTACTGACTGCATTCCATTATGGAGATGCAGGGTCTGCTGTGTTGGCACCTATGTTTAAGGTGAGTGGTTTTACTAATTCATCTACGCACTAATTATACAGAGTATATATGTATTGTGATTTGATATCTAAAATGCTGACCAAAATCAAGAACATCTTATTAATGCATGTGTCAGTGATTATCAACCCTTTTATCGTGCATGACATATTATTTACCACTGGAACACCACACCACTCTTTCACACCACATCGCTTCTTTTGTGTATAATCTGCCTACATAATTATAATAATATGAAATGACAAATACCTATAACATATATAATGTTTATTTCTGTTCTGAAACAAATTGACACTAGTTGTATTCATTAAAACGTAAATAGATACCAGTTCTTGGTAGCATTGTAATAATGTGAATCATGTTACGCCTTATCACACATACAATCAAATATGTGTAACACATTGATCTCCATAACCTACGTAATTTTATTAAAATGAATGCTACCATTCATTCTCCTAGCATTATCCCAGTTTGAATCTGGGGTCCGCTTTCTATTCTAACCGGATTTGGCTGACTATTAGCTTTTCCACAGAGCGACTGCCTGTCTGACCTCTGCAACCCGAAGGGATAGCGATATTCCATGGTTAAGCGATATTCCATGGTTTTACTGAAAAGGTACTGACGACCTATAACGACTACCAAGATCTTCATGACAACCGGGACTGACTGCTTTGCGTGCTCTCCGAGGCACGGAACGAGCGATAATTAACAATTCAATACGCACATAACTCCGAAAAGTCATTGGTGCGCGCCGTGGATTCGAACCCGATACCCTCTGCATGGCAGTCTGTTGATATCTCCACTAGGCTATCGCTGCCTTCTTAAAAAAATGCTACCAATGTTCCTAAATATAGCTGACATCCTTTGCTTTCAAGAATCGATGTCAAGAAAACACCATTACTTCTAGCAATGTAGTAATAAGCCTGCACAACTATTCTTATCTGCCGTCGAAATTGAAATAACTGCTGTCGCTCAATAATAGTACTAATGCAATGGTTTTGAAAAAAGAAAGAGATCCAAGAGAAACTTATGTGGGAATATGTTTTTTGACTATTGATGGAATGTAATAGTCCACCGCGATACATCGTCTTTTTTATTAACCCAAAGTATACCACCGTACTACTGGGAAATATTCCCCCTTATACGACGATCTTTGCTCATTGGCAAGGAATCAAGGATGCACTCGATGTCGAAAGCAAATGAAACGCAGGATTCTCGGTATTCGTAGTACGAAATACCGTTCAGCGATCTTTGATCTGCCAAAGATATTACAATGATGGGAAAACGACTGCCAACCTACAGTGGGTTTGTGTGGGACACGTAATGCGTTGTCTTTATAATAAAGCTATATTCGTCTCTTACGACAGCCACAGAATGAAATTCGGGTAATGTCACCGATCTGTAGTAAGTACATAATAGGCTAGTTGACAAAAAAAATTTTATAAGTCCGTCCTTTAGATTATTCAAAAATAAGCGATACGTATTTTTTTATTTGTAAATTAAACCAAAAATGACCAAGGTATAGCTCATTAAAGTTACGTATAACGTCACGCCGTGCTGCATTTTTCGCACTAGATGACGTCACACGTAACTTTAAAGGGCTATATCTTTGTTATTTTTTATTTAATCGAAAAAAGAATAAATACGTGTCCAATATGTTTTTATAATCTAAAATACGGACTAAATAAAATGTAATTATTTTGACCCTGGAAACTATCCTATTTTAATAATTATGTTACATATTATTCCAGCTGGGTAAGCTACTAGACGATGCTGACTACCAGAAGCAGATAGTGCCGTGCGTGGTGAAGCTGTTCGCGTCCAACGACAGAACGACAAGATCGCGTCTCTTGCAGCAGCTTGACCAGTTCATTATGCATCTGCAGAACGCCACTGTAAGTATATTTTTACTAAAACATGTGATATAGTTGGTCAAAAATAATATAAGTGATGGTTATCTCACCTTACTTAATTATTACTATTGTATGAAGTAATCTCATATTCGGCATAGTACGCGTTAGTAGTCCACAGTAAGCCTGGGTGGAATTATTAAGATAAAGTTACAAATAAAACAGTTTCTTTGTAAAATAGCATTATAAGCTCGAGTCACTCGAATCGAACATTGAACATTTGTGGCACCACTAAAATGTTTGAATAGCATTAAAAATTACACTTAAAATTGTTGTCTTATGTTTGCATAAGGCAACAATTTTAATTGCAACTTCAGTATGCACATGAAGTGATTTTCAATTGCATTTTTCTGGGTAAACCTTATTGTATCGTTTTTAAGGATGTATACGAAATGCCATCGCGTCTGAATCAAATCATAATAGAGCACTTTAGATGGGCACCGATGTTCAGTATTTAATCATTCGTCGTTAAGATGCCCCGCATATTCATTTCGTAACGTTTTAGTTCATATGTGTACTGCTGCTTTATCTATCCGCGTGCAGGCACTAAGCCTAAAAGGCAGTATGTCCGATAACTATTAAATTCTGCAAAATCAGCTTAGTATCGCAATTAAAAGCTTTACTACTTTATCAATTCTAATTTCTATCTAAAATTAAACTGTTTACAACTTCTGAATGAATCAAATACTGTAGTCCGTTAAAATTTCGAGGTACAACATACATCGTTTACTACATTAAAGTTGTCCTAAAACTGCGTTGAACAATCATAATTTTATACACGCCATTCCATTGAGGAAATTAATAGATATCCCGATACTGACGCATCTCATTGAGGCAACTATCTCCGTGCTCTTAATTGAGGTCATCGACTTCCCACTGACGTTGTCAATCGTATAAGTTTATTTAACGGGTACTAGGAGCCATCCATTAATTACGTTACGATTTTTGTGATTTTGTTGGCCTCTTCTACTATCTCTCCCTAAACGGGTGACGTAATTTATACCTAACCCTTCTCGGTTGATAAGACCTGTGACCAACGACAACACAGCCTACTAGACACCTAATGTTTTCATTTCTACAAACAAAAAATTCTGTCAAAGCGGTGAGGTATGCGGGGCAAGGCGGGGCGACAAAAATGCATTCTAATAGGCCGGTTCAAATTTGCGGAACGTCATAATTCATATCTAGTGTTGGGATTGGTCTTATATAAGACGTATAAGTCTACTGTGTTGTCCGAAAGTGTTCGCCTTACGTGCGGCGTCTAGTAGGTTGGGTTGTCGTTGCCTGTGACTGACACAATCGATGAAATCCATGCAGAGGTTTGGTTTAAAATCCGACATACAGTCAGTATTGCCAGAATTATTAATTAGTCGGTTTAACATTATGAATGTTTTTTTCAGGTCAATGATCAGATCTTCCCTCAAGTAGTTCATGGGTTTTTGGACACAAACCCCGTGATTAGAGAACAGACGGTTAAGTCTATAGTACACTTGGCTTCGAAGCTCAACTATAATAATTTGAATGTGGAAGTTTTACGACATTTTGCTCGACTGCAAGCTAAGGATGACCAGGGTGGAATAAGGTAAGGAGTAAAGAAGTTTTTATATCACTTTGCACAATATCTTGGCTAAAATATTTGGTAGTGTAAAACGTAGTGTATGAGGCCCTCCAGCTGGATAGAATGATGATGTACGCAAAGTGGCTGGCAGCAGCTGGACACGAAGAGCCGAAAATCGGGCACAGTGAGCCATTGCAGAGGCCTGTATCCAGCAGTGGTCTATGTCAACCTAATGATGATGATTTTATTTGGATGCAAGTGGAATCCACTACATAGGCTAACCAATATACCTGGGAAATTGCTCGTTCAGAATTTATTGAGGCTCGAAGTCACCATAATTTTTTTTCTAATTAATAACAAAATCGATGCATTTACCCCGCCAATTTGTTCTATAGATGTTCTATGCACCCATGGATAAGTAGTTATTTCGAGCATTGCACGCGCGCACTTTAAATTCCGGCTTTAAATTTAATGTTTCTATTTAAAGAAAAATTGTTTCTCAGGTTTTTTATTATTTTTGCTTAGCATGATGCATTGCCTGGCATGATGTCCAAAACGATTAGATTTTGGCTTGGTGATGGGTCTTGTGGCACCCTGTATAGTAAATAACTACAGATTAAAGTATACGAATATAAATGTTTTTGCTATTGCTACAAGGTATCTGTCCCGCTACACAAACTACCATTTAACAATTGTATAATGACTAGAGGACGCCAGCAGCTACGCCTGCATTTTTTTTTAAATTTACCCGTTTTGGCCGATCCCGTGGGAATTTCAGGCAATCCCTTCTTAGTGCACCCCTACGGTCCCCAAGGAACATACTTGCCAAATTTCAGCTTCCTGCGCCCAATAGTTTCGGCTGTAGCGTGTCTGTCAGTCAGTCAGTAACGCAAGGATTTTATATATTAAGATGTTGTTGTTGTTGTTGTGTAGTTGTCTGTATGAAGCCTTACCTTACACGTGTATATAAACTTAAGTTTTTAATAATAATGATCCTTTGAACGAAAGACAACTAGTTTCTAATAAACGCTAACTTGTTCCCAGGACTAACACCACAGTGTGCCTCGGCAAGATTGCCCAACATCTCCATCCGCAAATCCGTCAGAAAGTTCTAGTATCAGCGTTCGTGCGAGCCACTCGCGACGCCTTCCCGCCCGCGAGACAGGCGGGCGTGCTAGCACTAGCTGCCACACAGCAATACTTCCTGCTGGCTGAAGTCGCCAATAGAGTACTACCAGCGCTCTGCCCGCTCACCAACGATCCTGAGAAACAGGTGAGATTGAACCTTAACCCCATACATCACAAGGTCTTAGTATCAGTATTAAACGGCGACACATGCGGGCGTGCTAGCACTAGCTGCCACACAGCAATACTACCTCCTAGCTGAAGTCGCCAATAGAGTATTAAAGGCGCTCTGCCCGCTCACCAACGACCAGAGAAACAGGTGAGATTGAACCTTAACCCCTACAACATAGGCCTTAGAATCAGTTTTCCCACTGGCGAGACAGGTGGCGTGCTAGCACTAGCTGCCACACAGCAATACTACCTCCTAGCTGAAGTCGCCAATAGAGTATTAAAGGCGCTCTGCCCGCTCACCAACGACCAGAGAAACAGGTGAGATTGAACCTTAACCCCTACAACATAGGCCTTAGAATCAGTTTTCCCACTGGCGAGACAGGTGGCGTGCTAGCACTAGCTGCCACACAGCAATACTACCTGCTAGCTGAAGTCGCCAATAGAGTATTACCGGCGCTCTGCCCGCTCACCAACGACCAGAGAAACAGGTGAGATTGAACCTTAACCCCTACAACATAGGCCTTAGAATCAGTTTTCCCACTGGCGAGACAGGTGGCGTGCTAGCACTAGCTGCCACACAGTAATACTTCCTGGTAGCTGAAGTCGCCAATAAAGTACTACCGGCACTCTACATAAGGTCTTAGGAACAATATTGCCACTGGCCACGCAGGCGGGCTTGCTAGCATCAGCTGCATTTCCTGTCAGCTGAAATCGCCAAAAGAGTACTGCTAGCGCTCTGCCCGCTCACCAACGATCTAATGAAACAGGTGAGATTGAACCTTACCTATACACTAACATCATAAGGTCTTAATGTGAACTTTTCCGCTGGAACGAGGGCAATCTTCAGAATGCAGCGGCCGTCCTGCTTTGTATTTCCTCTCTTGCTAGCTAAGGTCAGATCTGAGGTCCTCGTATGAACATTCATTTCGAGCACTGTTTTAGAATAAATTTACCTATGTTAAAACCAAAATAAGAAAATCTAATTTTGAAGGTTTTATAAAAATTCTTTATTTCAGGTCCGTGACGCGGCATTTAGAACTATAAAAGGCTTTTTGGGTAAATTAGAAAAGGTGTCGGAAGATCCGAGTCTCAAGGAAGGAATGGGTAAGTTATAAATAAATTACTACGTGATCCTTTTATTATTTGTCCATACAGAGATCTTTTTATCATCCTCGCGTTGGGGGACCCTTTGGCGCCTGCTCCTCTTCTCTACTCTATGTGACACCACACACATCTCTCTTTCGCTTGTCCCAAAGTCAACCGACTTTGGGGCAGGCGAAAGAGGTGTGTGAGATTCCCTCGAAGAGGTTCGGGGTTTAATCACTAAACCATAGCAGTGTCCTCGGCATCCCGTAGCAGTGGGATCTCGCGAATCGTGGTTTTACATGTATTACTGCAACTACGCCGGTCACTACAGAGCTCTGTAATAAACTTTCTGAGGCCAAATATATCGATCTTAATGCACAAGTTAACGTTATCAGAAGCTGAAAATATTGAATTGTAGAAATGTGTTTGTTTGTTGATCTACAGAGGCGGACGTGCACACGGCGACACCGTCACTGAGCAACGCGGCGGCGACGTGGGCGGGCTGGGCAGTGACCGCCGTCACCGCCAAGTTCTACCGCTCGCACTCCGACACGGCGCGCGTCGCGCACCCCGTCAAGTCCGTGCTGTCCAAGCCTGGCTCGCTCGGTATGTGTACTACAAGTTGTACCGCTCACACTCCGTCACACACCCTCCAAGTGCGTGTTGTCCAAGCCTGGCTCGCTCAGTATGTGTAAGTACTACAAGTTGTAACGCTCACACTCCGACACACACCCGCCAAGTGCGTGCTGTCCAAGCCTGGCTCGCTCGGTATGTGTACTACAAGTTGTACCGCTCACACTCCGTCACACACCCTCCAAGTGCGTGTTGTCCAAGCCTGGCTCGCTCAGTATGTGTAAGTACTACAAGTTGTAACGCTCACACTCCGACACACACCCGCCAAGTGCGTGCTGTCCAAGCCTGGCTCGCTCGGTATGTGTACTACAAGTTGTACCGCTCACACTCCGTCACACACCCTCCAAGTGCGCGTTGTCCAAGCCTGGCTCGCTCAGTATGTGTACTACAAGTTGTAACGCTCACACTCCGACACACACCCGCCAAGTGCGTGCTGTCCAAGCCTGGCTCGCTCGGTATGTGTACTACAAGTTGTACCGCTCACACTCCGTCACACACCCTCCAAGTGCGTGTTGTCCAAGCCTGGCTCGCTCAGTATGTGTACTACAAGTTGTTACGCTCACACTCCGACACACACCCGCCAAGTGCGTGCTGTCCAAGCCTGGCTCGCTCGGTATGTGTACTACAAGATGTACCGCTCACACTCCGACACACACCCGCCAAGTGCGTGCTGTCCAAGCCTGGCTCGCTCGGTATGTGTACTACAAGATGTACCGCTCACACTCCGACACACACCCGCAAAGTGCGTGCTGTCCAAGCCTGGCTCGCTCGGTATGTGTACTACAAGATGTACCGCTCACACTCCGACACACACCCGCCAAGTGCGTGCTGTCCAAGCCTGGCTCGCTCAGTTTGTGTACTACAAGATGTACCGCTCACACTCCGACACACACCCGCCAAGTGCGTGCTGTCCAAGCCTGGCTCGCTCAGTTTGTGTACTACAAGTTGTACCGCTCACACTCCGACACACACCCGCCAAGTGCGTGCTGTCCAAGCCTGGCTCGCTCAGTTTGTGTACTACAAGTTGTACCGCTCACACTCCGACACACACCCGCCAAGTGCGTGCTGTCCAAGCCTGGCTCGCTCAGTTTGTGTACTACAAGTTGTACCGCTCACACTCCGACACACACCCTCCAAGTGCGTGCTGTCCAAGCCTGGCTCGCTCAGAATGTGTACTACAAGTTGTAACGCTCACACTCCGACACACAGCCGCCAAGTGCGTGCTGTCCAAGCCTGGCTCGCTCGATATGTGTAGTACAAGTTGTACCGGTCGCACTTCGACACACACCCGCCAAGTGTGTGTTGTCCAAGCCTGGCTCGCTCGGTATGTGTACTACAAGTTGCACCGCTTGCACTCCAGCACACCCCGCCAAGTCCGTGCTGTCCATAATCAGTATTTTAATTTTTTTAAACGTGGCATAATTATTTAACAGAGCAACCGTCATCAAGCAGTATGTCGACGACGACGTCATCGGTGACATCTATGACGTCGCTGGAACACAGCGAGTCGGCGTCCGACTACGACCCCGACCACTGGGACATGGCTGCGTGGGGAGAGATCGACTCCAGCGCTGGTATGTATTCTACGTGCACTCATTCATACTTTGAAGGAAATAAAGTATGGTGTTCCGCCAACTCACTAACGCGGCGTCGTGAACGCGATTGCGAATCGATCCGACGCGAATTAAGGGCGGCGCGGTGTGAAACGGTGGTCTGTCCTACATGCGAATCGTACAACAGCATCACTCCATCGCAAACAGTTACGCGCGAATATATCAAGCCAACTGACTGCGTTCGATTCAATTCCTGCTCCGTCGCATCGTACGTCACGTGCCTTTGGTCACATAGGCCATTTTAATAGGTAGCAACTGTATGTTGTTTCCGCGCCGCACCACGACGCTTCGCGTTCACATCCAGACCGCTCACGTAGGACGCCGAAAGCGGCTCGATAAACGTTGCTGATGTATTCATTATACTTGTCTCGTGCGACACCGACGGTCGAAACGTGTACGTGTGTTTAAGCAATAATATTCCGCAGCAGGTACGGGCGCGAGTGCAAGTGCGAGTGCGAGCGCCAAGTCGCCGCCCAGCAGCGCCAGCGCGCACGCGGCGCCGGCGCTGGGCGCGCTGGCCGCGCTGTGCGAGGACGAGTGGGACAACGACGAGTGGGGCACGCTGCAGGAGCAACCGGTAACCACGAGTACTTACTGTACACAACACAGTGTAGTGTAGTGTGACGTCACGAGAGCGCGAGCGCCAAGTCGCCGCCCAGCAGCGCCAGCGCGCACGCGGCGCCGGCGCTGGGCGCGCTGGCCGCGCTGTGCGAGGACGAGTGGGACAACGACGAGTGGGGCACGCTGCAGGAGCAACCGGTAACCACGAGTACTTACTGTACACAACACAGTGTAGTGTAGTGTGACGTCACGAGAGCGCGAGCGCCAAGTCGCCGCCCAGCAGCGCCAGCGCGCACGCGGCGCCGGCGCTGGGCGCGCTGGCCGCGCTGTGCGAGGACGAGTGGGACAACGACGAGTGGGGCACGCTGCAGGAGCAACCGGTAACCACGAGTACTTACTGTACACAACACAGTGTAGTGTAGTGTGACGTCACGAGAGCGCGAGCGCCAAGTCGCCGCCCAGCAGCGCCAGCGCGCACGCGGCGCCGGCGCTGGGCGCGCTGGCCGCGCTGTGCGAGGACGAGTGGGACAACGACGAGTGGGGCACGCTGCAGGAGCAACCGGTAACCACGAGTACTTACTGTACACAACACAGTGTAGTGTAGTGTGACGTCACGAGAGCGCGAGCGCCAAGTCGCCGCCCAGCAGCGCCAGCGCGCACGCGGCGCCGGCGCTGGGCGCGCTGGCCGCGCTGTGCGAGGATGAGTGGGACGCGGCCCAGTAAAAGTACTAGAAGAGTAGTTAATGTCTCATCTCTTCATTCCTTTTCTGTACGACTAGTAAGGTAGGAAAAGGTTTTAGGAGGAGCAGTTTAGGAGAAAATTCGAGGATGGTTTCTGTGAGTTGCGCTGGTTGAAGAAATAAAATACCGTTGATTATTTGAAGATTGGACAGAGTCCGAGAGAGACTTTATTCTTCTTTAGATGTTTACACTTCGGGTGCCATCCGACTGGTTTCGGACCGTCGTAGGTCTTCTTCTCATCTACCCTGCTGGGGTGGTGGGGAATCCTTGGGAGGTTTACTCCTTTAGGAGGTCTTCTTCGCGGTCCACTACTGTGGACCGGTCGTTGGGTTAGCCGCCCTCGAGGCTAACCAGCTGGGTGAGTGTCCGGTGGGAGAGGCCCAGTTAGTCGCCTGCGAGCGGGCGGTGGCTGGTTGTCTGGCTGGTGTGGTGGTGGTGGTGATGATGAAGAAGCCCCGCTCGAGGGAACTGGGATCAGTTCCCGAGCGGGGCGCTTCAGTCTCCTCCGGATGAGGGTTGTTGAGTCTGGATGGTGGAGGGGAGCGATGTTGACGAGGTGGGGGTGTTCCGAGCGATCTGCACGCTCGAACATACCCCGGGCCAACCCGCTCACAAATCCCCCGATCGGCTCCCACTTGAGGTCCTGATATATGGTCGCGTTCCTGAGGTACCTGGGCGCGTCCACCCCGAGGCGAAGACACTTGTTCTCCACCCGCTGCAGTCGCTGCCGCGTGGTCTCTGCTGTCAGGTTGTACCAGACCGGCCCCGCGTATGTAAGGCGCGACCTGATGTAGGTTTTATAGAGAGCCAGCTTGGCTCTCAGCGGCAGTCTGGAGGACAGCAGCGGGCGAAGTTTCGCCCTCGCAGCCTGGGCCTTCGCGGTGGTCGTCTGGACGTGGTGGGCCATCGTCAGATGCCTGTCGATGATGACGCCCAGGTACTTGACCGTCGGCGACCAAGGGATTTCCTCCCCCATCAGCTTCAGGCACGGCGGGTATTGTACCCGTCCAGTTACCCAAGCCTGGGTCTTGGACACGTTGCACTTGAGCCTCCACTTCTTCAGCCAGCCCGGGAGCGCCTCAAGTGTCGGGCTCATCTTCCGTGCTGCGGTGCCTGGCATTCCGGGAGCTGGACTGGTACGCGGCGTCGTCCGCTAACAGTGCCAGCTTCACGTCGCCCACTACAGGAATGTCGTCCGTGTAGTGGGCGTACAAAACAGGAGAGAGGCAACTCCCCTGTGGAACTCCAGCCTTGATGGTCCTCTCCTCTGACGTGACTTCCTCGACGGCCACGTAGACTGTTCTCCCTCGGAGAAATGAAGCGATGACCGTGATGAGTTGTCGTGGGATAGTGGACGTCGACAGTTTGTAGATGAGGCCGTCATGCCACACCCTGTCAAACGCCTTCTCCATGTCGAGCATCACGGTCACCGTGTGGCCTCGCTTGTTCATCCACGTGGCCATCTCGCCCAGTACGCGAGTCAGCTGCAGCGTGGTGGAGTGTGCTTGCCGAAACCCGAATTGTTCGGGCCTTGGGATGAGGTGCAGGGTGATCTTCGCCAGCGGCAGCCGCTCGAACACATTGGACGTTGTCGAGAGGAGAGTGATGGGCCTATAGTTCTCCGGCTTCCTGAGGTCCTTACCGGGCTTGGGAAGAACAATGACCCGGCCCCGCTTCCAGCTGGTCGGGAAGTGACCGGTTCTCAGGATGCCGTTGAAGAGCTGGGTTGCTGCAATAAGTGATTTCCGAGGAAGTCGATGCAGCGCGGAGTTCGGGATGCCTTCCGCACCAGGCGCCTTCCGGGGGTTAGTTTTGCGGATCACCGCTGCAACCTCTTGGTCTTGGGACACTAGCAGGTCACCTGCTCCATCCGATGAGACGAAGGGCGTTGAAAGATAGGTCCGTACTAGCTCCGTATCAGACCGGCCGAGCGGCCCTGCTTAAGTACAATTTTTGGCCGAAAATGTAGGCCCTCTGATTGGTTGGCTAATCGTAAACAAAGTATTTTAACCAATCATAATATGATCATTTACAAGTATATTTTTACTTAAATTCTAGGAAACTTTACCATAGCGAGAAGCGGTCTTATGGCATTAACTTAAGTACTACGAAACTTTAACATAGCGAGAAACGGTCTTATGGCATTAACTTAAGTACTACGAAACTTTACCATGGCGATAAAGCCGTTTACAAATAAATGTTAGATTTCTGTACTAAAACTAAACTAACATCAAATTTCACATTAAAATACAAATATATATAAATAGAAAATAGAAGAAATGAAGATGAGGGGTTTGAACCAACGTATGTCAAGTCTATAAGCGGCATCAGGATGATAGATAATAGGTGTCAAATCCGCATGCAGATTAACACACAAAATCGGGTGAAGTCTAAAATCCACTTAAATTTCCAGAGCGCGGAAGCCGAGCTAGCCAGTCCATCCGAGACCTGGAACAACTCAGCGTGGACAGACCCAGCGCTCAACAACGCGAACGCCACGTACGTCCGCCACGGCCGCTTAGAACACCGGCCCACTTCGCATCAGAACAGCAACGACTCCCTAGGCGGCTGGGAGGACGGCGAGTTCGAACCCATCGAGGAGAACGACGACGGTAACTATGCTGTAATTATACATTTCTTGAAATAATACTCATTTCTGATTTACTTATCTTTTTATGCTGTCATGCACGTCCCACTGATGAGCAATCGCTTCGCTAACACATCGAGCAAATCGTAGTTGGCCTACCAACTACGATTTGCTCGATATTTGCTAGTTTTTTGCAAATCTCATTTAATTTTCCTAACCTATCTCGCCATCTCCTTTTGTGCTTAACGTAATTTGACATCCACCGTATGGCCGTCTGCCGGCCATAGCTGCTTTGGCTTTCGATAATTTAGGCTTTTTGCTGAGACATTCTGTCACTGTTTTAAACTAAAACGCCCAAATAGGCTTGTGTCCACTAAGAATAAATCGGTTTGATTGTAGTATCTATACAGGGTGTCACAAGACCCATCACCAAGCCGAAGTCTACTCGTTTTGGACTTCATGTCAAGTCATACTAAGCAAAAATAAAATCTGGGAAACGACATTTTTTTTTAAGTATTCACTTTTTTCAAGCCGCTATAAAAAATGCGCGCGTGCAATTTTCCAAATATCTACTAATCCATGAGTGTATAAGACATCTATAGAACAGGTTGGCGGGGTAAATGCATCGATTTTGTACCTAACTACAAAAAATCCATAGTAACTTTGAGCCTCAATATCTCCTGAACCAGTAATTTCCCAGGTATGATGCTGAAGCAAAAAATGTTCGTAATGATTGGTACAATATGGGGTTTCAGTTTTCGTTAAGGGTCTTTGTACATCCTGTAGATTCATTATGATTTTAAGTTGTCAACGTGTAAAGTTTATTATTTATTGTAAAAAGGTAAGATTAATGTTATTTTTTGGATTCTAAAACTAAAAATAATGTATTTATTCTTGTGACAGTGAACACCAATCAGAGAGCATTGCGTCAAACAGTACCTCCGCCATTCATGTTGTTGACGTTTTCATAGTAAATACAACTAAAACGTCAAACTTTCTACCTGTCAAATCGAATATGACATAATAAAAGTGGGTACATCAGACCAGACTTCATTCACGGTTTGCTTTGTTTTGCACTTTGTGATATCACTCAACCGCCATGATGGGTTACAGCGTTTTCGTGTCAAATTCAAAAAGGTTTTTAAAAAGCCGTAATTAGTAATGTTGCTGATCGATTTTTGAAGAAAAAATTGGTTGCCTGTAAAGTCGGTATACGGGCGAAAGTTTTACGTGACAACGACTTTGAGTGGTAAAATAATTTTAATGTGAATATTCATTCGTATAGTAGGAAGAAGGATGAAAGACGCGTGCCTTTCACTTTTTATGTCTGTCTCTCGCTCTTAGGCGGGACGCGTGCCTCTCACTCGCTCTCATTGTGAGCGCATAACGTGAGCGGAGCGTAACGCAGTTTCTTGAAGTGTCACCCGGCAAACCAATTTATAAGACGTTGTCACGTCAAAAATCAGGTATTTCAGTTTAACATCTAATAAAGGAACGAATCAATCGCTAATTACATTTTAGGACACAAGCCTATTATAGGGAATAAGAATGACCATAGTTCCGAGTCAGTTTAGTTTGGCACAATGAACCGCAGTTTTGAAGTTTTTACATTGACGTATTTTTTTAAATAGGCACAAACAAAATATTTAAACGTATTTTCGCCTCTCTGTTTGTCATTCTTTTTTATTTGTATTTATGAGCTAAAATGCTATCCATAAAATGTACATGACATCTCACGATATCTTCTCTGCTATGGCGTCATCAACATGAATATTATCACATAAGCACGCATCTGCCGACTTTTCCCACCAAGAATTATGAATGCTTATGGCTCCATAGCTCAACTTCTATATATTAAAACTTACACAAAATATTTCCATGACACAAAAATATTCCATTTAATAAAAAAATCTCTTCCAGAAAACAATGCGTCAAAAATGGACGAGATGCGGCGTAAACGCGAAGAGAGAAAGTTGCAACGACAACGAGAGATGGAGGCGCGGCGAAGCGCTCGCGGACAGGGACCCATGAAGCTCGGCGCCAAGATCGCCGCGCCGCCGCCGCCATTCTAGTGGCCCTGCCTGACCCTCCCGTCTGGTCGCCACAGCACCAGCGCCATATTAGTGGCACCACGCACATCTCTCATTGGCCACAGCACCAGCGCCATTTTAGTGGCCACGCTTGTTGTCGCGATTTTCACAACCGCCAGCGTCATTTTAATGGCCCAACCAGCATACTTCTTGTGACTACTAACGCCAGCGCCATTATTGTGGCCCAGCCCGCATACTACCAATGCTGGCGCCGTTTTAGTGGCCCTGCCACGCACTTTCAGTGGCCACGCCCATCGTGGGACTTAAGTTAACTGAGTGTGTTAATATTAATGTCCAACTTGATGTATGAATTTGATTTGTACACAACGGTAAATAAACAATAATAAAATCATGTCGAAAATAAAATTATATCTATTGTAAAAGAGCTGTTTTGAAGAAATACGTATTTGTGTGTTGTAAAGGGTGAATTAAACGGAATCAAAGTTAAGTGCTCATGATAACAATCAAATTTTCGATAGCCAGTCATAAACGCACAAAGGCTTTATTTTGTGACTAGAGGACTCCAGCAGCTACGACCGCAATTTTTTTTAAATTTACCCATTTTGTCCGATCCTGTGGGCATTTCGGGAAATCCCTTCTTAGTGCACCCCCACGGTCCCCAAGGATCATACATGCCAAATTTCAGCTTCCTGCGCCCAATAGTTTCGGCTGTTGCGTGTCTGTCAGTCAGTAAGTAACGCAAGGATTTTATATATTAACCTTCGGTAGGACAGGCTTTTTTGCATACACGTAAGAATAGCGGGGTGACCCATCACCCCACAACTTATTTGCGAAGACAAACACAGACATATAAAAGAAAAGTTCTTTATTTTTAATGAAATCAATACTACAGTTTTAAATCAAAGTATGGATACAAATATTAAAGAGTTTATGGGCGTATATTAATATATATTTCAGACTGAATTCAGTTTGGACAAATTATTTACGGTGATCGGAGCACACAGGCAAATGAAATTTTACACAAATAATCTTAACTTTCTTGTCCTTTTTTCTTGGACATATTGAGCACCGAGCTTGTTTCTGTAGTTTCAATGGCGGTTCACTTCAAGAAGGTTCTTGGTTCAATAAATCCTTTGAAAAAATAAACGCGAACGTAAAGGGATAGTGGGGTAGTCAGTCACCCCAGCAAGGTCAATATAGCAAAATCTACGACCAGCTGCCTATCAGTGATATATGCTACTAATCATGTACGCTTAGATATGAGAATACAGAAAAACACAACTACCTTCAGTTACCGTACACAAAATTATCGCATGTTTTTTAAATGGTTGGGGTGATGAGTCACCTCCCTATCCTGCCGAAGGTTAAGATGACAATGATTCATAGGAATCCTACGAAGTTGAAACTGGTTATAAGTGCAACTACCCTATCTCAAGCTCGCCATTGTGCGTTGTGCATCTTAAAATAAAGTGCTTTACTCCTGATAGCATTCAAAGTTCACTTTAGCCAATCATCGACTAAGCAGTTATTTAACATAGCTTGCATCTTAGCTGCGTAAAGGCTTTGTTTCTTACCATGAGTGCAAAAATCCCTTTCGACTAAAAACTTCATATCACTATGTTAGTACGAGTTTACCCAGTTTATAGCTGAACTCGATTCGATCAACGTTCGGCTGACTATTTGGCCCGCTCCAAGCGAAGTTCACACCGAAAATTAGCGGGCTAAGCTAGTGAGAAACGATGCTTTGATGAACCAAAGTACAGAGCGCTGAAGGCACCGGATAGTTCATTTACATAGTTAAGTCGGTAGCATGGTTTGACTAAGTAAAAGTACAAAAGTCGACGTCAGCCAATCAGTGCGCAGAACATTGGTCAAATCAAGTGTGGCAAACCCATAGAGGTATACATAATTTAAAGAGAAGGCGAGCCAATAAAATCGTTATCGGGTTGATAGAGAGGAAGGAAATCTATTTAGTACTCGTTTCTCATGCGTAGCCAATACACAATCCAATCTGGTACGATTAAAGAAAAACGCGTATACCAAATGCTATGTCTTTTCTAGTACCGTAACTAGGGCGCTATGATAGCGATGCCCAGGCACAGGGTGCAGGCCCTGGAAGAACACAAAAGTAACTCAATCATCACATCATGACGGCCGGTTGGCGTAGCGGGCGTGTAAAAGACTGCTACGTCGAAGGTCGCGGGTTCGATTCCCGCTCAAGTCAAACATTTGTGTGCATGAACATGGATGTTTGTCTTGGTCTGGGTGTTTCTATGTATGATATGTATGTATTTACAAAAAAAAAAGTATATTATGTATGCTTATCCATTATCTAGTACCCATAGTACAAGCTCTGCTTAGTTTGGGACTAGATGGTGTTGTGTGAATGTGACAGAATATTATTATTATAATATAAATTATTAAGCGCGCAGTTAATGAAGCTCGCACTGGACGCATAAAATACTAGTTAATGCACTGGTTATTTTTCTATAAACGCGACATTTTCATGCTCATAGCTCGCCTTATCTAACTATATTATTATATCTATGGACAAAACTCGTACTAACCCCAGGTCAACCCTACATAGATCTTGTTTTGAAGGTAACATGTATGTTTAAAATGCATTTAGTATAAACTAAGATGTGTTTGTTATTTATTTATTATTTAAAATGCTCTTTAAATTTACTTAGAAGCATACTGAAAATTATTGTTCACATATCTAACAGATTGCTATATATATTGTAAAAGCTATTATAGACATAGGCTTACAGATTTCTGATATAATAAGATTTTCGATTTTTGCTATACATATCGATGCATTAATCGGATTATATCGTTACTCGAAAACTTAAAAGTAATATAACTAAATTTTCTATATCAAATTTCAAGGAGTTCATAATGTAATTGGGATAAATCTAAATTTGCAATAATGTTATTTGAAATTTTTGCGATCTCTATTGGCGATGCAAAGATTATCCGCGCGCCTCTAGCGGCGAAATTAGAACTTGTCTAAGACCAACACTTTTGACAGCTTTCAATGCAACTTTGCTTCGAGGATTTGGTGGTTACCATGGTAACTATATGGAGAGCTGAAAAGTGTCAAAAAAGTAGCAATGAATACAGATTTACATAGAAGCGCAGTTCTTAAGGATTTCGTGTGCCCATTCCAAGTGGGGACTGTCTCCAGTTTAGTTCGTAGTTGGCGCCGGTGGCGGCGCTGACGTCGTTCTCCGTCTCTCTTGCTCTCGTAGTTAAGATACACAGGAGGAACGTTCGTCTCTCTTGCTCTCGTAGAGACAGCTGTCACAGGTCGACTGCCACGCCGCCAAGCGGCAATTTGGGTCACAGAAAGTTTGTCTTCAGAGCGCCCATAGGAAATGCGCCTCTATGTAAATATCTGAGCTCTTTGGTAGTAGTGATCTATGTAAGTGATGATCTAAGGCAACTTCTAAATTTTTCTCCGCTTGAGTCGCTAGTTAGAATCTTAGCATCGCCAATACATCAAGTTTATTTAACTGTTCGTACTTGTTGATTCGCAACCCCGACCGATGTAAGCTAACAGAGGTATTTATAATTAAAATCTTATTTCACATTATTTAACACTCGTAAAATAAACTCTTATGTTGGAGGAAAGTGTGCTTTGATCCATTTATTCGATTCGTGTATCGATATGGCGATGATCAAATATTGGTCAGAGTTTAAAACATCATTTATGATGTTCCAAAAGGACATTGATATGAAATATACATGCCTGCGTAACGTGTAATATTAAATCCTATATGTATTTTTATAGCTATACTGTGGTCTGTACACCATTTAACCCCTTAACTGCCGATCAAGTCAGGATAGAAAGATAGGCATACTAGAGGTTAACTGCGTGAAGATGTTGAAGAGTATTTCGCTAAGCACTGCTTGTACTGCGTGTTTAAACGCATGAAATATGGTTACAGTTATATGAACCGCCCTTAGATCGCTAGGTGGGCACAGCCTTATAAACAACATATAATATTTGCATTCCATCGACTGCATAATCAGTGTCCTGTTTGGCAATGACATTAGGGAACAAGTATTGTAAATTGATATGCACCAAATAGCGCGTTCAAGTGAGACTAGACGCCACTAAGGCATAAATATAATATATTCAAATTGTTCTTAGGTGACGTCGTGACGCTAATGAATTTTCGAGACGTGCCCTTAGTATGAGTTGTCGTAAGTCACCTAACGTTAAACGCGGATTCGATCGACATCGCTGCATAGCTTTTCTAGCAACTCCACTAGAGGACATTAATGATAACCGATAAAATTAATGACACGCCAACAGTATCGATATCGATAGACACTATTGTACTAGGGGCACCGATACGGTAATTTTTAAATTGTATCTATTGATATAGAATTAAATATGATCCCAATGTGCGCTTGAAAATTATTCGAGGCATAATAATGTCCGCTGTCTCGTGGACGATTATTTAGAGGCTTGAATGTCGTACATTTTGTAAGTGGCGATTTTCATGTAAACGACGCTAGGACATTTTTCGTTAGCAATTGGGCATTATAAAATTTATTTTATGTGTACAAGGTTAGTCTGGAGGAGGTCTAGTTAAATGATAGGCATTTGCTACTGAAGCTATTTCTAAGCTTTTATTCCAGCCTTAAAAATATCGATATTCGAACTTATTCTCTCATCATCAATAGTCGAATAAATTATTTACATTTAGTATTTTATAATAAAACTTAATAATTATAAATTTATATTATCTCTTCCAGACTAATCTTGTACACCAATAATTGTATTAATATTAGTTGAGATTGGAATTTAGAGTTGTTTATAGTGATGTAACAAATTACATAGATGAATATCGATTATTTTCCATGCTCTCTCCTTGCTTTATTCACATCACTATAAAAAGCTCAATAAAGTGGTACTAGAAAATTGGCTCTGGGACTCTGCAATCTCTTTTAAGCAGCTAGTAAACGTCATTTAAAATTGGACCTTACGTTCAAACAAGTAAGGTTGATAATGTTGAAAATCATAGTAGGTTTTTTACTACATATACGATTGCCACGTTTTCCTCTAGCTTGTAATTATGCGTGTATTCAAAAATAAATGTACAGAATATAGAAATGCTTTTTCCTGGTGATTAATGGGACTTGTGCAATCGGCAAATGAGGGTGTCAATTTGTTGTAAGTGCTTGTAAGGTGTACGTATCTATCGTTTGATATCGATACTTGGAATTGTGATAACTGAGAGCTGTCCTAACTCACTATTAGGATGAAATAAAACAGAGTAGCTGAAGTATTCAGTCTGCTAATACATAGTCCAACTTTAACAGTTGTTGAGCAAAGCGAAAACTACAGCTTCTCTGCTGCAAAAGTCGACAGAGTAATGTATTTTTTTAAAGAGACGTTCACACAGCAACCAAGTGCATACTATAGTTATGAAGAAGTAATTGCAAGAGATTTTTGTCATAAATAAAATAGTGTGATTGAAATGTAAATACATTTTTATTAAATTAGTTCTTTACAACTAACGTTATTATTTACAAAAATAGAATATTACACACATTGATTTTTGGGTCTAATAACTGTTTATTTTGGTTTTTAAAGCAACAAAAATCTATAAGCCAGTTATAGCAAATAAGATTCACTGACAAAATAAGCCTCTATACAAAGATTTTTACATAGCAAATTCACATTACTCTATGCTGTTAACACAATTTCAAGTGTACGGTACATTGGAAGCGGCTATTGTGGAAAGGAAAAGCTGTTTTATATGTATTAATATAAATATATAGTAATTATGTATATAGATATTACTACCAGACTGAGCCAGTCGTATGATTTTACTACATACTCCTTTATATAATTCATTTATTAATATACATTTTATTATATGTATTTTGTCGGATGTAATACAACCATGTTTGTACATTGTCGTTTAGAACATTCCTTACTAATTATACAATCGATATACTTCATAACAAAACGCATTATCTATTTATTACATACTACCGATCACAGAATAATTATATAACTAAGTCTTAGATGAACATAATATACACAGCATCTATTCAATAACAAGATAATGATGTCTCTACACTAATCAAAAATATGTATAATGATTTTATTTATACTTCCCATAACAGATAAACATTTTTGCTTATCAATGAAAATTATAACAAAATTATACAATTCACATAATAGGGTATTTGACTAAAAAAATCGAATTAGTCCGTCAGATAGATTTCCAAAAAATATTGGACACGTATATTTTCTTTAGTCGCTTATACAAAAAATTAAGACGACAAACTTCGCTGAAAACTCGTGTGACGTCACTTGCCAGTACACTTTTTACTGGCAAGTGACGTTACAACCCCCCACTCTTATACGTTTCTCCATCTTTGATGCGTTTTATCTTCGTAATTTTTTACAGATTTGATAAAACAAAAAATACGTATCCAATATTTTTCGATAATCTAACTGACGGACTAATTCGATTTTTTTTGTCAAATACCCTATTATGAGACTAAACTGAGGGGCTCTTTGTATAGTATAGAATATTTCAGAAAATGATGAAATAAAAAATATATTATAGAAAAGTTGTCATTTATATAATTATTCTGATCTACCAATCAATACCCAATTTACCAATCAATGCGCGTATTTATTCAATTCAGACTGTGGATATAACATTGTATTTCAACCCTTAATCGCAGCAAGTAATCTCTTATTACTAGATCAAACATAATGCTTATAAGAAAGCTTTATTTGGTTTCGAAACCAAATAACACAACATATGTTAAGAAAAGAAGAATAAATATAATTCTGGTAAGCTTTCATTAGAAATTTTACTATGGTCTATGATATTACTATAGATGCTCTGGTATATTTTGGTATAAGTTTATCATCACAACTGGCTTGATACTCCCGTGTGCGTTGTAGCGCTGGTCCTGAAATAAAACGATATCCTTCGTCAAGTTTCTCGGACAGGTACTCTTATATCCAACTGTGTTCTGTATCTGAAGGGCTGACTGACCGATGATATTGAATGAACGGAAGGGCGCTCACCGAAATGAAACACAGTATGTAAAGGAGATGATAATGATTGGGGCCAGCTTTGACAAAGACGGGGTAGGGTCAGCAAATTATGAAGATCGTGTTATGATATTAATGGATGGTCCCTAAGAGATAAATAAGGTGTGATCAAGCAGTTTTAAAATTGAAGATTGACAAAACGGCTTTAGTCCACATCTAAGAGTAACGGTTACTGTAAATATTCTTTAAACTATATCCATGAAAGGGATCTCTGTTAAGTAGTGATCTATGTATCAAGAGAAGCATCCATTTAAATTGGTATTTTCACAAGAACATACCTACCTACGCACACTTACATACTTACCTGTCAGGTAGTAGTAATTAGGTACTTACCTAATGTATGAGCAACGAATTCAGAAATTAATAGAAGCACCTTTTTATGGGCGCTCTGAAGACAAACTTTTTGCGACCCAAATTGCCGCTTGGCGGCGTGGCAGTCGTTCCCTCAGTGTAACAGCAAGTGAGATGGACGTTCCCCCAGTGTATCATATCTACAAAAGCAAGAGAGACGGAGAATGACGTCAGCGCCGCCAACTACGAACTAAACTGCGGGCAAACCCCGCTTGGAATGGGCACACGAAATCCCTAAGGTCTGCTCTTATATTCTTTTCTGAATTTGTTGGTATGAGTGATATCAATTTACCAATGCGTATTGAAGTTTATCAGATATCAGTTATTACATCTACAATTCAGTAAAGTTTATTTTCATATCTACTCAAAGATTAATGGATTGATAACATTTATCTAGCGTAAGATACCTCAGAATAATATTAAAATACCGCTATAGGCCTTCAAGACCGGCAGAAAATACTAGGATAATCAATTTGTAGAAAGTAGGCAATGTCAGATAACGTCGTTGCGCTTGCCAAACCTGACATGGCATTTTTTAATTTTTTCGCTAGATGTCGCTAGCTATTAAAGCCGCATGCTTTGTAAAAATAATCATGTGCGAAATCTATGTAGAAACGGACTTGCCAAACTCACATAAATAGTTCTTTTTGTGTGAAGAATTTTACATATCAGGTTTATGTCACTGACATGTAACAATTTTGTGAGGAAATGTCGTAAAAGGTTAAGTTATTATTATGCAATAATAAACAATACATCATTACAAAAACATATTTTTTTGCAACCACATGGGTATATTTGTCTTAGGATAATCAGAGAAACTTTTGTATAAAACAGTTTTTTTGCGCTCCTGAAAAGTGGTGTAAATGCACATAACAGATTTGGCAAGCGCAACGACGATAAGCTAGCTAAAGCTTGTTTTCAGTGGTCACTAACGTTACTGGGTGGGCAACCGATCAAATTTAAAACGAATTGAGACTTGTCAGACGGCAAAAGTAATAATATAAAATGCTTGTACTTGCACCGCTTTATGAAATCCGTATCAAGAAGCTCTGCCTTCAATTTGACAAAATCATAATGAGTATGAAAATTACTCTAATCGAAAAGGTAAATATACCTACCATTTCAGCACTAAAAGCTACAAAACTGAATAGCGATGGCAACTACGGCTAATTAACAACTGATGGTGTGGTATTTCGAAATAAAACCAAAACATAAAGCAAACGTGGTTTTATAATGCAAAATTTTAACACAAAATGTTAGTTACAAAATATACATTTATCATTTGTATAAAACTATTTAAGTACTTTCAAAGCTAAAAAAATAAACATCTTTTCCCTGCCAGCTATATCTACCTCGAAACTTATAATCTCAGCGCTGGCAAGCTTTTCCTGGAAGCATTGCAAGCATAAATTGGCAACACAATAACAGAACGTTAGTTTCTAGCATTACTGTTAACAAAAAAAGCATAACAACATTTTACTCCTAAATAAAGCATAAGCCAGTATAAAAAACTTATCGCGCGTTTTTATAAAATCTATGTTTCCACTTATTATGTGCTAAGACATCCATAGTCAATTCAAGACCCCATCAAACGAGGGTGCCACAGCACTCTGAATATTGTGATCACCTCTTTTGATCGATACAAGAATTGACCCTGCAACCGCAACACACAAGCAAACAAACAGAAATCACAACAAAATCCACTAGTGAAAGTACATAGCGAGGTGCATGTGAGTAAAAATAACTTTAGAACTACAGTAGTAATTTATTATTGTATAAACAAAACATTGTAACAATAAATGGCTTCACATTTTGGTAGATCATTTCAAATGATGCCATAGGGTAGTTGACCAAAAATTGCTTACTTCGAAAAAATGTCTAGTATTTGATGTACTTTTGACTCTATTTTCAGTAAATACAGTAAAAACAACAACAAATACAAGCAACAGCATCAATTGCTTTTATATAAAGCTAGTTATAAGCATTCTGAAACTGTTAAGATATAGCAAGTTATGCTAACACTTCTTCATTTATGTTAATTTTGTCTGGTTTTTTTTCATGTACCTTTTACTAACTATCAATGCTTATACCTTTTTAATGGTGTATATTTTTGACTCGCTGATAATCTCAAATATTGGTCATAATTGATTATTTTGCTATTAGTCAACTACCCTATTCTAATTTATTTATAAAGATGTCACACATAGGGTGTTTAGAGTGTCCGAAAACGTTCCAAGGGTGGTGGTTCCGTACACGATGATAAAAACGAAGCTCGATGGATATGCCGTGATGTCTGCTCAGCCGCTTGTGTACTTACAGTTTAGAGCGCAGGTCATTTGAATTTTTTGCGATCTCTATTGGCGATGCAAAGATTATCCGCAAGCCTCTAGCGGCGAAATTAGAACTTGTCTAAGACCGACACTTTTGACAGCTTTCAATGCAACTTTGCTTCGAGGATATGATGGTAACTTTTTTGAGAGCTGAAAAGTATCAAAAGTAGTAGCAATGTATACAGATTTACATAGAAGCGCAGTTCTTAAGGATTTTGGTGCCGATTACAAGTGGAGACTGTCTCCAGTTTAGATCGTAGTTGGCGCAGTTCGCGGCGCTGGCGTCGTTCTCCGTCTCTCTTGCTCTCGTAGTTAAGATACACAGAAGGAACGTTCGTCTCTCTTGCTCTCGTAGAGACAGCAGTCACAGCGCGATTGCCACGCCGCCAAGCGGCAATTTGGGTCCCAGAAAGTTTGTCTTCAGAGCACCCATAGGAAATGCGCCTCTATGTAAATATCTGAGCTCTTCGGTAGTCGTAGTAGTGATCTGTGTAAGTGACGATCTAAGACAACTTCTAAATTTTGCCGCTTGTGTCGCTAGTTAGAATCTTAGCATTGCCAATACATCAAGTTTATTTAAGAAGAAAGAAAGAAAATAATATTTATTTTGGTTGAGAAAGGTTATTTATATTTAATAAATTTAACGGTTCGTACTTGTTGATTCGCGGCAATAGCCGAGTGGATATACCAACAGACTGCCATGCAGAGGGTATCGGGTTCGAATCCACGGCGCGCACCCATGACTTTTCGGAGTTATGTGCGTATTGAATGGTTAATTATCGCTTGTCCCGTGCCTCGGAGAGCACGTTAAGCCGTCGGTCCCGGTTGTCATGAAGATCTTTGACAGTCGTTACAGGGCGTCAGTACCTTCTAAACAAACTGACACTAGTCTAAACCATGGAATATCGCTATCCCTTCGGGTTGCGGACGTCAGACAGGCAGTCGCTCTGTGGAAAAGCTAATATTCAGCCAAATCCGGTTAGACTAGAAAGCGGACCCCAGATTGAAACTGGGATAACGCTAAGAGGATGATGACTTGTTGATTCACCCCGACCTATGTAAGCTAATAAGAAACAGAAGTATTTATAATTAAAATCTTATTTCACCTTATTTAACACTCGTAAAATAAACTCTTATGTTGGAGAAAAGTGTGCTTTGATTAATTTATTCGATTCGTGTATCGATATGGCGATGATCAAAAATATTGGTCAGAGTTTAAAACATCATTTATGATGTTCCAAAAGGACATTGATATGAAATATACATGCCTGCGTAACGCGTACCTAATATTAAATCCTATATGTATTTTTATAGCTATACTGTGGTCTGTACACCATTTAACCCCTTAACTGCCGATCAAGTCAGGATAGAAAGATAGGCATACTAGAGGTTAACTGCGTGAAGATATTTAAGAGTATTCCGCTAAGCACTGCTTGTACTGCGTGTTTAAACGCATGAAATATAGTTACAGTTATATGAACCGCCCTTAGATCGCTAGGTGGGCACAGCCTTATAAACAACATAATATAATAGTTGCATTCCATCGACTGCATAATCAGTGTCCTGTCTGGCAATGACATTAGGGAACAAGTATTGTAAATTGATATGCACCAAATAGCGCGTTCAAGTGAGACTAGACGCCACTAAGGCATAAATATAATATATTCAATTTGTTCTTAGGTGACGTCGTGACGCTAATGAATTTTTGAGACGTGCCCTTAGTATGAGTTGTCGTAAGTCACATTACGCCGTCTCGATCGACATTGCTTCGTAGATCTTCTATCCACTCCACTAGAGGGCATTAATCACAAGTGATACAATTTTATTTATGAAACGCAAACAGTATCGATATCGACAGATACTTGTACTAGGGGCACCGATACGGTAATTTTTAAATTGTATCTATTGATATAGAATTAAATATGATCCCAATGTGCGCTTGAAAAGTGTTCCAGGCATAATAATGTCCGCTGTCTCGTGGACGATTATTTAAGAGGCTTGAATGTCCTACATTTTGTAAGTGGCGATTTTCATGTAAACGACGCTAGGACATTTTTCGTTTAGAGTTAAATAGCAATTGGGCATTTTTAAAATTATTTTATGTGTACAAGGTAAGTCTGGAAGAGGTCTAGTAAAATGATGGGCATTTGCTACTGAAGCTATTTTCTAAGCTTTTATTCCAGCCTTAAAAACTATCGATATTCGAACTTATTCTCTCATCATCAATAGTATAAATTATTTACATTTAGTATTTTATAATAAAACTTAATAATTATAAATTTACTAGAGGACGCCAGCAACTACGCATGCATTTTTTTTTAATTTACCTGTTTTGGCCGATCCCGTGGGAATTTCGGGCAATCCCTTCTTAGTGCACCACTACGGTCCCCAAGGAACATACATGCCAAATTTCAGCTTCCTGCGCCCAATAGTTTGGGCTGTAGCGTGTCTGTCAGTCAGTCAGTAACGCAAGGATTTTATATATTAAGATATTATCTCTTCCAGACTAATCTTGTACACCAATAATTGTATTAATATTAGTTGAGATTGGAATTAAGAGTTGTTTATAGTGATGTAACAAATTCAATAGATGAATATCGATTATTTTCCATGCTCTCTCCTTGCTTTATTCACATCACTATAAAAAGCTCAATGAAGTGGTACTAGAAAATTGGCTCTGGGACTCTGCAATTATAGTTGCAAAACTTCTGAAAAATTCGGAATAATTCCGGAATACTTCTGGGAAAGTTTCTTTAAATCAGAATTATTCAAAACGAATTTAATTAATATTTTTATTTTATTTTGCTGAAAAATCGTATTTTGCATCGATCGTCGATCGCCGCCGCACCCTCTGTGCACCGGCCGGTGCCGCCGCGCGCGCCTGCCTGACTGCCACGAGCGAGTCGTGCGTGCAGGCGATGGCGGTGCGGGGTGCGGTAAGAGGGGAGATGCTCCCCGGAGAAGTTTTCCCTCCCCCCGCGAGAAAGATTCGTACCCCGCAATCGAATGTTTCCGCCGAATATTTCGCCCGAATAATTCAATGGGAACAAACGTGTTTATGTGTGGTGTGGTGGGTTTTTATTATAAATGGGATTGAATAAGTATATGTTGATGTTTTTATAGGTAGATATGTTAGCCTGCGATTAACAGGATTTTTATACTTTTGTGTTTAGGTAGGTACCTGCCTATTTCGAAATCGAATGCTATTTTTATAAATGTTAGTTGTGGAATAAAAAACTAGGCCTAGCATATTTGATTTGTTTTTTGAAAAAGGGTTACCTACCTATGTTTCTGGTTAGTTTGTATGTAGTTCTGTACGCATCGCGAGTATTCGCGAGTCGCATAGGTAGCTATTAATCATTACCTACCTACCTAACGCGTGTAATAGTCCAGTCAATAAAAACAAATAAAGGTAAACCTTGCAAGCAAACAAAGAAAATATAATTTACAACTTCCAAGCGCGAAATAGTTAGTAAGGTCGATTTTGCTGGTTTTTTTTGACAGTTGAAATATTCCCAAAGTTTCGGAATATTTCGGAATACTTCCGAAGTATTCGACGGGAATGATTCGGAATTTTTCCCGCCAGCATCTATATCTGCAATCTCTTTTAAGCAGGTAGTAAACGTCATTTAAAATTGGACCTTACGTTCAAACAAGTAAGGTTGATAATGTTGAGAATCATAGTAGGTTTTTTACTACATATACGATTGCCACGTTTTCCTCTAGCTTGTAATTATGCGTGTATTCAAAAATAAATGTACAGAATATAGAAATGCTTTTTCCTGGTGATTAATGGGACTTGTGCAATCGGCAAATGAGGGTGTCAATTTGTTGTAAGTTCTTGTAAGGTGTACGTGTGTATCGTTTGATATCGATACTTGGAATTGTGGTAACTGCTGCCCTAACTCACTATTTTGATGAAATAAAACAGAGTAGCTGAAGTATTGAGTTTGCTTATAGTTCAACTTTAACAGTTGTTGAGCAAAGCGAAAACTACAGCCTCTCTGCTGCAAAAGTCCACAGAGTAATGTATTTTTTTAAAGAGACGTTCACACATCAACCATGTGCATACTATAGTTATGAAGAAGTAATTGCAAGAGATTTATGTCATAAATAAAATAGTGTGATTGAAATGTAAATACATTTTTATTAAATTAGTTCTTTACAACTAACGTTATTATTTACAAAAATAGAATATTACACACATTGCTTTTTAGATCTACTAACTGTTTATTTCGGTTTTTAAAGCAACAAAAATCTATAAGCCAGTTATAGCAAATAAGATTCACTGGCAAAATAAGTCACTATACAAAGATTTTAACATAGCAAATTCACATTACTCTATGCTGTTAACACAATTTCAAGTGTACGGTACATTGGAAGCGGCTATTGTGGAAAGGAAAAGCTGTTTTATATGTATTAATATAAATATATAGTAATTATGTATATAGATATTACTACCAGACTGAGCCAGTCGTATGATTTTACTACATACTCCTTTATATAATTCATTTATTAATATACATTTTATTATATGTATTTTGTCGGATGTAATACAACCATGTTTGTACATTGTCGTTTAGAACATTCCTTACTAATTATACAATCGATATACTTCATAACAAAACGCATTATCTATTTATTACATACTACCGATCACAGAATAATTATATAACTAAGTCTTAGATGAACATTCTATACACAGCATCTATTCAATAACAAGATAATGATGTCTCTACACTAATCAAAAATGTCTAATGCTTTTATTTGTACTTCCCATAACAGATAAACATTTTTTATTATCAATGAAAATTATAACAAGATTATACAATCCACATAATTATGAGGCTAAACTGTGGGGCTCTGTATAATATAGAATATTGCAGAAAATAATGAAATAAAAATATATTATAGAAAAGTTGTCATTTATATAATTATTCTGACCTACCAATCAATACCCAATTTACCATTCAATGCGTGTATTTATTCAATTCAGACTTTGGATATAACATTGTATTTCAACGCTTAATTGCAGCAAGTAATCTCTTATTACTAGATCAAACATAATACTTATAAGAAGCATTATTTGGTTTCGAAACCACACAACACAACATAATATGTTGAGAAAAGAAGAATAAGTATAACTCTGACTGGTAAGCTTTCATTAGAAAATTTTACTATGGTCTATGATATTACTATAGATGCTCTGGTATATTTTGGTATAAGTTTATCATCACAACTGGCTTGATACTCCCTTGTGTGTTGTAGCGCTGGTCCTGAAATTAAACGATATCCTTCGTAAGTTTCTCGGACTGGTACTCTTATATCCAACTGTGTTCTGTATCTGAAGGGCTACTACTGACCTGACAATAATGATATTGAATGAACAAGGAAGAGAGGTCACCGAAGTGAGACAGAATGAAAAGGAGATGATAATGATTGGGACCAGCTTTGACAAAGACGGGGTAGGGTCAGGAAATTATGAAAATCGTGTTATGTTATTAATGGATGGTCCCTAAGAGATTAATAAGGTGTGATCAAGTAGTTTTAAAATTGAAGACTGACAAAACAGCTTTAGAACATCTATGAGTAACGGTCACTATAATTCTTCAAAATATTCCCATGAAAGGGATCTCTGTTAAGTAGTGATCTATGTATCAAGAGAAACATCCATTTAAATTTGTGTTTTCACAAGAACATACCTACCTACGCACATTTACATACTTACGTGTCAGTTAGTAGTAATTAGGTACCTACCTAATGTATGAGCAACGAATTCAGAAAAGAATAGAAGCACCTTCTTATGGGCGCTCTGAAGACAACCTTTCTGCGACCCAGTTCCCCCAGTGTACCTATATTAACTACGAGAGCAAGAGAGAGAGGATGCAGACCCCGCTTGGAATCGGCACTATAGTTGCAAAACTTCTGAAAAATTCGGAATAATTCCGGAATACTTCTGGGAAAGTTTCTTTAAATCAGAATTATTCAAAACGAATTTAATTAATATTTTTATTTTATTTTGCTGAAAAATCGTATTTTGCATCGATCGTCGATCGCCGCCGCACCCTCTGTGCACCGGCCGGTGCCGCCGCGCGCGCCTGCCTGACTGCCACGAGCGAGTCGTGCGTGCAGGCGATGGCGGTGCGGGGTGCGGTAAGAGGGGAGATGCTCCCCGGAGAAGTTTTCCCTCCCCCCGCGAGAAAGATTCGTACCCCGCAATCGAATGTTTCCGCCGAATATTTCGCCCGAATAATTCAATGGGAACAAACGTGTTTATGTGTGGTGTGGTGGGTTTTTATTATAAATGGGATTGAATAAGTATATGTTGATGTTTTTATAGGTAGATATGTTAGCCTGCGATTAACAGGATTTTTATACTTTTGTGTTTAGGTAGGTACCTGCCTATTTCGAAATCGAATGCTATTTTTATAAATGTTAGTTGTGGAATAAAAAACTAGGCCTAGCATATTTGATTTGTTTTTTGAAAAAGGGTTACCTACCTATGTTTCTGGTTAGTTTGTATGTAGTTCTGTACGCATCGCGAGTATTCGCGAGTCGCATAGGTAGCTATTAATCATTACCTACCTACCTAACGCGTGTAATAGTCCAGTCAATAAAAACAAATAAAGGTAAACCTTGCAAGCAAACAAAGAAAATATAATTTACAACTTCCAAGCGCGAAATAGTTAGTAAGGTCGATTTTGCTGGTTTTTTTTGACAGTTGAAATATTCCCAAAGTTTCGGAATATTTCGGAATACTTCCGAAGTATTCGACGGGAATGATTCGGAATTTTTCCCGCCAGCATCTATAATCGGCACACGCAATCCTAAAGGTCTACTCTTCTATTCTTTTCTGAATTCGTTTGTATGAGTGATATCAGTTTACCAAGGCGTATTGAAGTTTATCAGGGGGCCAATTCTCCTATTTTTATATGACACTAGCTGACCCGGCAAACGTTGTTTTGCAAAATTGTTTTTTTTTTTTTTTGAAAAGTAGATGTTGGCCGATTCTCATAGATACCGGATAAGCACAAAAAATTTCATCAAAATCGGTCAAGCCGTTTCGGAGAAGTATGGGAACGAAAACTGTGACACGAGAATTTTATATATTAGATTGATATTATATTTTGAATCAAGTTTTGAATTGACTCAGAAGCGATGCTTAGGGGCGGAACATATCTGACCGAAGATGCGTCGAACGTATCTTCGGTCGCGTCTATTCCGTCAAATGAACCGGTACACATCTGACGGAAAATGCGTCGAGCGTATCTGCACACATTCGCCGAAAGCGTGGCTATTATGCACACATATAAGTTTGTTCGTGCAGGGCCGTACTCAGGGCAGCTCAATATTTTAGTGTCATATTCTTTTACCTAATCATTTTTCGTGTTCCCTGATGTTATGTAGTCACTGAAGTCCTGTAGTTATTTATATTGCAATTCCAGTTTGACTTAAAAATATGTCGGACTTCGAAGATTTTTTATAGTAGCCAACAAGCGTTATTTGCAAAACTTATACAAATGATATAGAAGGGGTTACAGACTACAGTTGCAGAACAAGACACAAAATGTTTTCTATATAGGTATGTATGGAAATTGTTCCCGTGGACCTTTAGCACGTCATACCCAAAAATTGGCCCTCGACCCAAGCTAGCAAATATGCGTACACTCATAGCACATACTAACACTACATTATTCTACACAATTTGTTTCTGAAAAAATAAGTAAGGTCTGGCGGCCCTGGAATCTTACGATCTTAAAATCACCGATCTGGGAATGATATGGATATGGTATGTCCAATACCTACGAATTTAGCGTGCACATCTGAGAAATTAGCGTGCACACCTACGAAACGTTGGGCAAATAAAACGGCTGCCATTTGAGTTGTTCTCCAGAATGTAATCGATATCGATATGGAGCCGGTTAGAGCAGAATAATACATTTTTGTAGTAAGTTACCTTTGTTAGTTTAAATCTTTTGCCAGATTAGTTTATTCCATAATGCAAATGTGGGCGAACATGGCAAAGCGAAAGACGACCCTTGTATAAAACATGTAACAAAATATTTCCTGAGAGCCAATATCGGTTTTTTAGACATATTTATGCACAAAAACAAAATTATTATGTTTGATAGATAACGATTTCACAGCAAACCTTGGCGAAAAATATGGCGATAGTGGCACGAATGACATTTGTAATAAAATATCGTCATGATTAATTTATTCAGTAAACTATGGCTATCTTTTTTTTCTGACAGAGATATCCCTAAGACAAAACGAGACAACACTATGTTTGGTGGCTTTGAGTCGATTTCGTATATATGTGTATAAAAAAATCATGGCGAAATGTGGGTGTAATATTACACCTCTGCCTACCCCTCCGGGGATACAGCCGTGAGTCTATAAAAATATAAAATATGATAATATTTATGTGAATAATGTGATTTTTCTATATGTACCTACTATTTGCCCTCTCCATTTATATTCCTAACTCAAAGGTCAAAATTCACGTGGTGCGTGGTGCGCGCGACGTCGACGGATAATCCGTTAGTACGCTCGACGTACTAACGGATTATCGGTCAGGTGTGAATGGTTGAACGTTTTTCTATACATTTGTATGTATTGGCGTTACGCGACCGATAAAACGCGACGGATCTTCCGTCAGATATGTTCCGGCCCTTATTCTGATAACCTAATGTCATTATCGTATTTGAAATCGTTTGAAATAAACGGTTCGTCGCTGACACATATTTTGACACTTGTTTCAATTTACGATCTTGTTACAACTACGTTCAATTATCAGATAATTTAGAAGAATACGATTTTTGTTACGTAAGTATGACATTGACATGATATCGATATATATTTATTTAGGAGAAATGGGCCACATGAGTAAATAATCTACTCATGTGATTGGGCCCCGGATATCGGTCATTACATCTACAATTCAGTAAAGTTTATTTTCATATCTAGATACTCAAAGATTAATGGATTGATAAGATTTATCTAGCATAAGATACCTCAGTATAATATTAAAATACCGCTATAGGCCTTCAAGACCGAAAGAAAATACTAGGATAATCAATTCGTAGAAAGTAGGCAGTAGGTAATTCCAGCTAAGCTAGCTAAAGCTTCTCAGTCGCCACTAACGATACTGGGCGGGCAACCGATCAAACTTAAAACAAATTGAGACTTTTCAGCCGGGCAAAAGTAATAATACAAAATGCTTTTACTTGCACCGCTTTATGAAATCCGTATCAAGCTCTGCCTTCAATTTGACAAAATCATATTGAGTATGAAAATATCTCTAATCGAAAAGGTAAATACACCTACCATTTCAGCACTAAAAGCTACAAAACTGAATAGCGATGGCAACTACGGCTAATTAACAACTGATGGTGTGGTATTTCGAAATAAAACCAAAACATAAAGCAAAAGTGGTTTAATAATGCAAAATTTTAACACAAAATGTTAGTTACAAAATATACATTTATCATTTGTATAAAAATATTAAGTACAAACACGTAAAAAAATAAACATCTATTACCTGCCAGCTATATCGACATCGAAACTTAGCGCTGGCAAGCTTTTCCTGGAAGCATTGCAAGCATAAATTGGCAACACAATAATAACAGAACGTTAGTTTCTAGCATTACTGTTAACAAAAAAAGCATAACAACATTTTACTCCTAAATAAAGCATAAGCCAGTATAAAAAACTTATCGCGCGTTTTTATAAAATCTATGTTTCCACTTATTATGTGCTAAGACATCCATAGTCAATTCAAGACCCCATCAAACGAGGGTGCCACAGCACTCTGAATATTGTGATCACCTCTTTTGATCGATACAAGAATTGACCCTGCAACCGCAACACACAAGCAAACAAACAGAAATCACAACAAAATCCACTAGTGAAAGTACATAGCGAGGTGCATGTGAGTAAAAATAACTTTAGAACTACAGTAGTAATTTATTATTGTATAAACAAAACATTGTAACAATAAATGGCTTCACATTTTGGTAGATCATTTCAAATGATGCCATAGGGTAGTTGACCAAAAATTGCTTACTTCGAAAAAATGTCTAGTATTTGATGTACTTTTGACTCTATTTTCAGTAAATACAGTAAAAACAACAACAAATACAAGCAACAGCATCAATTGCTTTTATATAAAGCTAGTTATAAGCATTCTGAAATTGTTAAAGATATAGCAAGTTATGCTAACACTTCTTCATATGTTAATTTTGTCCGGGTCTGCCCCAATAGGTTCATGGTAAAATTACCTATAGCACATGCACCTTTTACTAAGTATCAATACTTATACCTTTTTAATGGTGTATATTTTTGACTCACTAATAATCTCAAATATTGGTCATAATTGATAATTTTGCTATTAGTCAACTACCCTATTCTAATTTATTTATATAGATATCATACATAGGATGTGAAAACGTTCCAAGGGTGGTGTTCCGTACACGATGATAAAAACGAAGCTCGATGGATATGCCGTGATGTCTGCTCAGCCGCTTGTGTACTTACAGTTTAGAGCGCAGGTCGGACGTCCCAGCGGCTAATTGTCAAGATGGCTCCTCGAATCTGCAAATAATAATAATGTCGTAATAATCTTAGGCCAATCCACACACGGTCATATCTCAAGGATAACCTTGAGATCCCTCCAAAGAGAGCCCTTATTCCCTAGACTGGGAGGTAATTTTTCTGGACCACACAGAAGTTCCGTGTGAAGTATTGAACGGCTTCATGACGAGACGGACTGCTTAAACCTCTATTTCATCCATACACTTATTTACATACATTACATCAGTATTAAGTCTATGCCCGTAGGTAAGTGCCATATTGCGGCAAAAGGTAACATCTATGCTAATCTAAATGTACAAGATGCAAAGTGACAAAAAATTTACGCTCAGTAATTCTTACTTTAAAGAGCAAATATTTATCCATCCATTAAACCGTAAATAATCCTAGCAAACTTACGTTTTAATAGCATAGACCATGGTAGATCATTTTTGAAAGCAAATAAAATTATAGTAGAATGAAACCCATTGGAAAAGGAAGAGAATAGAACAAAAATGAAAGGCAAACTAAATTACGGTCGAGCTGAGGATGGGAAGTGTATGGGTGCGATTTTAAGGGTAAGAAAGGGGTTTATCTCGATTGTCGGCAAATCTACGAGTCCTACGGGAAAAAAGTAATGATCTAGAAAGATGTTATGTAAGTAAGTATATCAATATTACATACCTCATATTCATAGCGTTAGAGTTGCCAGGCTCCATCTTGTATCCCAGCGTCTCGTAGAACTTGATGAGTTTATCCTTGCAGTCCAGCGACATCTTGTAGCAGCCGAGCTCTTGCGCCAGCAGCGATACCGTCACTACGATCCTGTAACCACCACCAATTGGGCCAATAAGTAGGTATACTTCGAATATATGTACATGCATAGAATTGGATCGACATTTAATATGATTTAATGTAGGTATCACTACATAGTATAAAACAAAGTCTGTCTTCTGTCTGACTGTCCCTATGTATGCTTAAATCTTAAAAACTACGCAACGGATTTTAATGCGGTTTTTTTTAATAAATAGAATGATTCAAGGGGAAGGTTTAGGCGACGTCTAGTAGTACCTATATTTTGTCGATGTGGTGAGTAAACTGATTTTTTTAAGACGGTGGAAAGAAACATTCAGAAAGCAAAAATGAAAAAGATGGATGACAGGAAAAGCATAATTGCTAATATCAAAACATTCAATGAACCTACGATTCAAAATTAGTGGCACACTTAGCATCATCATTCGTTGATAATAAAAAGAAAATTATCGAATAAGGGCATCGAACCCACGACACGGGCATTGGTAGATAACTTAATAACATTAATATCATAGAGAAATAAAAAAACTAATCAGCACCGAGTGAAAGTTGTAGCCCTCCATAGAAACAGGTATGAGCCTCTTAAACTTTATTATGCTAACACGAATGCAGTTCACTGAGAGATCTACCTAAACTGGTCAATGCAAAAGCGTATCGCTAACGTCCAGTTAACATAGGCCTGTCCTTCAACTGACTTCTGAATATATTTAACTATTGATATGGAGATAAAACTAAATGTTGCGTCAAGAACAACAAGTATTACTTACAGTTTACCCAGTTGTTTTCCTCTGTACGTATCATTGACGACGACATCTTCTAAACGTCCACGCTGTAAATTAAAATATAAAAGTAATTAAATGGCCATGCTGCAAAAAAAAACTGGTACATACCAGTATAAGTTTAATATAGTAATCTAACAAACATACATACATAGACTCACGCCTGTTTCCCGGAGGGGTAGGCAGAGACTACGGAACGCCATTTGCAACGATCCTGACATATCTCTCTTGCTTCATTCACTCCCATCAGATAATTAATATATTAATATATTATAATCTTAATCTAACAAACATTCTATATAAATACAGTCAGCAGTAGATTATGATGATAACACACACTAGTGGCTTCCGTTTGAGAAAAAATGCACAGCGAGCTAAACATAACTGAGACTGAATTATCGGTATACAGAATTTTCTGACTAGACTTACAAGTCCAGAAAAATGGTGAAACTGAAATCATTACTTACTTACTTGTGTTATGCCTAATGAATGCAAAATTATACCAAATCTAAAAGGGCTAGAATAAGGTCTTATAAACACGTTTTGCACAATTTGCAATAATAATATAACAACGTTAGCCTCGTTCAATGAAACTACGATAGGTTCAAGATATCAATCAGCAATAACTGGTCTGAAAGCCACGTTTGACGTTTTCACAATGTGATGGGAAAGTTCAACTTTCTCCTCACTTCAGGCTTTCTCATTAGGTACCTACTATATATATCAACTACGACTAATCTTACGACCAATCGCGCGATGAGTACAGAAAAAATATCAATATCTCATGAAATCACACGCACAAGATCTTCGAATATAGGTATCAGTAGACAAGTACCGAATTTAAACAGGTTTGGCAGTTATGTTAACTTAATTAGGTAAGTATGTATTTAAAGAATTAATTTGTATTCACAAGCTGGTCGATTTAGTAGGTTGTACATTCTTTCCACATTTCCACAGTGTATAAGTAGCTTACAAGTATCGTCAGGGAATCACATAATGACTGACATGTCGTCAAATAGCATTCAGATTTTGATATGGTAGATGAAGCTACTAAGACATTTAAGACTCACAACCATTTTGAGGGTTGGCACCGCGCATGCTGCCAAGTTCCCTTTCCTTTTTTATCTTTCATCAGCACACTGACGCTTAAGCACGTGAAATTACTTCTAAGCATTGCACTTCTTGTATCAAATGGCAGTACAACTTGATCTGTAAGAAGTCACTGGACTTACCACTGAGCAGTTGTGTATAAACTTCTGTTCGATGGTTAGTGTGGCGGCGCCGATGAGCTTCGATATACGAGTGTCTTCGATCACCGTCACGTAGTAACCACCTGACTGTTTCATCTTTGTGAACCTCTCTGAAACATAAAGAAAGACAGAATGGTCTCATCATCCTCCTAGCGCTATCCCAGTTGCACCCCGGAGCAGGCCTCCTTCACTCGGCCGTACCTACAGCGATAAGTGCCTACACTTTCGCGCGGCTTCCAAGTCCGCGTCCGACGCGTCGCGCAAGGGTTGTCGACTTGAAAATTTGATTTTATTCATTTTACGAGAGCAACTTGAAAATTAGATTTTTGTTTGATGAGATATCCCAACGATTATGGTGTCAAATTTAAGATCTAGTTCAAAAACCATTTTATTTGTTTGAATCATGTAAATCGGTCCATGCGTTTAGGAAATAACTAAGAATTAGTATAGTGAAAATGTAAACGACAAGATTTTTTGTGGTTTTTGTTCTACGAGCTCAAATAGTTGGATAGATACTTATAGGATGATTATTTATTATTAGGTACGTGGTCAAGTAGGTAGATAGACGATGAACAAATATTATAGTAGCAGCGGTAAGTCGACAACCTTAGCGCGACAGCTAGCGCGTCACTCCGCGCCAGACAGCGACAGCGTTATATGTTAGAAAAGAGCGGGAACGGTTAGGTAAATATCGCATTAGGCACTGAGTGCTTATGCGAGCTGAATTGCACTTTGTTGCTTAGTAGCAAGAGTCGCAATTTCAATGAATTGGTTTGAGAAGTGGTGCTTCTGTACGTAAGTACTGTTTATTCTGTGCCCGGAGTCCGCTTTCTAGTCTAACCTGATTTTACTGAATATTAGCTACTAGAGGACGCCAGCAGCTACGCCTGCAATTTTTTTTTAATTTAGCCATTTTGGCCGATCTCGTGGGAATTTCGGGAAATTCCTTCTTAGTGCACCTCTACGGTCCCCAAGGAACACACATGCTAAATTTCAGCTTCCTGCGCCCAATAGTTTTGGCTGTAGCGTGTCTGTCATTCAGTCAGTAACGCAAAGATTTTATATATTAAGATTCCACAGATCAACTGCCAATCTGGCCTCTGAAATCCAATTGTATGCTAGCACGGGCTGTTTTTGCAACTACACGTTCTGGCGAGTAAACCAAAGGGATAGCAATATTCCATGGTTTAGACTAGTGTCAGTTTATTCAGAGGCACTGATTTCTCATAACGACTGTCAAAGATCTTCAAGACAGCCGGGACAGTCGGCTCTAACATGCTCTCCTAGGCACGGGGCAAGCGATAAAACAATTTAATACGCACATAACTCCGAAAAGTCAGTGGTGCGCGTCGTGGATTCGAACTTTATACTCTCTGCATGGCAGTCTATTGGTGTCTCCACTACTACAGAAAGGAATATTAGGACGAAATATGGATTTGGCCGATGACCGAATGATATGATTTGCAATCGGGTATTCAGTCAAACCAAAGTAGGTGCCAAAGGTTCATTCATTGATTCATTCTACCACATACACACATCACCATCTAGTCCCAAGCTAAGCAGAGCTTGTGTTATGGGTACTAGGTAATGGATAAACATACATATATACTTTATTTTTGTAAATACATACATATTATAAATGGAAACACTCAGACCAAGACAAACATCCATGTTCATGCACACAAATGTTTGACTTGAGCGGGAATCGAACCCGCGACCATCGCCGTAGCAGTCACTTACACTCCCGCTGCGCCAACCGGTCGTCAAAGGTTAAAAGGGCTTTCCGAATTTATGTCTTTCTATTTTTGAAGGATAAAGGGCATCTACGGTGGGCTCGTGACGAAATATTTTACTGAGTATACCTATTGACACTGACACCTCTTTTAATAGCAACCATTAGTAAATGGGCTAAATGAAAAAAAAATCTTAGTAGCAGCATGTAGAAGGACGAAAAGGGAAAGGACGGCCAAGGAAAAGTTGGATGGACTGTGTGAGGATGCATTGAAAGAGAAAAGGGTAAATGATCGGATGACTGGTGACAGAGAAGTATGGAAGAGAAGGACATACTACGCCGACCACAAATAAATTGGGACCAGGGCAAGACAATGATGATGATCTCAGTAGCAGCACGGAGTCTGGCAATGTGCCCGGTAAAGGTAATAGGCTCGTCCCCTATTACATAGGACCTAAAATTCATAAGGCGAAATGTGGGTGCACCTAATATTACACCTCTGCCTACCCTTTCGGGGATACAGGCGTAACTTTATAAATAAAAATAAAAATTATCTTCTTGTTCTCTTCTAACTCTGTAATGTGACTTGTGGTGTACAATAAAGAATTATCTATCTATCTAATTATTAATACCTAGGTCAAGTCTAAGTAGATAGCCTCTCTCGAGTCTCGTTAGAGCTTGTGGACGAGTAGGTATACATGTATGTTAATGCTCGTTATAGAATAGATAAAAGTATTACTGAGGAATGAGGATAAGAGGATTGTAAAGCACATTTTCTCTCTTTTTGATAATATGCGAGTCACGTGTAACTACTTATGTTTAACTTTGTCGCACTTGTTAGAATAAATTCCTTTGATATCAATGTTCTGTTTGTCAGCATAGGTACACTGAAGTCATGACAATGTCATTATATAGCACCACGTTCACGCCAAACATAAACATGCTAGTTTGTTTACGATTCAACAGCAATCCTGCATAATTAATAATAAATACCAAGTCATTATCATCATTGTCCTGATAACTGCGTACAAGACTTCCCGGGGGTCGCTTTAGATTCGACAGACCAAGATACATAAATACCAAGTAAATTGAACTAGACAGAAGCAAAATAATCGCATGCCTTTGCAAATAAGGCATGAGGAACTCCACAAGGCTTATAGAAAGGTCATTATCATTGCACCGGTTTTGCGAAGGTCGCGGCTTTAAATGTCAATATGTTAAGCATTCCAAGCATTTGTACAACTTGTTTGACATGAGACATCGGTATTGAGCGCGGTTTTTTTAATAGTGCTTTATCGAATGCTAAACAGGCAGTTGCGTGATTTGCGATAAGGATATCAGGCAGAACGTGAATTGTTTGTACGTGAACGTTGATTAGTTTATTTTTTTAAGCATAAGCAAAGCATTCGCTACGCTGTATTACAATTTGATTTTGAAAGCGTATTGCTTATCACAATTTTACGATATTTTCTTTGTTATCTGCACCGCCATGACAATAATAGTAGCATAACAGCCATACAAAACAATCATAGTCAATCCTGCATTGTAGTAATAAAACTAGACGTTTAATTTTATATCGTTAGTCTTATCCCCGAAGGGGTAGGCAAAGGTTAACTATATTTTGCCTTATTAAGATTAGGTCCCAATCCCAAGTAATAGGGGGCGACCATATTGCTGTTACCGGGCACATTACCAGACTCCGTGCTGCTACTGAGAATTCGAAAAAAACTCAGCAACACTTTTTGCCCGACCCCAGAAACGAATCCGGGACCTCCCGATCAGTAAACGCATACGCTATACACTGGACCACAGAGGTGACAGAAGCAGTCCTCGGTAGACCGCCTCAGTCTATTTTCGAGACAATCTCAGTTTCTATGGTGGAAATATTTTCTAGGAATGATAAATTGATGGCAGCGCCAGTATTCCATAACGCTGATAGTTACTACCAGTTCTACCACCTTGCTGGCAGAGCTAGCTAGCTTCAATGGTGCTTACAATGAAGCAATTAACTATTTGTCTAAATTAGATAAAAAATAACCAAAGAGTTGTGGACAAATCACCATCGACGGACAACAGACGCCGAAGGCTTTCATGTCCCTTTCTATTCCTATAGAGCTAATTATGAAACGAATGTCGACGTAAAAAAGCTAACATTGGCGCAAAGGCCAGGTCGAGTATGCAAATGTCACATAGTTTATCCACACCTTTGTAGTGACAGACAGGCTACAATGTGCTAATCAAAGTCGATGGCATTTTAAATTGCTTAGCGTGAACCAACGTGTTTCGTTAACGAACCGTTCACCGTCCAATTTAAAGTAAAAGCAATGGTTGCGTAGATTTCGCATTTCTTGCGTCGGTCATACTCGCTAATTACTTTTATATGCAATAATAAACTGGAACAATGTTGTTATTGATGCAGATTTATGCGCAATCTTTGAAATCCATATTACTTTAAAAATATATACTAGCCGCTGCTTTGCTCCTGAAGAAATAAAAAGTTTAATTTCAACTCTGACCCCCTTTTTACCGCCTTGGGTGGTGTATTTCCAAAAGTCCTCACTGAACTACGCAAGGAACACACATCAGCATTTTGTGCCGCAGAGTTTCATCTGCGCGCAGCCCGTAATGAAACAGTTTACCTACTATTCAGATGTTCATAAGCCTGCATTGAAGATATCGACACGTCTTTATTTCGAGAGCAATTCTTTACATTGCACTTTAGAGGACACAAGTATCGGTCAGTATGCATAAAACATCACCAGATCGAAATTAGAACTACAAAAAATTTGGCTATTCTCCACTAGGTCACACGTCCCACATCAAGGACGGCTGAACGTTATTTTTTCTGAGATTATAGGTCAAATCTCATCATCCTCTTAGCGTTATCCCAGTTTTTGATCTGGGGTCCGCTTTCTAGTCTAATCGGATTTGGCTGAATATTAGCTTTTCCACAGAGCGACTGCCTGTCTGACCTCCGCAACCCAAAGGGATAGCGATATACCATGGTTTAGACTAGTGTCAGTTTATTTAGTAGGTACTGACGCCCTGTAACGACTGTCAAAGATCTTCATGACAACCGGGACCGACGGCTTAACGTGCTCTCCGAGGCACGGGCAAGCGATAATGAGCAATTCAATACGCACGTAACTCCGAAAAGTCATTGGTGCGCGCCGTGGATTCGAACCCGATACATTCTGCATGGCAGTCTGTTGGTATATCCACTCGGCTATCGCTGCCTTATAGGTCAACTCTATGCTTAAATATTAGCAAATGACATCAGCGCTGTACCCTCACACCTCACACACAAGATCGACGTAAAGCAGCAGTACTAGCTAGTATTATACTAGCGAATTAATTGAAAGCACCTCAACCCAATATTCCAATGTCTCGAATATTGATTGAGCTTTCGGTTCTTCCAATGCTACTGCTACACCTGCGATGGCGTTAGTGTTAATGGCAATGGCCAACTACGCGTTAATAAACGCGTTAAAGAATACGCGTTGGAAATTCACATCTAGGTGGCGCCTAAATTAACGCGCTCATTGACGCCTTAAGACGCAGGTGTAGCAGGAGCATAAGGGATAAATTAAAAAGATGAGGAAACAAGGGTCTTTGGAATGTGAGCATAGATTCACCTTCGTTACTCATTCGGGCATGCCTAAATCAATTGCTCTTGCGATATAACACCGTTAATAGCGCTAAGCATCATTACAAGACTGCTCAAAATCAAAACACAGTCATGTTTGAACAAAGTCGAAGTAATTTGAAGTATGTATAAAATAGGCATGAGACCAATATATCAAAACGAATCTGAAATCCGATTGCAGTCAGAAATCGTATCGTATCGATATTCCAATATGAAAACACCGATTTTAGAAAACGCAAAACAATACCACAATAACGCAAACAATCTAATCCGAACCAAACGGTGCAAGCGCAACCAAACTATAATGTAAATCTAAAGCTTACGTTTTCGATAGTTTTCATATTCATTCGTTCTTTTTCACTCCTCTAAACGACAAGTTATGTAGAATGAGAGAGAGCGAATTTTATTTCCTTTTCTTACTAACTTAGTGTTCCGTTGAAAGAGCGAAAGAGATGAAGCGAATTGCCGCCAAGCAAGCGAATCGTTTTGGATTTTGGCACTTTTATGAATTGCAGATTGAATAGAAAAAATAAAGCTAAATATCGAGGTGATAATATCTAATTCAGATTGCAACTATTTAATGTTTATTTTGAAAATTGCAAATAGTTATTAGGAATTTATCTTTGACGAGTTTTATTTGACTTGATTGGTCTCATGCCTAAAATACAATAAGATTTCGATTGTTTGCCTTTGTCGTAACTACGCTAGGCTCTAACATCCCTACTGAAATCGATTTCTAAAATCGGTTTTTGAAATCGATTTGAAAATCTGAAATCGGATTTTTATCGGTTTGCGTAAAACTCCGAAAACGCCCATGCCTAGTATAAAATAAGCAGCAATCTCAGAAATTACCAAACCTTAATATATAAAATCCTTGCGTTACTGACTGACCGACAGACAAGCTATAGCCAAAACTATTGGGCGCAGGAAACTGAAATTTGGCATGTATGTTCTTTGGGGACCGTAGGGGTGCACTAAGAAGGGATTTCCCGAAATACCCACGGGATCGGTCAAAACAGATAAATTTAAAATAAATGTGCAGGCGTAGCTGCTGGCATCCTCTAGTTATTTATAACTTACCATCAAACTGCTTCCGTGTGACATTGCCGACACTGGTCAGCTGACCCAACAGTTGCAGGAAACCTTTGTCATAGTCAGAGCGCTGGAGTGGCCTGACTACCATCCAGTCTTCACCCGGATTAGCCGCACTGATCTTAGGTTTAAACTGTGCTGGGCTCTTGTTAAAGTCCAATCGCTTCAATATCTCAGGGGGGTAGAGATACTCTGATGGCTTGCCATCCTAAAATATTTTATAAATCTATGAGACATGTTTAAGACTAGCTGAACCTATGGTAGTTTTCGTTGCTTACACTATTGTCAAATCGGAATCTAAATATTTTTGATGTTTATCTAATGCTCCTCAAGTTTTACTAGTAGGTAGAAGTAATGAATATTGAATTGTTGCATAGAGTAGTGAATGATTAGTATATCAAAACCGCACAAAACATGCAATTATTAACAAATGAAAAGTAAATTATTACATCTTATGTCATATTTTTAGATCTCACATAATAAGAAGATGAGATATTGCTATTTAGTGGACACATAATTATTATAATCAGCTACTTAATAGTATGTACTCTGTTACTGAAAATCAATCATTTATGAGTGCAATGAAACAGCCAAATTCCATGATGTTCTTGAGAACAAATATATATCAAATAAATATAAAGTTATATCATTAGTCCGTAATACTATACATATTTCTGAGGCTAAAATTAGATTATCAATAGCTGATATAAAATTATATCAAGAACATCTTGATTAATAAGTTGTATTTGATTAGATATTAAAAAAATACCTTATCTATGTATACTATACTTGTTTTATTATTGAACACAAATAATTATGTATTTTCTCTAAAATTTATTTGTAAATTAAGTACATATGTTTGGTGAATTTTAAGTTAAATACATTGCACATCAGATTTTTTAAATTTAGCTCAAAGTCTAATTCAACCATAACTATTTAATGTTTAATTGGTTGCCTGTTCTAGCAGAGCAGCTTCAAGATTTGGCACATTTTGAAAGCTTGACAGAGTACCCTAAAATAGAATGTATCAAATCTTAGAATATTATTGTACATTTTCAATCCATTGTGGCATAATGTTCCACTATATTATGAATTTGATGTTGCAAGAATAGGAATTTTGTGCAAATTTAACACCCCGGCGAGAGAGAGAGAAAGAGATGATTTTTTTTTATAAAAGTACATGAGTCCATCACAGCAATCTGCTGGTACTTAGAAGACTTACCACATGCTTTTCCATTCCCATTATGGTAACTTTATTGTTTATTTTGCTTATAAATTAACAGTACATGTTAACTCAAAGCGTAATATTCGTGCTATTCCACTGAAACACAACGCGCACACGTGAATCTATGTTTTATTACCAAATTATGCACTTAAGTTTCGTCAGATATTAAATGAACACTAGATTAATACAGCCGCACTACAGAGCCACGAGAACAACGTCCCTGAAAGTTCGAGGAATTTCAAAAGTGAAAGTAAAGTCGTCGCCAACAGAGACCGACTTTGTGGCCTCTCTGTGATGTGATGTGATCGTTTGTCAATGTCAACAATGTCAACGTCAACTTCTTGCACTGCTCAAGAACGTTCGAAAACAAATTAAAAATAAAAAACAATCTTGTAATGTATGGATTTTAGTCGAATTTTTAGTATTAATGTGTATGTTACTAGAGCCACACTTATAACTTTTGAACGAATTCCCTTAAGTCAGTGTCAACTCTGTCAAGTCAATCATATGTTTTGTGTTTGTGATTTTGTGGTTATACAACAAAAGAGATATTGTGTTAAAAATAATAATTATTAAGTTAATGGTGATGAAAATTCTAAACCATAAACTAAGAATTATACGTTATTCAACATAAATCATGGCTCTTTGTAAAATTAACACATTTGCTAATTTATTAAGAAATAGTCGCCGGTTTACAACTTTGACTACAGATTTATCAAAAAGTAATTATTTTAAATATTCCAATCCATACTTAATTGGGTCACAACGATGGCTTTTCTTCGAAGGCCACAGAAAAGGTGGATATGAAACTGAGCATAAAATACCCACTTGGGAACATGTGAAAAATGGTTTTAAAGAATTAAAAAAAGAACTTCAGCTTTTCAAGCAGGAGATGATAGAATTAATTGAAACAGATCCTCTTCTTATTGCTAGACCAGGTGAGTCGTATTATATTTATCGTTTTCATCAGCATTGCAATGTACTGTCAAATAAACTATTTGTAGGTATGCTGCAGTGACAAATTGTATGACTACTGAACATGGGCCTTTTATCAGTAAAGACCAAAGACATACTTAGTTATTTTTATAATGTTTAATATAATGAGCAGTTATTCTAAATAGGAAAACAATGCATCGTCAGTCCATTAATATTCTATTCTACTTCATACACAAAACAGTATCTAGTCCCAAACTAAGCAGATCTTGTACTAGACACTGGAGCAACTTCTTAGATATTGCAAATAGATAGTGACAGATTTTCCCATAGTCTGATTAACCGATTCCGTGCGGATGATGCCACACAGGCACCATGTAAATCTATTGCATATGGCGTATGGTGCCCGAGAGGATACAAAACTAAAACATAAAAAAATCGGCTAATACGACATTTGTCAAGAGTTCCGTAAATAAAAGTGTCTTTATTTGTCACCCATATCATGCCTACAGTGTTCGTTTCAAGTAATTTCGTAAATTAGCAGACTTCAGGGGTTGTAAACCAAGTTGTCGAGTCACATTTTATTATTGACTACAGGACGCCAGCAGCTACGCCTGCATTTTTTTTTAAACTACGCACCGTTTATAATTGCTTGCGCCGGCGCATAATTTTTTCATCCCGCACTTCTGTCTTGCTACCCTTTCTAAACAGACGTGTTCTTACTGCTTATATTATCGACGACATTCGCTTGTGCACTTGGACTCCGTGATTTTACATTTGTGACGACATTAGTATTTAAGATTGTTTCCCTACAAAACACTGGAATATAGAACATAATATAACTAAATGGTAATAAATAAGTATCACCTCGCTGCAAACTCAAATGGTACGTGACCAAATTCTATATAATACTCTTGAATAAATATATCCATAAAATAATGCAAAAAGGTTTACAACACCTGATAGAAATTAGTCACTTACCTTCCATTTCCATAAAAACTCACAGATCGTCAATTTTAAACGCTCTGAACGAATTTACTGACTGCATACGTTCGATACACAATGGCAAATGACTCTTTAACAAGTGGAAACACGAGAAAAAGCTAAAAGTTACAATTCATGGCGGATGATTCCCCAGGGGAACCATCAAAGTCCCTGGCGCTTGGTGCCCCAGAGGCATCACGGAATTTTTGTTTGACGCCAGGCACTAAAGATTGCTAAAAAGACCTCCGCACGGAATCAGTTAATCTGTAAGGTGTCAAATTTTCATTAAAAAATGTTTTTGTGTAACAAAAACGAAAAAAAATATATCAAGAGTGAGTTCATGAAGGGTTCCATAGCAGAGGTATGCAATTACCATACCTATTATCTTCACCACTTCACCTAACCATTATACCACTATCACTTTTTCACCAGCAGAAATAACTTTGTTTTCCATGGTGTTTGTATAAACTAATAAGTTATATTTGAGGTTTTGATAATGTGCTTTATCTTAAAAAAATACACAATACCTAAAGTTGATACCAATTTTCATTGAAAGTTTTATCATAGCATATATTTTTTCTAGATTTGTCACTCTCTTACATTAAAAGTTAGATGTTGTGGGGGACACTCATTTTACCACTTTTAGGCATTTTTTTAAACAATAATTGACTTTGAGAAACTTATCAAAACTTAGTGTAATTTTTAAAGACCCATCTATAGCAAGTATGTGTCCTAAGAAATCTTAATTTCGATTTATATTTATATACTTCTAGAAGCGGTTCACAGAATACATCTTCTACCAATTTTCAAATATGTAGCCTTAATAGTTACAGAATAAAATGGCTGTGACATAGGGACGGATGGACAGGCAGTCAGACATGGCGAATCTATAAGGATTCCGTTTTTTGCCATTTTTGGCTACGCAACCCTAAAAAATCCCACCCATCTTGAGCTATTCTGTTTGGACAGCCTCTCAGAGCTGCCATCTGTAGGCACATAATTAGGTATATATCCTACGGTGATTCAAGAAGCTCACGCACTCTTGAGAGCCTGGATCGGTGTTTAGGAAGGGGATAGTGACGCATCCCCTCGAGCTCCATTGTCACTTAGTTGAGCATTACTGCCGCATACGGAGTCGGCGGTATTCCAGGCTATTCCGCTCCGGGCTCACAAAATGTATATGTTTCCAGCGCCGTGTTTACGTATCCTTCGATCGATCCTATGTAAGAACTAAGAACCAACCAAAGCAATTTTGGCCGGTCCATGCCTGGGTCAGTTGGAAGGTGAGAATGTCGTGTCGTGGTGTTACCGTGCCTTTAAAGGCTGCTATACACAGAGGCGCCGGCTTTTGGCGGGCGTCAGTGCGTGACGCCGGCCGGCATGTGCCGCAGAAAGCCGCCAGGCATCGTTACAATTGTATAGAACGACCACACACAAGTAGCAAGTTGCAACCCGCGCGGCCCGCCTGCCTATCCGGGTGGCCATGCCGGTGGCTCCTTCGTGCAGCAAAGCCGGCGACTTTGTATGCCGCCGGGATCACGCGGCTTGGCCCACTGTGTGTAGGAGCATTTACTGTGCCGTAGCCGGCGCTGTGATGCACACTGAGCGCGGAGCCGCCCCTTTAGCTGATTGGCCGATGACGAACGCCTGGGCTCGCCGTTTGCAGGCTCACAATAGTCACGATTTACATTTTTTTCCGGCCACGCGGGTCATTCAATTAATCTGTGCAACGCCGTGCCCTTTACAAGTAGCTATCAAGTACTTCAAGCCATCTTCCTGATTACGCCGAAGCCATTACCGAACGTTCTTCTTCTTACTATAAAGTGAGCCCGCTCAGGTAACCAGTTCCGAGGCCCGTAAAAACTAATGTCCATAGCTATAAAAAAGGCCGGATCGCCGGATTCGTTCAACGGTTAATGCGGCTATCCACCGGTTGCTGGTATTGCCATCCGTTGCATCTTGTCTCATACTGTAATGTGGGTCCACACTAGTAAGTAGTGCAACTCGTACCACCACCACCTATATGCCCCGGCAATAAGGCTGAAGTAGAGTGGCACCTGATAGTAATAGAGAGACTCGCGGAAATAACTCTAGGTGTTAATGGCGTTGTGCTTGCGAAAGAATCGTTGCGTCGCGATTTAGGGTCGTAGCACACGTATCAACTCGGAAAGGGATCGGCATCGTATCAACTGGAGCCGATCAGTATATTTGTATGGAACTCCCTACTGCAACGCACACTGATCGGAATCGTATGTAATCGCCTCGCCTTGGGACAAGCTCACGAACGGGGTGCGGTGCATGGTCGACTTGCAGTTCCCGCGCTTACGTTTCTTAATCCACACCCCTCCCTCGGTCTGCGTTCGGATTCAAAATGATTGAAGTAGTGCCGCCTAGCCGTCAACCAGCGGTCGGCGAGCCGTAAGCATGGCGTCGCCTAGCTGTAGCCGAGTCAACATGCCGGAGCTTCTGATCCGCTTACGTTACGTGGTTACATCAGTTTGACGCCTGTTTGACGGCAAGGCGATCCTTTTCCGAGTTGATATGTGTGCTGCGATATTTTGTCTTTTTTTTCCACGAAGCAAGCTATAATCAATAGGCATGTACTTCCCGTTTACACAAAGAATGGGATTATAAATGGCGGTACGTTAAAGCGGGTACTGTCAGCATAAGCGTCAGCGCACACCAAGAGCAGAGCAGAGCATTTTGTGAAATCGTTGAAAAATTAATCTTATGATAATTCCATACATTTCAAAATTGCATACACGTCAAAACTTGATGCTCGACCATGCTCGAGCTTGTTCGAGTATGCGTTCTACATGCGTGAGCGTGCTCGAGCCGCCACCGGCGCCGCCGCAGTGCAATTGATTATTGCCACCATCGTAATCGTAATCTTCCAATAAAAAAAAACTAGACGCCAAAATTTTGAAAATAGATTATACAGATTTTGAAGCAAAATAGAATATCAAAATCAATTGCTGAACGGAAATCAATTGCTTACGGAATTTAATCAACAATTAAATTCCGTATATTTCTGTTCCATAATTATAGTAATCTAGGTACTCGTTTTTTGAGCAAATCAAGATGTACTACAAGTGTTGTGTGCCGGGTTGTGTAAGTGCGCGACAGGACGGTATTTTACACAAATTTCCGAAGTGCAAGAAAAGACTCAGACAAAAGTTGCTTTACGCCAGAAAAGTGATTTCGGACGTCTACAAGTGTACCACAAACATTTTTAATCGCGCTTCCTGACTCAGAAGTCTTAAGGCCATTGCGTATCCTACTCTATTCCTGGAAAAATACATTCAGAGTAAGGAACATGGGCATCCTGTAGATAGCTTTTTTAAAACAATGGCATCAACTGTGAATAATCTCCCCGAGAGGATGCAAGCACGTATAAAAAGGGATGTATTCAAAATTATAAACGATGCTGAAATCTATTATTACGATGAACATGTTACAGAACGTGCTTCAAATCAATTAATCCGAACGTCTATGTATGAAGTAGACGATAGTGAAGGCAGCAACTTTTCTCCGTAAGTACATACCATCAAAACAGACCTCTAATATATTGGTTCCTCATTAAACAGACACGCGATCAGCAATAACTCCTAGCACATCCAAATTTAAGTCCGGTCCACAAGTGGAATTTGTTACAATTTCCGATCAAACAAAAAAATATACCTACCTACTTCTAAGGAAACAACTGAAACATTCAGCACATCAACAATTTCTCCTTATCCGTACACTCCAAATTTTTAACAAGTAACTAAACCGTACATTACAACTTAAAATTACTCTGCTTTTTCTTAATTATACCTAATAAAAAATAATAATGCGTTTTTTGGATATGCGGGCGTAACAAATTAACCAGAATTTCAAACTTTTCGTAGTTTAACATATAATAGTCATAAAAGTGAACAACTCTTAATGGTAAATTCTTACACAATGTATAATATTCGCCTAAGGTACATCTTTCCTGCCACGTTCGTCTACCCACACTGTTCTTCTCATTTTATAATAACTTATTTTATTTTTATATTCTTCATCTTCCTCTTCCTCTGCTAAAAGGGCAATAATTACTAAATCCCAATCAACCATTTTGAACACGTCTGCCAACGTCAGATTTTGGCATCAAACTGGTCATACACGCCCGCCTGGCAACCCAGAGCATTTTCAACGGAGCTTGCTCACGGAAGGGCGAGTATGCCGCCTGCATGGTCGAGCAATCAAAAGTTTGCTCGACCATGCGCGAGCATTTTGCAGTTCGGTGTGCGCTGTCACTAATACGCCATAACGCAATAAAGATTGTTTGACTATTATAATTGACTGTTATAACGGAATAACAGTATAACATATTATCTTCAAAGCTGTTTCTTTATTACACGAATAAAAATAATACATTGTTATTTATATTTGTGATTGTTTGAGACTATTTTGAAATAAAGAAAATAATGTAAGGCTCCTACACACAAGCCGCGGTGCACCCAGTGGCATACAAAGCCGCCGGCTTTGGCGCACAAAGTTCTACACGACTGTCATAACTGGAATTATGCTCGGCGCCGCCGACTGCTTACTGCTGGACAACCGTCGTCGGACGCTTTCTACGGTAGACGCCGCCGGCTTTTGCCGGGTGTGTAGGCCCTTACATTACATACACAACTGTATAAGTTTATAGTTATATTTATTAATATAAATATTAAAACTGGTAGGAATAAAACTCTACCGACAAGAATGAGTGGAGATATATGGACTTACGCCGACCAAATTGGTGACGTATTGCGGAAGGGCCAAATCATAAGTAGGTACTCATATAACCGACGAGCATGCATGACGAGGTTAATGAATTTCGAGGAAGCGAAGGGTTTGTTTGAACTGGAGCATTTGGCATTCCATAGTCTCTGCCTATCCCAATGGGAGACAGGCGTGACGTTTAGATAGATAGATAGATAAAATTGGTAGGCATACCTACAACTATCACTTCTTTTCTTACCAATATCTCCATTCAAAAGTTGCCTCGTAGATATCGCTTTAAGTGATAATGTCGCCCCTGTAGTTTACTTAATATGTAAGATTTCTATAATGTTGATACTGGTGTACAATAAAGCTTAAATAAACTTCTTCTTCTTCTTCCATTTAAGAGCTAGGTAGCTCTTGTCGGTGGAGCAATTGCCATTGGCTTCGGTTTTCTGCCTTTTCTTTGACCTCTTGATAGGACCCGACTCCAACTTTTTCCTTCAGCTGTGTCATGTAGGTACCTCGAGGCCGTCCTCTTCCTCTTCTCCCTTCTATTTTGCCTTCCAGTATTATTTTGAAAAAGTTGTGTCGTATCAAGTGGCCAATCATCTTCCCTCTCCGATTTTCTATTAGTTTTAACAACCGTCTCTCCTCGTTAACCATTCGCAGAACCTCTTCGTTTGTAATCTTTTCTGTCCAGCTTATTCTCTTCATCTTCCTCCAGCACCACATCTCAAACGCCTCCAATCTTTCTCTATCCCTTTGCCTCATGGTCCAAGTTTCACAGCCGTATAGAGCGATACTCCAGACGTAAGTTTTAATTAGCTGTTTTCTAATTTTTGAGTTAATATTCGATTTGAATAGTCTTTTTCCTATTAAATGCTTGTTTGGCTATTGAAATTCTAGTTTTTATATCCGGTGTACATCTGGAGTCGTGTGTTATTTGGCTAACTAGATATTTAAAGCTATTAACCTGTTCTATGACAATGTTGTTAATTTTAATGGGTCTATTTTGTGACGGAAATTTCGAAGTTGTCAAATATTTTGACTTGCTAGTATTTATTTTAAGACCAAGTTTGCTAAATATTGCGTCCATTTCTGCAAGTAATTTTTCTAAATTATCTGGGCTATCTGATATTGCTGCTATGTCATCTGCAAATCGAATAAATTGAATATTATAACCGTGGAACTTAACTCCTCCCATGCCGCTGTTTGACACTTTACGAATAGCGCTCTCTATAAAGATGTTAAAGATTAGAGGTGATAGTGGACATCCTTGTCTTACTCCCTGCTGAACTTTTGCACTCACTTTTTCATTCCCGACTTCTATTATCATTTCTTGTTGCCTATATAGTACGTATATTATTTTCCTATCCCTATAGTCTAATCCTGCTTCTTTCAAAATTTCCATCATCTTCAGCCAATTTACTCTATCAAATGCTTTTTCCAGATCTATGAAAGCTACATGTGTGTTCAGGCCCAAATCCATACGTCTATCGATAATAAGTCTTAATGCTAATATAGCTTCCCTTGTGCCTTTGTTCTGCCTAAATCCATATTGGTCTGGTGCTATAAAGATGTCTGCTAAGGGCCGTATTCTATTTTGAAGTATTTTCAATAGAATTTTAGATGCTTGAGAGACAACACTTAGTGTCCAGTGCTCTTCGCATTTATTGGTGTTTAATTTCTTCGGCAATGTTATCGTTTTACTCTTTCTGACTGTGAAGTCCTTCGGTATCGTTCCAGTGACATACATCTTTCGAATAAGATAATAAACTTCTTCGAGCAAAGGCTCACAGTTAGCAAATTTAATCAGTTCTATATAAAATTGATCATTTCCCGCAGCTTTTCGGTTGTGTAAGCATCGGACTGCTTCATCGAATTCCACTCTCAAGATATCAGGGCCTGGATTTTCTTCCTCCACTTGATCTGCTTGTTCTATGCTGTTTTCATTCATACCTTGTCCGTCATACAAATGTTCTATATATCTTTTCCATATTTCTGCTATTTCCTTATTATTTACAAGAAGTTTTTCTTCTTCATCTAGTATTACTGTACTTTTTGTTTTATATGTTTTATTTATCTGTTTGATTTCCCTATAAGCCGCATCTATTTTACCCTGTTTTATTAAAGTTTCTATTAAGTCACAAGATTGTTTTAAATCTTCTTCTTTGCGTTTCCTACACTTCAGAGTAATTTGGTTGGTCAACTTTTTGTATGCTGTTATACTAGTTTCATCGCTTTTATTTCTGAAATGCCTTCTCTTAGTCATTAAATCAATTATGTCAGGGGTTAGCCATCTCTTACGCGGTACAATTTTTTCTTTTCTTTCTTTTTTCTTTCTTTTTCTTTTTTCTTTCTTTCTTTTTTTTTCTTTTCTTTTCAATTAAATAAACTTAGGGTGGACATAAACTACACTTATATTGTAATACAAGTTGTTGCCCGCAGCCACGCCTGCACGTTATTTATGTCTCGTGAGAATTTCGTCAAATCCCCACTTAGTGCACCCCTGCGGTCCTCAAGGAACAAACATGCCAAATATCAGCTTCTTACGCCCAATAGTTTTGGCTGCGGAATGTCTGGCAGTCAGTAACGCAAGAATTTTAAACATACAGACAGATATTCGCATAATTAGTTTCGTGTCCGCTAAGATGAAGGAATATTACGAGATACGTCATCCTGAACAAGCAATTGAAGCCATGTTTATTTACATGTGTTAGTGAAAAGTGTTGCCACACATCATTTATAAAAGGTCTAAATTGTAGAAAATTATCATAGAGAATGCAATAAAAATAACAAAAGTAGAATGTTGTTAAAAAATATATTTATTTTATACATTTTGATGTTAAAATGTTTTAAAAAACAATTAAGTGTTACACACTATCGTTAACATAGTTGGTACCATTTTCATGTATGTGTAGTTATCACTTATCACTCTAAACACAGAATAAATAATACTAACGTACAGAAGATTCACTTTTCAAACCAATTTATTGAAATTGCGACTCTTGGTACTTAGCAATAAAGTTCAATTCAGCTCGCATAAGCACTCAGTGCCTAATGCGATATTCACCTAACAGTTCCCGTTCTTTCTAACACATAACGCTGTCGCTGTCTGGCGCGAAGTGGCGCGCTAGGGTTGCCGACATGCCACTGCTACTATAATATTTATTCATCGTCTATCTACCTACTTGACTACGTACCTAATAATAAATAATTATCCTATTGATTGAATACTATTTGAGCTCGTAGAACAAAAATCATAAAAATTCTGGTCGTTTACATTTTCACTATACTAATTCTTAGTTATTTCCATAATCGTTGGGATATCTCAACAAACATAAATCTAATTTTCAAATTGCTCTCGTAAAATAAATAAAATCAAATTTTCAAGTTGCTTTCGACACATCCCTTTAATGAGCAAGACTTTGCATCAGACTTGTGATGATACATTTTTGTTGTTAAAGGCGTTTATATAATTTGAACAATGTTCTCGCACGGCGCGTGAAAATACGGAGCGGTCGCACTCGTTGCGTGACGTCTAATGTGAGCGGCGCGCGGCAACCCTCTAATCCAACCATGTAGACATGGGCGGCCGAGGTACTTGTAAGGAGATGTACCATTTGGCCATACATTATGGGCCTGGCACGGCCAAGCACGACGCCATGTGTGTTTTGAAGATAAATGACTACTCTATTAACCTGTATAATTTCTTTTTAAATAACTTTTGGTGGAAGTAAGATACGAGATATTTGAAATGGAAATTATTCCACAACTAAATATACCTCAAAATTGAATTTTAACATAAATATAATACCTAGATGTAAATAAAGGTATGTCTTTGCGTCATAAAGAACAAAAACTACATAAAGAGAGGTCAATAATAATGAATAATCACCTGTGTACTAGGGAACCTCGTACTATGTATACTCGTCCAAAAAAACGAACCACAATCACAAACACCGCTGCATATTCTTAGCATGGGTAGAAGGTTCTGATCATTATTATTGAATTGATATTCAATTACATTACATTAAAACCGTACGAAAACACCAATAAATCAGAGCAAACTGTTCACGATGCGCAGAAGCAACACGAATAACATAACAGATAAAATATGTGTTGTTGCAAATGGTTTGAAAAATATTTCTACTATCGATTAAAAAACAAAACGATTTTTACCGATTAATAATTATGGAATATATAATAAATTATATATTTCTTGATTCTTTTTATAAATATACTTATAAAGTAAATAAAATATATTGTTTACTAATATAATAATAAAAATATTATTTCCTTAAAACAATTTCTGCCTACCACACTTCATTTTATTTTTAATGCTGGCAACATAAGACATTCATCCGCTATTACCATAGCATATTCAAAATAAATAATCTTTAAAAACTAAATTCTTTCAACGAAGCTCTATCAAGAAACGAAAACGATGTATACATTTTAAAAATTATATGTTTAATTTCAACGATTCACAACTTTCTGGCCGCTACAGGCCGAATTTGGTATTTCTCCTTTGTACCTAAAATGCGAAGTGCGCCAGGCCTGCTCTAAATCAAATAAAAATCGTCATTAGAAAAGCGTGTAACATGCTCAAATTATACACATTATAAATTTACTATGCAGAACATGGTCAACCAATATTTTACTAGTTCAATGGATACATAAAACCATAATAATTATGTATTGTATGTTTCTCATTGAAATCAAACTACGGTTTACGGATTCTATCGCGATATACCTACTAATTTTACTACGGAATTCAATATTAGATCTATAGAAAGATTTGTAGATTTTAGATTCATTTTTGACATAAGCTCTATACCAAATATGTCAAACACGAATCTCGAATCTCAAAATCCCTGTATGGATCGAATATTGAATATGGCCGTTAGTTAAATTACATTTAAACGGAATGAGCTAGAACTATTTTTTTTATTATTACTAGCCAACGTCTAAACAAATAATACTGTTTTAAATCTTATATTTAAAGAGCCTGCCTACCAATTTAGTAAATTAATTACTGGCAACATTCTCCAGCCGTTACTTTGGTTTTGTTTATGGTCTTACTGGCAATAACCTCAAAATATTTTACAATAATACAAAAGTGCTGTTATCTAAATACTTACTTGTGAAACGATATTCTTTCAGTATTATTTTCACTTCTGAATTGTTTTTGCACAGTTGAACTACACACGACGACATATTTTTGTTAAACTTATTGTTTGTTTACTAGTGTACTGCGTTTGTGTGCGTGGCTAGTGTATTTACAGCAAATGGTTTGCCCCGCAACTGGTTTGCTGCTGTTTTTGGCTTCAAACGTAATGTAGGGCGTGCTCTTCTGTTCTTTTTGTTCGTCTATGCGTGTCCACAATTTCTACAAAGAAATCGAAACTATAGAATATATTATTATTAATTAATAATTTTGTTTCTAGATCATTAGGGTTTAAATGTAATCTTAGTCATACTAATCGTGATAAAGCGATAATATCCGGAAACTGTACTATGTGTTCGTTTTTATAAATAAACATATCAAGTTTTTCTAATTATCATATACACTATTTTAGATAGCCATTAAATAATCAGTGGGACAGTTATTTGTAACCTAGATTAGTATGATGTGTAAAAATTTTAACTGTTTACGTTGTGATACGCGCCATCTTCGAACCCAATTATAACCTCTGCATAGTAGTTTGTTTTGTTGGTCCACTAGGCTATGGCTGCGCTTTGTAATAGGGATGAGAGCTTTTTTAATTAAAATGCATTTTAACTGTAGAAAATTATGTAGCAATATATGTACGTCATATATTTGACAAAAAAATATATATATCTTTATTTACGTGAATATTTATGATAAAAATAATTTAATAATTTGAAACGAATTAAACAAGAATGTGATAAATACCACGTAGTTTAAATATTACTTGAAATATTGAGTTTTAAAATAAATACGTATGAAATTGACTAAAACTTATTAGTCGATTTTGTAAACGTATGTATTATCTGTGACAGCAGCATTCAAAAATCAAAACTTAAATAAATAACCGTTGGGAATCGTTGAGCCAAGAATAATTTTGTCTCCTACTATTTATCTTTTTGTTTTTCTACATACTTATTTTCAATCAGTCCTAAAGTTCAGTTCTGTGTCTTGTGAACTAGTGAATATATTTATCCTTTCATTGAGTTGCTTCACTAAACGAGCGAATGTTTTCTAATATTCTAGTGAGCGATTCTTTTTTATCACCTGATAAAGGCATAAAAACAATTTATCAAAAGTTTCAAAATTTCTTGGGCCGTGGCATAGACCCTGTAAGTGGTATAATTAATGACGATATGTCGTCTGCCAGAGGAAGTACAACCGCTTCTGATGATAGTTTCATAACTCCAGTTTCTTCAGTAGGTGATTTAATGTCTATGTCACCGAAACGATCTAATGATGTCTCTGAGCTGATAAACGAGACAAGTGATCTTCTCACCGGTCCGGAGTTTGATAGTATTTGTGATGTAACTATGAGAGAAATGCCCACAACAGATGACATGTTTATTGACGCAAATAGTTTAGATTATCTTGTTAAGTGCGCCGAGTCCAACCGAAATCATAACCACATAGATCGTGGCAAGGAAAGTTTATTTGTCAAGTTTGATCCCCTGTATGCCAGACAAAAGTTAGAAGATGTTCACTCAGTGCATAGTGATACTCAATCTGCAGTTGATTCATCTGAATGTGATGTGGGTTATGAAACTGGAAGTACTGATAGTCATGTTGCCATACCCAAACATTCAATGTCTACAGGATCAATGCCTTGTACCAGTAGTAAAGACAAACCTATGCAAGTTGTACCACCAGTGGTAAATAGTGAAATTCCTAAGTCAAATGCAAATCTTGTTAGGTCCACGCCTGGCTTGATGAGAAGTGTGTCTGCTATTTTGACACCTACCCGAGTAGTCACAGATAGGCTCATAAGCATATCAGGAAGTACACCTCCAACGGCAGCACCTAGAAGTCCACGCTACCAAAACCACCAGCACAATAATTACTCTTTACATGAATCTGATCACCTTCATTCACTAAGAATGATACTTCAGAAACAAGATCAGGAAGTAATACAGCTGAGACAAGAGAATCGTGAGCTGAAGAGTTCATTACAAGACATGGAACACAGATATTCAAGAGAAGTTGAAGAGTTGAAATCTAAAGTGCAAAAATTGACTGTTGATAAAGAAAATTCTCTTCATAGGGAGAATAAACTAATTGAGCAGATCAATGAGAAGGCTTTGAATAACAGGCAAATGAGTATTGTTATGGAGGAATATGAGAAAACTATTTCATCATTAATTGAAGAACAACAACGGGAAAAAATAGCAAGCCAAGAGTTCTTAGAGAAAATATTAATTGAACGTGATGAAGCAGTTAATCATTTAGGAAATATGGAAAGATCTTTTAATGATCTCCTGTCTAAGTATGAGAAGTGTAAAACTTTAATATTAGATACAAAGGAGAGAGAGAAAGTATATGAACAGAAGATAGCAGAGTACCAAGCAGGAGTGAAAAAATATGAAGAGTTATATGGTAACCTCAAACAGATCACTTCTGATGCTCTAGCTAAAGCTAATGAAACATTAGACAACTTCAAAAAGAACTATAATGTTGAAGTAACAAAGTTGAATGCTACTGTTAAGAAACATGAGATCACAATAGCTTCTTTGCAGGAGTCATTGGTTCAGAAAACAAGAGACAATGAGGAATTGATGAGGTTATATGATCAGCTGATTAGTGAAGTGCATTAGTTTGGTTGCATCCTTAACTTGTATTTGGTGCTTTCTCATTTAACATGCTTTGTAACACTCTGTGGCTGCTATGTTATTATAAGTAGACTTCTCACTGTGATGAATCTCAATTATTATAAAATTGTTAGTTTTATAATAATATTTAATGTTATTTTTAACCCTTTATGACATTTTGTTAGGTATTTAAAATTAACCATTTGTTTTTCAATATAAATATTTGTGACTGTGCTGTAGACATTTTTTAAACTTTTATAAATGTTATTTCGATAATGTGTGATCTTTGTTTGACATAATTATAATATTTTATTACTCCATGACGTTTATTGACCTGATAAATTATGTAAAACTAGTAAATTGTCACCTAGTCTCAAAAACTATATGTGTCATGTATGGTTAACATATTTGAAATGGCATATTTATTTTATTATTTATATGTTTCTTCATTCTAGTATTATTATTTATTCTATAATATAAATAAAAGGAAAATATAATTTTTGGATATAAAAGTACAATTTTCATTTCATGTTATATTCAGTAACTATACAACTTGTGAAATTAGATTATGTTCATAAATTTTATGTGTAAATTTTGTATGGCATTCATAAATATTTTCTTTAATTTGATTTCGATTATTTCACACCAAAATCATGCTACTTTGCATGAAATGTATTCCAAGAAGTATTAATATGCAAATGTAACTTTTTACGTTTTTGTAATGCAAACCTGATTCACAGAACAGATCATTTTGATACTTGCCTAACTGAAAGTACCTTGAGACACACATTATATTAGATTATTATTATGTAATAATAGCAACGAAGACTCAATATTTTGTTTGTTTGCCCAAACTTGCATTGTGTACTTAGATATAATAAAATATTTAAATAAAATTGTTGTTTTAATTGAGTTATAGTGAAATGTACAAATGTTGCTTATGGTTTTTTTTATATTTTTAGCAGGAAATTTGATAATCAAAATTGTTTCAGAGATAATCAAATAAAGTGGTTACTTTCTTTGGTCACTGTCCACTTGTACCACTGAGTCATTGGTGCAATACTGTAGTATGGACTTTCATGATTAAAATGTTTACAAATAAATATTGTGTATATTAAGTAATAAAGAGCAAGATACATGGTAAGAGTAAACTTAAGTAAGTTTATATTACAAACTGAAGATATATTAATATCATAAAAACAATTTTTACCCCATAGAGGTCTGTAGTAGTTACGAATTAGTATTACAGTGACAAGATCATTCTGGAATATTAGTGTGGCATTATAATGTTTAACAGAGTAGTACATACTTTAAAGCCAATATCAAAAATATATGTATAATTTATGCCGGTATATGTATCACGGACGGTCGTGGTCGAGGAGGGGCAGTCCCTCCGCGACCACGACCGTTGCAAGCAGGTAGAAACGTAGGAGAATAACAGAGGTATAAGTAAATTATCGCGACTAAGACCCGCTAAATTATATTGTATGATGTTTACAAATCACGAATGTTTGAAACAAAGGTTGTGAAGCCCCGTTACGGTGTTGACAAATATTCTATATTCTCGTGGCACCAACTATAGGTAAACAAAGCATAACAAATATGCCAAACTCAATAAGATAAATGTTTCATTCCAGGTGAAACGGATCTGTTATGGTGCTTCAATGAACCGAGTGTTCTGGACAAGTTTGTGACGACGAGCGACAGTGACCACAATGAGGGTTTTAGCAGATGCAGTCTTGAAATGAGCCCCGCAGGTAGGGCACTGTTCTCCGGCTACCTCGACGTGAGGGTGCCTAAAGATGGACGAATCAAAAAGGCAGGCTATTGCAGCATGAGATCTAAAAGAGTTCGAGTAAGTAGATGAAAATTATAATAGTTATTAGTTTCAATAAATGGCATTGCCGGTACAACGATTGCATAAAGAATAAGTAGTAGGGCTTAGGACAACTATAACCACCTCACGTGTCTCGTCGATCGAAGCGCCAAAAGGCCTCTGGCTGTCTGATCAGTAAAAAGCCGTAGATAGGCTCGGTGTGATTAGCGCCGCCCATAGACCCAAGAGTCACGGAGGAGGCACAAGTGCGTTGCCGCCCTTTTTGATGGGAATAGGGAAAGGAGAAAGAGCGAGATGAGGGAGAAAGTAAAGCGGACGGCGACCGGGACCGACAGCTTTACGTGCCCTCCGAAGCACGGCAGCGCTCAGATGTAAAGGCCACACGGTTACCCATCCATGTGGTGACCTGTGAAAGCGCTGCTTAACTTTGTCGATCTGTTACGAACGGCAAGCCAAGTCTCGCTATAAGCGCTACACAAATGTAAGTATTTGAAAGAAAACTGATGTCTTTGGGGAGGCTTGACTGACCCCTCTAAATTAACATGTTCCATGTAGAGAATAAAATTACAGCAACTCTTATAATGTACCTAAATCTTATGTATTACAGAAATCATTTAAACGTGCGGCGACTTACAACTGGCACCTGTACAACACGCTGGTGCTGAAGATCAGAGGAGATGGCAGATCTTACTTACTGAATATTTCCTGCGAGGGATACTATGACATCACCTGGAATGATATTTACCACTACGTTCTCTATACTAGAGGCGGACCCTACTGGCAAATAGCTAAGGTACCTATAGCTTTGAAGCTGCAATAGCGGTTATAGCCCAGTGATGTAAGTAGCGAACGGCCGAGACGATGATCTCGGGTTCGATCCCCAGTTACCCCGGGCACACACCTCAGACTTTTCGAAGTTACATGTGTATTAAAAATGTTAATTATCGCTCGCTTAACAATGTGCCCGGTAGATGGCAATAGGCCCGCCCTCTATTACATTGGGACCGAAACACAACTGGCGAAGTGTGGGTGTGTAATACATACCTCTGCCTACTCCTTCGGGGATTAAGGCGTGAAATTATGTTGATGTTGAAACTTTGCAGGACTGGCAGGTAGGTATAGGTAAATTCACGAAAGTTGACCACAAATGGCGGCCGTCGCGCATATGTACATTCGTGCACCAATGGCGTTGCTCCATTCTTGACGCATTTAGGGAATGCGTCAAGAACGGAGCCACGCCATTGGCACTCCACCCGCGCCTCACCCCGCACCTCCACGGGGACCTAACAAATGATTTCTGCGCAGTGGTCATCTTTCGTGACTTTACCTATACAGTAGGTACACATTCCTGAAAGCTGCCTTCGAAATAAAAATAGCACAGAAAAAAAGTGTTCGAGCACAGAATAACTAATGGTATATGGCTCGATTTGAGTTCTAGGTTCGACCCACTAAATGGATGAACCTAAATTTTCCCGTCCTGTCCATCTTCTGTTTCAACAGTACCTACCTAATAATAATTCTTAGAACGGAAGGGAAGTGTCCTTCTATATGGTATAGAAAAATAGATGAAAGTTTACGACTTAACGGTTTTATCACTGAAGTTCAGTTTAAGGTAGTAGAGCCTTGCTGATTTCGGCATGAATGGGCCGGCTCGACCAGGGAAGTACTACCCTCTCACAGAAAATCGACTTAAAGTAACAGTACCTAAACTGTTGCGTTTCGTTCGGTGAGTGAGAGTGCCGGAGGCCCTATCCCCTATTCCTTCTATCCCTCATCCCACTCCTTATCCTATCTCTTTTCCCAACCCCAAGGGGCGGCAACGCACTTGTGACTCCTATGGTGTTGCTTGTGTCCATGGGCGGCGTCAATTGCTTACCATCAGACGATCCGTCTGCTCGTTTGCCGCCTATTACCATAAAAAAAGTACACTAACTGAGTACGCAGTTACACTCGCGTTATTTAGAGCTAAGACTTCCTCGATATTGGTAATGAAAAGTTTTACATAGAAGAGTGAAGACAATAAAATAAAACTCGTAATATCCTTTCGTCTATGTATTAATTGTTAACGTAAATGATTTTCACATAAGTAGGTACATAAACCTAATCGTCCGTGTGGCGACGGATTAAGAATACGAAATGTCACCACCCCATATCATCCCATGAGTGTCGTAAGAACCGACAGAGGGAGCTATTATGCAGAGAACAGCACTGTAAGAGAAAGAAAACTTGATACAAACCCTATACCAACCCGTTTGGCCAGCGTGGTATAGTAGGCCTATTCCTCCTTTCAAAGGAGAGGCCTAGCCCAGCAGTGGACTGTTAAAGGCTGATGATAATAATACATAAACCTAATAATAATACTTCATATTTACAGATACCATTTTCTAAGTTCGTGCTTGGATCGAAAGGTCGACTTCAAGACAAACAAAACAGGATGCGATTTGATAAAGTTACACATTTTGGTATAGCCTGTGGAGACAAAATCAATGGCAGATTTAACCTGGAGATAGAATATGTTGGTAAGATATAGTACTTACTATTTTTATATATATCAGTTAAGTATGTATGCTAGGAGTAGGATATGGTAACAGAAATTAAGAAGTGTATCAATCATTGACGACCGGTTGGCGCAGCGGGAGTGTAAGCGACTGCCACGCCGAAGGTCGCGGGTTCGATTCCCGCTCATGTCAAACATTTTTGTGCATGAACATGAATGTTTGTCTTGGTCTGGGTGTTTCTATGTATAATATGTATGTATTTAAAAAAAATAGTATATATGTATGTTTATCCATTATCTAGTACCCACAGTACAAGTTCTGCTTAGTTTGGGACTAAATGGTGTTGTGTGGATGTGGTAAAATATATAAAATAGAATATGGAAAAAGAAAAGAAAGAAAATACTGAACAGATAGATCCGATACAAATAATTAACTATAACGAACAGTAGAACTAGGTTGCATCCCGGTTTACTACTGCGCCGAGTGTTGTGAGTTCGATCCCCACACCAGACCAACCTTATTGTGATCCTCAAATTATTGCTTCCTAGTCTCGATATATTTTGTGATACTGCGGTAATGTAAACGACTGCAGATCGTAAAAGTTTCGGGTGCGATTCACGGTTCGAACAAGAAGTGATATTGGGAGGTCGTGTCGGATATGCCTGCCCATCGGACCAGGGCCGTGAAAGCTCCCTTCATGGGTAAATTTCATATAAATCAGCGCCATCTACCAATGAGATGTAAGAACTAAAGAACAAAATAATTACATTTCATGTTGATAGATGGCACTAGCAGCGTTAAGTGTGAGATTAATTTGCATTTGGTCACAATAGAGGGCAGCAGCAGCAAAGTACTTTACTGAAGAAAGAAATGTGTCATTTTAGCTTATATACCTAGAAATATCTGTAGCGATAACTGAACGGTAATTTCGCCAACATCGTTAAGATCTGCGTGGCGCAGTGGAAGCGTGCTGGGTGCATATATTAGAAGTCCGCGGATTATATCCACGCTTACCTAGAATTACTTTTTATATTTTTTTACTTTTAAATTGCATATTTTACATAATAGTTGTCATTTACTTATTAACACTGAAATTAAACATTTATTTTATTTTGAAAAATGAATCCACTACTAACGCCATCTATACGATCGGAATAAAAATTAAATTGATTTGTACGCCATCTAGAGTCGAGGATGCCTATTGAACTTCAATTTCGAACTGTAGTGGCGTATCTATACCAGTATAAGTGTATAATCTATGCATCGGAGACACAGATGAGAGAATTAGTATCAGATAGAGCGCATTCGTCCAACTAAGTGTGGCACGTTGACAGCTATGTCGTCGTATCCTACGAATAGTGCCCTAACGAACATAGGGGCTTTCTTTTTTTATTGCATAATTCAATTTTGCTCGTCATACCACAGATAACCAGTTTAACAAAACAATTTAAAACCGCACAGATTATCAAATAATTACGTTTTCTAAAATGCCACAATTTTAAGCACTACGTTTTCAACGTAGAAAAAAGCCACAACTGCCATCGCGCCTTCGTTCTACGCGAGTAGTGGGGGTGCGGGGACGCGGGGAGTGCGTCTTAGCGCCGCTCGGCTAGTATTCGGCGGAACGCGGAGATTGTTAGTTGCGGCGAGCGTTAACAAATTTTTAAATAAGAAACTTTTATGGTTGTATTACTAAAGTTTAGTAATAATTATTAAATATACCGTAGTATTTCATAATAAATAATGAAACGCCGAGGACGAAAGTTGGTGGAATTAGTTGGAAAGGAGGATTGTAGAAATGGAAGGGAACATACGAAGATTATAGCAAGTAAGTAAATCAAAATATTTTATACTTCAAGGCATTTTAAGATAAAAATTATGTTATCTTAATTTGTATTGTATTGATAGTTCAAATAACATAATATCAAAGAGTTTGTACTTAATTAAGTCATTTTAATTACTAATTCATTTTCAATATAGAGTACATAGAAAAAAACCCTCATGGTGATTGTGGCCGTTTTCTATGGAATGGCTAAATTGCGTATGTATAGAAGAGACGAAGCCCTAATTACGTTTGTGTGTTTCTTCTTCGTTCAAATTATGTTTTTGTCTTTTATTATTTCTTTGGTGCATTTAAAATATTCACATTACTATTTTAGGTACAATATTTTTTACGCTGTCATGATCTTAACCCTTTTTACAAATTTAAACACTGAGTACACAAGTAAATGCTTTTTCTGGTTTGGGGCTTAAATACACTTAGGTCTTTTTCTATTGCTTTAAAATTGATATAAAAGCATTTGTGGCCGCATTAAGTATTAGCATTCCGCACGAAAATTAAAATTTCATTATTTCACAAGTTTTAAAATATATATTTAATATGTTACGGTTATACCGTGTGGTTGAATACCGTGTGGTTGACGGCATAGAATACAAGTGTCACCACCCCCTATCTTCCTGTGGGTGTCGTAAGAGGCGACTAAGGGATAACACGATGCAAATACCATCTTTGCGTAGAGACGGAAAACTCGACATCAAACCCTATACGACTGCCTCGTTGGTCTCGCGACATAAATGTGCGCGTGGGATCGGGAGGTCCCGGGTTCGATTCCTGGGTTGGGCAGTGTTATTTGGTTTTTCTGTCACAAAATTCTCAGTAGCAGCACGGAGTCTGGAAATGTGCCCTGTACGGCAATAGGCTCGCCCCTTATTATGTGGGACAAAAGTATATCTGGCGAAAAGTGGGTGTAGAAATACACCTCTGCGTACCCCTTCGGGGATAAAAGGCGTGACGTTATGTATGTATGTATGTAATATATTACGGTTATTAATACATGCAAATTTGTTCGATCAAATTCATATTATAGGTGCATAACGGGATACCGGCAGTTTTCTTTGATGACAGTTTTATATTTCATTTTGTTTCAGCCAACGCTATCGAAAGTTGCTTTGATGAAAGGGATCGCATCGAGTCTCCGGTGCCACGAGGTTGTGAAAAAGAGATAGAATATTTAATCCAAGAAAATATTCACTCTGAGCTTAACAGCGTAAGTGTTTTTTTGATAATTTTATTCCATTTGATGCTCTTCCCCGACATTGTATTCCATTCAAAGTTTAATTCATAATTTTAGTTGAAATATCAATGATATGAATTCATTTTTATCTATAATACTGTACAACTATTTAAGTATGATAATTTTATGATTAGAAGTCTCCTTTCCTACTTTCAGGATGTTGAAAACAACATGAACAAGCCTAACCAAAATGATAGTGCAAGTGAGATTGAAACCTTGTCCGAAATACAAAATTTGGAACTAAAGAATGGCGACCCTCTAGTACCACGGTCCGAATCCCAATTTGTAAGTGACATAATTATAGAATTTACTGAAGAGACCGACCAAACAAGTATTTGCCAGTTAGATACGGGAGAAAATGAAATTACCCTTCAATCTGAAAATCTATCTGTTTCAATGGCTGATATCGTTTTAGATAGTCCGACTTCAAGTTTTACGATTCCCACTCCGCTATCGTCAGCTGTTAATTCTCCTGTTAGTTCTTCTTCTACTCGCAGATGTACAAAAAAACGAGGTCCAGGTAAAATACGGACTAGAAATCCTACAGAATGGAAAGATTTAAAACGAAAAGCACTGAAAAATTCCGGCAGAGCATTTGTTAATAAGAAGGGAGAAACTGTTCCTGAAAAAAAAATTAAACCTCCATGCACTTGTCCAAAAAAATGCTTTGATAAGTTGGATGAAAAGGATAGGCAACATATTTTTAATTGTTTTTGGGAGATAGGGAGTCACGAAAAGCAGTGGGATTTTATTTTAAAATTCGTAAAGAGCCACAAACCGAAGAGAATTAAAGTCGAAGGTCCTAATAGATCACAGACGAGAGTCTATAGTTTACCAATCAATAATGAAAGCGTCTTAGTATGTCGTAAAATGTTTTTAAATACGTTAGCGATCAGCGAAAAAAATATAAGAAGTTCATTAAAAAAACGGGATACTGCGACCAATGAGCACATTTTACTGGATTTAAGGGGAAAGCACCATAATCGACCAAAGAAGATAAAAGAAATAATTGTAGACAGTGTGAAAAATCATATTCTTTCTCTTGCACCTGTAGAATCGCACTACTGTAGAAAAAGTAGTACAAAAAAATACCTTGATGGACAACTTTCTTACAAGCGACTCCATGAATTGTATACTGAGTGGTTTGATCCACAAATTTACAGCTCTCAAATGGCTACATTGCGCCAATATCAGGATATTGTCAACACTAATTTTAATATTGCATTTTATACTCCCAAAACAGACCAATGCGACAAATGCCATGCATTTAATAATACCAGAGAGCCAACTGAAACTCAAAAGAATGAGCAAGATCAGCACATGCAACGTAAAAACCTGGCGAGGACTATTAAGGCGGCTGATAAAACCGAAGCTGAAGGAGACCTCAGTGTGGTAACCGCCACTTTCGATATGCAAAACATATTGACTTGTCCTTTTGGAAACGTGAGTATATTTTATTACAAGAGGAAACTTAATATTTATGATTTTACTATTTTTGACGTAGCCTGAAAAAGTGGATTTTGTTACATGTGGACAGAAGTGATCGGTAAAAAGGGAGCCAGTGAGATAAGTAGCGGTTTAAACTTGTTTATTAAATCAAAGATTGACGAAGGTGCAAAACATTTAAATTTTGGTCCGATAACTGTTCCGGGCAGAACCGTAACCGTATAGTTTTCGCTTTTTATCAACACATCGTAGGAACATTTGACATTGAATCTATTACCCATAGGTTTCTCGAAGTCGGTCATACGCAGAATGAAGGAGACAGTGTCCATTCTGTTATAGAAGGAGCTGCCAGCAAAAAAACTATATATACTCCAGATCAATGGATCAACCTAATCAGATGGGCAAAAACAACAGGAGAAACTTATAGGGTAAAAGAAATGACCTTGGCTGATATTTATAATTATCGTAAATTGCTTGATGGTAAGAATTGGTTAAAGAATGATGATGGTGAAAAAGTTGTATGGAACAAAATCAAAGAGGTGCATATTAGCAAGGACAACATAAACGTTCTTAAATATTAATATGAACTGGATGAGGATTACAAAAAAATCACTACATTAAGAAAGGGTACTAGAGGGAAAAAAAATGTAGTTTCGGAAGTCATGCCAGTAAATCAATTACCATTAAAAGTAAATTTTGATAAATATAAAGACCTTATGTCAATGTGTGAGGCTAAAATAATTCCAGAAGAATACCACACATTCTTTAGAACATTGCCTCATGAGCAAGCTGGTGATGCCAATATTTCTGGCAGTTCTAATGAAGAAGACGACTGAATTTGAATTTGCATACAGATTTTCACAACATACAATTTGATTTTAAGAAGTACTTTTGATTATTTGCAATATTATTTTAAGCAGGGACCGATTGTGATTCTGTGCAATTTTTTTAAAGACTGATTTTAATTATGTGTAATTTGATTGTAAGGACTGATTGTGATAACGATTACGTGTATTTTAATATTAAGCTCTGATTGTTTAAAGATAAAGGTTTCTCCACACAAATATATTTTTTATATGATTCGGCTGTTTTAATGTTTACCAAAGTAAATATGTTAACTAATTCAGGTTTTGTTTTGAATTAATTATCGTAATTCTATAATTATTTTCTTTTATAACATTCACATGTTCCTAGTAATGTTAAAATAGTTATTATACACAAATTCCTGTGCCATACGAATAAAAACACGCATAATAAAAACATATACAGGGCATTAAGGCGGTTGTGGCCTCGACATTTCCGCAGATAAAAGGCATAATGTAACTTATTGCTCAAGTTTAGACCTACTAAGCCTTAACACAACGGAGAAAAAGGGTTTAAGGGACAAAATGCGTATAAACTATAAAGATAATTTATTGAAAATAATGCTAAACAAACCATAAAATACCAATACACATTATATTAAACCACTAATACATATTTTCTCACATTTAATTTAATTAAACACAAAAAAGTGTTTCCCGAAAAGTAGCTATTATGCAGTTACGCCCCTATTCGTAGGATACGACGATGTGTGCGTGACCTTTGGCGACTGGCACTGTACGGACACGCGCGTCTATGTGTGTGTAAAGTTGCCAGATTATGAATAATCTCCCAGTATTTTGCATATAGTTATGTAATATTCTTATATTCATTTGCGGTTTTGAAGAATTTACCATGGATTTAATTAATGCTTTTATAAATACATTTCTTAAATGTAGGTACCGAGTTAAGTTTTAACTACTTCGTAAATCTTAAATCTGTATATATAAAATCCTTGCGTTACTGACTGACTGACAGACAAGCTACAGCCGAAACTACTCGGCGCATGAAGCTGAAATTTAGCATGTATGTTTCTTGGGAACCGTAGGAGTGCACTAAGACGGGATTTCTCGTAATTCCCACGGGATCGGGCAAAACGAGAAATACGAAAATATGTGCGTGCGAAGCCGCTGGCGTCGATTAGTTGAGAAATAAATAGTATGTATGTACACACGGCACCAAGTCAAGCTAAACAGTTGTTGTACGATTTTGATACTTATTCCCTACGCCATAAGTATGTATGTACACACGGCACCAAGTCAAGCTAAACAGTTGCTGTACGATTTTGATACTTATTCCCTACGCCATAAGTATGTATGTACACACGGCGCCAAGTCAAGCTAAACAGTTGCTGTACGATTTTGATACTTATTCCCTACGCCATAAGTATGTATGTACACACGGCGCCAAGTCAAGCTACACAGTTGCTGTACGATTTTGATACTTATTCCCTAAGCCATAAGTATGTATGTACACACGGCACCAAGTCAAGCTAAACAGTTGCTGTACGATTTTGATACTTATTCCCTACGCCATTAGTATGTATGTATACAGGGCGCCAAGTCAAGCTAAACAGTTGCTGTACGATTTTGATACTTATTCCCTACGCCATAAGTATGTATGTACACACGGCGCCAAGTCAAGCTAAACATTTGCTGTACGATTTTGATACTTATTCTTTACGCCATAAGAACGGTGCAAAGGTCAAAGTGTATAAGCTTGACGAGTAGCAGGGTGTACACGAATATTTGGATCGTTTGGGGATCGAACTCAAAACAATATTATGTAAGGTATATACTAATGGAAATTGAAATTCTATTACTATATTTATGAGAAAGAAGATATATCTACAATATACTTTTATAATACGGTAATGTATTTTTCATTAACATGACAATCATTATCACATAATCAACTGACAAGTGCATTTTCCCTAATTCAGGCAGAACGGCGTCGACAAAAACTGGCAACACTTACATATTTCTTGCACAAATACGAATTTTATCGAAATTAAATTAGGAAACAGTCAAATTATCAATAGTTACCTGTGAAAAGATATTCCATTTTCCTGTTTTTGTTTTTAGGAACAACTTTTACAGTGTTTAAGAACGCAAGACGGCATTTTGAGAATTTAAAAGTTGAAGTGATCGTGACGCGTTAACTGTACGATGCTTCGTAGCGCACTGAGACGAGTTTGTATTCGCCTTTCAATTTTGTATTTGCTTTAGTGGCCGCACGCAACTGTGCCGCGCGTTCCATCTGATACTAATTCTCTCATCTGTGATCGGAGATATATGAGAGCGAGGGAATAGACAGTGCAATTTTACTGTGTTTGCCCTAACATAGTAACATCTGTGCACTATACTATGTCCCGCGTGGTTGGCTAGGCTCATAAGAGACTGCCACCGTGGCCGAAATTCTGTCGGCGGACGTTATTAGGTATATTCTGTGTCCGTTGGTAACACGTATTTGAAGTCAACGACTCCGGATTTATTCCTAGTGCAGGCGTTGTCTTTTTAGGACTGGCATAATGGAGTTGCGGTCATAAAAATAGAGTAAAAATTGAGCATGTTCTTGGCATCTTGTTTGTCAATTAATTACGGCCAGAAGCACGCGTAATGAGCAGTGCACTATGTGAGCAATAGCTAGCAAATAGCTAATGAACCGGAACCTTCTGACTTAGCCTCCTCCTCCTAGCTTTATCCCAGTTAGAACCTGGGGTCCGCGTTCTAATCTCACCGGATAGACTGAATATTAAGTTTCCCACAGAGCTACTACCTGTCTGACCTTCGCAACCCTTACAGGTAGTAGAGCCTTGCTGATTTCAGCATGAATGGGCTAGGTCGACCGGGGAAGTACTACCCTCTCACAGAAAATCGACGTACCTACCTAAACTGTTGCGTTTCGTTAGGTGAGTGAGAGTGCCGGAGGCCCTATCCCCTATTCCTTCTCCGTCGTCCCACTCCTCATCCTATCCCTTTTACCAACCCCAACGTTGGGCGGCAACGCACTTGGTACTCCTGTGGCGTTGCTTGTGTCCATGGGCGGCAGTAATTGCTTACCATCAGGCGATCCGTTTGCTCGTTTGCCGCCTATTATTATAAAAAGAAACCCTAAGGGATAGTTATATTTCCATAGTGTGTCACTTTATTCATAGCAGTGTCAGTTTATTCATAGGTACTGACTCCCTAGAATTATCTACTGTTAAAGATCTAAGTACATCTGAGGCACGGCAAGCGATAATTTACAATTCATTACGCATATAACTCCGAAAAGTCATAGGTGCACACCGTGGATTCGAACTCGACACGTTCTGCATGGCAGTCTGTTGTAAACGACTTTAGACGAGTACCTCCTCGAACGGCCAAATAGTGATTGGATCGCCCACCTTTTAAAAGTAGTGTATGGTGTTGCAACAGTTACATGCAGTTTTATTGTTTCAGGTTTGGAATTCGACCCTACGCACGAAGAGGAATTTGCTTATGAAATGTATAAAACAGATAAATACATTGTTGGTGTTTAGATAGTTTAATTAACAACTAATTAGTTTAAAATATAATATAATATTGTACATGGCCTTTTATTTATAACGAAATGAGTCTCGCGGTTACACCCACATTATTTATGGCCACTTCTTCGCTTCCGTGGCTCATATTGTGATGTAACATAAGACTTTAGCCTTCATTCATAAATGGGCTATCTAACACTAAACTCTTCAACTTTATTATTTTAGTATGTATAAATCGACGGCGATTACAGTCGATATAACGTCTCAGAACACCCACACTGATTTATGAGTAGGTAAAGTTCGGCCGAGTGCTGCCCTTTGCTTTTACGATGGGATAGTTGAGGTTGAAAAAATAACAGCACCAATATCACCAGCGAAGTGGTATAAATAGGTACCTAACACAGATAATATCGATATAACGCACCGCCTAAGATATCGCAGAATATCGGTTTAACTTCAGAATAAGAACTAAAATAGAATAATAATAATATAGTTGAGCCCACGGCTTCGCCCGCGTGGAAGTCGGTATCCTTTAATCCCTTTCTGTGGCCTTGATAATGTAAAATAACATAATGATCGGTTGATGAAACTGACACTCATATTTAAGTTTCTTACTTACTGTACCTATTAGAAAAGTAGTAACCTGTACCTACCTGACACCTAATTTCTTAGCTCATTCTTCTAATAAATACTATCTGGCCGGATTACATAATTATTAGTTAATTTGAATCTTTGCACTCAAAAAGTAACACTCGAATAGTAAGTCTACGATGCTCTACTTTGTATTATAAACTGTAATGGTGTGCAAAATAATTAAGCAATACCCCTAGATGGCACCACTGGAAAATTAAAAGTCGGTGTTAAGATCCAGCGCTGACAATATAAATATTAGAAAAGAAGTTAATGTTAATTTTGCCCAAATTGAATCCGAATCACTTGATAACCCATGTGATCAACTTTTGATAGAATAAACGGATTCTGATAAACTAAAGACTAAATGTTAACCAAAGACACAAACTATGCGTTTGTCGCTATCTCGATACAATTTAGTATGTTGCTTGAATTCAAGTCTATTAAATTTATTTAATGACACTACCAGGCTCCCAAAGGTGATAGCGTGATGATTGTTGTCCAAGATTTTAATCGGGTCTTTAGGCAATATGTTGGTGAAAACCGCATCAAAATCCGTTCACTGGTTATTACGTGATGATGTAACAAACATACAGACAGACAGACAATAATTCCAAAATTTTTTTGTGTACTATATTGATAAAACATGTCACAATCCAATTGAAATTTCGCAAAAATATTCAATGTACAGACAAAGTGCTCTTTGAGTTTTATTATAGTATAGATTCTACCACATACACACAAAATCATCTAGTCCCAAACTAATCGGAAGCTTGTACTATCGAAACCGCTAGTAGCGATGCAATAAGTTTGTCGACACTAAAGCTTTGCCCGAGGCTCAGTCCGCGTGGATGTAAGTTATCGCGACACAAGTCTATGTGCTACTATATTGCAAATAGGTATATGCTATACTGCAAAGTTTCAAATCAATTCAGAGGAGAAGAATTAGTCTAAAGTCTAATACGTTGGCTGAAAACAACTCGCACTACGATATCTCGCACGCAAATAGATTAGAGTAGTATAGAGTTGTACCTATGGCAGCCAGCCAGATAAACACACTTACCTACTTTAAATATATTCAGATTATAGATAAATAACACTCAGAAAAAAATAAAGATATATCCTGAATGGGAATCAAACGCATGACCTGGCTTGACAGTCAGGGGCACTAACCACTTCATCAACAACCCTGGCACAAATAAATTCCTTTGCAAAAAATACGGTCCTAGAAATTTCTTATTATCAATGCTAATATATATTTTAACACTTTAAATCCCGGAATCGGTATTTTAATCAATTTAAACAGAGGGCCGTGTTAAAATCGAAATGTTTATGGGTATAATGATATTAAGACTACGAGTATTTTATGGTACCTACTTTAACAAAAAAGACGTTAAGAAATAAAAATTAATAACGAGTATGACCTCCCCTTGCAGTGATTACGGCATTACGGCATCTTGGCATAGTTTCCACCAGGCTTTTGATGGTGTCATGTGGAAGTGGTTGGACAATTAATACTCAAGAAAATCAATTTGTGGAGGATAAAGGTGTGGTGTTCCTCTAACTAGAGGGAGGAGCCTCTAATCAAGCTGGGTGGTCGTGCTTGATGGCCTGCAGGCCGAAGGACATTCTTTCGAAGTTGTATAATTATGCCGCTTGTCTTGCTAAACTTGCTTGCGCGGTTCAGGATCGTTTTTATATTTCCCGCCTTATTAGCAGTCGTAGTAGTAGTGTCTGTAGCTGGTCGCTACATCACTCCTCCCCCCTCAAGAAGTCGTTCTTGAAGGTGATGGGTCAGTTGTCGATGCTTCTCAAAAGCATGCCAGAGGAGAGTAGTCGCTGGTCGCAGTGTACTTCGCAAGTTCCACGGAGTGGGGGAGAGGTTGCGAAGTGCAGTGAGTGTTGAGCAGTAGGCGATGAGCAGGTGAGTGTTCCACAGTGAGTCGGGGAGTTACTGCGTAGTTGCTGCGAAGCGGTTGCGTAGTGGCACAGCTGCGTGGACGGGAGCGATGTGCGCTGCTTACGAGGATCGTGTGTGCAGTGAGGCGTACCTTGCATGGCCTAAGGTTGGATCCTGGCTGAAGATGCTGGCTGGCGGCGACTTGATTGCTGACCATCAGGTGAAGTGTGGAGTGAGGCGAGGTGAAGATGACGACGATGCTGCTATTGCGGATCTGACCGGTGAAGGCTGCTTCAGATCACGTCCGGAGCTGCTGGTAATCTGACCGATGAGCGTTTCTTCAGATCATGTCGGGCTTAAGAGTGACAGTCCCCTTCGCCCTTCCCCCAGGGCGGAGGGACTCCATGAGGATTTTCCAACACGATACGAAAAAAAAAAGTTAAGAGGAAGCAAGACTACCTGCTCGTAAACAGTTGCAATACGATTTCAACACTTATTTTCGTTTTAGGTTCGTTTAGTCTGTTAAAGTGTGTTTAAAGAAACTTTAAAGTGGCAATTTATAGTCGTATATTAAAGTATATTTATTTAAAAATAGCCGTTTCCCGCGGTTTCACCCGCGTCCTGAGGGAGCTGCTTCGCGTACCCGGTTAATTTATAGCCTAAGTTACTCCTTGGTACTTCAGCTATCCGCCAGTGAACGTCCCTCTAAAATCGGTAAAGCCGTTACAGATATTTGCGAAAACAGACAAAAATTAAAAAAAAATTACACTAGGCTTGTGTCCACTAAGAATAAATGGTTATTTTTAGGATTCTAAAACTAAAAATAATGGTATTTATTCTTGTGACAGTGAACACCAATCAGAGATCATTACGTCATACAGTACGACCGCCATTCATGTTAGTGACGTTTTAGTAGTAAATACAACTAAAACGTCAAATTTTCTACCTGTCAAATCGATTTTAACAAAATAAACGTGGGTACATCAGACCAGACTTCATTCACGGTTTGTTTTGTTTTGGACTTTGTGATATCACCATAGAGATATTAGAATAGAGTGGCGGAGTGGGGCCAATTCGTGTCCACCGGTGGGAGAGAGAGCGAACATTTAAAGGCCCTTAAGGCCCCCTGCATCTCTCTCTAACAGTACATGCACAACATCAACATTAACGCAATGGCGTGCTACCTGTAACTATTATTTATATCAGTTTATTAGTAATCAATAGTTAAAAAGTTGTTTTTAATGATACACGAAGATAGCTTGAAGTGACAATTTTTTTTTTTTTTAAACTATTGATTACTGATTTTTTTTTTTGGGATTTTATGACCTGGTAACTGGACCTTTAGGTCAAATCTTATTTTATTTTAACGGACACTGCACATTCACTTAATTTTTAAATTGTTTTAACAGTATTTTTAATGTATTTATATATCGGTTTGTAAGTATTTTTGTCTTTCAATAACTCTTCGAGTGGCGGCGGGCGGGAGAAAGAATCGCACTTAATGTTCACTTCACTGAGTTCACTAGCCAACACTAATCTGTCAAGCAGGAAGTTTTGACAGTCAAAGATAAGATGTGCAACGGTTCCTTGAGTTCCTTCTTGAGATTCACAATGTGGGCATGTATTGCTTGTAATAATGCCAAGTCTAGCAAGGTGTGACGGAGCAGTATTATGGCCAAAGCGCAATCTATTTATCGTAGTGATAAAGTCTCGGCTGGCTTCCTTCAATCTATTGTACCAGGGTCTAACAGGTAATTCTTCTTGTATACGGCCGTAAAATTTTCCTTTAGTGTCTTGGTCTTTCTTCCACAATTCTAACCATAAGTTACAAACATTTTCATTAATACATTGCAAGAAGTCAGTCATAGGAATGTCCATTGCATTTCTAACATCAATAGCATTACTACCTTCATATGCGGTTTTATCAACTATTTCATTGCCATAGATACCTCGGTGTGAAGGTACCCACAGAAAAGCAATGCTTTTGTGCTTGAGGTAATATTGATAAATTATTTCTTTGATGAAATATAGAATATAATTTGTCTTAAAAGAAACTGTAAGGTTAGTTAAGGCTTTAATCAAACTCAGTGAATCAGAAACAATCAAAAAGTATTTGCTATTGTTAATTTGGCGAATATGTTTTAATGCCTGATAAACCGCATATGCCTCTGCAGTGAATATGGTGCATGTATTGTGTAGAACAAAGCTTTGAGAGAATTGAATTTGTGGATCATATATAGCAGCACGCACATAATCACTTCCTTTACTGCCATCAGTGTAAATAACATAATAATTCTTATTATCTGCCATAAACTGTAACATATCTAAATTGTTATTGATGGGATTTTGCAATTCTTTGACGGGATGTGTGATACACTGATAAGAGAAGGAGTAACATGGCCATGGGCATTGTTTTCTAATACCAGTAAAACTGTTTTCTGTTTCCAGCAATATTTTGGACAATGTTGGCGATTTACCATTTAAGAGAATCTCGCCTGTTGTTAGAGGTCCAGGATTTCTACATACAGAAGGTACTATTTTGTTTATTATTTTCTTGTTATCTGCAGCAATTAATTTAAGACAGAACCTCTCTGCAAGTAGAATGCGTCTCAAAATTAGGGGCATTATTTTAGTCTCCACTTCCATGGCCCTTATGGGAGTAGAGCACATTGCACCAGAAATTGTTCTCAAAGCCCTGTTCTGCAATAGATCTAGTTTATTTACATGAGTACTATTTATATACACTAATGAGCTATAATCAAAATGGCTTCTAACTATACTTTTATACAAAGTTGACAATATTTTCGGGTCAGCTCCCCATGTAACGCCTGCAAGACATTTTATTATATTTAATCCTTTAAGAGCATTTTTTGATATGGTTTTAATATGTTCCTCAAAGGTTAATTTCTTATCTAATACTATGCCTAAAAATTTCTTAACATTCACTGGATTTATAAATTCTCCATTATATATTACTTTTGAATATGTGTTCTCACTTCCAAATATCATGGCACTACTTTTGGAGGGATTAATTTTTAAATGTAACACATCATTGTAATAGTGAAATATTTGGGACAATGCTCTGTTAATATTGTCTATTGCAATTTCTACATTATAATTACTACTGTACAAAACAATATCATCAGCAAACTGCAAAATATCTACATTACTATTTACAAATTTACAGATTTCACTTGTATATATATTGTACAACAAAGGAGATAGTGTAGCACCCTGCATTGTACCTTTAGATGCACATTTTGGACCATGCAATGTATTATTATGCCTTACATAAAGTGTTCTACTATCCAAAAAATTGTATATCCATTTACATAGTTGACCAGGCACACCTAACCTAGACATAACTTGTACAAGTATAGCCGGATCTAGACTGTCAAAAGCACCCTGAACATCTAAAAATACACAAACAGTGTTTAACTTATTATCTTTTGCATGTTTCAGGTCTGAAATTAAGGAAGTGAAGCTGTCTGCACAACTTCGTCCTCGACGAAATCCATATTGTACATGCGGAATGATGCCGTTAGATTCCATATACCAATCCAAACGATTTTTAATCATGTTTTCAAATAGTTTACCTAGACATGAAGACAGTGATATTGGTCTATAAGAGCTGGCAAGCTCGAGAGGTTTATCTGGTTTGAGTATCGGAATGACACATTGTGTTTTCCATGATTGTGGAATACATTTACAATGCCAAAGTAAATTAAGAATATTAAGAAATATTTTTTGTGCTGATTCATCTAAATTTTTAATAGTACAATAGGGGAAATCATCTAAACCAGGTGTAGTGTCTTTCCGAGATAACAAACTCATTTTAAATTCAGACCATGTAAAAGCATCTAGCAAAAATTTTGAATTTGGATTATCATTATTTAATTCGAAAATATTGCCTAAACTATTAATATTATTTAGATTGCTATTGTCAGATAATTTATCTAGAAATTGAGAAATAAACTCATCTTTATATGATTTATTACCAGCTCTTATACCTTTGAACATTTTTAGAAGATTCCAAATCTTACTTATAGGAGTAGTTCTATTAAAAGTGTTACATAAGCTATTCCAACATATTCTCTTTTGTTCTGATATGGTTCTTTTTTTAAGTGCATCCTTTCTTTTATAATCTAAATAGTTCTCCATAGTAGGATCACTTCTATATAGTTTCAATGCATTGTAAGAGGCAATAACACTTTTTTCACAAATGTCATTCCACCAAGGAGCTGGAGGTCTACTTTTGAAATTATTTGGTTTATTAAGTTTAGGAATTGTCATAACTTTTAAATTATCCAATCGAGAACAAAAATCATTATAGGTTGAAATAGGATCATATAATTTTAGAACTAAATCATTAAATATTGTTTTAGAAATAGTTTTAAACTTTTTCCAATCTGCTTTGTTATATATAAACCTATCAACAGGAGGATTAATATAATATTTATCTATATGCAGTGAAATCTCTGTTATTGTTGGGTAGTGATAGCTGCCCATGGCATCATCATGTACAGACCACTCGCATATTGATGCGAGGTTAGCACTAATAAAGCTTACATCAATTGCAGACGGATTTCGTCTCGGGTTGTTAACAGTTGTTAAACTACCATCATTTAATATACATAAATCCAAGTCATCAATGATATTAAATAAATCCTGACCTCTGCTCTTAGTGGATAGACAACCAAAAGCGATGTGGTGTGCATTAAAGTCACCACTTACAAATATAGGCTTTGGAAGATCATTGATAATATTACGTAGTCTATTGATCCGTATGTGTCTACTAGAAGGAGGACAGTATACACAAAGAATAGTCAAGCTACCATGCACCGTAGATAAGGACAGAGCTACAGTTTGAATTTCTTCATAAAATCTAGTGTTTAAAACTTTGTACTTTAAATATGGCTTAATTAGTATTGCTACACCATTATGAGTATTTTTAGAATTTTTATTATAAATATTATATCCAGGTATTCTAAAACTATTGTCTTTAAACCATGTTTCGTTAAGTAAGCAAATGTCAATATTATGTTTTTGTAAGAATTGAATCAGTAAGGGTTTTTTATTTTTAGCACTTTGAATGTTATATTGAGCAATACGTAGCTTAGACATTGTATGACTTGGATCCATTACTTGAGGTTTTTAATAAGTGTTTCTCTAATGGTATTTACAGTGGTAGGCGTATTATCGCCCTTATTACCCAGTTCCACCAACGTCTGTACCAGGGCCTTAAGTACATCGTTGTTGGCAACTATTTGGGCTTTGATGTCTACTTTAGGAGAGACATCTCTAGAGTTATTTACACTATGTACAGTATTATTTACAGATGTATTTACAGACTTATTTACAGATGTATGTACAGACTTATTTACAGATTTATTTACAGTGTTAATTGGTTTCATTTTTGGAGGTGGCAAGGGTGGAAATTCAATGTTATCACTTGAGTGTTGTTTTGTGATTGTAGCACTTGCATATGTTATCTTATTTTTCTTTTCTAATATTTTATTTAACTTAATTGGACATAATCTCGAAATTGCAAGATGAGGCCCGCTGCAATTGCAACAGCAGATCTCTGTTGGTCTATCACATTCTTTATATAAATGCTCACCTCCACAAATGGAACATCTTTGTTTGCCATTACATATCCTAGCGGAGTGGTTAAATTTAAAGCATCGGAAACATTGCTGTAATGGGGGTATATATTCGAAAACTCGGTATGAAAACAAATCGTATTGTACATTGTCTGGGAGAATATTCGATAGAAAAGTAATGCTAACTGTTTGTAATGGTACTCGCTCTTGTCCTACCTTCTTTGTGAATCTTCTTATAGCTATTATTTCATAAATTGATGATAATTTTGTGTATAGTTCTTTGTTCGAAATGTTTGCTGGTACAAATCTAATTATGCCTGTTTTTTCTATTTGCGCAGCCGGAATAAATGCTTTCAAGCCATGTTTGTTATGAAAAGCACTGTTGTTAATAAAGTTATTGGCCGTATTATACTGTTTAAATATGACTGCTATTTTATTTCCGTTGATTCTCTGTATAGCCGTCACTCCTTTTATCTCACTTGAAAATATGTGATTGAGATAGATAGGGCTCTTATTGCCTATTCTATCTTTATTGTTTGTAGCTTCTATAAACACTTTAAAATCTGTACAAGTTGCATTTTCTGGGTAAAGTCTTTTATAGTCTGGTTTTGTATAAGGTATGTAGTCATAATTCTCACCGCCGCCGCCATTACCACAGTCCTTCTCTGTCCCGCCGTCTCCAGCCTCAGGCCGAGGACGTTTATGTGAGGTGGGCGGGTTATCCCCGCCCCCCTCATTTCCCACCATTTCCACGGGTTTGCACACCTATCACTATTGTTTTGGATCAACTTTTAAGCAAAAACCACCGAATATTTAGTAAAAAATTAAAATTGAAAAATTTTCTTATCCGCGCTTTTTTAAGGTTCCCGCCAGCATCATTGATTACTGATAAACTGATATAAATAATAGTTACAGGTAGCACGCCATTGCGCAATGTTGATGTTGTGCATGTACTGCTAGAGAGAGATGCAGGGGGCCTTTAACCCATGAAGGTATAGATAAACATGGAGGCCACAGCTGGAACAAAGCCTTGAGTCAAATACCTACATTTCTCTATCTCACTCTCTGTGGTCTGATCTCTCATTTTAGCGTGGATTTAGTATTGCTATCCTCTTATTAAAATCTCCGAGTAAGCTCTTAAAAAGAGCCGACATATTAAGCAAATCAGAAGTTTACACGGTCAATTAATGTGTATTTAAATCAAGAGTTGAAATCCAATCACTTGTTAAAACTCCCAATATTGTAGGTCTCGAACGCTTATAATCATGGTTGGCGAGACCGTGAATTATAATCCCATTTCCTAAGGATTTGGTAATGTGGCAACATTGGCCACCATATGTCAAGTAAATCTTGTCAATATGGCAGTGGTTGGTTGAAAAGAGATGGTATGACCACAGTGAGCGAGATAGCGATACATCATTTGAGCTTCAAGTAGGTATTCGGAGTGCGGTCTCCATGTTTATCTATAACTTCATGCTTTAACCTGTTGCGTTCTCTCTCCCACCGGCGGACACGACACAGTATTGAGTTAGATAGGTACTATTCTGCCACTCTCATAGAGATATTAGAATAGAGTGGCAGAGTGGGGCCTATTCGTGTCCGCCGGTGGGAGAGAGAACGCAAAATTAAAGGCCCCCTGCATCTCTCTCTAACAATACATGCACAAAATCAACATTACGCAGTGGCGTGCTACCTGTAACTATTATTTAAATCAGTTTATTAGTAATCAATAGTTTAAAAGTTGTTTTTATTGATAGACGAAGATAGTTTGAAGTGACAAAAAAGTTTATATATTTTTAAACTATTGATTACTGATAAACTGATATAAATAATAGTTACCGGTAGCACGCCATTGCGCAATGTTGATGTTGTGCATGTACTGTTAGAGAGAGATGCAGGGGGCCTTTAACCTGTAGCGTTCTCTCTCGCACCGACGGACACGACACAGTATTGAGTTAGGTACTGTTCTGCCACTCTATCCTTTATATCTCTATGGCCACTCTATCCTTTATATCTCACCTATCACTCAACCACCATGATGGTTTACAGCGTTTTCGTGTCAAATTCAAAAAGGTTTTTAAAAAGTCGTAATTAGTAATGTAGCTGATCGATTTTTAAAGAAAAATCAGGTATTTCAGTTTAACATGTAATAAAGGAACGAATCAATCGCTAATTACATTTTAGGACACAAGCCTATTCGGTATATGTACCGTGTATACATCCATATGCATTTAGTAAAAGTCGGTTATTTTAATATTACTAACAGACACTCCAATTTTATTATATAGGTATATTTAAAATTATGACATTTAAACAGAATGATTCAGAAACTTTTTATTTATTGCTAGCCGACGTTTCAATTTCTTAACAGAACCCATGGTCATTCGCGTAAACCCAAGAAGATATTATACTACTACTCCAATTTAAAATCTACGTATGAGAATCGTATCGATATCTTGTATACTAGCTTATCGAAATGGTGCAGCTCTATTAAATTTATCTAGTTTAAGTAAAAAAAGCTAAAAAGGTAAAATTTCCGTCATTCCTTTACCATACTTAGAATTTCTGCACTGAATTCCTGAACTGAAACGAGAAATCATGCCTTCTTACTTGCACTTACTGATTTCGGCATTCGCTATCCTGCTGTCATTTCAAAAAATCGTCATTTCATAGACAAAAAAGGGATAATGTATCTGTGGCTGCAATGACTGATGTCATCGCCTTGGTCATCGTTATTTTCCTTCGTATTGTGGTGTTTATTTAATTATTGAAGTAAATTTCTTTACTGAATTAGTAAAAGTTGATACATACATTGTGTTAGTGGTTGTGTTACACAAGTGCATAAAAGCTCAAGGACATTGCGGTATGTTAATATTGCATCAACGCAAATTGATACTTTATTGTTCCTAATCATTGCACCTTGCGTGGGATGTTGACCATTTCACATATTTTACGGTCAGTTATTGTATTGTATACGATAATCATCTATTTATCACAATTAGATATCTTTTGTTAACACAATGTGATGATGTAGTGCTATACTGATATGTGAATTGTCGTATTTCATATTGATATCTATATTGCACTTTATCATGGTTTTATTATTTACTTTCAGGTGAGACCATGTGAAAACTTTGATAAACAAAACTAATTTGCGAAAAGTGCTAACAGTGTGTAGTACCATGTCAGGTACAGAGCAAAATATAGTGAACTCAATGCAGCAATTATCTGTGCAACCAAATAACAGTGTTCCTACTGAGAAACCCACCCAAGTTGTTACACCTGCTGTAAATAGAAGTCAGCAGCCATCTGCAGCAAAGGTAACTCCTGTCAAAGTAAATACTGTCTCTCCTGCTATTGCAACAATAGACAGACTCTTGAGCCTGGGGGCTAACATTCCACCTCCACCACCAGTAATTACAAGATCTTCAGACATGGACCCACACACTATGGAGCAGCTGAGGGCTGTTAAAGAGCTTCTCACAGCTCAGGAAGAAGAAGCTCAGAACCTTAGAGATATGAACCATGAACTAAGAGAAAGATTAGAAGAATGTGAAACGAAAATCAAGAAACTGACTGAGCAGAATGAAGAATATGCAGAAAAGGAAAAATCTCTGGCTCAGAGAGTTGCTGAAAAGGTACGAAATAATAAACAAATGAGTGTGGTCATGGAAGAATATGAACGCACTATCTCTTCTCTTATTGGGGAACGTGAGGCAGAATCCAAAAGATGGATTGAAGAGAGATCAAATCTTGTAAGAGAACGTGATGATGCTGCCTCTCACTTAGCTTCTATGGAACATGCTTTTAATGATGTCCATACAAAATACGAAAGGTGTAAAGTTATCATTCAAGGTTATAAGGGTAATGAAGAAACTCTGAAGAGAACTGTAGAGGAAAATAATGATGCTATTCAAAAACTAGAAGCCAGGTATGAAACCTTACGACAGCACGCTATGCAACAATTGAACAAGGCTAATGCAGAGCTAGACTCTGTGAAAAAGGCCCACCAAGCAGAAGTTTTAAAACTAAATGCCATGCTTAAGAAGAGCGAAGTACATGCTTCTTCATTGCAGGAATCATTGGCACAGAAGATTAAGGATAATGAGGAACTCACCGCTATCTGTGATGAGTTGATTAATAAGGTTGGTTAAAATATTCTGATCAATTGATACTTATACTCATTAACTATCATTTACATAACTAACATGCATTTTGTATTTATGCAATTGACTTAAGTGTATTTGTGTAACATCATCATTACACAGCGTAAGAACATACTTAAATGAAGCTAGTACTGTTACCAATATTCAAAAATTAATAATTATTTTTTTATATAACAGTATGTAGTGTAATAATTTTTAATGTACTGTGCAATCACTTCTCTGTTTTTATTTTGTACAATTTTTATAATTATTATAGTAAGTATAAGATTTTACTACCTTGTGACATTTGAACAGTGAAATTTTGTTTTTAAACAACTATTTTATTGGTGCCTGACTATGATTGTATTGTGTGCATGTAATGTGCTCATATAGAATTGTCTAGAAATAATGAATCCCATTATGGAAAGCCTATTAGTATTGGACCATGCTTTTGTACTATTTATAATGAATTTCCAGTAACTTATTTTCATTAATTATAAATTATCCAAAGATATGGTTACAGTCTGGTGAATAGCTGGCTGCCCTCACAGAGGTCTCTTGTCAGGATATGATTAATGTATGGTTACTACTTTATTAGTTTCATCTGACTAAATCCTAGCTGCCATATTTAATTTTGAAATTTTCTTTATGTATAAATGCGTAGATATATAAAGCTATAAGCGTGCTTGAGATATAATTTAAACAATTAACTTGATATTATGGTTTATGATTAGTATTAGCTGGTAAAATCTAGTAGAATAAGCAGGATTCACAGCTTTGTTCCTCTAGTCTCTGATCTTGACAGATTTTATTACTACACCTACTCTTTTTTATACAAGACTTGGTAATAATATATAGAATTGATAGAAGCTACTATAGAACAGCAATAATCTTATAAAGAAGCCCCATATTGATAGCTTATTTTCGCTAAGGACTAAAAGAGATGAATGGTCATACAATTACATACAATTGCTTTTCAGCGTATTATAAGTTAGGTCATGAAAAGCAAATACCAAAAAAATATTTAAGTCATTCAACTGTAATATGCAACAATTGGACTTACAATTAGGTTTATTTATTTTATGTACATGAATGAGTGTTTGAAACTTAGACATTAGTATGTGCCTTTTGAAATTAAATCTTCACCATCCATCCATATCCATTCAGTCCATGATTTGATACTCATAAATAACTAGACTCCTAAAAAATCTAGAATACAAAGCTAAATTAGCATAAAGTGTGCTGTCGAATTTTATTTTTATTAAGCTTGTTTGGTCTGAATATATTATCTACGGAGGAGGTAATATCATATAACCCTACTAAATTTAGTAACATAAAACATTCAACATTCCACAATATTATTTTTTTAGATTTTTAATCCTATTAAAACCTGAAGCTTAAATGATAGTGCAGTTTAGTCCATAATAAATCAGTCTCATTATCATCAACATCGCATCTCAAAAAAGTACCACTTAGCCTGAACATTACCCGAAAATTTTGTTTCGTATAGAATAAGAATAATTTAGTTATTATTTACTACTACATATTTTTTTATAACTTTGATTTTTCGCAAATTAACTGCAATTTATTCATATGAATAGAATCGAAAAATAAATTGTTTCCTTTTGTATATGTGGCTACTTTTTATTTCTATACTCACCAAAATCTTCTAATATCCTCGAATATCATTCATATTGATTTACAAGTAAGTATAGCAGAGGATAAACAATACAAAGATATTTTTATGTTAATAGTATATTTACAAGTTTTCAAAATATTAACATTAGTTAACACTTAGCTATAAAACTAAAATTTGTTTGGAAGACTATACAATGAATATAAAATTGATCACAAACACAAAAATATTAAATTTCCCATAATTTCGACAATTCAGGACTTTTTCTTCAAAAATTTGTATGTGTCCTTACTAACTAAATAACTGATGGCCGACACTATTGTGGATGCAGCTGTCACTCCACACAGTGCTTGTAATGCTGGGTGATCTACATAGCCAAACACGGGAGATGCGAGTGTGGTGCCCACCTGAGAAAACACATAAAATATTGTATGAAACATGAACTGAAAAGAGTAGGTAGGTACATATTTTAAATGGTGATCAGTGAAAACATTTACTTGGGCAGCGCACTCAGTCTACGCATGGCAACAAGAAGCATAGAATTACTACAGCTGCCAGGATATGGAAAACAATTGATTCAGCATAGTTGCATTAGTAAAACATGTAGTCATCGAATCACATGTAGCAAAACTTAATATTTTTTGCTGTATAGTATTCTCAATTCTGTAATTTAGTTAGACAGCCAAAGAGAGAGTAGTCAATTTTAATAGTTAATTATGAAAATGGGTCAATTCTTACCAACAAGAGTTGAATAGCAGTGTTGAATTTGCTAATAGTAGTGGGCGCAAGTTGTGCAGTTGCATGAGTCACATCAAAGTACCTGCTCAAGGTCCTCTGTAAGGTAAGAAGGCCAAGGTAAGCATAATTATTTATTCAACAATCACAAATCTGATAAGATCTTAATATGTAGCATATTAAGATCTTATCAGATTTGTTATAATATATGCATAAAAATAAATAAGAAATTTATTTTTGATATACATGTTGACACTACAGAGGATTTTTTATTTTTACACAGCAAACAACTGATAAGTTAGCAATCTACCTTAACTTTTCAATTATTAAGAGAAAATGTGGTTTGTGTTATGTAAGTAAAAATTTTTTTTTAAGTTTCTTGGAACACAGTCTGTTGCTATATTTGTTATTTTATTATTCATAACATGAACAATATTTTAGAAATTATTTAGCTTAACTTCTTAGGCAACTTTGAAGTCATGGGCTTACAAAAGTGTAAAAGTGTTGTAAACACTTTCTGATCAACCATTTGGGCTAACATTCACTTAGATTCGATTAAATTAAACAGTACTTACAGGAGGTGGTAGACTCATATATCTGATGACGAAGCCAGCTACAACCAGAGCTACATCTCTGCTGACTATGAGTAGAGTCAGGGAGAGAGGGATGAGGTTTTGATATGTGAGAGAGACAAACAGGGTGGCTATGAGCACCTTGTCTGCCATAGGATCTAAAAAGGAGCCCATTTTTGTTGACTGGTTTTTCCACTTTCTTGCTATCCAGCCATCTAACTGTAAGAAGTAAATAGTTATTTTATGGAAAATTATTATTATGGAAAAGAATAAATATGACTTGACTTGCAATGGAAACCCTTTTTATTTATTTATTTATATTTATGAAAAACTTACAGCTAAGATAACATAACAGTGATCATTCTAGTAACTAGACAGCCCACAAATATTTAAAATGTTTTCCATTTTTGTATATGTAAGTATATGAAAAGCATCCAATTTGCCAATAAGTAAATGTGTTTAATAAGAGATCCCAATAGAATAAGATTATGTTTATCAGTATACAGAGCACCTAATATTGTTTAGAGAATTGGCTGATACAATGCACAACATTACCTTTTCTAATGAAAACCAAGGCCTCTTACAATTCATCAGTTATCGTAAAGTCCTGTTATTGAAATTGCCTGACAATGTGGGCTAAATATTAGCCTCAATGACAGGATAATAAAATATTCCTTTAAAAAAAGTACTGAACATTAATTGCTTATTGTGTATACAGGTGGCAGTGCTCACAACTTTATTTGAGGACAGAATCTGAATTTGAATCAGACTGTCTACAATTATTACATGCAAATTAGAAAAACAAAAATTACCACATCAGTGACACCAGCAAATACCAACAAGCCCAGTGCTAAATTATAGTCTTCCTGAATTATTGTGTAACCCAAGTATGGAGACATTGCTATTCGCGTGAAACATAGTATATTTGGTATTGTGTACACATTCTCTTTCTGAAAATATAAAAATGATTAAAAATTTAAATATGCATAATAAATAAAGTCCATACAATATGTTTAGATACAAGATATGAACAGTAATAAGATTGGAATTCATTTATCATTATGTGCTGTCATGGTTACCTCTACAACTTCTTCAATCCTTTCTTTTATTTTTCCTTTAGTTTCTAGGATGCCTTTTATGATATGCTCTTTTTTTACTTTCAGTTTTTGTCCTGTTATTTCTCTTTGTTGTTTTATGTCTCTTACGATCTCTTCACCCCGCTGCCTGATTCTATGTTCGGTATCTTTGAGTTGTACCTTTTTATGTTCAAAGGCATCTTTTATAACGTGTGCCTTTTTCTCTAAGGTTATGAATTGTTTCTTATCGTCAGAGATGTAAAGACATGACACATATGATATCTTAACAGGATATTTTACAAGTCGCCGCCTATTAGTTAGAATTGTTGCATATTTTTGGACTGAGATACCGTGGTCGTACACTGTATTAGGCCGGCATAGCAGCGAGACATGTTTTATAAGGTTACATCTTGATAGCAGTTTCATAATAGCTATATTGTATATAGACGATTCACAATTTATATTATTAAATACACATTTAACAGAAATTGGAAACTTTTGAGGCGAAAATATAACAAATATTGGGCAGATCTAATATAACGTTCTAATTTGGCTATTTGACATCTCAAAGTGACAGTTGACAGATATGATCATATCATAGCATCATAGCCCAGTGATCATATGATGTCATAAGCTGTGGTCATAAGCATAGAGATATTATGTCTTAAGCTTAGACTATATATAAGTAAATATAAAAAAAATGTAAATAGACGGAGGAATCCCATCACTCAAAGGTCTGACATAGGACACCGCGTTGGGCCCCATTACCCGTCAAAATTTAATAGAACTTCATTTGAAAGTTTGATACGAAGTACCTATCAAACTTTCAAAGACATTTTGATTTATTCGTATAAAGATTGTGACGCATAAACATAGTGACGTTATAACTTTATCGATACTTTTATTTTACAGACTAGCTTCGGCCAACGTATTCGCCGATGTGGGTGACAGTTATTGCAAAAAAAAGGAAGCCTTTGCACTATTGTGATGTAGAAGCTATACTGCAATATTTCTTTGAAAAATAAGTATACCTGAATACAATTATATATCTCAAGAAAAGTGTTTTCATCGATCATCAAAAACTTTCAGCTATCGCACACAGGCTATCGCTGCCTTCACGTACAACCTTTATTGTAACTTTAAAAATATGTAATACATATTTTGATGGTGAGACTAATCCTCCTCGGTCTTTTACTTTTATAAAAATAATTACATACCTAAACCTGCAGTACTGCAGGTTTGTGAAATAATTTTTGTTAATATTCTATTCTCTTATTTCTATTATTCTCTTCGGTGAAACCAAAGGTTTTGTCTTTATAATTATGGACGAAGTTGTCATGACAAACAACTACCGATAGTATATACTGAGGGACGGTGCGATTGACATGGTGGGCAAGTCACCAGCCCGGGGAATCTCTCAGACATATAGTATCTGGTTGTTCTAGTTTTGCCAATGGCAGTATTTGCACAGACACAATCAAGTGGCCAAGATAATCCATAAGCAACTAGCCCCTATTAATTTAATCTCATTGGTTCACCGTACTACAGATACAAATATGTGCCCGACCCAGTTCTCGAAAAAATGGCCGCACGTTGTTGTCCTGGTATAGGTCTATCATTACAGACAGGTTTATTTTAGCCAATAAGCGTGATATTGTAGTGATCGACCGAACAGAGCGACTCGCATTGATAGACGTTATAACCATATCGCATGACAGCAATCTCGTAAAAGCAGAAAAAGAGAAGGAGTTCAAATATTTGTGCCCAGCTCATGAGATTGTCGATATGTGGGATATGAACTCGGCGATCATTATGCCGATAGTTGTGTCAGTAAATGGACTAATTGCCAAGAGCCTTTACCAACATCTAAAGATGCTCGCACTAGGCAGCAGAAAAACTAATATTTTTAACAACAACACTTTTTGAGTTCGGTGCCAGTTAAAAGTACGCACAAAATTTTATTTTCTTTCTTATTCACCATGTGGACTCCTGGTTTAATTCTTTTAAATTATTTTATTTCTCACTTATTTTAGACCTAGGCGTATCTATAAGGGCGTAATTAATTTGACCTGTATATATAATATGATTTTGTAAAGATTTGAGTTTTTTTCTAACTAAGCCAATGACACAGTCAGTGACTTTTTCTATTTTACCTTAAATAAATCTGATTCATTATGTGTGAAATATTTTATTTAAAATTGACCCTGAAGTTAAATTTTATTTCTAATCTATTAGTTAACTCACTTATTACTGCAGCCTGCTCTCGATTGGTGATTTTATATAATTATGTAACTGAACATACTGGGCTCGTGCCTCACTTCAATTTGAGAAGGCCTAATTTAGTTTGGAAGATTTTAGACGAACACTTGACGATCGTGATAATTTTCTAAATAATAAGCATATAACTTCCAAAAGTCTGAAATACATAACGTGGTTTTGTATTCGAAAACCATTACGTGGTAATGATCTCGTCATTGATCCTATCATTGCATATAGGTAGTGATTATTAGTGATATTATGAATATCAATTGCTTTATTCACCTTAAAAAGGTAATTTAAAAAAAAAAATGTATCGTAACTTATTTACTAGTGTTTAAGTATAAGCTGGATTTATTCACAAATTTTACTTTATCTGAGGATTTATCAACATTCATTCATTCATTGTAAGTAAATCAAATCTAAGGATTTATTGCAAACATTAGCGATATTTTATCGAAATTAATTTTGAGTAAGCACATCACTAGTCAAGTTAAAATTTACGACAATTTCGAAGATTCGAAATGACATTTGTATATTAATTTATCTTTCTCTTACATGAGAAAAAAATCATAAGTCAGAGTGAAGTGCATATAATGGGTAAGGTTGCTATTTTAATGCGGTCTCTATCACTAGTCCAACCTCTCCAACCTCTCTGGTCATAAGGCAGAGGCATTTGAGTCATTTTTGTTCATAATTTATAATTTCTGAATACAAGGAGCAATTTCATATCTACCACAGACTGCATCCTATAGAGCCACAATCACAAGTCGATTTATGTATAATTCGAAATAGCAAAACTGAAAATCATGATATTATAATTTACTTACCGTCGCCGTCGTGTCGTGGAAACCATGTGCACAAAGCGCGGCGAACTAGCGTTGGCGAAGTGATTACAGCATCTGTTGGACCATACGAGCAGACACTCACAATGCTTATTATATTATGTGGATGCCAGCTATCGTTATTATATCTAAAAGTAATATAGAGAAAAGTGTGATCATTTATATATTTTGTCGTTAATACTGGCATCTTATTTGTTAATGAGTAAATTTTTAGTCGAGTAATATTTAAGCAACAACTGTCAAACAAAAGAAATCATCATAATTTATCACCTCTAGCGCACTGTGACACTGTCAGTTCCACAGACTATAGGGATACTAGGTACGTATGTCAGTTCTTTGACTTTGTTGTTGTGCTGGTATTTATTTTTACAGTTTTCATTTCAGTTTTTACCTGTGGTTCTCGAATGTTGTGAGTTATTCTAATCATCAAACATTATTATTTATCAATAGAAAGTGGTTTCCACTTGTGTGAATTGTGTGTATGATTATGTAGAAAAGTAGGTAAGTTTTGTTATTTTTGTTACTGTCCCATTTATGTTTTGAGTATATTTACTTGCACCAGGGCTCAGAAGTCATTGTTACAAATCAGTCCATTATTCTTTTTTTATGTAATGTTCTCAACTTCTCACTCAATTTTATGTTTTATATTTAGATTCTCTTACATATCATGAGAATATTGGTTTATTTTAATAGTTTATTGACAAAAATAATTATTGTGATGGCCTAGAATTATTTTCTGGTCTATTTTCTACGCTGATACACGATTTAAATTCATATTAATTTAGTTAAATAGATATCAATTTTATGTCCATGTATCACTCTTTCAACAATCTTTTATTAGTCGTAATGAAGTTCTATACTGTAATTTTATCATAATCTCCTTTGATATATTTATTTATGTGTAGATGTCAGTGACCTTAAACATTAGCTAAACTCTTTATTAGGTACCATATTAAAATTGTGAAACATCATTTAAATGTATAAGAGAAGATCAGAGAAGGAAGATCAGATTATGTTAAAAGATCTGGGGAGGTGCAGTAGTACAGCTCCTTTGTTTAGCTTAGCTTAATTGTATTAAGTATCTTCAAGATACTAAAAGATAAGCTTTAAAACACAATAATTATATTTAAAAAAACTTGAGACATTACAATGGGTTTCTAAATACCATTACTAATATTGTATGCAAATAAGAAAATACACCCCTGTTCCTATAAAAAATACAGTATAAAACCAATGTAATGAAAAAGAAATAGAATGTAATATTTTAATTGAATAAAGGACATTACTTTATTACATTACAATACATACCATTTTTACAGTGTTGTGTGAATGTGGTAGATTTTTTTTTTATTAAATAAATAAAATTTGTGGTAGTTATGATAAAGCATATTAAAATATAATATCATTCTTCTTTCTCTTAGCATTATCCCTGTTTCAATCTGGGGTCTGCTTACTAGTCTAATTGGATTTGGCTGAATATTAGCTTTTCCACAGAGCGACTGCCTGTCTGACCTCTGCAACCCGAAGGGATAGCGATATTCCGTGGTTTAGACTCATGTCAGTTTATTTAGAAGGTACTGACGCCCTGTAACGACTGCCAAAGATCTTCATGACAACCGGGACCGACGGCTTTACGTGCTCTCCGAGGCACGGGACAAGCGACAATTAACATTTCAATATGCATATAACTCCGAAAAGTCATTGGTGCGCGCCGTGGATTCGAACCCGATACCCTGTGCATGGCAGTCTGTTGGTATATCCACTTGGCTATTGCTGCCTGTCCATATAATATAATATCATTACTAACTATTAATTACATAGATAAAACAGTCATGAATTATGTAGTTATGCAGTTTAACTATGTAGTGGCAGTAAATGTATATGAAGAATCATTAAGTATATTTTTGACATTTATGAGTGTGCTAAAATATTTATTCAAATCAGACCAGCAGTTGCTGAGATTTGCGTGTTCAACGATACAAACAACCACTTCTTATAATATTAAGTAGTATAGTCTAAAAAAAAAGAAGAAGTATAGTCTTAGATACTGTTAAAATTAAAGTCAATGCAAAAGGATTAGGAATAAGCCAAGTTGCCCTACTCAAAACATATGACTCACCACTCACAAAATTACATTAGGTAGCTAGGCATATTTTAATATTCTGCTATAAACATCTACCTTGTTATAAACATTTGCTACCTCATAGTAACAAACATGGAGCATGTCAATGACTTCTGACCTCTGGGTTGTGTAGCGTTGATAACATGACATAATTATTTGTTTACTTAACAAGGTTGGTTGGTTGGGCTCACACTGCTTATCAGTCATTATATAAGCACTTTTGTTTATATGCCTATTTGATTTTGTATAAAAAGTATGCATCTCATTAAAATATAATTAGGAAATGACCATTAAACCTCAACCAATCTTCTTATGTTTACTTAACTGTCAAATAAGATGTTTTTGTAAAGATAATTTGCTAACTTAGCTTATAAATATTCTTACGTAGTATTTGTATACTCTTTGATAAATATGTTTTGATTATTTTTTTTAGGAATAAAGAAAAGTAAATATGAAGGAAGAGGAATTGACATACTTATTAAAATTACTTGATAAACTTACTGCGGAAATATATAATGTAAGTAATTTTATTTGGTTATAATTTTTCTGTCCTCTTTATTTTAAAACAGTACCAAAATAGTATCTACTATAATTGCTTAAGTTTTAATAGTATTTATTTTTCCAGGAAATCCTACAGCTATATTATGACATAGAGGAGTCTAAACCTTGTAAAGAGTTTAGTAGTGAATCATTAGAATTTTTTAAAACTAATCTTACACTTAACCCTGTTACTACTGTAACTATACTCTCATACATTGAAAATCATACACAGAAAGATGATCCAAATATTAACAAGATACAAGCCTTATATCTAGACAGTCTGAAACATGAACTGAATGAAAGCAATTCCATAGATAGACTTGTCACTCTTATATCACTAGTGAGATGGAATTCCAATTTCTTGCCTCAGTTCATTAGCCAAATACTCCAACATGTCACTGAAGAAAGCTATAAACAGTACAGAAAGCAAATCTTACTTAGTCTTATTCCTCACGAGAAACCGGAGCTCCTACACACAACATCAGAGTGGATCCAGAAAAATGAACCACAGAGAGAATTTCGACTGACACCGGAGTACATGCTGGAACTATGTTACCAGGACAAAACCCACTGGCTGCTGAAAGCGGCCCAAGTTTACAAACAGCAGCTGCATGACATGAAAAATGTTACCTTCAAAATCAATAATTTTACCAAACAAATTCTTATTATGGTGCTGATAGATCTTACAAATAGTCCAGAAACATTTGATTTGACTTCTTTAGTTCACCAACTGACCAATATATTCTCAATTCTTGACACATACATAACTGCTGACGATCAACTACAGTTCTATATAACAGAAGTAAAGCGGGAGTTGACGATAATAAAATTCTGTTTGGAAAACAATTGTAAAATAATGACGACTTCTATATTCAGTCAAGTATTGGCACAGAGTGCTCTTGCAGTGATATCACAAGTATGTAGACTATCAAAAGTTGACCGATATAAAGTTTCTAGACTTCTGAACACAAATAACGATTTTATAGCTGAATTGAAAATGTTAAAGAACAAAGCCAATAATAAAACAGTTGAGAAATGTGGCTTGAACTGGGACGTGATGACGTACAACAGCTACTGTGCAATAACCAAAATTATTGATACTATTGTGAATTCGTCTGAAGGAGTAGAAGGTTCACAGGACACGGTATCGTCATTAGATGAATTGAAGCGGCTCGTTTTATCAATTCAACCTTTACCAAGCTGTATTGAAGTCATAGAAAATATATTCTCGTGTCTATTCTTACGATACGAGTATTTCTCTTGTCACGAACACGGTCAAGACTATCCATGTGGTGCTCATTCCGATTGTTCGTACTTCTATTCTAAAAAGCAAGCTAATAGTTCGAAAAACAGTAGCAGTAGCAGTGCAGGATTCATGTGCAACTCATATACAACTCAATTGGTGTTAAACACCTTGAAATTGTGTTTGGAAAAGCTGGAAGAAAAATTGGAGGTTGATGGAGAACATGAGATTTTTGTTAGGCTTAAAAAGTTGGTGAAGGTTGTGAACCATTCTATATGGAAACTGCAGTTAGTTTCAACTCTGTCGCCGGACACCAGCCCATTGGCGCTGAAGCTTTGCTTAGATTACGTGGAAGTGGACGAGAGCAGTGAGGATGAAGCTCGCGAGTTAGATTTGAAAGCGTTAAGGAAGAAGCCGAAAACTAGAAGAAGAAACAACAATGCCAAGCAAGAATCGGATCAAGTTATGTTTGCGTCAACTATATCTGACGAAAGTAAGTTTTAAGCAAATTATAAAGACCTTTTGAAGTTGGACTATGGCCTTATGATAAACCGGGGTCTTGGAGATTTATTTAAAAGTTTCGTAACCAAACATATTCCCTAAAATATACTATATTAGTTGGATGCAAAATAAATTTTCGTACTTGTAATTTCAGCATATACATCCAAAAAAGGGAATGGTATTGATTTTATATCTATTATGCTGGCGAAACCAACGAGCCTCGTTGCATTAGCACTGTATCATAATGACTTCTCTAAAGCTAACCAAATTTTGGAGGTGAGTTAATCTTTTCTTATTCTAGATTCGTGAACTGTGTTTAAATTAGCAAAGCTTTGTACAGTTGCAGTTAAACCTCGATCAAAATTGAAATAAATAAACCTAAGAGTAATTGCTCTTCTATTGCATTTAGATGATACTGTAAGAGAAGGAATTAGATCAAACAGTAAGAGCCCACAGCCCACACAGACTAAAAAGAAAGTCTGCGATCAATCGAGAGTTTAGTAGGGGACTTAATAAGGGAATTGTGCTTAAGATGACGCATTGAAGTGCGCAAATTAAAACAATCTTAGATTCTACCAACAAAAACATAGGTCAGTCAATTAGTGAATTAGTATGGCACACATCTAGGACAGGCTAAAAGACTGCATTTTGCCCGAACCCTTTATTACCTAAGTCTCAGATTACAATCTGAATACTGGCTAGACAGTCAATACCTACATTGATATGTAATCAAAACTTGTCTGCTCTGAAGTGAGAATGATTCACTGCGAGCACGTTAAAACACGTATAAAAATAACAGCTCATTTGTAAATGCGTCGATGTATGATTGTTTAGCGTACCTACGTGATTTTTAATAGTCATTTTTATAACCGACGCATTCACTTTTATACCCACACTTCACGCACGCCGTGCGAAGATGATCAGTGAGGAGTACGAGTGTATAGGGGACCGACTTTGCACGCTCGTCGCACCTTGTTCACCTCGTTGACATTTGGTATTTTGGTTTTTAGGCACCGGACGACCCGGCCACTCGCTGGTTTACATCTTAAATACAATAGGTATCGGCATTTAAAAACGAAAAACGAATTGAGTAGGTATTGAGGAAATCACCAGTTGTGGTCATTATATCCACCAGTTGCTAGTTGTATCAATTCAATTTCAATTTTGGTTAAAATGGCTCCAAGAATTTGGCTTAACATGTCCAATTGTCCATGGTAAAACGTTACGTGAAATGGCTTAGAATTTTTATTAGAAAAGACGTGGATCTTCTCTAGGTCTTTTTGTGAATCTCCTAAATTCACTAGATTGAAGAAAGGTGGTTTCAATCTGTGGGTGGTTTATTATTTATTTTCGTATGAGTTTGTGTGTGGCCAACTATGGTCGGTTCTTTTAGACTGACCGAGAGCCTTCAACATGGTCTAACGATCCTTGACCTGAGACCTACGCCTTTGCGTGTCCTCCGAATCACAGTACCTAGCGTACTGATGTAATCGCCACAAGGGCACTTATCCAAGTGGTGATCAGTGTTAGCGTTGCCGATCTATTACGAAGTGCAGATCGCGTTATGAGCGCTACGGTGGCTATTATTTTGAATCACTGTCTTAAATAAATAGCAGCGATAAACAAAATTATATCTTAGGAATATTTATGTTTCTATCAACAAAGGCAAAACAATTACATATACATAGATATGAATAATTATGATAAGAAAGATAATCTTCTTCAAAATGTAGTAATCAACCAAATAAAAGTGTGCATCGACCTAAAGTGTTTTTATGAAATGTTCGAATTCTTCGTAAGTTTCCCTTTCTCGATCTGTAGGATCGTAGCGGACTTCTCCACTTTTCGTCTTGTATACTCCTGGTGGATTTAAAACGAGATATCTTTTAGCTTCCTCTATGGTCTGTCGTGGCTTAAAGAACTTGCAACATAGGCAGCAACAACACCAACCTGAAAAGCAACAGTAATTGTCTTAAAGTAGTTAAAAACCTTGTGTCCACGACATAATGTCCGTAACTGAATAGTTGCAGAAACTGCTAAATTTGTTCCCTTGTTGTGACAATGACTCGGCTAGCCAGACATTTGAGCCAATCAAATATACACTGACGGAGACAGAGTGGCTATCAGCCAGTGGATGTAAACTGAGCATGTTTTCGTGTCTACTGTACAATTGGGTTGCCAGCTCGGTAGTTCACCCATCCTTATGGATTACGTTATCTCCTAAACTGGGCTTGTTCGCAAAGACGTCGTCTTAATGCTTGACAATGTTCGATATCAGCCGAGGTCATTTTGTTATCGAATTCTAAGGAAGACTACTTAGTGCATACCCCGAATGTGATAAAGTTCTGACACTTGGGGTCAGCACGTATCCACAACATTGTGACAAATACCTACGTGCTCCTAACTAATACATCCGTTAGATAGCAACAATGAGAGTCCTCCGAGTTTAGACGCCGTCTACGACACACGGGAAACTCGGAGGACTCTCAATTTGGACGCAGTGGGGACATATGCGTCTAGACATATGCGTCTATACTAGACGCATATGTCCCCACGTTCAAATTATAATCATGGAACGAAAATGGAACTGAGGATGCGGTCCCTGAGGACCATATGTCATGAATTTCAGCTTTCTGCGCCCAAAATTTTTGGCTGTTCCTTGTCGGTCAGTCAGTCAGTAACGCAATAATTTAATATACAATACAGATGCGTATAATGGCCAATACATGCTATAACAAATTATCTACTGAGGAATTGAATTACGATCAGTAATATTATTTTAGGAACCGACCACAACTGATTCGTGAAACTGATGTGTGTCATAAATAATGACTCAGTGCTTAATGGCTAGTCCCTGGCAATTGGTAGTCTGCCCTGTGTTATCAATCTGTAGGCTTACCGCCCCTATATATTGTGATGCGATCTTATTGCATAACAATTTCAACTTTATTTCAGGGAAGAAAGCTATCTTCCTCTATTCTCTACAGACCTTAATTACAAAACATTTTGTGCGAGCAAATATGAGAGTTCTAAATCCCGACTCATCTATATTCAGAACACTTATCTTTTGTAAAGTATTTATCGATAATTACCTACGCGAATCGATATTCTCAGTTTTTGCGAACATTTTATGAACTGACCATGAAAAAAGTGAATCTAGTTACCTCGAGTGCACCACAAAGGTACAGCCACCAAAAGGTACACCAGAAACCATATTTGGGCGATTCTCCATAGCCGACTAACCACTTCTTTGGTTGGACGCCGGTGGTTCTTATAGTCCTCCAACAAACTTTGTATAGCTTGCAGCCCGATACTCTTGTTGCAATTGTTATTATCTTTTTGTAGAATAAATAGTCTTTTGAAGGAGCTCACAACGCCATAGTCTTGTATTTCTGTAACATAGCATAACATATTGAAAATATAAACTATAGGATCCAGTCCCCTTTTGCACTTTGAAACACGAAACGCTACTTTTCAAAAGGCATGTTAACGAAACCTTTTCAGTAACGGAAACTGTTGAGCAGCAATAATAGCTCCTTAAAGAGACGAGGTGCCGCACAAAGAATCTCAGGTTTGCGGCATAGCGCGCTCCAATGACTTTTTGAGTTATGTGCGTATTCAAATCTGGTTAGATTAGAAAGCGGAACTCGGGCTCAGCAACCAAGGTGACGCTTGGATGATGGATGAATGATGATGGTTTTCTGTAATAACGAAACTCACTACTGTGAGTCTGTTACACTTTCACATCTTAGTCACTGCTTTCTGTAAGCTTACAACGAAAACCCATTATAGCTTACATTTGAAATTGACTCTGGTGGGGAAATCGTTAATCGGTATGCGAATTAGCCCCGATTTCAGCAAGTCAGCATTTAGTTCTTTGTCATTATACTTGAATTATTGCTCTTGACCCTCACCTGAACTGAGCGCCTCGGTTCCATTATCACTTTGTTCATAATATTCGTGTATTAGATCGTTGTAGTTGTACTCGTATTCCATTTCGTTTTCATTTACCAGTTCTCTTTTCTTGTTCGCGTGTGTAGTAAGCTGGAACACATTAACACATGTAGTTATTATTAATTTTGCATAACCGATTAAAAGTTGGACGGGTTGTCGCAGGCACTCGTCTTTGCAAGTATAATAATATTGTTCGCGGTATCTCTTAGAGAATCCTCCTCCTTAGTCTCCTAATGGCACAGGAATTATCAATTATAAGTGTGAAAGTCGTCACCAAAAAGAAAAAAAGGGCATTTTAGTTAACTGAAAGAATAACTTTTAACCAATAAATATAAAAATAATGTACCTACTTATTTTGATACTAAAGTTATTACTTATTAATAACCAAATCAATGTTGACTTAATCCATTCTGTTTAAGTGAAGTCAACGTATTGTGCAAACACATTGTTCGCGGCATTCAATGAATATTTGTACAAAGACATTTGTATGCGCGGTTTATTCATACCGACTCATATTCATCAAATAATAAATATTTATGTATGTATAATGAGTATATGTTTATAGAACCACAAGCGCAATTATGTTTTTTAGCAAATGCCTGCTGACTCTCAAATGCACTTATACTGCACGAATTAGTGTACATATTATTGAAAATTCTTTCCAAAAATCAAGTACTTATATTATTTTATTCTCTATCATTGCATCAATAAATACCTAGATTTGCGGCAAAAAATTTTTACCGCCATTCGCGTAAAGCTCAGTATAAATAACGTCGGCCACATCGCGGCGGATTTAAGTGAGTAGGCTCTTTACGCATCTAGGGGAGAGTCTGAATAAGTACTCTCGCCCTATTTTCCGCTTGCCCCAAACGGCAAACTCGAGCCATAGAGTGGCGGATGGGACGGTCCGCATTAGGATTTGGATCATGCAAATATAAAAATAAACTGTGTACTGTTGCTTTACTCACATGTCCAATATATGTAGTAGTTACTACATTGAGGGTTGATATTACGTATACAGGTAAAGTCGTGGTCTCAGGTCTGCTGCTGGGGAGGTTCATATCAGTCTCTGTTACTATACTGCTTGTTTTGGCGTTCTCAATGCTTGCCATTCTGAAAATTAATATTGAAATCAGATGAGTTTGTTTTAAAGTAACGTTAATTGTTGCCTGTGTAGATACTTTTTTATTCAAGGGCAGACCCAGCTCTCGATAAAAATTGCGCGTCGCTATCGAAACTAATATACAACGCAAAGGAACGATTTTTTAATCCAACAACTCATTTAAGCTTGTGTATATGTCCGCCGCGATCGTGATGTGGTGAATAGATACCTGATTTTATTCACAATTTTACTATTCACATAAAGATATCACAAGTAACAAATAGTGTGAATCATCAGTAATTTTTGTAAAATGCCCTGTGCCTGCATTATTAGTTGCAGGCGCTATTTAAATAAAAGAAAATAGTCTAATAGCTACATAGATAATTTACTTGTCTAATTCGCTGAACAGTTTGTCGTCTATTTTAAACTTTTCAAGTTGTTTTCCACCAATCATCTCGTAATCCTCTTCGTTTATCACCATGTCCACTTTATAATCTGAGCTGTCTTTTATCAATAAATTAAACGTGTCCTGCAGAACAAAACTGTACGTTGTTGTTATTACTTCACATATAAATATTGGGACTAGCATTTACATTTGTAAATAATACACAGAAATATTGCTTTTGCTTTGTAAATAGATGTTGATTTGACAGTTACAATTCTTGACTTGCTGTTTCCGTGTCATAGACTTCTAGCAGTTGACAAACATAATGAAGACTTCTTTAAGATTAAACTTGTAACCTTTTTGAATTTGTCGAAGGAAGAGGCGAACATTTTTTCCCATCTAAGTGGTATAAAAAATTAGCGTCGTAATATTTTTGTTTCAGATGTTCGATCTAGCAGATTCCGAAATAGCTACAGAAGTAACATTCACGGAGCAGCTGCGCAATCTTATAGCTAAGATTAAGAACATAATTTATTACAGAGATGACACGCGTTACGCGACCAAGGAACTTTCTGCGTTATCAGTGGTGTCTACTGAGGTCATGGGCCTAGTCGAAGGATTCCTGGCTTCCAACAGAGCACCTAATTCATTTGACATAATAGAATTAGGTGCCCGTCATCCACATCTCCAATTATATAATCACCAGAACGCACCATTCATAAATGCTGTCGACATATTACTCAGTAGCGGACTGAATAGAGAGATCACATATGGTTTAATAAATGTGGTGGAAAGAAAGCTAGCTGAAGTAAGGAGCTGCACAAATATTGCAGCAGTCAAGAAAACCAATTATATCCGTTTTGTTGAAGACATAGCTAGCGTCACATTCGAAATCTTCGGCAATACTGAAAAGTCTTTCGAATTTGTAAATAACATCTGTGGACTTATCACCGACTGTCGCATACCAATAAAACACAAAGACTTCTGTAAATTAAATCAGCTCTCTAAAGAACTAAGGCAATCTTGTGAAGACTTGGTCGACGTGGTTTGTCCTAACGAAAATCTTGAACTAGATCTTAACCTTTTACAAAGGTACCATCAGATCTATATGAATGTGGTGGCTGCTTCTGACAAAGACCTCTGCAACATTTGTGAAGTGTCTCGTCACGGCAGCAAAAAGACAAGAACGCCGTACTTAAGAATGTGCTACATGTATTGTAAAACGGTATCGCAACTAGAACAGGAAGATAATCGCTCTAACGAGAGTGGTACCGACGTGCCTTACTTTTCTGTGCTGGAACGACAACTCCACGACATTTTCGGCAATATGATAAATAATAAGGAAATACCTGTAACCAACTTGGAGCCTATATGTAAGAAGTTGAATGTAAACCTCATTCCAAAACTCATTTTAAACTTTTGTCCCTCAATTACGTTATCAGGTCCTAACAAGGAGGCGAGTGAAGTCAATTTCAACAACTTGCTTCATGTTGTTTATGACTTTAAGAATCCGGAAGAAAATTTGTTTTTGGATCCTGTAACCAATTTCGCTCCGTTGCCTCGTGCGCCAGACCCACAGTGCCTGACATACGTTGTTCTGCACAACTGGGTTTTAGCGCACATTATAAAGAAAATCCACACGTCTCCTAATGAGAACAGCTTACAGCAGAGCATGGACGCCCGCACGAAATGCTTGAACAATTACATGGAGTTGGAGAGATTCAACTGCACTAAACGCTTGTTTGGAAACAATAAATACTTAGCGTCGCTTCACACCACCGTAGATCTAGACAAGCTGTTTCTGTTTATGCCTCAGTTAATCGAATCGGGAAAGATCCTAAAATGTTTGAACCTAATAGACTCTTTGTCTGAGCGTCAGTTAATGTGTAACGCGAATTTGTCCAACCTGAGAGACTTGATTCTTTTCAAACTTGCGACCAATCCGAAAATTCCCAATAACTGGCAGTATTGCCAATATCTTAAATGTCCAGAATTGAAAATGGATCTCATTTTGAACAACTTGAGCGTTTGGTCAGCGGAAGGTGCTCAAGAAGTTTTGGATTACCTGCGATTCCTATTGAATCAAGATGTTTTAGACGAAGGACTCTATGAGAAATGTTCGGATTGGATAGTCAAAATACCTTTGTATGATCAGGTAATGTAATCACAATATCTGCATTTATTTTAGGTTTCTTTTATTTTCTAAAGCTAGTGAATTACTTTGTTCGTTATTATTTTTTACAGATTGCAGGCATAATGGGTACGAATCATTGGTATACTATTTATGAAAGATCTGTCGAAAATCCGGAGACCGTCATAGAAGTTTTAATGGATAGTCAACAGGTAACACGAATTCCGCGAATGTTCCCCTATTAAGTATAATACTTGGCTATTAGTTATACAATATCTTACTTCTTCTTTCAGTTTAATTTGTGTTTAGAATGGGCAGATGCTCACGAGGTGTCCGAAAACATGAAGAATTTGATCGTGATGAACTTCTTGAGGCAAATGTTTGAGTATACAAACCAAGCGACACCGCAATTGGTTCGTGATCTGTTGCTCCGCCTCCCGACCTCCCAAGCCATGGATCTGATACAGGACGAGATGTCCAAAGTGCGCAATGTCGAAATACTCCAAGTTTGCGTCGATTTCATATCAGAGAACTCATTCGACTGGAAATCGTTTGAGAATATCAAAATTGGACTACAGATTATGCTTGAGATAGAACCGAGTATGCGGAACATGTTTTGGGACCTTATTGAAAGTCCGCTGTTGATGATTGAGCAATTTCTGATGAATGCAAAATTAGATCTGCTTGCTATTATTATCAACAAGATAGCTCCGAGCTTGAAGAAAGATCCGAGCGGTGACAACTTATATTACAATATAAAGTCGATTGAAAGTTTGGTCATCTCCAGAAACGCTGTTGACGCGCTTCTACGATTCTATGCAGAAAAGGCTTTGGACATGAAGAATCCGAGGAACGTTTGTCCTGTGGCGCCTAAACCTTCGGACGATTCGTTGCTCCAGTCTATAGATTCTATAAACATTGAGGCGGCGAACAAGCCGTTTGTGATGCCGGAGCAAGTGCCTAGTAAAGAACAGTGGGTACAGGACTACGCGGCAGACAGATGTATGTTGTGTCACACGTCTATATTCTCTATGATTATAAGAAGGCATCACTGCAGGCGCTGTGGTCGTCTCGTATGTCATGCGTGTTCGAGGCATCGGATGCACGTACCTACGTACCCTAGTGGGGTCAAGTTTAGGGTCTGTGACGACTGTTTCACGCAAACGATGCATCGGAAGGCGAACTCTGATCACGACATGATGTTGAGTAGTAATTCTGATTCGGCGGCCAGTGGGGTCACTTGTATGGATTGGTGTTTGTCTACGAACGCTAAGAGAAATGACGCGGTGCGCGTCGAGTTTAGCTACGAGTTCACCCCCAACGTGACGCTCTGCCTGTCTATAATGAAGATGCATTCTATTAATTTGGACTACCCGAGGTAAGTAATTTGTAATAAAAATGCGATCTTTTTCGTTTGTTAGGTAAGTATGCCATCTTGAACAGGATACGTTTACAGCCATATTCGAAGTAAAGGCTTCAGTAAAACTCTTTTACATCTCTCATGTTCGGTAAGTACGTTCTTATTACCTCCAAATGGGGCTTGTAGGTGACCAATTAGCGCTCTAGGGTAATAATGTAGCTAGAAAAGCCCTAGGGCGGTAAGTAATTAAAAAAAAACACTTCTTTCTTTCAAAAAGTTCGCGTACATCTAACCATCATACTGGCAATGGACATCATGCATTCAGCCTAATGACGAATGAGGTCTCTTTGCTATTCAGCCTTGTCTTCGTGTGAGTATAATAGTCGTCAATTTTAAATAACGACGAAGCTCAATTTCGTTCTTGACAAAAAAAAAAAAGTTCTTCACTTGATTCTTTTTAATGAAAAAAGGCGGGAATAGAAAACTTTTACTTTAAATATTGTTTGTTTTTTATAATTACGTGCTAATTATAAAAAAACATGAGTTCTTCAAGTGATGAAGATATAAGCTGCACTCCCGATTCAATGAAAAATATGAAACATCTTTGTCAAGAGATGATCCGCAACCATCAACTTCTGCTGAAGAAAGCTTCATCCCGTACGATTTTGTCCATGACCAACAAATATCACAATCTCAAACTATTAACATACCCAAAAAACACCTGTCCTTAAAATTTGAAAATTGTTCTTATTTCACTATAAACTTCAACAAATTTCAACAAATAAAATATTTTAGTCTTGTAATGCCGGTTTTTTTTTCTTACCTCACAATCGAGATGTAAAGCAGAATAGTTAGCTCGGGTGTAAGCACCAATTGCACCCTCGAACTATAGGCGCCCTCGCTGCGCTCGTGCGCCTAAATATCTCGGGCTGCAATTGATGCCTTACAGCCCTTGGCTACTAATCTACTATTAATTGCCTATTTGGCAGCGGGTGACAGGTGCTGTCTTATTTCCAAATTTGGGCTATTGGTAAACTTTCTATATTGATGTAACGTCTCTCAATCACGTGATAACTTCAAGATGAAAGTGAATTATCTTCTATGTGTGCTATATCTGCGACGATGTCCCAGGTTCCTCCTGGACCGTAGCGACGAGGTGGCGCGCGAGTTGTCTCACGGCGGCGACGCGCGACTGCTCGTGCGGGCGCGACGGTCGCTGCTACTCGCTGCCGCCGAACTATACTCCAGGACACCACAGGAAACTGCGTGAGTATATCAAATTATTAAATGATTCAAAATAATGGGTTTGGTAAATTTTGGAAAGTTCGTAGTTAGTAAAAATATTTTTTTACCAAAATTTTGATTGTAGGTAGTACAAACCACTGAGTCTGTTTTTATACCTATATATTTGTTCAAAGTCAAAATCATTTATTCATCTAGGCTACAAAGTGACGCTTATAAACTCCAAAACTGAAGCTAAGTACTTAATGTGCATTTACTGCCACGTTCGCAATGCAATAGGTAGTATGGTGTAACGGGTTCTGGTAGTAAAAACGCAGTAGAGGTTTTAGATGCGTTTATTGCAGAGTATCGTCTCACTTCCCTTGCCACGAGTATGACCGACCAACAACACGACACTGGCCTGAACACTAAGGGCTGTAGTCTCCCACGCTGTTCCTTCCGGTAGTGTGTAGGCAGGCTGCTCGAAGGCTGTGCGTAGCGGTACAGGCCCTCGCTGACGTTGGCTCAGCTGGCAGACGCCGGCGGTGTGAGTACGATGAGCAGGGCAGGCCAGACTCTTCGCCAGAGGTGAAGCCGAAGGCGATGCAGGAAAGTGTAGCGGTCTAGGAGCGTAGCCGGAGTCTTAACGTGAACCTGGAACCTGAAGGAAAGCAGCATTAGGAGAGCCACAACCAATAGAGTCAGGCAGGCGGCGTCAGCCGGCCTCAGCTAGCAGGTAGAGAGATGGGCAGTACGCTAACGCAGTAAATGTAGTGCTTACCCGTAGCTGGGACCAGGATACACGTAAATACGACGTAGGGTCAGTAGGTACGCTTAGTTATAGTAGAAGCGACGTTAGAGTAGCGGTGCCGGCCTCTCTGTCGGCCCCTTTATATACCGGGCCCTCCATCAGGCTGAGAGTCCGTTTATGACCATATTTGGTCAGGCTTTGCGAGTGCGGACGATGGCTTTCTCTGATTGGCCGAGCGTATGGGCGGTACTGTGACGCAACGCGGTAAGTACCGGACATACGTTACAATGGGTAGAAAGCACTGGCAAAGCTCATGACCACTTTATTCAATCAAATACATAATACATTTTATTTTTGTAAGGCGCTACAACTATTTCACAAGCTATCTACGAGTGAAAATTTAATAACCATTGATATCATACTTAAGCAGTAAATTATGTTCATTTGGTTAGCCGCTGCAGAATTTCACCACCACCAACAACGTCACAAAAAGTTTTCCTGTAAAAAGGTAAATCGTTTATGTAAACAAGAAACAAGAAAGGCCCTGTGGCACTCCTGAATCAATAGGTAAACCACTGAATTCTGGGCCGTGTACTTCAACACATTGGATTCTCTCACTTAAGTACGACTTAATAACTTTCAACGCTTCTGCTAGTCTGGACGCCGTAATGTCTAAGTTTGCATAAGAGCATTTCAGAGCAGACACAATCGAATGCTTTCGAAAGGTCGCAAAACACACCAACAGCATTTTGGGCATTCTCCCATGCACTGAAGATGTGTTTGAGTAACGCTACTTTTGCCATCTGTTGTCGAGTGACCCTTGGTAAAACCGTATTGCTCACTATGAAGGAAGCTGTTTAGATTAAAATGTCTAAGTTGTTGCTTAAGTATGATCTTTTCAAAAATCTTACTAAAAGCAGGTAGTATCGATATAGGCCTAATTACTAGGATAAGTCTTACTACCGGATGTAAACAGAGGTATTACCCTACTATGTTTCATTAGATCGGGAAAACTGCCTGATTTAATACACTTATTAAATCAATTGCTTAAATACGGAGCCACTACATCAATTATACTTGTCAAAACCTTAACAGAAATGCTCTAGAGATCATCTGTATTCTTAGACTCTAGAGATTTAAAAGTTCTACTGATGGTAGCCTATTTTGGCCTCTCCTTTGCCACTTATTGGGCATTCGGAGGTGTAGAAGACTCTTCTCTAGTAAACGATGCGTGCTCAGTAAAACCACCGCGGTGACCTCAGCGCCACGTGTCTTGTCTTACCTATAATTGCGATGAATGTACATATATAAAAATTTCTGACTGATAGACAACGCGCTGGCAAAACTACCAGGCGCTGGGCATGTATGCTCATGTATATGTATGTATAGAGAGTGTAGGGGAGTATTAAGAAATATTTTTCGTAAATTCTACCACTACGAGTGTTAGAGTTTGTAAGAAAGTTTTTGATGAAGTGAAAAATCATGCGGGCAAAGTAGTGAGAATTAGTAAAATAATATTATGTTCTACTCGTGCGCGATATGTTGAGGCCTCAGCGCGGTGATGTTATATATGCATATTTGTACAGGGCACTAAAAACAGACTAAGCTGTTGCTAAAGAGTTTGACGTAGTATTGTTGTACTCGTTGAGTGGCCACCATTAAGGTGCAAGTCCGAGATGGGCTGCAGACTGCAAACTGCAACCGCAGACTGCAAGCGTCACCACTAGTTTCTATAAATATCTATGAAATTGGGCAATACAACAGTGAACAGCCGCTAGCCGCAGTGTCGCCTGCAGTTGCAGTCTGCAGCCTAAATCGGACTTGTACCTAGTTTGAGGAGGTATTGTTGTCGTTGCAGCGGTGTGGGCTCGCGCGTGGTGGTGGCGGAGACGGGCGCGCTGCACGTGGCGCGGTGCCTGGCGCACGCCGACGCCGCCGCCACGCTAGTCGCGCACCAGGCGCACCACCTCGTGCCGCAGCAGCCTGCGCACTCTAGTATGTATACACCTTTATAAATAAGTAGATGAGCCCGCGGTTACACCCGCGTTTTAAGGCTACTGCTCCGCTCTCGTGGCTCATAGCGTGATGATATATAGCCTTTAGCCTTTCTCGGTAAATGGGCTATCTAACACTGAAAGAATGTTTCAAATCGGACCAGGAGTGCCTGAGATTAGCGCGTTCAAGCAAACAAACAAACTCTTCGGCTTTATATATTAGTATTAGATAACAATATTCTACCATGATCGCGATATGACGTGATGACGCTGCGTTCTGTGGTCGGCTACGAACTTGCACCTTTATTGTAACCGCGTGATTATGTCTATTATACGCTACTTGAATACGTCCATTGTTCACAAAATCATTTTGTATACAGGCTATGCATTCTCTATGCCGAATAATGTCTATCAATATGTAAGGAACTAAGCTCAACACTGTACAAGTAATAGACGGTACATTAATATCTTTCCAGGTCAAATAGTGAGATCTCTCTTGGAAGCCGAAAAATGGGAATTGGCACTAGAGATAGCCACAAAATCAGGTCTGCCAAGGAACAGTGTCTTAGCAGTCTGGGGCAAGGCATGTTTAAAGGCAGGGTGCTTCAAGCAAGCGAGGGAGAAATTCGCTCATTGCTTCAAAGGAGCATTGAATGTCTGCGCTGAAGTTACTGAAGAGTGTGAGTTTGGAAGGGAGGCGTCGGAATCTCAGTTGTTTAATAAGAGGATACAGAGTATGCGTTACTCTGAGAGAACGAGTTCGATGTCTAGCGTGCAGTCAGATGGACGCCCGCGAACCAACCCGCCGCTACTGAACGAAATTATCAGCATGCTTGAAGATATGAACTACCCTGTGAATCAGCAGTTGCTGAATAAAGCCGAAACCATTAAGGTAAGTTTATACAAAAATAAACTTGATCAACTAAGTAGTAATAACATTGTTAATTATAAACATAAAACTAATACTAGTATCTCGGTAGGCATGAATCATGCATAAGTATATGTAATTGTAAATACTTTTAAAGTACCTACTATAATCTTAATTATATATTTCCAGTCGACGAACGAGAAGCTAGCAACAATGAACACGAACAAAAAGAAAATCCAGCTCACAGAACCAGCTTTAAACATCATGCACACACTGGCCAGTGTGAAGAAGATTAAGCAAGGAGACTATAGCGATTTCCAAACCGCTATCATTCAGCCAAAGAAAAGCATAGCTCAAGGTCTTTTGAGACGCAACAATAATCATAACGAACCAAAAATAGACCACAGACACAAAAGACTCGATCCGTTCTTTTATAAAGAATGTATGTATTATTTAACGAATTATGGATCTCACGTTGCTAATATAGCCTTTTATATGAAACATAGTACATTAACTGAAGTGATCCGATACTGTTATGATAATCTGGTGGATAAAGAAACGTTTACAGAGTCGGTGTATATGGACTGTTTGAAGAAGGACAAAGTAAATGATCTCTTCAAAGCTATGAGCGATATGGACTCTACGCTGGATATGTGGGCGGTGAGTTTTATTTGAATACTAGCAGCCACCCGTGTCTTCGTCAACCCTAAACGTTCAGCCCTTATTGCACCCCCTTAGGGGAGGCATTTAAAATAAAATCTTAGTGTGTGCGTTAGTCATAAAAGGACCCCCTTTAAGGTTCAAACTTTATATTTCTAGCTTCAGTCAGTCATAATAAGTAACTCAATAAACAAACAAAAACTCAAAGTATTAAATAATTATAATCATCATATATATATATATATGATGATTATAATTATCTTTATTTTCTATGAAGATTTTCGTGTGTATTCAGATTACCGTCATAACTAAGTTTAGAAATACACTGGTCCGCAAGTGCTGCCCTGTGAAACGCCAGTGATGATCTTCTTGTGAGGAAATCCGTTCCGGTTCGAGGGCTTTATTTTTGTTAGTTTTTTTTTAAAAAGAATATCTTTTTCCTTAATGCTGAGGTAGTTTATTAATATTAAGCAACCGTTTTCTGAGAGGTTTACATTATTTATTATATGTTAATTATTCGTGATAGTTCAAGTCAAAGGCTTCATTGTGAACATACAATATACAAACTTAGCATGCAATAAATATTTGACGCTTGCATTGGATCGCTAATGTTGGTCTTTTTGTCTCAGGATTACATAATGCACATCTGCCGGACGCTAGAGATGAGCAAGCGGCTGGAGGCGCTGTACGCGGTGCAGTGTCTGTCGTCGCAACACGCGCGCGCCGCCGCCACGTGTGCGCGACTGTACGCGCGTGCTGTCCCTCCCAGCGCCGCCACACACGGCGTGTTGCACGCGCGACAGCACCACCTCACCGCGGCGCTGCACCACCTGTCGCACTGCGTACCTGTCGCTGTCAGTTAGTATACCTACTGTCACTGTACCTAGCTCCCACCCAGCGTGCAGCGCCGCCACACACGGCGTGTTGCACGCGCGACAGCACCACCTCACCGCGGCGCTGCACCACCTGTCGCACTGCGTACCTGTCGCTGTCAGTTAGTATACCTACTGTCACTGTACCTAGCTCCCACCAAGCGTGCAGCGCCGCCACACACGGCGTGTTGCACGCGCGACAGCACCACCTCACCGCGGCGCTGCACCACCTGTCGCACTGCGTACCTGTCGCTGTCAGTTAGTATACCTACTGTCACTGTACCTAGCTCCCACCCAGCGTGCAGCGCCGCCACACACGGCGTGTTGCACGCGCGACAGCACCACCTCACCGCGGCGCTGCACCACCTGTCGCACTGCGTACCTGTCGCTGTCAGTTAGTATACCTACTGTCACTGTACCTAGCTCCCACCCAGCGTGCAGCGCCGCCACACACGGCGTGTTGCACGCGCGACAGCACCACCTCACCGCGGCGCTGCACCACCTGTCGCACTGCGTACCTGTCGCTGTCAGTTAGTATACCTACTGTCACTGTACCTAGCTCCCACCCAGCGTGCAGCGCCGCCACACACGGCGTGTTGCACGCGCGACAGCACCACCTCACCGCGGCGCTGCACCACCTGTCGCACTGCGTACCTGTCGCTGTCAGTTAGTATACCTACTGTCACTGTACCTAGCTCCCACCCAGCGTGCAGCGCCGCCACACACGGCGTGTTGCACGCGCGACAGCACCACCTCACCGCGGCGCTGCACCACCTGTCGCACTGCGTACCTGTCGCTGTCAGTTAGTATACCTACTGTCACTGTACCTAGCTCCCACCCAGCGTGCAGCGCCGCCACACACGGCGTGTTGCACGCGCGACAGCACCACCTCACCGCGGCGCTGCACCACCTGTCGCACTGCGTACCTGTCGCTGTCAGTTAGTATACCTACTGTCACTGTACCTAGCTCCCACCCAGCGTGCAGCGCCGCCACACACGGCGTGTTGCACGCGCGACAGCACCACCTCACCGCGGCGCTGCACCACCTGTCGCACTGCGTACAGTCACGAGCATAAATATATTACTATGGGCAGATTAGCAAAAATATCTGTCCCAAGAATGAGTTCAATAATATCTGTCTGCACGTACGCAGCAAAAATATCTGATATTATCAGGCAGCATAATGAAGTGGCATCAAAATTATGTGATGACAACGTCTCGCAGTTACTACTGTTAGAGATCAGTGACCCCAAGTATATAAATTCCTCCACTAGCATAAATATCTGACGTGACAGGTGGCAAAATGTTATGATGCCTTGTGGAGAGCAAATATATGTAACGTTTTATATTTCTGTAATTTGCATTGATTCCGCCCTAAAAGCATAAATATGTGACATCAACTAGATGGCAATAATATCTGACATACAACTTATAAACAATAAAATATTTGATATTATGTATAGCGCCGGTAAAATGGGCCAAAGTGTTTTATTGTTATGTATTTTGCCGGGCAAGGAATATGAACAAAAACACGTTATAAATCTTTTTTATTTTTATTTGCCTAATCAACTTAATAAAATAATGATTTTAAGCGAGTATTTAGGTTGCCGGAGAATAACAAGAACCGCAAATTTATAAATTTCCTAAGAAATGTATAAAATTTCGTAGGATTCTAAACGAGAGATAAATTGTATTATTTTACGCCGACCTTTTCGCAAATGGCTTAACTTACGTAAAATAATAAGTAAACAATTACCAAACGCCATGTGGGCTCTGATTGGTTAAATAAATCACGTGTTTTTTCCTTCCTCTCCACCGCCATTTTTCGCCACTTAAACGAATGAACTGGAGCTATAGCGATGTTTATGAGCCTAAGTTAACGGAACCCTGCTTCGCAAGGCTCCTATTTTTCTGTTCAGGGTCAGAAGGAACCCTAACATAACCTATTAAGTTGAATTGATGCCGACCTTCATTGTCTCCGACCGACCAATCAGAGAGCAGTATGTTATTTGCCGTATTTTAAAGAAGCCTAAATTAATGTGAAACATTTGTGATTGGTTGAACCGCTTAGAATCTTACAAATAAATAGAAACTTTGAAACACTCGCGTTGCTTGTTTAAGAATACGGGCATTAACGCGAACATGCAGTAATGCATGTTCGTGTTAATTCCCGTATAGATATATATTACGAATATATATCCGGTAGTTTATAAATTTACCACGAGACGTCGCAAATTTATAAATTTGCGAAAACATTTGCGTAAAATAATACAATTTATCTCCCGTTTAGAATTTCCTAGTAAATTTATAAACTTGCGGATCTTGTTATTTTCCGGTGAAATCTAATTATTAAACATAATGAATTAAAATCGAATAAATCCACCATTTGCATCATTATGTCCTGTAGCCTCTCTTGCATTGTAGAACTATATTAGCACACACTTGCGAGCTTCGGAGTGACTCCCAAATGTCAAAGGACAACGCAGAAAATCATGGGTTCCAGCCAGAGTTGGATCCTATTGTTGAAACATTGAACTCCATAGATTCTCAATGGGATTCAAATCAAGGTTCTCTGAAGGAAAATTGATTAACTTTAAGGCCTCTCTTTGAATATTAACTTTTAAACCACTCACGAGTTATTCGAGATCAATGAATGGAATATTAGCATCGAATAGTATCCATTTATGTATTGATAAATGGATACTGTTCGATAACTCATCGTCAATCCAATGAAATCCGATAAATAAGTAAGGTCTGGGAGCCTGATATATTACCATAAAACAATAGGGGATTGGACAGTATTAAAAATAAATTGCAAATTATCATTTATCATAAAGATTGTCTCAAATCACCACTATAAATATTCTTCAATTTTAATTTTGCTCTTACAGCAAATTTCATATAAATAAAACCATAAAATAGTACAGCAGTTGATAAAATACAAAACTAGCGTTTCGACGGGTGACAAAAAGTTACTGATTTGTTGTCGTCATAAGTTTATTCCTAAACTATTACTCGGCAGCCGTTGATAAAATAGATCTACCCACTACAATAATAAATAATTTAATTCGGTCGTAGTATTGCATATTTATGTCTAGACATAAATATAGGGTGCCACAATACCCATCACCAAGTCGAAGTCTACTCGTTATGGACATCACGCCAAGTTACACAAAGCAAAAATAAAACCTGGGAAATGATATTATTTTTTTAAGGAGACACATTTTTTTATCCGCAATCAAAAGTGCGCGCGTGCAATTTTCGAAAATCCTACTTATCCATGGGTGCATTGGACATCTATAGAACAGGTTGGCGGGGAAATGCATCGATTTTGTACTGTAATTACAAATATTTCACTGTAACTTTGAGCCTCAATATCTCCTGGGCCAGTAATTTCCCAGGTATGGTGCCGAAGAAAAAAATGTTCGTAGTGATTGGTACAACATGGGATTTCAGTTTTCGTTAAGAGTCTTTTTACACCCTGTATAGTATAAAACGACAGACTACCTATATTAGAACAATTTAAAATAACATTTGTTTTATTTTTAACTATTTCGTGTAAATTTTAAATTAAATTGAAGATAAAATAATGTCAGATATTATTATATCTGACATTGTTTTATCTTCAATTGTATGTCTATGTTATAAATTGTATGTCAGATATTATTGCCACCTAGTTGGTGTCACATATTTATGCTTTTAGGGCGGAATCAATGCAAACTACAGAAATATAAAACGTTACATATATTTGCTCTCCACAAGGTATCATAACATTTTGCCACCTGTCACATCAGATATTTATGCTTCGACATTGTCATCACATAATTTTGATGCCACTTCATTATGCTGCCTGATAATATCAGATATTTTTGCTGCGTACGTGCAGACAGATATTATTGAACTCATTCTTGGGACATATATTTTTGCTTATCTGCCCATAGTAATATATTTATGCTCGTGACTGTACCTGTCGCTGTCAGTTAGTATACCTACTGTCACTGTACCTAGCTCCCACCCAGCGTGCAGCGCCGCCACACACGGCGTGTTGCACGCGCGACAGCACCACCTCACCGCGGCGCTGCACCACCTGTCGCACTGCGTACCTGTCGCTGTCAGTTAGTATACCTACTGTCACTGTACCTAGCTCCCACCCAGCGTGCAGCGCCGCCACACACGGCGTGTTGCACGCGCGACAGCACCACCTCACCGCGGCGCTGCACCACCTGTCGCACTGCGTACCTGTCGCTGTCAGTTAGTATACCTACTGTCACTGTACCTAGCTCCCACCCAGCGTGCAGCGCCGCCACACACGGCGTGTTGCACGCGCGACAGCACCACCTCACCGCGGCGCTGCACCACCTGTCGCACTGCGTACCTGTCGCTGTCAGTTAGTATACCTACTGTCACTGTACCTAGCTCCCACCCAGCGTGCAGCGCCGCCACACACGGCGTGTTGCACGCGCGACAGCACCACCTCACCGCGGCGCTGCACCACCTGTCGCACTGCGTACCTGTCGCTGTCAGTTAGTATACCTACTGTCACTGTACCTAGCTCCCACCCAGCGTGCAGCGCCGCCACACACGGCGTGTTGCACGCGCGACAGCACCACCTCACCGCGGCGCTGCACCACCTGTCGCACTGCGTACCTGTCGCTGTCAGTTAGTATACCTACTGTCACTGTACCTAGCTCCCACCCAGCGTGCAGCGCCGCCACACACGGCGTGTTGCACGCGCGACAGCACCACCTCACCGCGGCGCTGCACCACCTGTCGCACTGCGTACCTGTCGCTGTCAGTTAGTATACCTACTGTCACTGTACCTAGCTCCCACCCAGCGTGCAGCGCCGCCACACACGGCGTGTTGCACGCGCGACAGCACCACCTCACCGCGGCGCTGCACCACCTGTCGCACTGCGTACCTGTCGCTGTCAGTTAGTATACCTACTGTCACTGTACCTAGCTCCCACCCAGCGTGCAGCGCCGCCACACACGGCGTTTTGCACGCGCGACAGCACCACCTCACCGCGGCGCTGCACCACCTGTCGCACTGCGTACCTGTCGCTGTCAGTTAGTATACCTACTGTCACTGTACCTAGCTCCCACCCAGCGTGCAGCGCCGCCACACACGGCGTGTTGCACGCGCGACAGCACCACCTCACCGCGGCGCTGCACCACCTTTCGCACTGCGTACCTGTCGCTGTCAGTTAGTATACCTACTGTCACTGTACCTAGCTCCCACCCAGCGTGCAGCGCCGCCACACACGGCGTGTTGCACGCGCGACAGCACCACCTCACCGCGGCGCTGCACCACCTGTCGCACTGCGTACCTGTCGCTGTCAGTTAGTATACCTACTGTCACTGTACCTAGCTCCCACCCAGCGTGCAGCGCCGCCACACACGGGGTGTTGCACGCGCGACAGCACCACCTCACCGCGGCGCTGCACCACCTGTCGCACTGCGTACCTGTCGCTGTCAGTTAGTATACCTACTGTCACTGTACCTAGCTCCCACCCAGCGTGCAGCGCCGCCACACACGGCGTGTTGCACGCGCGACAGCACCACCTCACCGCGGCGCTGCACCACCTGTCGCACTGCGTACCTGTCGCTGTCAGTTAGTATACCTACTGTCACTGTACCTAGCTCCCACCCAGCGTGCAGCGCCGCCACACACGGCGTGTTGCACGCGCGACAGCACCACCTCACCGCGGCGCTGCACCACCTGTCGCACTACGTACCTGTCGCTGTCAGTTAGTATACCTACTGTCACTGTACCTAGCTCCCACCCAGCGTGCAGCGCCGCCACACACGGCGTGTTGCACGCGCGACAGCACCACCTCACCGCGGCGCTGCACCACCTGTCGCACTGCGTACCTGTCGCTGTCAGTTAGTATACCTACTGTCACTGTACCTAGCTCCCACCCAGCGTGCAGCGCCGCCACACACGGCGTGTTGCACGCGCGACAGCACCACCTCACCGCGGCGCTGCACCACCTGTCGCACTGCGTACCTGTCGCTGTCAGTTAGTATACCTACTGTCACTGTACCTAGCTCCCACCCAGCGTGCAGCGCCGCCACACACGGTGTGTTGCACGCGCGACAGCACCACCTCACCGCGGCGCTGCACCACCTGTCGCACTGCGTACCTGTCGCTGTCAGTTAGTATACCTACTGTCACTGTACCTAGCTCCCACCCAGCGTGCAGCGCCGCCACACACGGCGTGTTGCACGCGCGACAGCACCACCTCACCGCGGCGCTGCACCACCTGTCGCACTGCGTACCTGTCGCTGTCAGTTAGTATACCTACTGTCACTGTACCTAGCTCCCACCCAGCGTGCAGCGCCGCCACACACGGCGTGTTGCACGCGCGACAGCACCACCTCACCGCGGCGCTGCACCACCTGTCGCACTACGTACCTGTCGCTGTCAGTTAGTATACCTACTGTCACTGTACCTAGCTCCCACCCAGCGTGCAGCGCCGCCACACACGGCGTGTTGCACGCGCGACAGCACCACCTCACCGCGGCGCTGCACCACCTGTCGCACTGCGTACCTGTCGCTGTCAGTTAGTATACCTACTGTCACTGTACCTAGCTCCCACCCAGCGTGCAGCGCCGCCACACACGGCGTGTTGCACGCGCGACAGCACCACCTCACCGCGGCGCTGCACCACCTGTCGCACTGCGTACCTGTCGCTGTCAGTTAGTATACCTACTGTCACTGTACCTAGCTCCCACCCAGCGTGCAGCGCCGCCACCTCACTGCGGCGCTGCAACTATACTCTCCGTCTATTCGTTAACTTACTTTTCAACAGATCGAAATAAATGAAGCCCTCATTCGTTACCCTCTGAATTCGTTAACCTCGGCTTTGAAATAATTAGTAATAAGGAGTACTTTCAATCAAGAAATTAAAGATTCGTTTATTAGTTTTTATTTAAGTATGAAATAGATTATTTTATAAATAATTAACCATACAAATTAAGCAGAATTATTTTGCTTTACTCTTTTTTCTTTAACTTAAATTCCAAGATTTCAACATTCTTTGCAAATAATTAACCACAGAGTCATAGATTATTATTTGAATTTACTTTTCCTTTCATTAAATCTACATAAACTTAAAACAAGTAAAAAAAATCCATATCGGCTTATCATATTTCAACACCTGTTTCATAGTCTGTGTTTGTTGTTATGCTCTGGGCACTTCAGTAAGGGGGCGTATTCCGTCAATAAAGTACATGGTTACTGTAGTTCATTCTGAACAAAATGAAACGGTAATTTATATTTCATAAGTGTGTAAACTTTCAAAAGAAAATAAACGGACCACTTAATTTATCCTCCGGACTCAGTGTCAAGCTCAGATCTAAACTTTGAATAAGGTACGATCACCCTAACACGGAACCAATCATTGATATTCGACACATTTGTTGCTTAGGAATATTTCATTAGTCTATCAGCTCATTAAGGCTTTTGTCACTTGTGTGCATGCCCTCTTTCATAACATTAAGTCTAATTACCAATTTGATTAGGGCGAGTCCAAGTAACAGTTAGTTTAAATCTACCGGGCATCCGTAAGCACCATATACAGGGTGTATGACCCTTAACGAAAACTGAAATCTCATATTGTACCAATCATTACGATTTTTTTTTTTACTTCGGCGCCATACCTGGGAAATTACTGGGTCAGGAGATATTGAGACTCAAAGTCACTATGCAATTTTTCTAACTAGGTACAAAATCGATGCAATTACACTGCCAATTTGTTCTATAGATGTCCTATGCACCCATGGATAAGAAGGTATTTCGGGAATCGCACGCGCGCACTTTTATGTTCTATTTAAAAAAACCGTGAACCTCAAACAAAATTTTGTTTCCCCGGTATAATTTTTGTTTAGTATGACTTGGGATGATGTCCAAAACGAGTAGACTTCTCCTTGGTGATGGGTCTTGTGACACCCTGTATAATGAAACTAGTTATCTAATTCTGTTTGTGTCTGTTTGTTGCAGAAACAAGTGACGCAAGGTCCTTCCATTTCAACTTAGACAAAGTTACTATAGACAACCTAATGACGACGATTACAAGGCAAATCGAGCTGGCGAAGTTCCTAGCGGCTTGTGAAGCGAGTGGGAGGCTAAAGGAAAATGTCGTCAATGAAGTCATACCACTTCAGACTGTGAGGAAAGACTCGGAGACTTCTGACTTTAGGCCTCTGACACTTTTCGGGTCTAACACCGACAAGATAAGACTCGTCGCCATCGTGCTGGCCAGTGGACCTTCTATTGAAGTAGGATATGAATTAGCTATCAGGTGAATATGAGTTGCATTTATAATTTTCATCATAAATGGCTTGACCAATATTGATGCAAATTGTTTTTTACTTAAACTACCGACTAGTTTAAGTAAAAATTTTGGCAATCAGTTTCTTTTTTCGATGTTTCAGAATAATAACTGAACACAAGTTGGACTCGATGAACATTTACATCCACGTAGCGAGGTTTCTGGTGCACGCTGATAGATTTATGGAGGTGAAGACATTAGCCAAGTGCATACGGGCATCCAAGGAAACTGCTGCAAGGTATTAAATACCTTTATAAGTTAATAATGTAGTACCACTACACTACTTCCAGTAATTCACTCGGCGACAATCTGAAAATCATCTACGGATTATTTAATTCTGAGACATCAGCTTGTGTTTACGTTGACAGGCTTTAAGAGGATTGACTCTTGAGCCCCTGTTTCGCCAGATATAAATCTGTAATTCTATGCAAATCACTACATAGTATAAAACAAAGTCTGTCTTCTGTCTGGCTGTCTATGTATCCTTAAATCTTAAAAACTACACAACCGATTTTGATGCGGTTTTTTTAATAGATAGAATTATTCAAGAGGAAGGTTTATAAGTATAATTGGCGCGGGCGAAGCCGCTGGCGACGTCTAGTATAATCTAAAACAAAGCTAATGTTATCAGGCTGTGACACATATGCATCACATGTTTCACAACCAGATAGTATGCATGTGATATGCTCATTTTTGTTTCCAGTTCAGTAAAAATTGTGTATGAATACGACCACAGAAATAAATTATTTCTGTGAATACGACCTTGTTTTGGTTTGCAGTTTGATGAGCGACCAAGTGTTGGAGTCAGGTGTGAGCGCTGTAGTCGCTCGCTGCGAGTCCCGGGGTCAGCTGTACGACGAACAAGCGGAGATACTCATATCCGACATACACAGCGTTACCATCAAGGTACCATATAATACTATACCTCCTGCTTAAACTACACCACCACTACTTATAATTTGTATGAATCAAAATCTTGCTGGGGTAATAGTTTGTTATCCTTTGTTACATCGAGGCCAGCGTGGCTTCGATGTAAATAATTAAATGTTTCTTAGCCCAAACAGAACGTCTAAAACATCGTAAACTTTGAAAGGGTAATTATAAAGCGATCTATGTAACTAGTAGCTTAACAAGCAATGCTACACCCGCCCTGATCAAATGCTATATTGCGAAACGAAAATTCAAAATATCCAATTTAATAGCAAGCAACAGAAATAAAGAACCACATAGACTCAAAACAACAAAGTGTTGTCCCATGTCATGATCTAATCCACAACACTTGGCGCAGTGTTATGGCGCTGATACACTTGAATTCACATGTAATGAGCATTCTCGCGAATGTTACATAACAAAGCATTCGTACGAACATTCAGGCGAGCCTTAGAATATAGATAATATAATATATAGAATTAGCGCTATAATGGCGCTTAAACCCAATATATCTACTTCACTTTGACTTATGATTTTAATCTAGGGAAGAATCTTCGTAGTTTGTCACAAATTTTAACTTGAATATTGAAGGGCTTACTCAATAAATATCGATAATGTTTACAATAGATCCTTAGATTTGGTTTACTCAGAATAATTAATTTCAATAGAATGTTGACAAACTCTCGATATCGATAAATAAATTTGAACGTAGGAACAGACACTTGGGTGATTTATTAAACCTGTTCAAATTAAAACTGCATTTTATTATTTAGAAACGTCATTTGTTTATGTATCTTACTCTTATTCTAGAAATAATTCGTAAGCTAAACTGAAGTAAACATATTGGGTGAAACTACTGTTGTAGTGCGATTTCTATATTTTTTCTATATTCTAGGGACTATTTGAATTTAGAGTGTTCGTTAGAATGATCTTGAAAGTGTTCGGTTCGACAAAACAGAAAACGGCGAATGCCCGCTGTTCTGTTACAAGTGAATGCCATTAGATGGCAAGGCGTCCGCTTAAACCACTATGCCAAACCAACAGCCATAAAGTTGGGTTGTGTGTCCTAATCCTAATATTTTTTCTTACATTGTAGATATCGTGTTACTTAGTTGGGTTGTGTGTCCTAATCCTAATATTTTTTCTTACATTGTAGATATCGTGTTACTTAGTATGTCGCAATGTAAGTAGTGCGTACATTCTGGCGGCAAGAAACGACAGAACTAATGATCTGCGCCGTGTGCTGCAAGAGGCGGAGAGGCTGGGCAACGACCAAGTCAGGAATGCTTGTCTCAAACGACTTACCTCCAAAAATGTTATGTAATTGTATAACGATCAAAGATGTTAAAGAATAAAAGATAGGCAGAAAGCTTTACTTAGAAATTTAATCGGCTTTGTTATTGTATAGTGTTGAACAAGAGCAGAACTACTTGTAAAAGAAATGTATAAATAGCTTCAAAAATCTTTTACGCATATGGCTGGTAAAATGTGTTTTAGTAGATGATCAAAACACCATCGTCATCTTTATTATTGGTTTGAAAATGACGATAATATATTATATTATAGCGATACAGACGACAATGAGGTAAATATTTTAAGTACTTTTAGCAATGTTGAACATATTGTTATTGAAATAAAGCCTGCTTGAGGTATATAAGCTTTAGTTATGTTAAACAAATATTCTAATAACATATGAAAAGATAATAAATAAAGTTGGCTCTTAGTGCCTTTTGTTACACTTATGTTAATTATGTTATAAATATTTCGGACACTGACATATCTTTAAAAGTTCACCAAATATTGTAAATTGTATCATTTTATTACGAAAGTATCATACTCAAATTGTGTGAATTGTTTTTGTTAAATTTAATTAATTTTATTTTTATGTTGAATTGGGATTGAATACAATTATTGTTTGAATCAAACTATTGCAGTCACTCTAGGAAATGAGTAGTAGATTCTAGTGATAATTTTTCTTTGATTTTGTTATAGTTGTTATACTTATGTATGTTTAGTCAAGTTGTGGTTAACAAATCATACATTATTTCAATAACACTTATTTTTTTAATCTGTTATATGCCTTGAATCTTGCTTCATGCTTATTAACTTTCATGATGATAAAAAGCTTGGTGTTAATATGTGCTATTATTTTAAATGATTACCAACTACAAATAACTAAGATATTTATGTGCATTTCTTTTTAGTACAAATATAAAAAATTGCTACTCATCATTTTCATTAAATATTTGATATTATAGATTCCTTCTTGTATAATTAAAATTGTAACTATGTTAACAGATATCATTAAATATTTTATATCATTGTAATGTTGTAAACTCAGAAGTGATAGTTTGGTGCATTGAAATCGTCCTTAGGTTCTCGGATGTGATAATATGACAATTTGTATGTGACAGGTATATCTTTGCTTTTGTAATGACTGAGTATCCACTTAATATAGAAGCCAGTATTATTTCTAGTGATGTTCGGGAGGGATATAAAATATATAATAAAATAAATACATAGTTAAAGATTGTAAAATATATTTTGATATAAAGTGATATGACTATAAGTGTGTATCAGGTATTGTCAGAATCAAATATTATTTCATTTATTGTATTAATTACAAAATGTATTGGTCTCATATTGTGATATCATTGTAATTGTTAACACGTAATCTTCAACTCTCATTATTCTGTAAATACAAATAAAAAGATAATAAATTAAATACAGTTCTTTTATTTCATTATTTTTAATGTAACATTATGGCAAATAAAAAATATTTCTAGGACTCTGGAATTATTATTTTAATAAATAATTCGGGCTGAGAGAATCAGAAAGCCTATCTGCATCATTACAATTTTGAATAAACTGTAAAGGCCGGCGCGCACTGACGTCGCGGCCTTGCCTTCAAAGGATTTTATTACTAATCGAGTCATTTTTATTCTTATTTCAATGAATTTAGAATTCATATTACTTTATTTCGATACAATCGTATCGTACCGCGGCCCGCCGTGGCATATTTCGGGACGCCGCGGTATGCCACGGCGTCCTGCAGTGTGCCACGACGTAATCAGTAGGTAAATAAGTTCCTGAATTCACCTTTAGTAAATCTTGATCTCTAGTATCCAGAATTGTTTTCTCTTCGGCATATCAGTATGTATTTGTCGTTCTTCATCTTCAGCAAGAAGTGCTATTGTTACTAAATTCCAGTCAATTGGACGCCTCGATAAGACGCGGCACGTCGCGGCATGCCGCGTCATGCCGAAGCGTCCTTCGGGCTACCGAAACATGGCGTGCCGTCAGTCGGCGCCGGCCTTAAGGTCATAGCCAAGTCATACCGCTGGAAAGCCATTTTGACATTTGAAACTAAACAGTACGTAAATTTTCATGTAAACAGGTCATTTTGGTTTATTCTCATCGGCCACCCCCGAATCCGCTACCCCGGTGGCGGTTGGCACAGATTGATTTTTACAGTAGCGTGTGCCACCCCGGTGGTCGATGGCATGTATTTATGTGTCATAGTTTCATCGGTTTATTCCCATCTGCCCCCTTGAGTTTGCCACCGGGTTGGTGGTTGGCACAGATTGATTTAAAATACCTATTTGTTATGAGTTTTCCAACCATGCGGTTAATAACTTTTTTAAGTAATTTCTTGTTTGTTTTACACAACTGCCCAAAAAAAGGAGTGTAATGATTTTTATACTACTGTTGGTAAAACATAACATAATATGTATAATGTTTTGTTTTACCAACTGTAAAAATAAGCAAGTATATAAAAGATAATTTTAATTGCTAATCATTCAATCTCGGCAGTCACGATAAGCAAATTGAGCCCGCAAGGATGTGTATGAGAATCAACCACCTCACTATAAGTATCAAGGTAGCAGATGAAACTAAATACAAGCCATCGACAACCGGGGTGGCAAATGCCACTGTAAAAATTAATCTGTGCCAACCACCACCCTGGGGGCAGATGGGAGTAAACCTAGGCACCACTTTAAAACCAATCTGTGCATACCGCCACCGGGGCGGCGGACTCGGGGGTGGCCGATGGGAATTAACCGTAATTTTCGATATAGGCAAGAATTTGATTGAAATGAAATGAAATGAATATTTATTTCGTGTAAACTTTTTTAAAGTGCTTACGAAAAGTCAAATTAAAATTGTTCAGTTTATACATCATTTATATTTTTGTGTTGAATTAGAGCAGCTCAATCCCAAGCATTTTTATCGCCTATATAATCAGTAATTTTATAATATGCTTTTAAACACAGTGTAGTTTTAACAATAATTTTGAATTTATTTATAGATAAATTTCTTATATTAAGAGGGAGTTTGTTATAAAAGCGTATACACTGCCCCATAAAACAGCTACTTATTTTGTGGAGGCGGGTGCTATGAACTATAAGATTATTCTTATGTCTAGTATTAACAGTGTGTAGATCACTTTTTTTACTAAATGTGTCAATGTTCTTGTGGACATATAACAGATTCTCGTATATGTATTGCGATGCAACAGTTAGAATGCCTATCTCACTGAACTTTTCTCTTAGAGAAACACGAGGACCGAGGTTGTAAATACCCCTTATTGCTCTTTTCTACAGAACGAATATTGTGTCAAGGTCTGCAGCATTCCCCCAGAGAAGAATCCCATATGACATAATACTATGAAAGTAGCTGAAATAGACCATTCTAGCTGTTTCTATTTCTGTGAGGCGTCTAATTGTCTTAACCGCATAAGCTGCAGAACTAAGTTTGCCCGAAAGTCTTTCTATATGCGGACCCCATTGAAGTTTGGAATCAAGCATAATACCTAGAAATAAGGTTGTCCCGACGGGCTCAATTCTGGTTTCCTTCAGTTGTACATTGGTTTCCATCTGTTTAACATTGGGCATGGAGAATTTTAAGAGTTTAGTTTTCTTATCATTGAGTAATAAATTATTTACATTAAACCAATTAACAACTTTCGAGAGTGCGTTGTTTACTTCGTCAAAATTACTCTGTTGTCTTTTAATATTAAAAATTAAAGAGGTGTCATCCGCGAACAACACAATCTCATGATCGTTCTTTACGTAATAGGGTAAATCGTTGATATAGATCAAAAATAGAAATGGTCCGAGTATTGAACCCTGCGGGACGCCCATTTTTAAGGCAGGACCTGGCGATGTCTTATCATTAATCTGAACCTTCTGGATTCTGTTGCCCAAATAAGAAACCAGGAGATTAAGAGCTTTGTTCCTAATGCCATAATGATATAATTTCCTGACCAGAGTATCATGATGTACACAATCAAAGGCTTTGGACAAGTCGCAAAAAATTCCTAAAGCATCTTGCGACTTCTCCCAAGCTATAAATATACTTTTGAGTAACTCTACTCCTGTGTCAGTAGTTGAACGACCCCTCGTAAATCCGAACTGTTTCTTGTGAAGAAGATTATGTTTGTTAAAATAACTAAGCAATTGACTAAGTATTAATTTTTCAAAAATTTTACTAAGCGTTGGCAATACAGAAATAGGTCGAAAATTAGAAGGGTCTGATGTGTCGCCAGATTTAAATAAAGGTATAACTTTACTATATTTCATTAAATCAGGAAATATTCCAGAAGCGACGCAACCATTGAACACTGTTGCAAGATGTGGAGCTATTATGGTAATAATAGATGAAACAGTCTTCACTGACAATCCCCACAAATCCATTGTCTTTTTCATATTTATAGTTTTAAATTGATAAATAACATCTTTAGTAGTCACAACGGTAAATTCAAAGGCTGCACCACATTCTGGCACGCAGTCCCTAAGAAGCATTTCAGCAGACATGGAAGATGAGTCGAGTGACCCTGTAGTTATTATAGGTATATTAGAAAAAACTTCTCAAATTCTGTCGCTACTTCCAGGTCCTCTGCAACACTCACATTATTGATATTCAATAAGAAGTCACGGCTGCGTGCTTTGGCTCTGCCAGTTTCATTGTTGATGACATTCCAGGTAGCCTTTAAAGTGTTTTCTGATAATTTTATTTTATTTCTCAAATAAATAGATTTTGCTGTACTACAAGCTTGTCTAAATATTTTGGAATATTTTTTTACATAATTTATAAAGTTCTGACTATTATTACTTATAAGTTTTTTCATCATACAGTTCATATAACCTAATCCGGCTTTTATGAATACCTTCAGTTGCCCAATCACTAAACATCAGACGGTCAGTTACATTTAATTTTTTGGATGTAAATACAGTCTGAAATTCGTCATTAATCAAGTCAAACAAAGAGCTATATAACTGATCCGGATGGTCATGATGAGGCAACCAACGCATTTTTCGAGATAAATTGTCTTTAAAAGTTTTAAGTCGATTTTCATTTATTGATATATATTTAATAATTTTTCTCTGGACTTTTGGGCATTTTCTTGGACAACAGATTAACTGCCCACTGTGATCTGACTGAAGCATATTAATCAAAGATTTGTGTAATGGTTTTATATTAGTAAATATATTATCAATACAAGTACCACTTGTGGCAGTCACTCTAGTTGGTTCATAAAAATTATGACATAAATTGTATGACATAAATAAATTTAAAAATTTGATAGTCGAAGAGCATTTTTCTAATATGTTAACGTTAAAATCTCCACAAATAGCAACAGTTTTACGGCAGTTACAAACTTTGCTAAGGGCATCATCCATAATAACTAAAAAACTTTCAAATGGTGCACATGGAGGTTTGTATACACTCATAACAATGAACTGCTCAAACTCAACACATGTGATTTCTACTACTCGCTCAACAGAGAGGCTCACAATGTCAGTCCTTTCTTTAAATTTTAGAAATTTCTCTACTGAACGAGCTTGCAACCTGGTGGTTATTGAAATTGAATATGAACTGGTGGCTTCTTAGCCAATGTTCTGTAATGCATAAAATATCAATATTGTTACAGTTCATAAACAATTCCAATTCTAACTCCTTACCCATCAACTCTTGTATATTTTGATGCACCAGGCTGATACAATTTTTTAAATTATTTTTTGTAGGTAAGGTTGATGGAGTTGTATTTTTGTCACTTAAACTAGGTACAGAATTCAATGTCTTATTAAATATATTGCCAGAGATTGACTCTATTGTCTCAGAATTCAATTTAAAGAATTTGGAATGGATTCCAAGCTTATATTGCATGTCAAATTTGACTGCTCAATAAAAGCAGTGTGGTTAGCCAAAACCTTGGCTGTGTTATTAATACAATAAGCTAGCGAGGATGCTATTTGTCTTTTATAAAATTGTGATATATAATAATTATCATATGTCAAATAAAAATTTCTAATTAGAGCATTAGAGTCAATAATGTCAATTAAATTATTATAACATGTCATGGTATGTAATTTGGAATTAATCTTAAATCTATAATCATTTTCAGCTTGTGGCAACAGCTTACTGTAAGGAAAAGCAAGTAACAGAATTTTTTTAACTTTTAAATTCAGTAATTGGTCAAAATATCTCTTTATTAAATTAATATTTGCATTTCCTCTTCTCCCAATAAATATAATTATTGTTGATTCAGGACAGTATGATTTAGATAAAATTGATTGCATAATCTGAGAAAAGCTTGCTCCAGGCATGCATAAGTTAGTAATAGTCATACCTGTCCTTTGTCTCAACAATTGGCTCATGTTTTTACCTATCTCATCGCTAAACATTAATAGCTTCTTGGTGTTTGTAATGTGGGGTGAGAAAGAAGTGCCAGAATTACAATAAGAATTAATGGAATTAATGGTGCTGTCATCCACTGCAGCAGAGAGTGACAGCAAATCAGAGCAATAATTCAAAGTAGTTGACTGTGAATGACTCTGTGGCGCCTGGCTAAGTTCATTGCCATGACTATTATTAGTCAAAGATTGAAGCCTCTCTTCATTGTACTTACACAAGTCAATTAAGCCTGTAATTTACTTTTCTAAAATTATGACCATTCTGGTTCTCAGCCAAATCGAAAATAGCAACACTGCAAATAATACCAAATATCACTGCTGATAAAACTTTATTAGAAAGGTGTAACATAAATATAAAAATAAGGTGCATTGGACAGATGGTCAATGACTTGACTGCGCCTGCATCACTAGCAATGGCAGACAAGATACCAACTCTTCAGATCTCACAGAGAGAAGAGCACAATTCAATGGACCTCATCCTACGAGCTAGGACATCACGGTGGTATAGTTCACATTTAGTTCATTACACTTTGTATATTGCGCACTATATCTTCAGTCTTGACACATTGTCACAGCTACAAGCATCATTACTGAGTAGCCATTGCTTTCTTTTTTGGTTTCTTCAATCGCTTCAACCCATTTACACTTGTTTTCAATAAATTTGAATAGGCAGTGCTAAATTTTTCCACATCTTTTTGCTCTATGACTGTTGAAATCTTTTTGCTGCCAGTTTGTGCTCTTACTAAGCATTTGTATTCTGGATTTTTAACTGCAGGGGTGCCGTCTCGCGGTTGTGGCTTTGTCCGACCGTCATCTAAGGTTGAAGTAACACATTATTGTAGGCAATACATATTTACATCGAAAACACTAACTTATATCTCAGAAGTACTTACACCTTTTCATTGTCATAGTAATTGATCCTGAGCTACGAGCCTTTTGAAATAGCCTGGTAAGTTCTGCTAGGAACTGAAAAGAGAAATAATTTAGTAAACACTGAAAGATGTGAAAAATATGCTACAGTTATGCAGCTTTAGTTGAATTATGCTTACCTCATCGTTACCCAATAAAACCATGTTTTAAATTTATGTTTATATTCAGTTACTGTAAATACGATTGTACCAAATCGAAGAAATATTATCTTCTGTACAAATCACACATTTTACGAGGAAACTATTTTACTTGAGCATTCCACTCGCTCTCACAGACACTTCGAGCTGTCGAGAGCGAGACACGTTGACAAGAGTACAAGACAGTTTTGACAATACTTGACAACAAGATTGACGTTTCATGAACATGTAATCCAATGTTGTCAGCTTCATAAAAATCAAATAGTGATGTTTATCTGACAGTAATATCCATAGAGATATAAAGGATAGAGTGGCAGAATAGTACCTACCTCAATACTGTGTCGTGTCCAAGGAACTTATACCTACTAACTGGAATGAGTACAAACAAAATGCTTAAAAAATAAAAACAACTCTATCTTAAAACGCTAGAGTTTACATTTGCATAATGGATTCAATGAAAAAAAACACTCCGAGCGAGAAACCGACATTGGTGGAGTGTGTCTCTGTCTTGCCTTGTCACCGATCAAGAGTTCCTTGTCACTATTGGTCACTGATGTAAACAATATGGCCGATACACTTTCGCGTTGAAGTCATATTTTTGCGTTCTCAATTTCTTTTTACTGTATTAAGGTGAAACCGCTTTTAAATATGGTAAAATCGTGTTGTGTGAAGGGGTGTAGTAGTGAGGGGTATGCTGGATGTGGAATTTCGTTTTTTAGGTAAGTTTTCTTAACTTTGTTTGTTTATTACAAGTAGGGTTACCAATGTTTTAGATTGACATACGGAAAATCTATGTTATAAACTCTAGCTAGTATCCAACTTAAAATCCTTGCATTAAAACTGCTAAGCGTAGTATCTCTACGTAGTCTGTGCTGCTAAGTTCGAAGTTTCGAACATTGTTGTAGTACATATGTATGTACTCTGATAAACATTGGACATCGCATTAGTAGTAGCTAGTTTGTTTTCTAAATACAAGTAGAGTACAAGTGTATTTGTTTGATTTCCAGATTCTCTAATAGTGAAATTCTGCGGCAGAGGTGGCTTGAAGTTGTTCCTATAAAGAATAAATATTCAAGCTATAGCATAGTTTGCAGCCGTCATTTTAAGTCAGAGGACATAATCATCCATGAGAGAAAATCAATACTCAAACGTGATCAACACACAAAACGATACTTTTTAATAATGTTTAATAAACGTGTTCATTAAAATTGTGTTGTTTTATTATAAAGACAAGCTCAAGTTTGGTCATTTTTTTTAATTGCATCCCTGTACTCATGCTTTGAAATCTCTTAACAACATGCTCACAGACACTGAATGTATACGAGTGCTACGTATCTTCACATCACATAAAAATCTGTGCCTAGCGGGTAAAGACCCAATACAGTTTTTTTTATGGGCACGCTTACTCTGTGGCATCCTGCGGGCACGTGGGTGCGGGTAATGCAAGATGCCTCGTGACCCGATGGTCGTGGGTTCGATTCCCTCGGGAAGCATACTAAGTTGTTCCCAGTTTAGATAGGCCATTGGAGGCCCGAACTTCCTGATTTTCTGATAAAAAGATGGTACCGTGCTTCGGAAGGCACGTATAAGCCGTTGGTCCCGGTCATCAAATAAACCACGTCAGAGGCCCTTGAGGCGGTCTAGAAACTGACACTAGGGGTCGATAGACCCACTATCCACACGAAAAGAAGAAGAAAAAGAGTCCGCCGCAACGTGCCCTGCCATGCCGGTCCTAAGGATTTTCCATGTATCTCCCGCTAAAGAATCCATTTGAACGAGTTGCAGGTGAAAATGAATAATTTCGGAAGATGAAATAAATATTGGTGAACATTAAAACAACTTAAACAACACTTGAATGCAAAATTCGTTTAGATAGGTAGGCAGGTTGAAAAACAGATAATTTGCAACTGGACGTACCTATAAATTAAAATAAGTTAAAAAGTTAATGATATCCACCCTTGAAGCTATCTCGCCAAGAATGCCATTGTGTTGCAGGTCATCATCATAAAATAACAGTTTTTATAGCTGTCCCAGAAGTTTGTAGGATTATTGGACATCCTATTAGAAAGAGAGAACACCCACTCTCGAAGCTTTCTCGCTCGGAACGTTTTTCGGTTGCCCGTCATCATTCCAGTTAGTAGGTATAAGTTCCTTGGTCGTGTCCAAAGTGATTGGATATATACATAGAGATAGTCCTAGTACTTACAAATTGAACACAGTCAACTGACGTGTAAGATACAATTTAGACAATATTATGCCATCAAATTATACAACCTTAGTGATTTTTCTTTTATAACAGTTCTATCATGATTTTGAATTTAGCCGTATAATATTTATATCGACTTTTCAAGTGTTGTAAAAAATCTTATCGATATGTCTTTCCACCGTATATTTTTACCTCGTTATTTTTTAGATTCTATTTATATAATCTTAGTGATTTTTCTTTTATAACAGTTCTATCATGATTTTGAATTTAGACGTATAATATTTATATCGACTTTTCAAGTGTTGTAAAAATTCTCATCGATATGTCTATCCACCGTATATTTTTACCTCGTCATTTTTTAGATTATATGTGCACGTGATAAAGATTTATAAAATAAGTGGATTGCTGCAGTATGTCGTGGAGAAAATTGGGTGCCTAGAAAGCACCATAGAATTTGTTCCAAGCATTTTACTGCGGAATGTTTTTATAGTAATGACAGATGGCTCCTCCCTTCTAAACATATCAGTGTGAGTGTTTAAATAATTACTTGCTAATAATTAAATTATCAGTAACAGTAATGAATTCCGAAGCTTGTTAGAATCCATCATATTACAAAAAAAATAATGCACCTATAGAAAAAATCTGATCATTCTTTACACAGACAGTAATATTTAAAGGACAGTAATTTGAAGGTTTGATAAGAACTGTCTGCTTTCATAGTCACGACTACTGAGTGAATATGCATCAAAATAAGGGAATCTTCATTTGAAAGAAATTTTGTTAAATGTCATCTACCCAGAGACCAAAACTTGGTTGTACTTGTTCGACTAGTGGACTAATAATGTGCCGATCCCAAGATAAATTCGAAGGGCTAGTCTAGCCTAGCTAGTCTTTTCTCTCTAAATATTCTGTGTGTCACATGTATGATCGAAAAGTGTCCGATCCCGCACATAGGTACATTTTTTACACATAGATTTGTATTACCTACACTATGTAATGAGAAAATGTCAATAAAAAGTGATTATTGTTAATAACAAACGTTTGGGGACTATTGAAGATTTTCACTAAATTATTTATTTTAACTTTAATTTTATATGTTTTGATACAATAATCCATCTCGACCATGCCTTTTCTTATAATGTGTCGTGTGTGTCTTAAATGTGTCTTAAATATACGACATTTACAGTTATCATAATGCCTGAGCATGCGTTTTGCCTTATTCTTAATTGTTTACTTTCTCTAGCAAAAATGTGTAATTTGGCCAAATTATTTATTTTTAAATATTCTGTGTGTCACATGTATGATCGAAAAGTGTCCGATCCCGCACATACATTTTTACACATAGATTTGTATTACCTACACTATGTAATGAGAAAATTTCAATAAAGTGATTATTGTTAATAACAAACCTTTGGGCCCTATTCAATAGTGATGGCAATTAATGCGATTTCGCATTAATTTCATTAGCATGCGAATTCGTGACTCTTAACATGCTAAATGATATTGCTATGCTATTTGCTAATTATAACGATGATTAATAATAATGTTGTATGTGAAGTGTGAAATTTATTAATATGCGAATTAAAAAGCGCGTTCGCTTAAGAAGATCTCTTGCACAGGTATTTTATGAACCTTAGTAAGATAATGATCACAATTAAAATTAAAGAATAATATAAACATTACAACATTAACAACTTTAAGCACCTTCTGTCATACTTACTAATTAACTACTTTATCTAGATTTGGGACTGACAGTAAAATATAGAAACTGGTGTATTATTTAGTAGGTAGGTATGTACCTATATTATTTACAGGTACTTATATAATTAGTTCATATTATCATCAATTATAAGTACAACAATAAATATAAGACTAAAGAAAGTTTATCAAATACGTAAACAAAACTCACTATTATGTGCCAATTTGTACTAAACTTTGACATAATACAAACACGAAGCGCGCCAAACGCGTGTTACACAGATTATTATTACCTAAACAAACTTTCACACGCATTCATTCAATATACGACCTTAAATACGAGTAAATCAAAGATAATAATATAATAATTGCTTAATATCATCCTTCGCATTCGCACCATTTGCCAATAATTTCACTTGTCGTGTCAGGTGAAACGGATATATTGAGTATTCCCGTGGACGAGACAGAGAACGCGTTTCCCGCTTTAGCAATAAAATATAAACGAACCGAATCGCGCACGAAACAATGAATTCACAATTCACGAAATTTCGCAACAATATTTCATATGCTTAATGCGAAATGAAAATTCGCATGCAAAAATTAATGTGATTGCTAATATATCCATCACTACTATTCAAGATTTTGTCTGATTTATCTATTTTAAGTAAATTTTTATGTTTCTTGCTTGATAAAATCTATGTCGACTATGTCCTGTCCTTGTAAAGACTTAATTTGGATATGCCATTCTCAGTTACCATTGCTTAAGCTATGACTTTTGTTTTTTTCTTTATTATTTGCTTTCTCTAATAAAAATATGTTATTTGGGGGTGATGATTTATTTATTTAATATTTATTAATCCCACTTACAGCTATCATTACAGCTGAAAAACTAACTATAAATAAGTATAAATAAATATTTATGTCGAGGGTGTCGTATGAGGCGACTAAGAGAAACACAAGAGAAGGAAATCTCGAAATAAAACCCTGTATGAATACGTCTGGCTAGTGTGGTATAATAGTAGGCCGTACCTCCCGAACCTTCACCATGGAAGGTTTAAGACCAGCAGTGGACTGGAAAAGGCTGTTGATGCGTAAAGAAAAATACCATGAAAATTAGAAAATAACGCCTCGAAAGATTATGTGCTACTGAGAACCCATTTGAAACAAAAATATATGTTCAGTTTAAAAATGCAAATTTGTGTAATAATTATTTAAAGACTGTCCATCAACTAGCGTTCTGACTGCTGTGGACACAAAGTTACGGAATTTAAAATGTATAACATATAAATAATATACTTTACAAGTCCGTTTGATTTTGAACCTATATTGAAACTTTAATCGATATCGATAGCGGATTTGCTCAGTCACTATTAAATTAAAAAGTTACGATATTTGTGTTCAAATTGTCTTTAGCCCTAACTGACAAACATAGTGCCATCTTCTTCTGGCAACTCTAATTTATCATATGAGTGAAGAGTGTAGCTATAATTATTCAATTTGTTCTTAAAAATATCGTTCCTTCCATGCTTCAGTTATTCTTCTGTGGTCGTGTCCGCTGGTGGGAGAGAGAACGCAACAGTTAAAGGCCCCCTGCATCTCTCTCTAACAGTACATGCACAACATCAACATTGCGCAATGGCGTGCTACCTGTAACTATTATTTATATCAGTTTATCAGTAATCAATAGTTTTTTTAAGATTTCGTAAGATATAGATTCTTGTGTTACTAGCTGACTAAAAGACAACGCAGAGCCAAAATTATTGATCGCAAGGAGCTGAAATTTGGCGTGTAAGTTGCTTAGAGACTGTTACCCGAAATGATCAAGGGTTCGGCAAGGAACGGATAAATACACGGTACACGACACAAAGATAAATTACGATTACCAAAAATAAGATTAGATATACTTAGGAGAAGCAGTTATTGTATGTCCATCCAAATATTTAATAAACTACCAAACAATATTAGCACATTGCTTTTGACACTATTAAAAAAAATTATGTTTAAACCACAGATATGAGAATTAGTCAGATGGAACGCGCGGCACAGTTGCGTGCGGCCACTAAAGCAAATACAAAATTGAAAAGCGAATACAAACTCGTCTCAGTGCGCTACGAAGCATCGTACAGTTCACGCGTCACGATCACTTCAACTTTTAAATTCTCAAAATGCCGTCTTGTTTTCTTAAACACTGTAAAAGTTGTTCCTAAAAACAAAAACAGGAAAATGGAATATCTTTTTACAGGTAACTATTGATAATTTGACTGTTTCCTAATTTAATTTCGATAAAATTCGTAGTTGTGCTAGAAATATGTAAGTGTTGCCAGTTTTTGTCGACGCCGTTCTGCCTGAATTAGGGAAAATGCACTTGTCAATTGATTATGTGATAATGATTGTCATGTTAATGAAAAATACATTACCGTATTATAAAAGTATATTGTAGATATATCTTCTTTCTCATAAATATAATAATAGAATTTCAATTTCCATTAGTATATACCTTACATTATAATGTTTTGAGTTCGATCCCCAAACGATATCCTAATATTCGTGTACACCCTGCTACTCGTCAAGCTTATACACTTTGTCCTTTGCACCGTTCTTATGGCGTAAAGAATAAGTATCAAAATCGTACAGCAACTGTTTAGCTTGACTTGGCGCCGTGTGTACATACATACTTATGGCGTAGGGAATAAGTATCAAAATCGTACAGCAACTGTTTAGCTTAACTTGGCGCCGTGTGTACATACATACTTATGGCGTAAGGAATAAGTATCAAAATCGTACAGCAACTGTTTAGCTTGACTTGGTGCCGTGTGTACATACATACTTATGGCGTAGGGAATAAGTATCAAAATCGTACAGCAACTGTTTAGCCAGACTTGGCGCCGTGTGTACATACATACTTATGGCGTAGGGAATAAGTATCAAAATCGTACAGCAACTGTTTAGCTTGACTTGGTGCCGTGTGTACATACATACTATTTATTTCTCAACTAATCGACGCCAGCGGCTTCGCACGCACATATTTTCTTATTTCTCGTTTTGCCCGATCCCGTGGGAATTTCGAGAAATCCCGTCTTGGTGCACCCCTACGGTTCCCAAGAAACATACATGCTAAATTTCAGCTTCATGCGCCGAGTAGTTTCGGCTGTAGCTTGTCTGTCAGTCAGTCAGTAACGCAAGGATTTTATATATACAGATTTACGAAGTAGTTAAAACTTAATTCGGTACCTACATTTAAGAAATGTATTTATAAAAGCATTAATTAAATCCATGGTAAATTCTTCAAAACCGCAAATGAATATAAGAATATTACATAACTATATGCAAAATACTGGGAGATTATTCATAATCTGGCAACTTTTCACACACATAGACGCGCGTGTTCGTACAGTGCCAGTCGCCAAAGGTCACGCACACATAGCTGTCAACGTGCCACGCTTAGTTGGACGAATGCGCTCTATCTGATACTAATTCTCATATCTGTGGTTTAAACTATTATTAAGCAAAATATATTATAGCATTAAGGAATACTTAGACGATAAGAATTTAACATTATAACAACAACCTGACCCTACTAATTAATATATTTACACGCCAGAAATGGAGGATATGCTGGATATATTTCGTTTATAAGAACCTTGTACCATATTCTAGTAAATAAAGTATATTTCATTTCATTTCATTTCATTTAATAATGCTTCCTTCTTAGTAAAATCTCGTTATTTTGCCAATTTGGTTATCTGTTGCAAAATACGTAGATTCTGGGCCTGAAGTACGTAGGTTTGCGGGAAGGGTCCGAAATACGTAGATCTACGTAAAAAGACGTAGAGTTGGCAACGCTGTCCCCACCTATCAACAAAAACCGGCCAAGTGCGTGTCGGGCCACGCGCAATGTAGGGTTCCGTAGTTGCCCATAATGACTTGCTGCAAAGGGTATTAATGTACAACAAATCCGACTGCTTATTTTGCTGAAAAAATAATTTTAATAACACTATTATAAGAACCTAAGTTTTGTTTAGAAAAATACTAGGTATGTATCCAGTTATGTATTGTAAACATAAAATGTGGTTTCTAAGATATACTACTACGTGCTACTACTATACATACGTAGTACCGTAGTACATTACATACTAAAGTACGTATATCTTTAAGATTAAGCCAGCGCGCCCAATGTAAACTCACAGAAATAGGTATTTATAAGCTAACCGACGATTACTCGTAAACTAGTGATATCTACTTAGCCGTGATAGTTTTCCTTTTAAATTCGTTATACTACATTAGTGATTTTTTTCACCTCTTCCAAATTAATAGTTTAGCCGGCAGATGGGTTACACTTGAGTCTAAAAATTTTTTTCACTTCAAAGCTTAATATTTGACAAACTAATCACTTGATCGAAAAATGATTTGAGCAAACTAATAATATTTTTTTAAAACCTATCCAATGATACACCACATGATGGGGTACTCAACCAAAAAAGAATTCAACCCCAACCCTATATATGTAGGTACCTAAGGCCCGCCCGCCCGATACTTTCCGATATTTCCCTAAATTTTATTCTACAGTTTTGTTGCAATATCTTATGTCTATATTCATGTCAAATATCAGCTTTCTGGCGCCAGGCGTCTTTGAGCTAGGCTGCGGACGGACAGACGGACGGACATGACGAAACTATAAGGGTTCCTTGTGGACTACGGAACCCTAAAAATGAAATGTAGCTCAATTGACACATCTTGGCAAGATTATATTTTTTACTATGGAGACGTTGCCCAAAAGCATTGGGTTGTCATAGTAATTAACGTTTAAACAAATATTCGTATATATGTACCTACCTACGTATTTTTGACGATTATTTGTAAAACAAGTACTCATTTATCTATTCATTAGTGAACAGTGAACATAGACCAGTAATATTAACACTCACTATTGTTATTTGCCTAATATGAGCATTGTAAGAATGAAAGACGAAAATGAATTTAAATGATTCATTCATTTATATTATACTAGAGGACGCCCGCAGCTACGCCCGCGCATTTCGTTAATTTACCCGTTTTGTCCGATCCCGTGGGTATTTCGGGAAATCCCTTCTTAGTGCACCCCTACGGTCCCCAAGAAACATACTTACATGCCAAATTTCAGCTTCTTGTATCAAATAGTTTTGGCTGTAGCTTGTCTGTCAGTCAGTAAGTAACCCTTGCGTTACTTACTGACTTTTATATACACAGACTAGACGGCGCCAGCGGCTTCGCCCGCGTCAATTATACATATAAACCTTCCTCTTGAATCATACTATCTATTAAAAAGAAACCGCATTAAAATCCGATGCGTAGTTTTTAAGATTTAAGCATACATAGGGACAGACAGACAGAAGACAGATTTTGTTTTATGTATGTAGTGATTATTATATAAGGGCAGCGATAGCCCTTTGGGTTGCGGAGGTCAGACGGCAGTCGCTCTGTGGAAAAGTAGATATTCTGTAATATCTGATTAGACCAGTAAGCGGTCCTCGGGCTCTAAGGCGTGTAAGTCTTGGATGCAACCGGGATAACGCTAGGGCGATGATGATTCATTTATATTCGTTATTTTCCTATTATTCATTCATAACCATAATGTTAAAATAACTTTCAAGTGTAAAATGAAATATTGGTTTATTAATAATAATAAATTGTTTCTTATTTATGTACTAGCTTTTTGCCGTTGCTTCGCACGCGTAAATTACGATTAGATAAAATATTTTGTACAAACACCCTCCCTCTTCAAGGAACTACATGCTAAATTTAACCTTCTTGCGCCCAGTAATTTCAGCTGTAATGTGCCTGTCAGTCAGTCAGTAACGAAAAGATTTTATATACACAGATTAAAGTGATTCCATTGAAAAAATAAAACTTTTTACACAAACTCTGAATACCTTTTCCATCCTCTTAGGGGTTAATTTTCAAAATAAATGTCTTTGTGTTCGCAAACGTCATTTTTTGCGGATCCAATAAACAAAGTATGAAGTTAATCCCTTGAAGGCATAAAAGGTTCTATGCAAATTATGACTCCCCTTTTATCCACTTAGGGTAAGAATTTCCAAAAAGACTTTCTTAGTGTTCACTAACTTCATTTGAGGAACCAATAGGTATACAAAGTTTGAAGTTAATCCATTAAAGGAATAAAATGTTTCATACAAATTCTGACAACCAGTTTAACTCCATTAGGAGGGAAATTTCCAATAATCCTCTCTTAGTGTGAACACACCTCAAGAAACATACATGCAAAATTTTATCTACTTGCGCTCAGTTATTTCGGCTGTAGCATGTCTGTCAGTCAATGAGTATGCAAGGATTTTATATACAGACAGATTATATAAATAAATAATATTTGACTGCCTCCATAGTACAGTGGATAGCGTATGCGTCTGCTAAACGGAAGGTCTCGAGTTCGATTCCCGGGTCGGGCAAAAGTATTAGGTAGGTACTGAGATTTGCCCAATTCTCAGTAGCAGCACGGAGTCTGCCAATGTGCCCGGTAACGGCAATAGGCTCGCCCGCTGTGTGTGTAATATTACACCTCTGCCTACCTCATCGGGGATACAGGCGAAAGACTAAAAAAATAAACAAAGTAGTAAATTAACAAAGTAGCGTACGTTGTGTACGCTTTATTCTCTATTGCACTCTCCTAATGCTCCTGCTTACTTGACTCCTCATTTTCAATATCTCTGTGATAGTCACAAAAAAGATCTTCGTTCTTCAAACAAGCTCCTTCTCTACTGTCCTTCGCATAGCTCTAGCCTAGTTCATTCTTCCCTTTACATCCAATCTATACTTCTCTGGAATGCACTCCCTCTCAAAATCAGGATATCCATTAACCGTCTTGCGTTTAAGACTAGAGTCCGTCAGAATTACCTACATGGATACGTTGGCTGGATCATCATAGAATCTTAATATATAAAATCCTTGCGTTACTGACTGACTGACAGACACGCTACAGCCGAAACTATTGGGCGCAGGAAGCTGAAATTTGGCATGTATGTTCCTTGGGGACCATCGGGGTGCACTAAGAAGAGATTTCTCAAAATTCCCACGGGATCGGCCAAACGGGTAAATTTAAAAAAAATGCAGGCGTAGCTGCTGGCGTCCTCTAGTTATCTTATAAATCTTTATGTTCATATATGAGTAGGTATATATTTATATTATATCTAATATATATAAATCTCCTGTCACGATGTTTGTTCGCGATGGATTCCTAAACTACTTAACCGATTTTAAATTAAATTGGCACACCGTGAGCAGTCTGGTCCAACTTGAGAGATAGGATAGCTTAGATCTTTAATTATAGTCGCAATTTTATTTTATTACAAATTATTTGTCTATAATTAATTGACAGTCACAATTATCTGCTCCAAAAGATTCTAACAGATGTCGATAATCTTATATTAATAATTTCGTCAAGGAGTACATCGAAACCTTACCTGAATAATAAAACATTAAAAAATAAAGATTTCAAGTCGACAACATATATCCGCAAAATTCGGATTGTCGAGTATTTTGTTAAATTCTAATGGTTCTGACAGACAAATCACAGTCGCCATATTGGCTCTATGATATTGGCCCAAGTTTGCTTTGTACTAAGTAGTTTATAATTTTATGTGTAAATACTTTTTACAGTTATATAGTATCCGCCCAATAAAGGAGACTTGTGTTACCCCGAATATCTATCTATACTATAATATAATAAAGCGGAAGAGTTTGTTTGTTTGTTTGAACGCGCTAACGATAGCCCAGTTATTCCGGAAGGCTATAGGCTATATAACATAACGCATCAACCCTTTGAGGCCGGGCAAAAGGCTAAAAAGGCTAAAAGATAATGTCGGCTAAAGTCAGGAACTAGCAGTTGGATTTTAAAAATTGTTATGCTTATGATAGCCCAATTATTCCGAAAGGCTATAGGCTATATAAAATTACGCCACAACTTTTAGGGGCTGGACAAAAATAATAAAATGGTCACACTAGAACGGGGAGGGTTGGGTCAAAGGCAAAAAGAGGCTAAACGAATAGGATACAATTTACATGGATATCGTTTTCGAGATTTTCGGGACGCTGATGAATAATATGAAATTTATTTTGTGATCCAAGATGGCGGACGGGCAATCAAAGATGGCAGATGTGAAAATTTTAAAAATCAATATGGATATCGCCTTCGATACTTTAAGGGGTGGGGAATCGAAATACAACATATTTCGTGATCAAAGATGGCGGATGGGAAATCAAAGATGGCGGATGGGAAAATTTAAAAAATGTCAATATTGGTATCGTCTGCGATGTTAAAAGGGATGGGGAATCCAAATACAACATCTGTTTCGTGATTCAAGATGGTGGATGGGAAATCAAAGATGGCGGATGGGAAAAGATTTAAAAAATCAATATGGGTATCGTCTCTGATGATTTAAGGGATGGAGAATCCAAATACAACTATTTCGTGATCAAAGATGGCGGATAGGAAATCAAAGACGGCGGACGGGATTTTTAGTAAAGTCGATATGGGTATCGTCTCCGATATTTTAAGGAATGAGTAATTCAAAAACACCGTCTATTTCGTGATCAAAGATGGCGGTTGGGAAATTAAAAAAAAAATTATATGGGTATCGTCTCCGATGTTTAAAGGGATGGGGAATCCAAATACAACATCTATTTCGTGATTCAAGATGGTGGATGGGAAATCAAAGATGGCGGATGGAAAAAATTTAAAAATCAATATGGGTATCGTCTCTGATGATTTAAGGCATGGTGAATCCAAATACAACATCTATTTCGTGATCAAAGATGTACTATAATATAATAAAGCGGAAGAGTTTGTTTGTTTGTTTGTTTGAACGCGCTAACGATAGCCCAGTTATTCCGGAAGGCTATAGGCTATATAACATAACGCATCAACCCTTTGAGGCCGGGCAAAAGGCTAAAAAGGCTAAAAGATAATGTCGGCTAAAGTCAGGAACTAGCAGTTGGATTTTAAAAATTGTTATGCTTATGATAGCCCAATTATTCCGAAAGGCTATAGGCTATATAAAATTACGCCACAACTTTTAGGGGCTGGACAAAAATAATAAAATGGTCACACTAGAACGGGGAGGGTTGGGTCAAAGGCAAAAAGAGGCTAAACGAATAGGATACAATTTATATGGATATCGTTTTCGAGGTTTTCGGGACGCTGATGAATAATATGAAATTTATTTAGTGATCCAAGATGGCGGACGGGCAATCAAAGATGGCGGATGTGAAAATTTTAAAAATCAATATGGATATCGCCTTCGATACTTTAAGGGGTGGGGAATCGAAATACAACATCTATTTCGTGATCAAAGATGGCGGATGGGAAATCAAAGATGGCGGATGGGAAAATTTAAAAAATGTCAATATTGGTATCGACTGCGATGTTAAAAGGGATGGGGAATCCAAATACAACATCTGTTTCGTGATTCAAGATGGTGGATGGGAAATCAAAGATGGCGGATGGGAAAAGATTTAAAAAATCAATATGGGTATCGTCTCTGATGATTTAAGGGATGGAGAATCTAAATACAACTATTTCGTGATCAAAGATGGCGGATAGGAAATCAAAGACGGCGGACGGGATTTTTATTAAAGTCGATATGGGCATCGTCTCCGATATTTTAAGGACGGAATTCAAAAACACCGTCTATTTCGTGATCAAAGATGGCGGTTGGGAAATAAAAAACAAATAATATGGGTATCGTCTCCGATGTTTAAAGGGATGGGGAATCCAAATACAACATCTATTTCGTGATTCAAGATGGTGGATGGGAAATCAAAGATAGCGGATGGAAAAAAATTCAAAAATCAATATGGGTATCGTCTCTGATGATTTAAGGCATGGTGAATCCAAATACAACATCTATTTCGTGATCAAAGATGGCGGATTGGAAATCAAAGATGGTGGACGGGATTTTTTTAAAGTCGATATGGGTATCGTTTCCGATATTTTAAGGAATGGGGAATTCAATTCGGTATATAAAAATCGATGTTTGTTTGTTCATCATTTATAGACTCTGAAATGATAAGAGATTAAGCGCTAAGTCAATGGTAACATTGGAAAAGGGGCTTAGAAAAAGGGAATTAAATAAAAACTCTTAAAAAGGCGATACGAAGTTCGCTGGGTCAGCTAGTAGTATATATAAAGAAGTATATTAGTATGTATTTATATTGTACATATATAATAAAATATTTATGTAATCTTAATTTGATGTAGAAAAATAAGTTAAATATCCTTTAACAGTAATTGCACCTAACTCATTTTATCTCTGTACCACCCAAAGGTTGACTGGGAGAAAATGCCTACGGCATTCAGTCCGCCTCTGTACCTATAGATATTTTGTGCATAAAGTTTTAAATACCTAAATAAATAAAAAAAATATTGTATTGCTTATTGTTGCTAACCCGTTTACTGTACCCCAATAATTAATTAGATTGTTTTATCGATTTAGATGTGTATTTTACTAATGGTTCATAAAAACTCTCGAACAAACTATGAAAATTTAATTTAGGCGTAGCTGCTTGCAAAAGCTAGGAGGCAGCGATAGCCTAGTGGAGATACCAACAGACTGCCATGCAGAGGGTATCGGGTTCGAAGTTCGAATCCACGACGCGCACCAATGACTTTTCGGAGTTACGTGCGTGTTGAATTGTTAATTATCGCTTGTCCCGTGCCTCGGAGAGCACGTTAAGCCGTCGGTCCCGGTTGTCATGAAGACCTTTGACGATCGTTACAGGGCGTCAGTACCTTCTAAAATAAACTGACACTAGTCTAAACCATGGAATATTGCTATCCCTTCGGGTTGCGGAGGTCAGACAGGCAGTCGCTCTGTGGAAAAGCTAATATTCAGCCAAATCCGGTTAGTCTAGTAAGCGGACCCCAGATTGAAACTGGGATAACGCTAAGAGGATGATGCTTGCAAAAGCTAGTTAAAATTAAATTAGTCAAGCCTTCAAGGATTCCGTCGCATCGCAGTATACATTTGTATATCTCAGCGACATTGTAAAAAATGTAAAATAAATTATCCAAGTTCAAAAATCCTTTCGAAGTATTTTAGGTTAAAGAAATGAGAGAAGCCTTGGTCAGCAGTTGGACAAAGCAGATAACTGACAAAAAGTGCTTACCTGCTTAAAAATAAATAAAAGTAGCAAAATAACGGGTCTAAGAATTTTGGCTTGTAATGGTCATATAAAGAACTATCCCACATTTTAGTTAGTGAAGATGAAGAGCGCTTAGATGAGAGCCAGCCGCATAAATTAAAATTAATGAAAATTAAATGCACATCAGGCACGATGCAAAAAAATCAAGTGAAGAAATTAAAAGTTTCATACAAACTGGGACCCCTTTTTAAACTCCCCGCATTAGTAATCGGAGGGATGGGCCTCCTTAGCCTTGGTTGGCAACCCGTCTAGGAGAAGGAAAACTCCGAAATTAAACCAAATGTTCGGGGGGGACGGGCCTCGTTATCCTTGGTTGGCAACCTGTCTAGGAGAAGAAAAACTCCGAAATTAATAGACCAACTTTTCAGGGAGCATACCCGACACAAAACTCCGATCTAAGATGTGAACCAACCCGTGCCGAAGAATTCGTGGCCAAAGGGGAAGATGGTCTCAAACGGAGGGTGCCTGTGTTGGTGGTCACAGGGCACAGCTAGTATTCCATCTTACCCCCGTACAGGGCTCTACGGGGATGGACATTTTAAATCCCTATTACTCGTGGGAACGCTATGAGAACAGATATTAATAATTCTTTAAATGGCTGTTCGCACCCCGTCACGTCTCGTTTCCCGCGAGGGCCAAAAGCGGCCTATGGAAAGCCGATTTGCAACATTGAATGTTGGCGGTGGAATGGACGAAAAATTGGATGAAGTATGATGATGGATGATAGAAAGATTAATGTTCTGTATGTGAATGAAACGAAAAAGAAAGGATGTGACACTACCAAGCATGGCAGCTACACGGCGTATTGGTCCGGAGTAGATAGTACCGCCAGAGCCTGCAACGGAGTTAGTTTAATACTGTCTGCGCGAATGAATGAGTGCGTAAAAGAGTTTGAATGTGTAAATGCAAGGCTACTATGGATGATAATGAAAGTAGGACTTACTCGTCATCTTATTGAAGGGGTTTACGACTTTACGCCCCGGCCTATATAGTAACAGGTATGTCACAACAAGCAAAAAACGAAAGGCAGGAGTTTTGAGAGATTTTGAGGACCTATAAGGATAACGAAAGATTGATTTTGTTAGGTGATTTCAATGGATGGGTGGGAGTAAAGCGAGATGGATTTGAAAGGGTTTTAGGTGGATTCGGTGATAACAGTGTGAACTAAAATGGAAAAGAAAAGCTTGAGGTTTGTTTGGAGTGGAGCCTTTGTGTGACAAACACCATGTTTAATCACAAAATGATACATTTGTATACACGTAAGGCGAAAAATGTTAGAAGAAAGTAGATGATAGTAGATAATGTCAGATGATTTTGTAATAGTCAATGAACGACTGAGAAAGAATGTGTTGGATACGAGAGTGTTTCGAGGGATCGGCATCCATACAGACCACTTTTTGGTGTTAAGCCAGCTAAGTGGGCTCTTTAGAGGATGGCGACACCGAGAAAATAATCAAGAGAGAGTCTTAGAAAGAATAAAAGTTGAAAACCTACAAGAGAAAGATGAGTATAAACTTGGTATAAACGAAGATTGATAGCAAGATTTGAAAGGTTCGATAGCATAAATGATATGGAAGAATTGTGGCAGTCTCTTAAGGAAGAGGTAGTATATGTAGCGTCTGAAGTATGTGGTGTGATCAAGAGAAGGAAAGTTACGAAAGATTAAGAATACATGGTGGGACAAGGATGTACAAACAGCAGTGTTAGAGAAGAAGAAAACTTGGTTAGATTGGTTGGCTGTCAGAGCAAACGAAAGAATGGGAAAAGCAACGATTGAGGACATAGATGAAGCTAGAAAAGAGTTTGTTTGTTCAAAAAGAATAGTGAAAGAAATGGTTAAAAGGAAAAAAGAGGAAAAGAAAGATGAGTTTGATAGTAGATTATCTGACGACTTTCGGAGAAACATTAAATTTTTCTGGAAATCCGTTCGTGCAGTCCAAAGAAAAACTCAATCCTCAGAATACACAGCAATCAGAGTTAAATAATGGAAAGATACTGAATGGTGAATCGTGTGTGCTGAAGAGATGGAAAAAGTATTTTGAAGGATTATTTGAAAGAACGACTACAGACACATCAACAGGTGAAATTAATGGTAATGATAGCAATGATGAAACCGATATTGGCGTGGATGAGATTTTGAAGGCAATGGCCGAGTACCTGATGACTGGGCCACAGCAGTAGTTGTGCCTCTTTATAAAGGAAAAGACTCGCAACAAGACTGCAAAAACTATAGAGGCATTAGCCTTCTCAGCATTGTTGGCAAATTGTATGCAAAGGTACTGATTGAAAGAGTTATGAAAGTAACCGACAAGAAAATATGGGATGTACAAGCGGGAATCCGAAAGGGTATGGGGTGTACGGATCAAGTCTTTTTCTTATGATTCATAGCCGAGAAATTTTTGGTCAAAGATCGAAAGGTCTACTACGCATTCGTGGATTTGGAAAAGGCTTACGATAAAGTGGTGAGGAATGAAATGTGGTCGGTACTGTCGATGTATGGGGTGAACAGCAGCCTCATTCGAGCTCTGAAATCCCATTATGAGGATTCTAGAACTTGTGTGAGGATAAACGGGGCATACACTGACTGGTTTACCATCAACACAGGTGTTAGACAAGGATGTATAGCGTCGCCGTGGCTGTTCAATCTCTTCATGGACAGTTGTTTGGAAGATTTGAATCATAGTGACTGTGGATTAAGGATGAATGAGTTACTTGTCAAATGCCTCCTTTATGCTGATGATCAGGTTATACTTGCGTCTTCAGCGGAGGAGTTGCAGGAGATGGTAGCAATCATGCATGGTGCGTTAGAGATGAAAGGAATGAAAGTGAATGTAAGTAAAACGAAAATTATGGTTTTTGAAAAGGAGGAATGCGTTACCGCTTGTAATGTTATGATCGATGGACAGCGAGTGGAGCAAGTGAATGAGTTTGTATATTTAGGTACCTACGCTGTTTACAAGAGATGGTAAGAATGTAGAAGATATTGAAAGAAGAGTTAATAGAGTGAATGGAGCTCTGAAGGCGTTTATGAATAGCCAAAACGTGTCCAAAAAGGCGCGTTTGGCTGTGCATAGAGGGGTGTTAGTACCTACTCTTATGTATGGTAGTGATAGTTGGGTATGGCAGAAGAGTCATGAAAGTAGAATAAATGCTGTAGAAATGAGAGCACTGAGAAGTATGTGTGGTGTTTCTTTGACTGACAGAGTGTTGGGGGGTAAAAGAAGATGTAGTGACAGACAAGCATCGAGAAAGGTATGCTAAGATGGTTTGGGCACGTGGAGAGGATGGATGACGAAAGACTGACCAAGCAGATATATAAGGCAAGTGTGGAAGGGACAGGACGAAGGGGAAGACCTAGGTTGACGTTTTCTGACCAGATTGGAGACATCCTAAAAACAGGACAGGTTAGAAGTACCCTGAACAGAAGAACATGCATGAGGAATCTGATGGGAGTGAATAAAGCAAGAGAGATATGTCAGGATCGTTGCAAATGGCGATCTGTAGTCTCTGCCTACCCCTCCGGGAAACAGGTGTGAGTCTAGATATGTATGTATGTATTAGTGGTGAATTCACGATCATAACGTGACAGGAAGGAGGACCCGATATACAAATTTACAAGTGAATCTATTTAAGTTTTTTTTTGAGTCTAGATATGTATGTATGTATTAGTGGTGAATTCACGATCATAACGTGACAGGAAGGAGGACCCGATATACAAATTTACAAGTGAATCTATTTAAGTTTTTTTTTATATTACAAAATGAAACACCCTTTCTTAACTCCCATAGGGGAGTGACTTCGAAAACTCCTTTCTTGGTGTTCACTAATGTCATTTGAGCAACCTATATACAAAGTTTGAATTTAATCCAATGAGGGAATAAAAAGGTTTCATACAAATTCCGACTCCCTTTGTTAACCCTTTAGGGTAAGAAATTCCAAAAAGATTTTCTTAATGTTTACTAAGGTCATTAGAGAAACTAATACCTATACAAAGTTTGAAGTTAATCCACTGAAGGAATAATAATTTTCGTTTAATACACACTTTGAACCCCTATCTTACCCCTTGAGGGTAAATATTTAAAAAAACAAATTCTTAGTGTTTCAAATTGATTACTGATAAACTGATATAAATAATAGTTACCGGTAGCACGCCATTGCGCAATGTTAATGTTGTGCATGTACTGTTAGAGAGAGATGCAGGGGGCCTTTAACTGTTGCGTTCTCTCTCCCACCGGCGGACACGACACAGTCAAAGAGTAGGTATACAAATACTACGTAAGAAGAGGCGGATGTGCCATAGATCATGCGAGACTTTCAGCTTTGTATGAAACGTGCAGGGAGAACTCGTACCAACATAAAGATACTAATTGACATCGTTTTTATGTTGTCAGCATTGTCATATTTGTCAATATAGGGATGTACCCTCTAGTGATTAACGAAATATCGATATCGATAATATTCGGTAAGAAATAATTATAATTATGTTTCGACTAGAATTATACATTTCCAACACGAATAAAAGATGTATTTAATATTTATGTATTTATTCAAACAAATTAGCCTATTCTATAAATCTATTCTAGATTAGTGAAGAGAAATACGCAGAACTAAAAGATATATGTATGTACATGTAATGGAAAGGTTTTCAACATTTCGTCTGTAATAGGATTCAAAGAAATGTCTATAGATACAAGGCACAGCTGTTTTTCTGACTTGAGTTCCCTTTTTTTCGTCCCTGTCTTTCAGCTTAAAATATTTGCCACACACATAGTTAAACTGATGTAATTTTCAATGGGCACATAAATCAAGTCTTGGTTTCCAGTTGCAGCTACCCATTTTTACATCTAAAAAGAAAAAAAAGAATAGAATAATTTTTAGTTCTTGTGCCAATTTCTAATAACGGATTATCGATAACTGACAGGCAGCACTATTGTTTACCTACAAAGTACTAGGATATTAAACTTTAGAATATTTCCTTATTTTTTATGTTTCATTGAAATATATCACATTATATAACATTATAAATATTCATTGATCTTGATCTACGGACATTTTGCCATAAATACCTACCCTTTTTTCATTGCCTGACCGGCTTGTTGTTGTATGCCATATTTCGCACGTTATTTTGCTTGTTTTCATTGCGCTCCTTTCAATGCTAATCAAATAAATATAGTAACACTAACAATAGAAGTGTAAAATCACATTTATTTTGTATACACAAAGCACTTTTACAGTATGTTTTTTACGTTTTATAAACAAACTACATAACGCGGCAAAGTTCAATCTGGATAATAATGTGACAGTTGTGACATTTGACACTATTGACAGCCAAGGCGGTGAGTACGTATAACCCGTCTAACTTTGAAAGAATACTGTTCCAAGGGTACATAGTGAAGGATGCTATCTTCACGTTTTATACATATAATAGTAGCCATTAAAAAGAAAGCACGTTTCATACATTCGGTTTTGTCTTAGGAACTTGCGCCAGGCTGGACACAGTATTGAGTTAGGTACTATTCTGCCACTCTATCCTTAATATCTCTATGGTTACGGCTATTAAGGTACACATTGGTATCAGTTCCATGTGTGATGCTATATGGAGATGGAGCCCATACATTTTTGCCCATAGTTCTTTATTTTGAGTAAGCCCATCACTAGTCTATTTAAAATTAGTGACAAACTACGAAGATTCGAAACGTCATTTGTATATTTATCTTTCTCTACATGAGAAAAAATCATAAGTCAAAGTGAAGTACATATCAATATAAAATACGTAAGTACGGTAAGTACGTAGTATCTTATAGTCTGTGACGGTAAGTACATACTTCACTTTTTATAAACTAATAATTATATTAGTTTAGAAAAAGTGAAGTATGTACTTACCGTCACAGACTATAAGATACTACGTACTTACCATCGTTAACATCTTAAAGTAAGGATTATAATTATATAATCCTTACTTTAAGATGTTAACAGAATATTTTATATTTAGTACATATAAATCTATGTTTATATCATTGTAATATATGAAAAAGTGTGTTAAGTGGCTGTCGCTGGCCACCAGTGGGCAATGGCTGTGGTCGGTGGCCCGTTTGCGACGATAGAGATGGGAGTCTACCCGGTAAATACCCGGGAATTTATCTTTTTGGGTAAAACTCAGATCAGAGAAGTAATAGATATGTAATGAACGCTCGGCGCGTGCGAACGCAGTAGGTATGCTCTACGTCGCATACTCGCAGTGGCGCGCCCGCATGACGCGATCAGTTGCAATTTGAATGCGCACCCGAATCTTACTCAATTTTTTTCAAAATGCCTAGCTGTGCAGTGGTTACGTGTCAAAATACGAGCAAAATTCAAACCTATGCGAGGAATAGAATCACATGCCACATGTAAGAACGACAATTTTACTGTTATTTGCATAAAACAAGATATTTCAAATAAAATATCTGCCTCTACAACGATAACGTACTAAACTACTAACACTAATCCTTCGTCACAAAATTGCACTATAATTATTTCCATTGATGGTGTTGTACTGTGAAACTGACAGGTTACACTTATTTAGAGCGCAATGGAATGAACACACATCGATACCGCTGACTATTGTAGGCATTTGTAGTATCTGCCGCTGTGAGCGTTAGGTGGCATCGCTTGCCAAAAGAGCGAATTAGTGGTATACCACGATTAACTGCAATTTGCATATTATCGATATAAAGATTGCAAAATAATAATGTAAGTTATAAACAATTATGTTATTTGATTCTGTTTCTTTACTTCTGTGCTTTTATTTAATATATTATTTACAAATGACATATACATTACATATATAAAATGATTAATTATGACAAACAAAACGCACTCATTTTTATATAATTATTATTAGATGTGTTAAGTACTTAAATGAAATGAAATATTTTATTAATCTTCTTAATATATAAAATCCTTGCGTTACTGACTGACTGACAGACACACTACAGCCGAAACTATTGGGCTCAGGAAGCTTAAATTTGGCATGTAGATTCCTTGGGGACCGTAGAGGCGCACTAAGAAGAGATTTTCCGAAATTCCCACGGGATCGGCCAAAACGGGTAAATTAAAAAAAAATGCAGGCGTAGCTGCTGGCGTCCTCTAGTAATACTATAGACAGCTGACACAAGGCCATCTGATTTCAATCTCAGCAGTGCTTTATTAATTCTTATACTATAATATTTTGGATGCATATGGTTCCCACCAAGAACTTAGGGTCACAAGCCAACCTCACCTGCAAGTGGTGCAACGGCCGATTACCGGACGATGCTCTGGCAAATAAAACATCCCGATTAGTGGCAATAGGCTCGCCACCTATTACGTGGTAGCAAAACATTGGCGAAAAGTGGGCGTTTAAAAGGCCTCTGCCTACCCCTTCAGGGAAACAGGCGTCAGTTTATGTATATATGTATTACTAGCTACCGCCTGCGGCTCCGCTTGCGTGGAATGTTAATAAAAAGTATCCTATATGTCAATCCAAGTAATAATCTATCTGTTTACCAAATTTCATCCAAATCCGTTCAGCCGTTTTTGCGTGATTGAAATCCAAACATCTAAACATCCGTACTCTCACATTTATAAGATAAGTAGGATAATATTTTAAAATAAAAACACATTATACATAAATTATACCCAAACACAGAACAAATCATTGAGCTCATCATAATATACTAAAATGTCCTAGATGGGCATTGAATCCACGACCTCAGGCTTAGCAGTCAGCGTCACTAACTAATAGCCTAACTAGCCAGAAAATACATCTATACAAAAAAATACCAATGAGCTTTTATTATCGATATCTTATATCGATAGAGTCAACCTCTAGTGTAATCGTGTAAACTTTATTGCATTTGTCAATGTGTGAGTAAAATGCTATCTTTTTCATCCGCACGTACGAGACATAGGCGATGTTTCTTGTGAAGCGTGAATTTACTTGTGTGAGTGGCGAATGGAAGCGCCGCTAAAGTTATGTGCGTGTAAGAAGCGAAGCGTTTATAGAGCGCAGGTGTGTGGGTGTAAAAGAATTGGTGACACTGGTTCTCTAGCCCGGGGCATATCTCCTTACTTCACTGATCTGAGGGTAAAAACGTGCTATTTACCCGGGTAAATACCCGAAGCGTGGGTATTTATCGGAAGATTTTTTCACCCCCATTTTTTATTTTATACAGCCTATAGCGTGAATTGTGTATATCGAACATTTATATATCTTATAAAAGTCAAATAATGGCATTTTGTCATAATTTTAAAATTGATACCAGCGGCTGGTCCCAATTCGATCTATTCAAGGATTTAGCTAGTAGAGTAGGTACTGTACATAATTTAAATATGTATCTCTAGTAACCAAATCTTTTGAAGCAAAGAAATCACCAAAATCATGCGCTATGTCTTTTTCTCTGGCATTATTCATATAAGGTCCGGGACCTTATATGAATCCTAATATCCTAATATCAAAAATATCCTAATATTTTTGATCTATTTATTGAGACTGGCCGTATAGTTAGTGTGCTCGGTGAATCTATTGTGCATTTAGCAACATAAGCCGCTGGATAGGCACAACAGGGACCTTTTGGTTATAATAATGTATTCACTTTTTGATTATTTTGGAGTATAGTCATTGGGTGCGCCAAAGTTCACCTAAATTTTCTACTCCGATAATTGGAAATCCGAAAATGTTCTTCCTAACATTTTTCATCCTAACAAATTCCTAACTACTCTGTCTGTAATGTTCATAACTCCTAAGCATTCAACTTCATAATGTCAGTAGCAATAAACATCTATCCATTGAATTATTACCTACAGAAACCAAGTACGCGCACGCAATACGCGCCGTTCATTTGGGTCAGGATCTGACCCAATCGGCGGCCGCGTTGTCTGTAGTCAGAGTCGCACGGTAGCGTAAGCATCTCCCGCAAAATAATAGAAATTATGACATATTGTACAGTGTTTTGTGCCACAATGCTTCAGAAAAAGATTATAAGATTGCTGGAGTATCATTCCACCGGTCAGACATAAATTTTATTACGTAGATTGTCTAATAATACAAATACAGTGAATCATAATAAGTACGAGCGGAGTGTTGCCAGTTGGGTGTAAAATTGTCCCAGTTTAATTTACACATTCCTTACCAAAATTTATTCTATTGACAGTAATAATAAAAATAGGAATTAGGTAGTTACATATATATAAACTTAACCTTTTAAACACCGCTGGCTGGTACATACCAATCGGTTACGACAAATTTGTCACGTCAAGCTCTAGCCGAGCTCGGCTAAGACGACATTGTCTCAAAGCACTCGATTTTTCCGTTTTTGTATTGAAAGGCTAGTATCTAAAGTCTAGTATTGTCTTGTAATGTAGATACGCGTAACTAACTTCGTTGTTTAACGAATGACGTTACTGACCGAATTATATTAGAATTTTTAAACTTTTCGCCTTTTTTTGGTCACCATAGCGCAACGGCGGCGCACACATAGTACTCGCTGTTGATTTTTGATAATTTTTTCTCACAAATATACATAAATACTTTTTTATGTACCTACTATAAAGAGCATTTAACTAGGAAATCACTCGGCACTTGTTAGTGCTCACGTTTGAGTAAGTTTCGTCAAGATTGATTTAGCCATCGTTAGTCAGTTGTAAAAACTTAAAAAGCAGACAGTGTGACTTTAGAATTTATAATATACAATTACTTATTTCATGCAAAAATTATGAATTTGCCCTATTTGTAGGGGAAAGACGTTGTAACTGGCAACTCTATAATTGCGTCTGTGTGCGTGATGCAGCAAGTAAACACAGCACAGTTCCGCACACATAGCGAATTTTCGGCTTAACTTCTGAGCTCGTGTTGTTTGAATACTGACTTTCTGTAGGTAATAATTCAATGCATCTATCATACTTTTTTATGTTTTCCTATATTTTCTCAACATAACCATCTTTCACACTATTATTCAAAGTCATGTCTCTTTTGTTTAGATTTCTTTTTATAATAATCAGTATTATATACATTAATTTTGCGTACCTAACTTTATTTTCACATAACGTGTATAACATGTAAGAATAATAGTACCATGGTACAAATACACAATAGTACAATGGTCAAGTTCCAGAAACGAATCGGTCGTATTAATAATTATTGGTTTACGTTAGTTTAGAACTGTGACCACAACGCACGAGCCGAGCGAGCGAAGCGAGCGTGCCGCGGCAGCGGCCGGCGAACTGCCAGAACCGAATCGGTCCTATAGTTATTGTTTTAGGTACAGTTAAAACTGCGATATAAACTCCCAGGCCATAAACATAACCGTAAATGAGTCGTGTTTTATGAATTTCGGTTAGAGTGTAGCCTTGAGGGCACTACGGTGCGAGGACTTAAAAAAAATTAGCCAAAAAGTGTTATTTTCGCAAATTGTTTATTTTCTCGATTCTATCGTATAAAACACCTAAATATAAGGCTAAAAGTGTTTTGTAAAAGTGACATATATTTTTTATTACACTTGGTAAATGTTTCTTTCAGAGTATGAGTGAAAATATTATGGTAATTATGTTTAGTGATAAAAGCGTTATGAGTTATGATACAAAACAGTAGGAGTTTAAATATATTTACATTAATGAGACTGCCTCGTTGGTCTTGCGGCATAAATGTGCGCGTGGGATTGGGAGGTCTCGGGTTCGATTCCCGGGTCGGGCAAAGTGTTATTGGGTTTTTCCGTTAGGAAATTCTCAGCAGCAGCACGGAGTCTGGTAATGTGCCCGGTACGGCAATAGGCTCGCCCCCTATTACGTGGGATCTAAAAATTCATGGCGAAATGTGGGTGTAGTATTACACCTCTGCCTACCCCTTCGGGGATACAGGCGTGAGTCTATAAATAATAAAAAAATAATGATATTATTAATTACAATTTTTGGAAACATGAGTGTTATGAACATCGCCGGTTGCACTACAAATAGTATGAATGAAAACTTTAGGATGAAACATTTTAGGAAGAGTGATCATTCGGATTACAAATCGTTAGGAAGGACAATTTCGGGTAAAGAACTTTAGTTGAGCCAATATGGACCCATAGTCATTAGTTTAGTTCGCGAGGGTTTTGGTACCATAAAAGGTTTTAGCTGTACTTGTCGCTGATGCTCCAATTATCTATGGCAAACAATTCTCTGTGGATCCATGTGTCAAAAATTACAGCCATTATAATATAATTATGGTTAATAGATCGCGTTAATTCCTGGATAGTGAAACGATTTGTATAAAAGTGGTCAAAGTCAAAATCCTTTATTCATTTGGGTCACAATGTGACGCTTATGAACGTCGAAATAATAAATTAGTAAAATATTTACTTAAAGACTCTACATTTACATTTACTGCCACGTTCGCAAAGCAAGGGCGTAGAACCATGAGAAAGAACGGGCAATAAAACTCACGGTCACTCTTTTTCATCGCCAGGTTTTGCATAATACACATAATTTACATTTTGTAAGGTGCTGCAACTGTTACACCTTCTATATCACTTGTATATATTTATTGTACATAATAATCAAGCATAATTCTTAATTTTAATTTTGATGTTACTTTAGTTAGCCTCCTCAGAATAGACATGGTGAAACAGGAGCATCCACTTACATTATATATACTGTTACGAGCTGGGGTTCGTGATAAATTATAACTCACTATGCCAGAAAAACTGCACTTTATTTATACACAAACACTATACACACACTTAATTTTCACTCCACTAATAAAACACACTATTCACACCACTAGAACAACACTAAACACTACGAGCACTTAGCCCTATAGAGAAGTAATACATGCGAATTTAAAAGAAAACTATTCTGTCAACTAGCCGAGGTGCGGGGGGAGGTGTGATCGCTCCGAACTACTCCGAAGTATTCCGAAGAGTTTCCGAACACGATCGCTAGGGCTTGCGTTATAATGACTTTATGCTTTCTATCGATATCGATAAAAGTTTTTTTCGTTTTTCAATAGGTACTTGCTTTCAATACCGTAAAATCATACAACTATAGTCCTCAGGTAAGTTTACAAAAAAAAAACTATGGTCCAAAATCAAGTGTCAAAATAAAAAGTTCATTAATAGTAGATTTTACAACAAGTGCACAAATGAATCATTTTTATCCAAAATTCTTAGCAGCCTGAGCCGAAGGCGAGGGCTGATAGTAATGTCGAGGATAAAATGGTTTTGTGGACGAGTTATAAACTCTGCTTTTCACTTCGATTGCGAGGAAATAAAACAGTAGTATAACATAACATTTCTTGTAATAATAATTTTCTTAAATTAATTAAAAAACCTACCATACTTGAATTTAAAATTTAACCCATTATATATTATGTCTTAAAAACACACAAGGAAAATAAATTAAAGTAAATATTATAAAATAACAAATTCTTTCAATGAACTTCTTTTTGTGTTAGGCTGTATGGCTCATTTTCTTTGCCTTAATATACATTAATTCATTTATGATATACATACATTTATGAGATACATTTATGAGTAGATACGTAATGCACTTGTGCACAAAATTTGATTTTGTGCAGCCTATATCCTGCACAAAATAAGCACTTTCAGAGCATGAGAAGCGAAAATGATATTAGTGATAGATCATTAACAGTTAATAAAAACGTCAATTCATGTTTCCGTTTGGTCATTCCATTTAAGATTATTTTCCCATTAACTATTATTTGTACACCAGAACCATAGTTGTATAGTTTAATGGTATCAGTAAGCTTTTGATTGTGACTTTAATATTCTTGTGCAACTGAGAAATGCAATCTATACAAATAAATAAAATTGGAGTGTCTGTTTGTAATATTAAAATAACCGCTTTTTTCTAAATGCATTTGGATGTATACACGGTACATATACCGAAATCACATTTTTTACCATTTTTGTCTGTCTGTCTGTTTGTTTCCGATAATCTCTGGAACGGCTGGACTGATTTTGACGGGACTTTTATTGGCAGATAGCTTATGTACTAAGGAGTAACTAAGGCTATAATAGTAATTAACCGGGTAAGCGAAGTAGTTCCCTCAGGACGCGGGTGACACCGCGGGAAACAGCTAGTTTTAAATAATCTAATATATTCAAGCAGGACTGTTGACCCAAGGAAGGTAGTTAGCAGTGACTAGATGCAGAAAATAGAAGATCGTGCTTTGTGGTGCATCTTGGGGGAGACCTATGTCCAGCAGTGGACTGTAATATTGTGATGATGATGATGATATTAGAAGGCCCCGCAAGTAGGAAATACGCAAGATAGTTCGGCTTGAGGTCAAGTCGTGGCACTACATAGCAGTACGGGTAGATGGAAATGGGAATAAAAAAGATTATTACATTAAATTTATTTATTTTATTTATTTTACAAAGTGATATTATTGATTTTTAAAATTAATTAATTTCGTATTAAATTCCGGTGGCTGCGTTTCTTTAAGTGAGTTTGAAGCAACTTCTGATGCATTTTCTTGAAGTAAATTTGAAGCTGCTTCGTTTGGTGTATCCATCTGAAAGGTAGAAAATACGATAAATTTTAATCTTAAGAGTTTATGTCGGTTACGTGAATTCCACCAAACTATATCTGTATGTATAACCAAAAATAATTTTAATGGAACTACACTGTTAAACAATAGAATTTTCCTCATCATAATAAATTGATTCTTAATATTAAATGTGTATTCGTTTGAACATCTTTCATGTTAAAACTAAAACCAGACTACTGTGATAATGATAGTAACAAAATAATATTAGGCAGTTACATAATATGCATATTTTTACTAACCATTCGAGGCAAAAACAGCGTAGGTACTGCACTACTCATTAGTCGCCGCTTGTTGTTTTTCTTCAAAAAACAATCCTCAGTGAAATGTTTTGATTACATGACGCTTTATTTTGAAGGAACCCAATTTTCTCTTTTAGTTAGGTCTATCCATATGTTTTTTATACTACCGTCTTTTGGAAAACTGTTGGAAAAAAACATTTACTTTATATAAAACAGCATTGTTATCATAGTTATCCAAAAATCATACACGAAAAGAATAATTATTATAAACTAGCTGTCCCGGCAGACCTTTTTCTGCTTTATTTCTCTAAAACAAATAATTTTACGTCTTTTCTCTCCATAAGAACCTTCCTCTGACTTCATCAAACACAACAAAAAATATCAGCTAAATCGGTTTAGCCGTTCAAGAGTTTTTGCGCTTAGCAACACATTTGGCGATTCATTTTTATTTATATAGATAACATTAAAAAGTATTACTAATACTAGTAAATCACAAATTCTTTATTGTGTCTATATCTAAATAAGAATGCTAAAAAAACTATATGTCAATACAATAATCATTTTGTGGGAAATTATCGACAATGCAAAATAAATGCATCGCACCGCATTAGTCATTGGCGCCACGAGGCTAATTATATCAGTGATAAGTCACTGACTCGTTGACAGAATCGAGTCGCCTTATATTACGTCTCTATAGGTTAAGTGCTCGTAGACTAAACACTTCCGACTTACTTCCCTTCGCTTCTTGTTGATCGCTTCGCTATTCACTTGTTACTGTCCGGTCCGTTCGCTCCCGCTCTATTTATACTGGCCGGATAACATCACTAGGCTTTTCGAGACGACTCACGATATTTCTGGAAACGTGTAAGGTGTTTCTAGAATTGCGTAAATGTTCTATTTACACCTACGCCATCTATTAGAGGATAGAAGAAACAGCCTTAAACAACCGATACATCTAATCTCATGTAGTTCTCCCATTCACTGATAGATGGCGTTATTTTCAATTCGTAACAATACCTAATAATGCAGGCAATCCGCGAAAGTGATCAGAACCATAATGGAAATTATGCAGTTAAATATTAAAATGTAATAGCAGCCCGCAAGACCGTGATCGACCAGAGTAGAAGAGTATTGGGGGTCTGGATCGCGATCCAGACCCCTCAATACTCTCTATTCAAAACGATGATTACATTTCAGATTATCTATTAAAAAATGATGAATGTATTCTACTTTCTTATGCTTTTCCATGTCTATTACCTCTATTCTATTCGAATTGCCACTTAAATTCGGAATGTTTCTATTCGAATTTGGGGTCTGGATCGCAACCCAATACTCTCTATTTAAAGTGATTAATATATTTCAGATTATCTATAAAACATGATGAATGTATTCTACTTCCTTAGTATAGATAATATCAATTTGATTATTTTCGCATGGCAATTACAAAATCGCAAGTAGCACCCGTTCACGAGTATGACGCATGTGCCAGCCATCATCCCTCTCGCCATATTAGAGGGACAGGGACGGTTTCCGCAAACCTCCCAAAAATCGACGGAGACTGTCCCCGCCTCTCACCATGCTCGAACACCACGTCGACTGGACCCCGACGGTGGAATACCTCGGCGTGACAATAGACCGTCGTCTCACGTCACACGTCAAGAACGTTGTTGGCCAAGCGCGAACCACTCGAGCTCTCCTGCGCCCTGTCTAGACATCCCGACTTCCCCTCCGTGCGAATCTGACCATCTACAAGGCGTACATCCGCACCCGCCTCACTTAGGCCTCCCCACCTTGGTACGTGCTGGTAGCGGCGACCCTCTGCAAACGGTTGCGTGGGCATCAGTCGCTCGCCCTACGCGCCGTTGTAGACACCCGCGCTACCTGAGGAACGACGTCATCGCTAGTGACCTATGCATGGCGAGCCTCGATGGCTTCATTGGTCGCCTGAGGGCCAACATGTTCGCCCCCGCTGAGGGATCATCCTTCCGCCACCTGCGGGAGCTGGCGCCCTACCATCAGTGCCCACTGGATCCATCAGCGCCCCGGACACCGGACTGACTCCAGTTCGTCAGTGCAGACGCTTGACGGGACCCTCCCCCGGCAAGCTCAATCTCGCCAACATAAGCGAAGTCCCCACCGAACAAGCCGCTGCTGGCTCGTAGATCGCTCACCGGACGTTCACCTCTTGGGAATACTGCCGGTGAAGCACACCCGGACTAGACGCCCGGAAATGACACCAGTGGCAAGGACAACGCTCTCGTAATCTGTCTGCAATTGCAGGCGGCGGCCAAACTCACTGAGACAGCACACCACCTGCATCAGTTTCCCCCGTTCCTCTTAGGAGAATTGTGAGAAGATCCGAAAGCTCGCGAAAATGAGTCACACCATAAACAGACTCCTAGTTCGGCGGCCCCGCTGTTCCCATGACCGTTACCCAAGTCAGGAGTAGCGGGGTACAGAGAATTTGCATGAGATCCAGCTACCACTACTAATGAAAATTGCCCAAGGAAACACTTAACACACATATACTGCAGACCGAGGAGAAGATTGTCGATGTTGAAAAAGGATCGAGCAAGTTGCGTTAAGCGATGAAAGACAGGGTGAGGATCAATAGTCCTCAATGCCGGTAAATTTATCTACAACCGGGCGCGACCATAAATCACAAGGAGGTGCCCACCCGATGACGAGGTGGAGATATGCATGCGGATTTATCTTGAACTAATAGGTACATAGCTTCAAAATCCATTACACCGTTGTCATAAACGATTTCAACGCGATACTGATATTTAAAATGCAAGGATACTGCAAGTGCACCTAGATAAGTTCAGACGATTCTACCAGAAATTAGATTGACTTTATCATATTGATGGAAGAGGCAAATAGTATAGGTATGATGTCTCTGAGAGCAATTAGTTTAGAGTGGTCTCTTGCCATCTGGTAAGAGAGACATTGAATATTAGTACAAGCCTCAAACGGCTAAGATTCACGAACTCTACGCTCCAACCACCACATGTTCATATCCAAAACCTTGATAGCTATCAGCTTGAACACCTGGGTGAGTCCGCAGATGTGGACAATTTCAGTGTCGGGGTCAATGAATGCTGTCCGTACAAATGGGTCTTAATTTCTTGAGCCCCATAAATCTGCAAAAATGTGTGGTCCATCTCCGGAGCGCCAAAAGAAAAGGCCTAAAATGCTAGTGCTCTCCTCCGACGACATGTAAGCATATTGGATTTTCAATAGACTGATCTCTAGCCGCTGAATTCAATATTCAATCTATCCAATTTTTTGAGATCCTGGATTCAGTTCTGACATAATCTCCATACAAAATAATTATATCAACCACGTATCTCGAATCTCTTAATCTATGGATAGATTTGAAACCAGCCGTAAGTCTCTTTACAATAATACTAAGCGTTTTTAAGAAGTGATGGAGCAGAATAAGCGTTTCAAAGTATTCCATGTGATGACATTATATTTTTTCCTATAAGCTACAGCCAAAATTATAAGGTGCAGGAAGCTGAAATTTGGCATGTATGTTCTTTGGGGATCGCAGGAGTGCACTAAGGACTTTCTTGAAATTCCCACGGGATCGGACAGAAACAGTCGAAAAAATGTGCAGGTGTAGCAGCGGGCGTCCTCTTGTTTATATATAAAATTATTTTCTTCAACGTTTCATTGCTAGGAATTCTCGCATACAGTTGCTGTTCATGTTATCTATTGGCAAAAAACATAATATAATTATTTTAACTGCTCATTTTCCTGAACATAGAGCAGGATGCAGCGGTTTTGGGTTTTATGTAATCAGGGCTAAGTAAAGTAAGTTTGTCAAATATCGCTTTTCTAGCCGTGAAATAAGATAAATTGACTGAATACCAAAGAAAATATGAAAAAGAATAATAATAAAATAACACCTTGAATAAAAATCAAAGGTTCACGTGCGAAGCACAAAGATTGGCTTTGTATTTACTGATAAAAAAAATCATTCATCCACCATCATGTGGAGAATGGTGCCATGAAAAAAGTGCTGATTTGGGTGGGAAAGAAATCGATATCGATGTGATTTATGTTTTAGTAAATAATATTGTTCCGATTATTAATTATTTTAATATTGCTTTTGATACAAAAGCTATAATGCTGAAAAAAAACTAATTTTATGTATGATCCTATTCGCCCCGATAATTGGGGCGATTCGGATATTTCTCTCTTTCTACCTTTTGATTAATATTTTGCAAAATCTATGAGTAATTTGAGCTTCGAAATGTTTAATGTGTAGCCAAATAATTACTGATTATCGTTTTGGCAATTAAAGTTACATATATTACACTTTAGTATGATTTTTATGTCCTCAAATAAAAAGTGATCCGATTCGACTCGGTCTACCCTACTTTCTGTTCGATAAATTGAATGTTTGCATCCGTTATGGCCTCGGAAAGACGTTCTGGTCGGGGTACATCTTCAATTGACTGTCTTCCTAAACGAATTTAAACTAAAAAACATATGTATTTCGGTTGCCGCTATAACAACAAATACTAAAAATAAAAAAAATGAAAATATTAAGGGGGAAAATATTATTATATTAGGTATATTAACCCATACAAGAAACGTGTTTTTTTCGCATTTTTTGCTCAAAATTACTAACTGTAACAGATAGACGCTTTAAAATTTCACAGAATATGTAGTTGTACATTATTTATATAAAAAAAGTAAATAATAAAGGGGGGCTCCCATACAACAAACGTATTTTTTAAGCAATTTGTTACCCGATCTTAACAAACGGTAGAAAGTTAAAAACTATTTAAGTATACATACAACGAACGTGATTTTCTTTTATAGATGATGGTACGGAACCCTTCGTGCGCGAGTCCGACTCGCACTTGCCAAATTTTTTCATATAGTTTGTATAGATATATCTTTTTTCATATATTTTGTATAGACAGTGGCTGTGGTCAGTGGCCCGTTTGCGCCGACCTTAAAATTCTTGCGTTACTGACTGACTGATAGACAAGGCAGAGCCATGAGAGCCAAAACTACTAAGTAGTCGGATGAAGCTGAAATTTGGCATGAATGCATTTAACATTGCGACACTTTGTTGTAGGTTCGATCCCACAGACCACCCACTAGACACCTAATAGCAAGCAACTAACGCGCGCGAGACATAAGTGGTTTTGGAAGTATATGAAGTAACGGCACGAATCAAAACATCAGTGTCGACCAAGTTTGTGACCCTTATGCGTGTTCACGTTGTGTTCATATTTGAAAATTATTTAGTGTCCAAAACACGTAAAAAATGGCTACCTCTGCGGTAAAATGGTGTGGCAAGACATCCAAGACGTCAAATTATCAAAAGGATGGTTTAACATTTCATCGGTAAGTAAGTTTTTAACCCACAACCAGTGCATCGGAGCTCAGTTTATACTGGTTACCAAATCGTGTGCAATAATAGTAATAATGCGTTCGTTGATGTCTTTTCGAAAAGTCTTTTTCACACTCATTACGTAAATTGCAATAGTCGTCCTTGTCTAACATTGGCACGTGTATCGATAGTGTTGTGATTTCGAAGTCAATATTTTTGTCGATATTTTTCGTGGTAATGTTACGAAGATCATAACACAGACGACCGGTTGGCGCAGCGGGAGTGTAAGCGACTGCTACGACGTTGGTCGCGGGTTCGATTCCCGCTCAAGTCAAACATTTGTGTGGATGAACATGGATGTTTGTCTTGGTCTGGGTGTTTCTATGTATAATATGTATGTATTTACAAAAAAAAAGTAGATATCTATGTTTATCCATTATCTAGTACCCGTAGTACAAGCTCTGCTTAGTTTAGGACTAGATGGTGATGTGTGAATGTGTTAGAGTATTATATTATTATTATGACAGTGTGAGTATGTGGCTTGACTCGGCGGCCAAACAGGGTCATGCGCGCGTACTGCAGGTTTAGAAATAAATTATATTACGTAGATCTTTTCACTTTTTCTGACGTAAATGTTCTTAACAAAAACCTAGTCAGGATGGTTGTGGGTGTGTCCACGTCTTAAAAAAAACAAAGAATTTGAGATATTTTGGAATAGTGGAATTATGTAATTTAAGATCTTTCAGTTTAGATAAGTATTCTTATTCATAAATAAATGCTGTAGACATGCGGAATTTTAAACTGTCAGTGTTGAGGTGGCATTCGACCGTATTGAATGTTACCCGATGGTAGTGGGGGACACCCGACGCTATTGGGGTGACACCCAACTGTATTCGGGGTGTGTGTGATACATGATGTTATTAAGTGTGACACCTGAAAGTTGTGTAAGATGACACGCGATAGTATTAGTGATACCCAACGGTATTGTGGTGACTCTCTCCTATATCGGGGTGCTACCCTATTATGGTATTGTGGTGACTCTCTCCTATATCGGGGTGCTACCCTTCTATATTGGGTGACACCCGATAGTATGGGGTTGTCTTGTATTAGCCGATCTCCATTGACAACATTGATTGAAACCCGAGGGCATTAGGTGACACGCGACGGCATTGGGTAGCACCCGGCAGTGTCTGGTAACATCTGATAGGTTAGATGACATCCGATAGCGTTAGGTGACACCTAATAGTGTTAGGTGAAACCCGATAGTATTGACGGATCACCAACGTAATGGAGTTTGTCGATACACCTGATGATACTATTGGTTGACATACGACGACAAAGGCTGATACCCGGTAGGATTCGGTGGTACCTGATTGTGTTAGGTGATACTTAATGGTATTGGACTGCCACCGACGTTTTAAATTTTACGACTTTGGGTGACACTCGACGACATTGCGGGACACCCGATGACATTGCGGGATACCTGATGACATTATTATCATATAAATGTTCTAAGTTTACTAATTGTTGTATATGTACCTACCTACTTGCTTTCTATTATGTGTCCTATGTGCTGTTTCAAAATAAATTTTTCTTTTCCTTTTCTTCTTTCTTTAAACATTGGGTTATACGCGACAGCATGTTACCCGAAGCGCTTGTTATTAAGTTCCTACGATCACAATAAAAAGTGGGACATGAATTTATTGTATACGGGTGTAGACAAACAGAAATAAGAGCATCCACAGAGGGCGGCGCCATCGACATGTAATTCTTGTACACGGGTAATACTTAACGCCAACGCCACAAGCTATACCAGAAACCCTTAAATTAAGAACTCTGTTATTACGATGATAACTAGGAATACTGCGTCAATGGAGCCGCCTTCAGGGTACTCCTATTTCTGAATTAAAAATGACAAATGTAACATAGCATATGACATTTAGTTTTTCACACATGTGCTCGCCTCAACTCGCTTGGGCGCTTGTGCTCTGTCAGCTTAACAACATGCAGTTGTCGTGAGTTGATGGTACTTATTAGAGATGAAATGGATATACGGCCATTCACAGGTATCCAACTTATCCGGCCTTACGCTTTCCGGTCGGATACCGTATAAGAATCTGATCGGATACTTGATACCGGATAGTAACATTTTATGGAAAATCGATGAAAACCCGCTCTTATGTGGCAACAATTATTTTCACATTTCTTCATCGACAAGACCAGCTTAAAAATTAAGTCTTAAACTGCTACAGAGTGCCAAAATTTCAATTACAGAGTAGTTAGAGTACAAAATTAGCTGACCACGAAATATAGTCGTCAGGTTACGGTTACGGTCATGCATGGTCAATTTGCTTTAACTTCAAGTAAAAAAACAATGTTACATGAGATCGTATTTTCCATGATCATAGACGATTACTTTTGTTGTCAATGTTCGGCAGGATATCCGGCTATCCGGTATCCGGCCAAACCACTATCCGTTTCATCACTAGCACTTATAGCGTTACGCACTGAAGAGTGACGGAAGCTTGTCTATACACAAAATCAAAGATTAAAAATGCTTTATAATATTTAACGTATGGGTAAAAAACATATTTATTAAAAATGCTTTATAATATTTAACGGACGGGTAAGAAACATTTATTATCCATTATAATATATCAATAATATAATCAATACAAACCGAATTCTATCGATCAATATTCCGTCCCTGTCCCATCACTACGGTACAGTGCACTAGAGAGTGCATGTCCTAAGTTTGACCTTGCAATAGCCAATCACAACGCATTAGTCAAAGGTTACACGCTCAATCTGGCGTCATTCTGGTCCATCAGTCTGCTCAGAATGACGGGAGAATTATCGTCTAACCGGTTGATTGATGGACTGATGGTCCAAAATGACAAAAATTAAATATGTTTAATATTTTTCATCAGTCTGTTGAGAATGACAGCAGACTGATGCCAGACTGGGCCTCAAGTCTGTTATTTTAAACACATTCGTCATTCCAACACGATCCCATTGTCATTTTGATAAAAGTTCGTAGTCTGGTAATTCATAATGATCGTTCAGTGATCGATCAGTGATCTCGTAATTGAATGGTGGCAGAATGACATTGTTGTAATGCCAGCAATAAAAAACCCATTAGAAGAAAGGATTTTTGAAAAACTACTTACCAATAAATTTGATTTATTTTTCGTGCCAGATTGCATTTATATATATGTTAAATATTAATTACTAGTGTTACATATAAGCACTCTGAAGTTGTATTAAGTTCTTAAATAGCAAAAAAAAAACAATTAATTTAACCATTCAACTCAATATTACTTTTTTGTTTAGCTGTCAAAGTCAAATCATGTTTTGACGTAAGAACTGTCAACACTCATACATTAACATTTTTGTAAACAAAGTTCTAAGACTTCTAAGTTGTTATATTGTTATATTTCTCAATGCACTGCGTTGAACTGATAAACACCGAGTAGTTCGTCTGTTTCTCAAAGAGCCAAAACGAGGATATCAATGGAAAATGCTTTATGGATAACAAATTTCAAAGCAAATGATACAGCAAGGTTATGCAGTTCACACCTCAAAGAAAAGTGATTATATCGACGGGAGTAAATACTATAATAAAAGATAGCGAGTTAATTACTAAATGTGTTTATATTGGAAGAAGAATTGATATAACCAAAACATAAAATATTGTAGATTGAGTTAGATCATAGTTACTTACATTCCTATTACAATAATTCAAATATTAGGTATTTGTGTTTCATGTGTTGTAACTGTATCATGAAGAAAAATAAAACTCATAATAATGTGTTATTATTAACAATGTTGTTTTATTAAAGATATATAATTTCTGTACATGAATTTATTAAGAATTGTTGGTTCCAGATTATAGACACAAAAATTGAACACTATTCTCATACACTATCTATCATAAATTTATATTAATTATCAAGCTTCACTTTTGCATCTACTTGCAAAGCAATTTTCTTCATACTGGCTTAGCAGAATCCTCAAAAATGTATGTCTCAAACATGAAAATGAGCAGTCACAAAACTCATAAAGTTGCCTGTTTGGTTGAATTTTGTATCTGTAAGAGAGATACAGTGGCGAACGGTAAATTAAAATTAAGTTAGTTAACTAATTCATTCATTCAAAACATAATTGATAAATTCATGCAGCAGTTTTTGCGAGAGTCGTTTGTTCAGTTGGGGGATGGCATCTTTGGATTGCCTACACTCTTTCAGTTCTGCCCACTCGTTTTCATGTTGTTGTAGGCTTCTCTCGCGTAACCACATTGTTGGTTGGCTGAACAGTATCGGAACAATTAGTTCGGGTCCCAGAGTTGTTGTGTCCGATTCTTTCCTTGCCAGATGGTCTGCTGCGTCCTTGCCTGTGGAGTCGCTGTGTCCTCGTATCCACTGAAGCGTGACCCGGTTCCTCGCTGCAATTTTCGGCAGCTCTTGGTGGCACTCCATAATTAGGCTGCTGTTAAAGCAGTTGCCGCCGAGAGCTTGTAGTACTGAGGCACTGACTGTGATGATGCATATTGACAGGTTACTCACATTTCTTGCCGAGATCGCCGTCGCCCTTATAATCCCAACGCATTCAGCTTGGAAGATGGTGTTGAGTTTACCAAGTGATGTTGAGAGATTGATGTTCAAGTCATGGGAGAATACTCCAGCACCCGTCCCATACTTCGTTTTTGAGCCGTCTGTGTATTTATTTTTTTTGGTGTCGGGTTGGAAAATCCTCATGGAGTCCCTCCGCCCCGGGGGAAGGACGAAGGGGACTGTCAGACTCTTACTGACTAAAAACCAACCCGTGTTCCTTATGTACCCGTGTGTCGGAGGGTAGGGATTCGCATAAGCATTCGTCGCTGCCCCCCGACGGGTATTAGCCCGCCAGATGGTCAGGCGGGCCCCGAACAAAACCCCCTTGGCGGCGAATTAAGGTGTTGGGCTCCGCCACCAAAACACTCAGCGGCCGCAGAGGATAGGGAGGACGGCAACGCAACACCGCATCTCCTCTTCCTCTGCGGCCCCACCGCGACGCATTGAATGGTGCGCCCCCATTTGGTCAAGGGAGATAGGGCGCGCGGCAACGCAACACCGACACGCCTCTCCTCCCGCGACCACACCCAACTGCGAGGGACAGACAGAACTGTCCCGCGAACCCACACCCTTGGACGCATCCTGCGCAGGCCCACTGCCAAGCCCACGCGGAGCGTCCACTCCAGGGATCCCTCTTAGCTTCATCGCGGGGTTCCAAGCCACGGTTACAGAGCCCCCCCCACCACGACAAGGTGGAGATACCGCGGGGGGGAGCCGTCTGTGTATACCCTAACCTCGTGTAGGTATACCAGAGCTATCCTTGTGCTCTTCTTGCAGTTGTATGCAGTATTTTTTGTCAAAGACATTTTGGGTATGAGGTTCTTAATCTTAGTACAGTTTTACTTACCATAACCCAGAATTAACTACGATCTACGTACATTTTCACTTGTTAACTTCGAATCGCGGACTTGTCACGTCTTGTGCTTGCGGTTATCGAAATAAATCTCTCAGTGTAGTACCTACTTGATAATAAAATGATATTGACAAACAGTTCAAAGAAGTCAGATGACGACGTAAAAAAGGCATTTTGATTATGAAGGGGAAGATGAAGCTCATGAATTGAAAGCGGAAGAAAATTTCAAAATAAACTATTTTTATGTCATTGTCGACAATGTGCGCGCAAGCTGTTATCCTAGGTTTGAGGCTCTTATATATCATAAGAGCATATTTGGTTTCATGTATAATATAAAAAAATAAAGGAAATAATGATAGTGAACTTCTAAAGCAATACAGCGACTTGCAAATATCTATGACAGTAGGAGAATCATGTGGTATTGATGTACATGAATTGTACGAAGAACTGAATATGTTCATCCGTGTGTATGAAGGAAACGATGACATTATCTCGGTGCTAAAATACCTACATAATAGAAAAAAAAAAACTGATGTTTACCCCCACTATCGAAATAGTCCTGAGAATTATTACTACCACACCTGTTACATTCGCGTCTGCTGAAAGGAGTTTTTCGAGGCTTAAAATTATTAAAACACTAGGGGACGCCAAAAATTATTAAATTTACCCGTTTTGACCGATCCCGTGGGAATTTCGGTAAATCCCTTCTTAGTGCACCCCTGCGGTCACCAAGAAACATACATGCCAAATTTCAGCTTCCTGCGATCGATAGTTTCGGCTGCAGCGTGTCTGTCAGTCAGTCAGTAACGCAAGGATTTTATATATTAAGAATATAATTGAGGAATTCGATGACACAAGATGGGCTTTTAGCCCTTGCTATTCTTTCAATCGAAAATGACGTAGCTTATGGCCGGCGCTCACTGACGTCGCGGCATGGCACGGCATGGCAAAGGATTTTATTACTAATCAAGTCATTTTTATTCTTATTTCTAGGATTTTAGAATTCATATTACTTTATTTCGATACAAACGTACCGCGGCCCGCCACGGCACGTCACGGCATACTTCGGGACGCCGCGGTATGCCACGGCGTCCTGCAGTGTGCCACGACGTAATCAGTAGGTTGAATTCACCGTTAGTAAATCTTGTTCTCCATAAATAATGTATCCAGAATTGTTTTCTCTTCGACATATCAGTTTGTATTTGTCGTTCTTCATCTTCAGCAAGAAGTGCTATTGATACTAAATTCCAGTCAATTGGACGCCTCGGCATGCCGCGGCACGTCGCGATATGCCGCAACGTGCCAAAGCGTCCTTCGGGCTGCCGAAACATGCCGTGCCACGCCGTTCCGCGCCGTGCCATGCCGTGCCGTCAGTCGGCGCCGGCCTTTATTCGTTAGATTATTGTACTTTAATTAAAGATTTTAGTCTTAGGTGAAGCCGCAAACATCAATTTTAAAATTTATCATCTCTGTAATTAATTTTGTAAATCTTTCAATGTAAAATATTTTAAAACTCATATTTGAGTTATTTTATATAATTTTTGCATTTCTCCTTACAACACGACAAATACCTAAATCAAACAACCAGACCGACTTTCGCATCACATAGTTTTCACGAAGGACAAAGGGCCTCGCAAAGACCTGCCCGCAATGGGCAAGGCCGCCTCTGGAGAGATAAGTAAATATTTATAAACACATCACTCATTACATCATATTCTTATATACTTACTAAGATCTTCTATACTATGTAATTCATTTAAAAACACTTTTCATCATAATTCAGACATTATTGAATGAATTATGTAAATTCTTTACAAGACTCCATAAAATGTAGAATATATTGATAAATTAGGTACATTACCTATATAAAGCCAGGTCACTACATAGTTATTATTATCCTAATACTTCCATTCCCCATGTGTAAAAACATTACCATTCCTTCAGGTAGGTACCTATGGCAATATTAAAAAAAGATCAGGAAGATCTTATTGTACTAATACTTCAAAGTATCACATAGGTATGACATTATCATTTACTTAAGTACCAAGCCACTGCTGGTCACTATCTATAGTCATCATTATGTAACACTTCCATTCCCAATGTGTAAAAACATTACCCTTTCCTTTTAGCTCTGCCACTCAGATGAACTAAGTTCATCTGAGCTCCGCCATAGTTGGGTTAAAAGCACAGCTACCAGCTTACCTCCTGTTTCTTATGTTTGGAATATGAGTATTTAGCTTTGATGTCCTTGTATATTTCGGAAGGCAGAATGTACCTACATGTACAGTCTATTTGAACATCCAATTTGGCAAACCACAAACTGAACTTGGCGAACTATAATTTTCCTTTCCTTTTGATATGTTGATGGTTTAAATTATTAAAATGCCTCTGTAACTTCTTTAATGGACCGCGACACAGTAATTGGAGAAATGTCATGGAAGACACCCTGTCCAATCAAGGTCTGGTAAGATCCTGATGCGTAAAATGAGTGCTACCAGAATCTGCAATAATAATATAATATTAACCAACTCATTTCCTGTTTATAGGAATAGAATTATAAATCAATATTAACTTCAGTTTTTTCACCTTAATTTCTGCCGATACGCTATCCTTTTAACGCGGTCAGGCCTTAAGGGGAATGAGTTTTTGAATTAACTCCCTTACTGAATCCTTTTTAAAGTGAAACGTTTTTACAAATTCCGCCTCGGGAATATCCGTAAAAGGGTTTGTAGTCATCCTCGTTAAGCGACGGGCTCGTTAGTTAGCTCGAGAATATTAGTTCGCAGTGAAAACATTGTCCCCTTTTCGTAGTACATTAAATCTTTGATTGTCTGTCACTATGTTTCACAAGCAAACACTCGTCAAAAGCAATGACTGCACGATGGCGTTACGATGGTTGGTCAGGTCACTGATCAAAGGAACTGTCAAAATATTACCAGACTACTGCATACATCAGTCGTTGATTTGTCATTATGTACGAGACTACCAATTTTTGCCATGTCTTTCAATGGAGTGTCAGTGGTTGACCATCGGAAAATCATAATGACACCATTGTAACAGTAGACTACCAAACTTGTCAAAATCAACAATTATGAAGTCAGTGATCGACCATTTTGGCACTATTGTAATACCAGACTTGAAGCCCTGATCGTGTAACCGCTCGCATCATTCTGGCGTCAGTCACCGATCCCGACGCAATGGAGCAAGACGTGCCAAGCAACGAAGCGCTGGTGCCGCCACCCGCTTCACTCCCGTCACCGTCAATCGAGATAGAGAAAGAATTCATTCTCACATTCGAGTCCTTGCCAGAGTTATGGGATAAAACACATACCTAATATCGACACCTCCTACGTGTAACATCGTAACTGGCAAAATGACCAAAATGTCATATATAGATTTTCTTTTACTTTGTAACATGGATTAACGTTTGATCTAATAAAAACAATATTGTTTTCAATAGAACCCATAGATATGAAGACTGCATATTATCGTATCTTCGTCTTTAGCGTAGTAATATGTCGTATAGCGCAACTACGATACAGTATGCGGAGGGTGGGAGATACCTGAGGGTCTAGTACGAGTTTGCACTCGATCGTCACGGTGGACGATAGCCTAGTCGACGGGAACAATTTCCATACATTTTGTAAAAGCACCCCTAACGGAGAGTAGCGATCGATAGAGACCGCTACTCTCCGGTAGGCCGTTAGTGCAAACTCGTACTAGACCCTCTGTAAGCCGCGTGAGCCAATTGTAAGTGTATTAAGTACCGATAGAATACGCAGGTTACCTATAAGATAGTATAGCTATCAACTATGTTATCTTGATGGTCTTACAAATGATTGACGCAGTTATTGAACCGTTTAAACAAAATGTTCGTTTGATCTACAAAACCAAACGATTTTCTTTTTATTTAGCCTGTCTGTACAAAAAAAAGCAAACACCTCTCCCTTGGACCGCCATGCATCCCTGTATCGTGTTAAGTTCGTCCAGTCGCTGTATAATGCATCCAGGTCATCCCGCCATCTTTGTTAGGCCCATCTTTCTGAATGCATACGACAAACGTGTCCGACCCAGTCCCACTTGTCTAGCAGATGTTAATCCGACGTCAGCTATGCGTGTTTTGGAACGTAGCAAAGTGACCGTCGTCTTCAACTTACGAATGATGACTAACGTAAGTTTTATCAGTCTGCTGTTAGTCTGGGATTGAGCGTGTAACCGTGTTTTTCATTCATCATTCTGGCATCAGTCTTAGCCGGACCAAACTGATGGATCAGAATGACGCCAGATTGAGCGTGTAACCTACGTATTACGTGCGCCCCGCGCATCCCGCGCAGTCCGCAAATTTAGTGAACTCGAATCAAAACAAATATTAGCTAATGCGGTCTCTAGTGGTGGTGCTCTGTGTTCGATCCCTTCCCGAAACATCACTTGTGTGATCCACAAATTGTTGTTCCGAGTCAGATTGTTCTCTGTGCCCTTTGACGGAACACTTGATTGTAAAGTCCGCCCATAGGCCCACGACCCAGGTTTTATATAAGCGGGTGTTGTCTTTTGACAAATTGACTTACTGATTTTTGCTTGACGTGTGCATAAATAGAAGTGAAGACATAGACTAATGATTGAAGCGATACCAATCATTTGTCTAAGAGTGAAGATTACATTAATTACCGGATGAATCCAAAAGAAATAAGTTTCCAACGCATCTAAAACCACCCCTGTTTTTCTTGAAAAACTCTCACAGTTCTTCCCCACAAGTGCCCTCAAACCCATACAAGCACTCTCAACCAAAATCCTAAATTTGCAAGATTCAATTACAGTTTTAATACCTATTAAAATAATATATACTTATTAATTTTTTTGTCTCTACTGCCTTGGAAGTTGGGACGCAACGTGTGTCGATACCCTTACGCCATCTCGTATTCCTAGCACAGCGGGTTGTGCGGGCGCTGTTGCTGCCACAGCGGAGACTCTGAAACGGCGCAAATACGTAGGTAAATCTCGTAGGCTAAGACTACAGAACTAAATCTGTGCTCGTAGGGGATTATGTATTTGAGCCGTTTGTAGTCGAAGCGTTGGGGTTATGGGGTCCAAGTGCTAGACCTCTCTATAGAGAGCTTGCGAAGAGACTTGTCGACGCCTCGCGTGACCAGAAGAAGGCTGGTATGTATCTAGCACAAAAATTTGCATTGCCATACAGCGTGGCAATGCTGCCAGTCTTCTGGGCACGTTCCCAATAGACGGCGATGTAGAGGACTTTCACGACTCCCTTTGAATATATATTTTCTTTTTATTTGTATTGTATTTTAATATTTTAATTTAATTTTAGTAGTAGTATTTAAGTAGTTGTTGTAATTGGTTTATCCTAATATTAATTTATTTTGTTATATATAATATTTAAATAAAAAAGTGTAGTGGTTAAACTTATATTTTAGATTTAGACGCTGATTCTTAGTTGAAAATAAATACACTTTCTTTTATGTAAAGATACTTAATGACAGCTTTTTTTATAATTTTATAATACTGACTGAATAGATAGGTACCTATAAATAATACGTAGGTAATAACTATGTAGGTACGCAGTTTAAAATTGAGTCAGTGGCTGCGTTTATTGTTATCGAACACTTGATTAAGATTCAATAAAATAAACGGCGTTGTTGCTAACTCATTGGGACGCGCGGACGGCCAGAATTAGCATTTATAAATGAGACGAAGAGCCCTACGGACTGTCGTTCGTTGGTTATTGGTTGGAAGGTCATACATGTTGTAAATAATTGAAACGGCCAATCACAGCTGTTCATTACGATAACGATACGTCTCGTAAGTCTCTCAGCCAGTGCTAGCTCTTACTGATTACTGTTATCAACAGTTTGTTCAATTTTCACTGTTTTGGTTCAAGTTTTGTCATACACCACGCGTTTGCCTCCTTGACTACACTGTTTACCATTAGTGAATAGATGTTTGCGTAACATCAACATTCAGTGTTTATTTTAGGATTGACTATACATAAAGATGTCACTCGCTAACCCAGGTAAGATTTTCATTATTTTCTCTTTATATTTTTCTAGTACCATTTTTAGTTTTGTACCTATTTCCAATGCTGTGCCGTTGCGTTTATTAATTGAGTTTTGTATAAAGTATTTTGTGATGAAAGTGCTAAACATAATAAGTAATTAGTTCTGTGTTAAATAATATTACGCTGCAGCCACAGAAATATATAGTAACTATCTATTTCTGTGGCTGCAGCATTTAAATGGTAATTAGGATGAGTCAACTCATTTAGTTTTTGCATTTTACTGCAATAAAATAGTGGTTCAGTGATTTTCCATGGCCTTCCACCTACTACGCATTATCCAGTAACATCGTGTTATATGTAGTTGTTATTGTGTTTATTTAGGAAAACCTATTTGTTGCTTAGATATAGAAACTCAATATTAGGTAGGTACTTTATGATGGAAATATAGTTTTAGTTAGCGTATTGTAGTTTTCATCATTTGTTTTTGTTTTGGAAATCCGCAGGTGCACTTAATTGGGTACCTACTTACTGTCTATACATTAGGTACCTAGACGTTATACCTTTATACGGGTCGATCTATTCGAGATGAGACCTGCAGGCCAAAATCTCCAGCTTAACCTCCCACTCATTTGGGTTCCGGTACCTCCCGGTAGCACATGGCACACATTAATAGATTAGATATAGATATAACATAAAATGTATCAGTAACATCGTGTCACTTAACTACCTAAACTATTTATAATAATTTATAAACAAATTAATAGGGATGACCTTCATCCGCTCTCTTCATCTGCTGATATTGATTTTGTACTAAAATTGTCTGACCGTTATTACTAACTTAGGTCTTGATAAAATCCCCATAATGAAAGTTTTACAAACTAAGGTAAATCATTCACAATGCATAAAAGACGGACTAAGCATTAAGTAATTCAATTTAAAAATTGACGTTCATAAGCGTCACCTTGTGACCTAGATGAATAAACGATTTTGACTTTGACTTAGGTATGAGATTTGGAATCAAATAAGCTTTCACTGTAGACGTTTAAATAATATACCGAGGGTTAAAAAAATATGGTGACCACAGTTAATATATTAACTGCACGGTAAAGCAGTTCAGAAGGAAATAGATTTTTATACGACTGTAATGATATATCTATCTATAAGTACATATATATCTATCATATCTATATCTTGACCATCACATATCTTTACATATTTATACAGTATAGGATAAAGTCGCTTTCCACGCCGCGGCCTGTCCCGGTTCTTTTCTCAGTACAAAAATCTTTGGGTCATGTCGGAGGCCTTTGAGCGGTCTAATGCAAAACTCCGACAGCAAAGTTGAACCCAGGCTCACATGAAAAAGGAGAATGACCAAAACTGGGCTATTTTGTGGCACGTTTGCTTCTAAACCATTCATATCTAGAAAATCTTCTTTTATTTTATAATTATATATATATTAATTTTAATTTAAAGCGAAACGGGGATTTTTAGTTCAAAATTAAAAGTATCAGCGTTGTTCCGGTCATGACATCGCCATTTCATATTTAAAACTCATTTTGCATATTTAGGCAAATGTTTACAGTTTCTTGCAAACCCCTTTTAATTCGGAAAAATTGCATTCATAGTGAAAACAGGGTGACATAACAAAAGTTCTAATAAGCAAAATAACACCAAAATCTTATGATATTTTTAAAAATGTATTGTGGTGAAATATTTTCTATAAATAATATGTTTATTCTTTTTGCAACGTATTACCCACGAAATAATGTTTTGTACTTATCGAAAATATGGGAACATATTTTTATTATACTGGCATCTGTAATGTCTTACGCAAAGAAATATAACCTCATTACTAGTCCAACACTCCAACATCTCTGGTCTTACGTCAGTTATTTTGACATGAAAACAGTCAAATTGCTTTTTCACTTATGCTCATAATATCTCTCTTTAGTTATTCTTCTGTGATATCTCTTTATTGGGAAATAAGTAATTTATGTCGTTTATATTGACTTGAACAATCCTTTGTGGACCAAACAAGTTTATTTCGTGTTATCAAACTATATAACTAGTGGGTTGACTAAAGTATGAAACAGTCTTTATTGGTAATATTAGTAGTCGTCTGGACTTAGAACAACTAGCCGTGGTGAGAATTGCATGTTAACTCTTGTTATGTTAACTCTTCCTTTGCGGTACCTCGGCAGCAACACGTCCGTTCTTTGGACAAGCTATCTGATTCGGAGCTCAATATTTTGACATCATGGATAGCGCCAGTCTGTGTAAGTGTTGTTTACTTCTCTTCTCAATTCTTACAATTCTCTCGTGCTCTCCTCACCGAATATTCAAACTACTTTAATTGTTTGTTTCAGGACTAGAACAGAGTCTTATGTTTAGAATGCTACACATTAATTGAAGCTGTTGTAACTTCTGAGGCCATACCTGCACCACATTATGGTATACGATATACAAGCTCCTGCTTCATTTTGAGGTGATTTATTTGAAGAAGATTTAGGTATAATAACAAATAAAATAAAAAATAACATAAAAACTGAGTTTCATTTACCTATTAAGCATAAAACAGTGTTGTTTTAATGCCAACTTTGTACCTTATTACAATGGAATGAGCTTATCTTTTGCGAACTAGCCTCACTGAAATTCTCATTAATTGTACCACATGGTATTGAGAATTCTCAGTAAGAAATATATCAGACTGAAAGAACCGCAAACTAATATAATGTTCAAGCGTTTGTTTCGTAGCTCCACTTCTTTATACAACTATTTTCTTTATTGTATATTATACATAGAGGCTTATAATAAATTCCGGTAGGTAATATGATTAAATCATATCATCACCTAGAGTTATGTCGGTTGCATCCAAGACTTCAACGCCTAGGAGCCCTGGGTCCGCTTAGGTACTAGTCTAACCAGATATGACAGAATATTAGCTTTTCCATAGTCTGACCGCCATAACCTGAAGGGAAAGCGATATTGTATGGTTTAGACCAGTAAGTATCGGTTTATTGAAGGGTATTGACTCCCCGTAACGACGTGCGATGGTGAAAGATCTTCATGACAACTGGGACCGACGGCTTAACGTAAGTACTCTTCGAAACACGGGCGATAATTAACTAATTTACTACTATTTATATGATTAAATTTAATCATGTAACTATCACAATACTTAACCTCAAAATATTTGAAATCTTTAATGTCCGATAGCAAAGAACTGCCGCCGAGTATCGTATTAATTTTTTCTTAATTTAATTAGGAATATATTTACAATATTTTACTGGTCAAATCATCGAGAAGCAAACTTAGCCCATCTTCCATACAAATTTGGTCATTCTCCTTTATAGTTTCATGTAGCCAGAGCCCTAAGAACTGCCTAATTGTTGCTGTCCTTGCTGTTGGTAATTACAGAAGTGTTTTATTAAGTTAACTAGGTATATTATTTCAACGGTTGTACGGCAGCCAATTTATTACATTGCTTAGCGAGGGCTTTAAATTCGGTTTGCAACCCGGGGACGGTTTACTAGTCTAACCGGATTTGACAGAATATTAACTCTTCTACACAACCTTTCGGACCTCTGCAACCTTAAGTGATAGCGATTAGCGATATTCTAGGAATATTACATTTTAAAGTCATCGTCGTCCTAGCGTTATTCTAGTATTATCCAGAACTTTCGCCTGATAGTGCCCGGGGTCCTCCTGATAGTGTAACTATATTGGACGGGTCGGGCAAAGTGTTATTGGGTTTTTCCGTTAGGAAATTCTCAGTAGCAGCACAGAGTCTGGTAATGTGCCCGATACGCCAATAGGCTCGCCCCCTATTACGTGGGACTAAAATAAATCTGGCGAAAAGTGGGTATAGCAATATACCTCTGCCTACCCCTTCGGGGATATAGGCGTGAGACTATGTATGTATGTATGTATTGGACAGATTAGAGCCACAATCCAGAGGGATAGAAACATTCCATGGCTAAGAACATAGTACATTTAAGGGATCTGATTACCTATAACGACTGTGAATGATCTTCGTGACAACCGGCACCGACGGCTTAACGTGCTCTTCGAGGCACAGGGTGAACGATAATTAACAATTCATCTAGCTATTTATCTATCAATATCGTCACGCCTGTCCCACTTGTTAACACTGTTACTTGAAAATTACATGTATTTTCTTAAATTTTATAATTTCACCAAGTCGCACAAATTAAGTGTCTCTAACTCGTGTAGGTATGTTTATTTTATAACCGCACATGCAAACGATTTAGAGATACACGATTCTGCAAAACGTTACCCTAGCAGGAATTCTAATATCTCGAAAACCTGAAGCTGCACTGATTTTATTTTCGGCGCACATTGTCCCACCAATATAAGCTATCTGCCCATGTACGATAATTCTTTTAGAATCTTCCTGCTGGAAGAACGTTACCCCACCAGGAATGGTTTTCTTTCATTTTTTTCCAAATCGATAACCCGCACAATTTTTTTATTTCGCTCACATCATTAGCAGATTACGCTCCAATTATACGTTCCACTCTTGTCTCTCCAGAAGATACTTTCCTGCTAGGGTGACGTACACGGCTATCGCTGCCTCTCAGATTTTGAAGAGAGTAGAAGAACCAAATACATAGAACATAAAATTCTTTCTTAACACAAATGTTCACACTACACATTAGCATTAATGTTGGTTTACTCGCCCTTTAATTTTAAACGTATTTCGCCGTTCCCGGAGAATAAAATGATAAGTACAAAAATGCAACTTTACAGGAAAAATAAAAAACATGTTTTCGTCGATTGCTCCTTAAACACTGGACGTAGACAGATGATTGTAAGCTTTTAAAAAAGGTTACTTTTTGTTTATTCTAAATGTTTTAGTGAAATACGCCTTATTATCAAAATAGAGATATTATTTCAAAAATAAAAGGTAAGTCAAAATTTGCCATCATCTAAGTTGTTTAACGGCGATTATCATTTTATTCTCCGTACAGCCTGACCAGAATCAAATATTGTACTCTTCACTTATCATTTTTCAAATCCATAAAGGTCATATAACTAACACGTCTTATACAGAGCGACTGGATGGTTTTGAACGAGAATAAAATGATATACTGCATTTATCATTATCTAGTCGCATATTTTTTTCATGAGAACATAATTCTATGACTGTTTGTCATACTAACAAGTGGGAATACATTTTGATAATATTATATTAACACTTTATTCTCGTAATTTAAAACTTGTTTTAAATCTTTGAATACTATTGTAATATATTGTAACTTCGTAAATAACTGTATAAAAATTAGGAAAAAAATTGAGCAGATGTATAAGCACCCATAGATCCCAAAAATTACATAACACTAAAACTAAGACAATGGCAGTTATCATTTTATTCTCCGGGGACGGCGATTTGATATGCGTGACAAGCATTTTCGTGACATTACATATCGGAGCACCTTTTAATGATCGCAGTTTATCTTGTATATTGTTCTGTAAGTTTGAGTTGATGGATTCCATGTATAGAGTACCTACGTATTATCGTGTGTATATCGAATCTCTACCGTAGCGATTGCAGATTTTAAGCAATTAGTTACTCACCACATTTGGTTTACGATTTCGTGTGAAAAATGATGTTGTGAATGAGCTGATAACATTGGTCAATTTTGCACACTGCATACAAGATTGTACATGTGTTTGTTATTAATAATAATATCTGTCATATTTCGTCACGTCTGGTGGTAAATACGATAACGTTTATCTGATGTAATACTTACTAGCATAAAATATAAGATAGTAGATTATAGTAGGGTATTTTAAGCTACATATTAGCTTATAAAAGAAATATCTTTTATCCCCGATTTCGATAAGTAGACCTCATGACAATACTGGAGGTCAGTTACGTTAGAAATGATTCGGATAATGATAAATATGATTTCGGATAATGATGAATATGTTATCTCGATCTGATTGCAGATCTGCTCAATAAAGTTGACCGACTTCTCAACAGTTGCATTCGGTTCATTTTCAATCTCCGTAAATACGACCATATTTCCTCTTACCGTGCCCAATTGCGATGGCTGCCTATCCGCCAACGGCGCAATTTGTGCACGTTAACGACACTTTACTCTTTTAAACTCACCAAACGCTCCTTCTTATCTGACTCCTCACTTTCAATATCTCTGCAGTGGACATGACAAAAACCTTCGTTCCACAAATAATCTACTTCTCTTGGTTCCTTCCCATAGCTACACTCTTGTCCATTCGTCTTTTAACATCCAGGCTATTCATCTGTGGAATTCACTCCCTCCAGAGATCAGGATGTCTTCGTCTCGTGAACTTTTTAAGGCTAGAGTACGTAGGCGATACATGGAACAGTTGACAGAATCACAACAATAGGCATATTTGTATATTATAAGTTATTTTATATATATTTGTACATAATATTACGTAACGTATGTATTTATAGCTATGTATTTATTTGTGTATTTTATATTCGTATATATATATTATAATTTTAAGTATTTATTATATGATTTTATTATATTGTTCGTTATATTATTAGTTTCCTATATAACTCATAATATTTCATATTTTATTAATTAACTTTACGTTTTTCTTATGCACCTACCATGATTGTCTCTGCACCACCCAAAGGTTGACTGGTAGAGAATGCTAATGGCATTAAGTCCGCCTTTGTGCAATAATTTTAAATTATGTGCAAGAAGTTTTAAAATAAATAAAAATAAATAAAATTTGTCCAAAATGTATTTTGACTCGTCCCTTTTAAAATGCACAGGTAAATCATATAGGTAGCTAGGAGAACTGATTGCCTTTGGGCAGACATGTTCTTACCGACGACTTTACCCGTACGTACCCCGGTGACTTGTATGTATGCTTTAGCCTTTATTAGTTTTCTTACCATACCCAATTATGCTCATGTTAGAAATTAGCTTAACTCACTAAAAGTGAGTTCTGCTAATTTCTAGATAGAAGCAAGCAATAGGTATACCTAACCAAAAAAAGTATATCTACTTTTACTGAATATTTTTTTGATAATATTGTATGTTTGTAACATAGTACCTACGAATGGTTTGCAATAAACAGTTTTTTTCCTTGCTTATGTACTTTAACAAAAAAAGTCCCAAACAGATTCAACAGCTTGTAAATATATCTCTATAAATGTAAATGATTGAAGTGCTTATTTATCGACTGTTTGTTTATAATTCCAGTGCCCCAGTATGTGACTGCTGCGGTGTCGACGGTAGGCGTGATAGGTGGCGCCTATATCGCCTACCGCTACTACAAGGAGAGACAGAACAAGATACCGGACAACTGGGTGGAGGCGGGTCATCTCAAGAAACTGTACTTGTTCCCGATTAAGTCGTGCGCGCCCATCATAACGAAGGACTTGCAACCTACGTTACTGGGTATGCAGAATGGATGGCTGCTTGATAGGTTTGTTTTGGAATAGGAATTCTAGCCCTCATTTTTGCTCTAATAACTCTTATCAAAGCAAAATTAAGGAAGAATATACCTACCTACCTAAATATTACCTAATTGTTTTCATGTTGTGTAAGGGTGATTTACCTATAGTTTAGCGCAGTCTAAGTTTCGTTCCACTGTAATGTTACTACCTATTATGTACTTTTAAATTAAAACATGGATTATAATAGTCTGAACTAGTCTGAAGCAGATGCAAACAAACAAAAGCATAACCGGAGAGGTAAGTATATGGGTTTTAAATATATGGCAAAATTAACCTAAATGTGTGTGACCGGTCGGTTACATAAGCGCGAAAGAACATGCAAACTTTAGAGCCGCGCCCCTAGAGGCTTGCCTGTAGGGGCGCAGCGGGTCAAACAGACGAGACATAAGATAAGGACGCGTCGCAGACGCTTCGCTCCTTCAGTAACTTGTCTTACAAAATGTATAGACGACATGTTTCACGACACAAAACAAACAGAAAACCTTTTAAATGTCATCAAGCTGAACTCAAGCTTGCATAATCGTTTTCTGAAAAAGACGTAGGTATTTGTCTCAAAAGCTGGCGCTAAAAACCAAAGCTAAGTGCGAGAAACGAAGTGTCGTCTCTCTGGATAGAGATAATTATGTCTAATCAAAATAGAAAAAAATTACAAATCATTTTAAAACTCGCAACACTTAAAATGCTTTGCTAATACTTACTTACATATAATATTACTAGACATGGGACGTATGTGAGTTAGAGCTCATTGATGCTTTAAACTAACTTTAGAAGGTGTCGACCAAATTTTTTTTGTAGGTAATGTAATAATGTTGGAGTCAAAGAATTAATTGGAAAAAAAAATCAATGTATTTGAAAAAGATATGCAGATGATTAAATAATTAAACATACATAGAGATGAAATGTATAAGCATAGGCTCTTTAATTCTTCCCCCCGTGGGATCTCCACCTTGTCGTGGTGGGGTGTGCTCTTTAATTTTTCATACTAAGTCGACAGTCAGATCCGGGCAAATCAAAGGAGTCGACCAATTTTTTTCAGTAATTTGAGAGGTTCTAGTTTCAGAAAATCGCATAGGCTCTTTAATTCTTTAAACTAAGTCGACAGTCAGATCCGGGCAAAAAATTGTCAATCATTTGAAAGGTTCTAGTTTCAGAAAATCGTAAAAAATCCGTCCAAATCCATGTATTCGATGCCTTAAGATAAATTAAAAAATATATTACTTTTAATGGTGATCGACTCAGGGTAGCGAATGGGGCATGTTACATTGTCAATAATATCACGATACCGTGGTAATATTGATGGTGTAATAGGCTGTATCGCGGTATCGTGATAATATCACAAATTATTCAAACATCTTGAAATCCGCGATACTCACGGGGCGTGGCTTCAATATTATTGTAAGTAATGTAAGCGCATCGAGATATTTTTCTGTCAGTATGCGTTCGCAGCAATGGCGGAACGACGTCAAAGTTGGGACCATTCTTATGTCCTTCGTCAAAGTGACGATGACGAATTACGCTCCATCGTTGATGCAGGAGGTAAAAATAATCTGGAGGAATTAATTCTTTTTTATGAAACACGCCCGTCCTTGTGGAACCTAAAAGAGAAAAAAAAAATTAAGACCTCGGCAAGTTGTTGTTGTTTCTGTTAGTAATACATACCTACATAGCCTCACGCCTATAACCTCGAAGAGGTAGGCAGAGGTGTATTTCTACACCCACTTTTCGCCAGATATACTTTAGTCCCACATAATAAGAGGCGAGCCTATTGCCGTACCGGGCATATTTCCAGACTCCGTGCTGCTACTGAGAATTTCGTGACAGAAAAACCCAATAACACTGCCCGACCCAGGAATGGAGCCCGGGACCTCCCGATCCCACGCGCACATTTATGCCGCGAGACCAACGAGGCAGTCGTACCTATAGCACGGTAATAATATCTAACAGTATTGTAACTCCATACAAACGCACGAAACTCGAGTTATACCTACGCGCCTCGAGCAGAGTACCCATTAGACTGGGCGGACTGTGCCTACAGTACCCGCAGCCGCTATCGTGCCGCAGCTCGCATGCGGCGCGTCTGGTAGGTATATAACTCACGAAGACGGCCGAGTTACAATACTGTTAGATTATATTACCGTGCCTATAGGGTTTGATGTCGAGTTTTGCGTCTCTACGCAAAGATGGTATTTGCATTTTCGTGTTATCCCTTAGTCGCCTCTTACGACACCCACGGGAAGATGTGGGATGGTGACACTTGTATTCTATGCCGTCAACCACACGGCTAACTGTGGTGTGTTAGTAAATGTGTATATTGATTTTGTTTTTAAATCCAGTCTTTTACCCAACACTTCCTCTTTTTGCGCTTAGTTTCTAATGCGCATGCGAGTATTATTGCTATAGCGGCTTTCCTTTTAGAACCCATGTTCTTTTTAAAATTTGTTCAAATTTAATCTTGCACTAAACCTTTCTCTGGTAGTTTCAAACGCGTACTGATGATGATATTATTGATAATATAATAGCCCATGTCAATACTTGTGATATCGCGATACTAGGATCATGATAATATTAACAAGTGTAACATGCCCCAATAAATAGAGCTTGTCGACCCTTGACATTTCTATTCTAGTCACCAAAAACTTTCGGTTGACATAAATTTTCTTGATGTAGGTATCATAAATTAAAATTACACCTAAAATAAAAACCTGAAGTGACGTCATAATTTTGCATGCGGGCAAAATCAAGCAACTTTAGGAGTGTCGACCTCTATACCTATGGCTTTATTGTTCATACCCAAAAATGATTCATGTATCTAATCCATAGAACTTATATACAGCCGGCTCTCGTTCTATTATGGAGATAAACGAAGTAACACTCGCAAGCACCTAAACCATATTTTCATACAAAATTACTTATCAAAATAAACCATTCATTTGTAATGGTTTATTTTATGAATCGGTCTTATCAATTGTTTACTCATATGGTACCTAAAGACATAGTAATTGGTAATCAATTTAAATTTTAAAGTTCCCAAAGTGTATCAAGGTTTGTATTTTGACGCATGTTACAAATTAATAAATAATCATTAAAAATTAAATGCACGGCAAGGTCCGGTTTACAAAGTCTTCAGATTGAACTGTAGTCGGCGAAAACCTATGTTATATAGGTTCTGCGACACAAAATGCGCTGAATAAAACGAACGTAGGTAACCCGCATAAGCGAAAAAAAACATCAAAATTGAACCAGCAGTTTTATAGCATATAAGTGATAATAATAACACACGTACAAAATAATAAATATAATAATCCCATTAAATAGACATTTAACCTACCGATTCTTTACCACATTTCAACATTTTCAAGCATTAATTAGTTACATCTCAAGTGAATGTAATTATTTTCTTTTTATTTCAGGTCATTGATGATAGTTGACGAACAGGACTATAATTTCATCACAGCCAGAGTGTACCCTGGGCTGTATAAAGTGCAGCCGTCGTGTGACAGAGCCATACTAACACTGGAACATCCTGAAATGGAAACCATTCAAATTAATTTAGCGGAGGTAAATTTTACATATACCTACATATTATATCTACCAGCATTAAATGAGATAATGGAGCACTAAGAGAAAATCGATCTGAAATTAGACGAAAAGTGGCTTACCAGCTACTTATACCTTATGTCATAATTCAAATATGCTACTAGCTCTAGGCTACTAGAGATATATAGAAAAACCAAATTCAATTACCATAATTTTGAGTATGAGCCATCATGTGTACGACGCGTGTACAATCAGTTGCCATACCTTGTCAAAATCCTAGTTGCAGTCTATGTAGGTATATATAGCTGGTGCTAAACTGAACGTATAATTTCAGTCTATCCACTAAATGGATTACAGGTGATGGTGACCCAGATTCCAAAAAAAGCGACAGTTTGGAAGGCATCTGTACCTGTATACGATTGCGGCGATGAGGCCGGCAAATGGTTTACCAAGTAAGTTATCACGTAGAATCTTTAATATTATCGCTGATATCTAATTATTTAATTTGACCTTTATTTCATCTTCCTACTACTGGATAAATGCCTCTCCCAGATTTAGACCTACTAAAAAGCTAATTCTTAGATAAAGAAGAGGAGCACAAGCGTAGTTCGTAGCACGAGCGTAAGTTTGGCACTTATGGTGTGTCATATCAGTCGAATACATCAGAACGTAAAATCAGCCGCAGAACTTCGGTCGCATACCTTCGACATAGTGTGTTTAGAAACTAACGCTCATCAAACGTCTACGCTCGACAAACGCAAGCGTAAAGGGGCTCTAAGTGCAGTACCTACAAGTACCAGCTATACCAGTTAACTGCCAGTAACAATGGTATTTTTCTCACTTTTCAGAATTTTGGACAAGCCTGGCACAAACTTCCGTCTGGTATACTACGCGTCAGAGAGGCCTCGCCCGCTGATAGGAAATCCGAAAGTGTTCACCAAAGTTAGGAAAGAAGACGCAGTAAGTACCTATAAATATTTACTAGCTGTGCTTGACTTTGCCCGCTCAACAGCTAAAGGCCATAAATTCTTCAGCTGTTCCGTGATTTCGCTTGCGTGAAATTGGAGCAAAATGTAATTGTGAAGTAAGTTTACACTTAATTCAAATAAATATTTCTATCAGTCTGTGAAAATGCAATCAAAATTAGGCCAGTTCTGTTTGTAACGGTATCTTATGGACCCCAGGCTGATTAAAATTTTAGTTTTCTTAATAACTGGGTTTAAAATGCCAGCCCCGCCAAGTAATTTTGTGGCCAGGGTTCCCGCGCACCTCCCCGCGCAGGACCATGGAATTCGTCCTTACTTTATATTCCTCTGCTGACAGCATTTACCAAACGTAAACGCTTACAATTGAATGAAAGATGGACATCAAAATACTAAAGATAGCGATACATTAGTATTGGTTTGTCATCGCAAAATCACTCTCCATATATTCATGCTTCGCATATTGGTACTTGAGTACAAGGCAGCGTATCTCAGAGACGGCAGCTCCAGGGAGACGAAGAACATGATCCAGGTATATTAGTCATATAGTATTATCGGCGCCGAGTATTTCAGCGATATCCAGTGTATAGTATTGAGCGTACAGTAACAGTCTCAGAACTGATGTCACAAAACGCCTCCTTGCCGCAAGTCACAACATTGAAGCCCATACAAACATAGTCAATTAAAACGTATTAAGCCATCGCGCATAGTTTGCAGGGAAGTTCTCGTTACAATCGCCACTAGATTAGCCGCCAGGACTTACGTCTACCGCGTGACCGACAGGTGGCTCTTCTTTCGCTCTTTAAAACCTTGTCAGCTGCTATGTACTGGCCTGTACGCAGGTTTAGACAGCGATTGTGAAAGTCCTGCATTCTACCACCTGATTGCGAATACGGAGACTCCCATCATACATCGCTCGTCTTCACATCCATCATCAACAAGGTACGAACCACTACTAATGGTACACGCGGTTATTAATAATATAACTATGTACAATATCTCATAGAGAACTTTATATTTTAGTCAGCCTGGTATATATATATGGTGTGATATAGACATAGATACACAACAGAGTTATTAATGTTCTACAGTTCATGCAATAAATTACAGTAAAGTGAATAACAGACACTCACCGGACTTTTAGCTGCGTCGCTGCCAAACTTACCCCTTGCCCTGTGCTGATCACCTTCTCTTGAAGCCGCTCGCCTTGTTCTTCGATATCACTAAGCACTAATTATCGACCAACACCGAACCTCTTTCGCGCTAGGCCAGGTCCGATCTCTCTCGCGCCATAAGACCAACTGTCCCACGAAACACCACTCTTTCCGTATTTCCTAAACTACCACGCTACGCGTTCCCGAGATCTGTCCTCTTCCGCGTCCTCAGACTGACTGTCTGAGATCCGCCCGGTTCCGCGTCCCCAAATTGACTGTCCCATCCAACACCACCACTACCACGTCACGCTGTCCTGGGACCCGACTAGCTCCGCCTCCTAAGGCCCGACTGTCCAGTCAAACACAACCAACGCAACGCCTCTCGAACCCTTACTACCTGACAAGGCCCGTTTCTTATCGTTGATCCCCTTTTTTTATGATCCTCAACTATACCGCATGTGAACACTACAGTGCCAATATTTTCTCATATTTCATGGCTATTTCTTTACTCATATATGCCTGGCACATAATTCTTATAAATTTGTCAACCTCTTGGAATTTATGAGTTTACTAATTGCATAACGTTGGCGCCATCGTAGCGATAAGACAAACACATGTGGAAACAAGTATGCGACCTAAGAACTATATATTATTAATTAATTTGGTGTAGCCAGCAACACCATTACATGTTGTTGTTGGCATTAGCAGCTACGTTTCACACTTAGATAACAGTAGTCGCACAAGTCACTAATGCTGACATCATGACATTAGGAAATCAATACATTCATGATTTGATAATTAATAAGTAAATGTGAAACGACATTTTTATTAATGGTAAACTCGATGGCCTTTTGCCTTTTACAGCAGGTATGTATGTGTAAAAGTATTCCCGTTCGTATTTACCTAGTAAAATTCTAGTTACGAACATTTGGATAAATTTTGCTAAGTCTTTTCACAGCTTTCACCAGCAAACATTCTGGTACCTGTACTGCCGTGCTAACAAAAAAGGGCACAACTAAAATTTTTTCAAAATTGAGTTGAGTGAGAGTGGAAAAAAAGTTCTATTGCCTAATTTTTTGTGTATTTTTAGCAACAACATTAACAGAGATACCATAAGCTTAAAAGGCACAACTGCGCGATTTTTTTAAGACTTTTTAAAGAAAAATGCCACATTGTGAGATATGACTTGTGAGAATTCTTCATTTAACTATTTAAATCATTTTAACATATTTAAGCTAGAATGGAAAGGCACAAATGCATAAATATGGTTTTTCATTGCAATATTTAACTTCTTTTTCCCCAAAATGTTAGAATGGAAAGTCACATTTGGTTAATTATGCCTTTTATACGTAATATTAATGTTTTAACTATATTTTTCATGTTAGGTTGAAAGGGAAAATGTAGATTATTGAATAAATACAGTTAAAATTTAAAAAAATAAGTAAATCATCTTATAGGATTCATGTAGACGCTACTATTTCCATTCATACATTTTCGAAAACTACAATACTGTGATTTATTTTTGACAAAAACTAAGAAATATTTTAAACTCGATTTTCTCCTGATTTGCAAAATGTTAGTTGTGCCCCTTTAAATTATGGCGGCAGTGTAGTGTACAATCTATACCTATACCTCGATAGAAAGGAAAAGGTAAATATCAACTGCGTGTAATTTATTTTTATAACTAGTATCCGGTAATTCCAATTTGTTTTCCAGGGCATATTCCCAGATGAAACCTCCTTCAACTTTATCAATGAAGCGTCACTTGATGATCTAAACACACGCTTGAAAGGGCTCAAAGTCACTGAGCGACAGTTCCGACCGAACGTACTGCTGTCAGGACCTAAAGCGTTTGACGAAGACAATTGGAAGTTCGTTAAGATAGGCGACAACATATTTGAAGTCGTCAAGCCATGCACCAGGTATAGTGAGATTATTTATTATGTCTCGAGCTAGATTCCATAAATACCTATGTAATGAATTTCGGTTACCGAAATTCATTACATAGGTCATCCTAAGCCAATTAAAGTTGTTTCTTAACAGACTAGAACTGCTGCATTTGTCCGAAACATCGTTCGCCATCTGCTATCGTTTGCAATCTTGACGACAGTCACATATAAAATATGTAAATGTGTCTTATCCCTATTGGTTAATCGCAGTGCTACCACTGCCATTACAGTCTCATTCGCCACTTTAGTCGAGAGTGCAGCCCAACTAATGAATTCTAGACGAAAATAGGCTTATAACTTTTTAGATAAGGAGTGTGGGTGATTCTTTTACTATATAAAAAATCTCGAAATCCTGATTCCACTTTCAGATGCTTGATAACAACCATCGACCCTGAAACGGGCACGCGCAACAGCAACATGGAGCCACTAGAAACTTTGAGAGGGTATTTATTGCTCCATTATCACAGTTTTGAACATTGTACAATCTTCCCTATTAAAAAATTATAACTTTATTTACTTTTGTATTTCCAGTTACCGAATGGCTAAAAATCCGGAAATACGCAAAGCTACCGGCAACTCGCCGTGTATGGGCATACAGTTAGCACTGCGCAAACGCGGCGGGCCAATATCACTCAACGATACTTTCTACGTATCTTACTAGAAACCAAAGGCTTTTTCGGACGGCGTGGCTGGATGTGATATAATTTACACCATGCTTTTTTGATGGACGAATGGTTACAGCAATGCATACGATCAAGATGAGCCGACAGAGGCAGATCTCGGAGGGTCATAAGAAGGCTCAAGCTCCAAATCTGAATCCTTCCATTAAAATACTTTTTAACGTTTCCCTTAGGTAAAGTTTATTACCTTACCCTCACCAGGGTTAAGACCGCAATAAAACTCCCTTCAACGAATATCCTGAAATCGCTATTGTGTGTCGGCGATACATTCAGTAGTACGCTCTAGCCAGCAAGGTCTTTATAAGGCTCGTTGCTATGTCCTAAGGATTTGCCGAAGTGTGCACATAATACACAAGTCTGTCATACTGTCAATGCATTAAAATTGTTGTATAATTTAATATCGGTGCAATTGCCGGTCACCATTGCCAAAATGGCGTGAAGAGGTTTATTGTTACGTTTATTTTTTTTATTATAATGAGATTTCTTTGAAAAGTAAGTATGTAAAATATATATTTTTTTCGATTTAGCTCTAATCTTATATCTCTTATCTCATAAACAAACCTAGCCTTAAAAATATTGTACTTATAGTTGTAGTAGGTATCTTTGTAATAATTTGTTACTCAATAAATTTTATAACTCATTTTGTGATTAAGAGAAATGGTTATGCGTGTTAGTAAAGTCCCCCTGTCGCAGCAAATAATGAATTCTCAAACCTTGATTAAAACGAGTGAAAGAAGTATAAGTTCGGGCTTTTGTCTTGTTTTATGTTATCCCTATAAGCTTAGGGACTGTTTCACCACTGTCCAGTAAACTACTTGACAAATAAATTCATACAAATTTCATTCTAATTTTGAATTCACCAGAACGGTAACGCTTAGTTAGAGGTGGTGAAACAGGGCCTTATTATTATATTTTCCCGTCATCTGCAAGTAAACACTTCAGTGACAACTTGCACTGGTTGCCCAAGACATAGTTCATGACAGCTAGTTATCAACTTTTTGCAAAACGATGTGTTTGCTGAACGGCAAACTAAAATTTGTTTTGCAAAAGCTTGGGCGCTAAAATGGATCCTAAGGCATCTTTCTGTTTTTAAACTTAGACGAGACGACTAATGCGACACTGAATTTCAAGTAGGTATAAAGCCAGAAAGAAAATAATATAACAGAATTTTTATTCAAAATGTCAGCCTGTCTGACGAACTGAATGCAAAAAGCTCATAATGAAGTTGATAGTGTATTTTTGGCCGACATCAGACAGGATTCTGTGATATTAATCTTGTGATTTGGCAACTTTAAGAAATAAGTAAATTTTAAATACAGCTCGTATCCAGCAGTAGGACAATTCATATACATGGTTAATGAAACCTAATGGAAGGAAAGAAGAACCCACCACGCACCCTCGGATTGCCCACCCCAACTATTGCAATCGAAAAAGTTTGACAATACCGAACTCCTCTAAAGACAAAGGATAAGGGATATATGGAATAATGCGGAAATGGGTTCCAGGAAAATACCTGACGTGCAGTATCCCGCTCTATGCGCCGACAATGCTTCGACACGTGTTTCGCCTCTTCACGAGGCATCCTCAGGACCGATGGGCAACAACTGAGCCAGGCTCAGTCGTTGCCCATCGTTTCGTCGTCGTCCATACATCCCTTATCCTTTGTCTTTAGAGGAGTTCGGTATTGTCAACCTTTATCTATTGCAATAGTTGGGGTGGGCAATCCGAGGGTGTGTGATGGGTTCCTCTTTCCTTCCATTAGGTTACAATGGAGTTCCGCCAAGTAACGCCTGATTCAATCAACTAGGGTTAATGAAGATAGATATGGTGTAGCAATATACCTCTGCCTACCTCTTCGGGGATATAGGCGTGAGACTATGTATGTATGTAAGTAAGTGACTATGTATGTTAATGATGATTGTAAAACCCTAATAAAGTCAATAAAGTACCTACAGTGGCGTGCTTTTTGTGCAGCAAATTTAATATGACAGCTAAAGAAGAAGTGACTGGCCCGAATCCTGCGAAGGAACCCCGAAAAATAATTTTCTCATTTAAATTAAGAACAATTCAATTCATTTGTAACAATGTCTCGCTTAACCCAGACGAGGCAGCGACTTTCCAGGTATAATATATTAGTCTATGGCAGCGACTTTTTGAACGGTCGACGAAAATACTAAACTGTGAACGAACCACAGAGCAGATACAAAGAGGAGATGGCCTAAACAACTGTGCACTGTGATTTTCAACTAGGTCCTGACGTCATCACGTGGGCGTGGCCTAAGTCAGTTTGTTGTTGGCGTTCGCCCTGTGCACATCGTAAATGTTCCCTTTAAACAGCATTACATTCGCGCTAAAAGAAAAAAAAGATGAAGTGTTGTGTTTTGTCATGTAAAAACTACTCGGATAGACGTTCTGGTGCTATGGATGGCATCACATTTCATTCATAAGTAATTTTATGCGTAATTTATTGAAATAGTTCTAGAAAAATCTCTTAGCTTCGGCGTTTTCAAGTATAATTCTACCCGACATTAGATGGCGACACTTTCTGCTATGTGAACTTAGAATATTAAGGTATGTAGAGCTCATCATTAATGTATTTTAATAATCATATGTATTGAAATTTGTTAAACTTTAATTCCTAAAGATTGTTTAATTGCCAAAATATTGGTTTTTTTTTTAGTTTTTATATCATTTTTTAAACAGGCCGCCATCTTTCGTCAATTATGAACATTAAACATGAAATGTCAAAAAGACAGGGCCGGAATTAGAATCCAGTCCGATTGTCCCGCGGGTGTATCATACATGGAAAGTACTTAAAACATAAAATACGCTAGACATAAAAATACAATCTATACAAATCTATACATCTATACGAATAAATAAAATTGGAGTGTCTGTTTGTAATATTAAAATAACCGATTTTTACTAAGTGGTTATGGTTGTATATTATACAGTACATATACCAAAACAACTTTTTTACCATTTCTGTCTGTCTGTCTGTTTGTTCCGACTAATCTCTGAAACGGCTGGACCGATTTTGACGGGACTTTCACTGGCAGATAGCTGATGTAACAGGGAGTAACTTAGGCTTTAAATTTAGGAAAAAAAGGATCTCACAAATTAAACTAATGAAAATACCACGCGGACGAAGTCGCGGGTAACAGCTAGTCTCCTATAAAGTAAATATTTTATCAACAATAATTTATTTAAATAAAGTACTTTCCCTCCGTGAGACAACTGGTATGGTAGTTGTTATTTAATTAATAATACGGGTGAGGCTAAATGAACGTCATTTTGGGAGTCGCGTAAAATGAGTCGTCGGAATTCGGAATTCATACTAAAGTCCAACTCACTTTGCGTCGTCTTGTAGTACAAACACCCTGAAGTTGCGAGTGTATTCTACTCCATATCACCTAAGGACTTACGTTATTCCCGAACCCGAACTAAGAATGAATTCTAATAGTTAGGTGATACGGAGTAGGATACGCCGAATGCAGCGTAAATTCCGCCGACTCATTTTACGCGACTCACAACTCACAAAATAACGTTCGTTGGGCCTTACTCTTAAAGCACTTAATGCCCACCTAGTTTATTTAGTATGTTCTAGATTTCCATCCGAAGATGATCTAAGACAGCTGTGGATTACAACAATTAACAGACACGATTGGTCTCCGACTAAATATACAAAAAGTTCTTGCCATTTTAATGATGAAGACTTCATAGTGACAAAAAAGAGCCTTAGAAAATTAAAGAAGGGAACTATTTCGTCATTCATCAAAAACCATTTTATTCAAACATGTTTTTTTGTTTTCACTTCAATAAAAAATACGTATCAAGATGGCCTACTAAAATCCTGAGTACGACCCTGTTGCATTCTGCACTTTTAGTGACACCTAGTGTGAGATAGTTGCGTAACTACAAAGTAAAATCAACAGAGTTAGCGAGTACTTTTGCTATTGAACGGTAGATGGAAAATAAAGAAATGGGCGGGATCTAATACCCCCTCACCCCGCAAATTGTCACGCGTTTTTTCATAGGGAAATTATATTACAACATCTCCTCTCTGTATCTGCTCTGTGGAACGAACACACTCCAGCAACCATAATCCACAAGCTCCACAACAACGATCAGACAAGGCGACTCAACACTTCGAAGGCGATCATCGATATAAGTACTAAACAATTCAAACTCCTCCTGTGCGCCTGCCATCAGTTTATTGTAGCGCTCATAGCGAGACTTGGCCTGCCGCTCGTAACAGATCGGCAAAATCGCTTGCACAGGTTGCCGCTTGGATGGGTGACCGTGTGTGGCATTTACATCTGGGCGCTACCGTGCTTCGGAGGGTACATAAAGCTGTCGGTCCGGCTCTTGTCTAAGGATAAGGATCGTTCGGCCATGTCGGAGGCCATCAAGCGGTCTGAAAACTCGGACACCAGAGTTGGCCACACACTCACCAACAACAACCAAAAACAGCCTTGCCAAGAAACCACCTCGCAAAGTATAAGGCAGGAACTGTTCTAAACACGGCGGCCGCAACTCCCAAGAGAACCTGACCATGAACCTCTGAAGCAACCCCTGGAAGCGTGTCTACAAGTGTCACGCATATAAGGGGCGATTCTGTATCCAACCCTCATAAGGACCAATTCAAGTGGCCTTTGCCGTAGCTCGAAAAAAAAACTGGCTTCGTTCATGGTTAAGGCTCAGAGGACTGATATATAAAGAGGTAGATAATATTGGAGCAATAACGCGGGTGTAACAATGGGCTCATCTAGCAATATTATAAAGGACGTAACGTCTCGACGTCCGTAACGAGTCCCAAGTCCAAGACTAATTTTAACCTTCACCTTGAATACTTATTTAAATTCACAATATGAGTAAATATAAAGTAGGTATGTTTATATTACTGCATACATTTTGAGTTGCATAATTTTTTGTGTAAAACTAACTATGTAATGGAATCTACGCTAACCAATTTAACCATCTTCCAAGGGTCGTAGCGTAATGAAAATTGGCAGCTGTGTGTAGTTCTGATGACAATACAATAATATGGTCCGGCGAACTGATCTGATGATAAGCCGGAACGTATGAACTGGAACTTCATGATGGAAAATCGTATCATAGCTGTTTTGGATTTCTTGGAAAAGTCTTGTAATGAACTTTGACCACAATTAGGTTTCAAGGTCTCATGATGAAGCCGAAAGATAGGCACTGGCATTCCATGATGGAATATTGTATCATACTCGTGTTGGCATTTGCACTTGTGAGAAAGACCACGTAATGGACTTTGAACACGATCAGGTTTCAAGATTAAAACAAACCAATTAGGTATATATTGTAGACCATGCAGTGGTGTACTTAGGGGCCCGTCATTTTGCGGCTGGTCAGGCGTATGAGGCCCTAAGTAGAGTAAAATCACTAAGTGGTCTTCAGATTGAATAGCTAGATTGTTTTAAGCTGACGGATAAAATACACTATTCAGTACAGACGCACTGGCGGAGATGGAGAGGATGCGGGCTCATTCGCCTACTTAAAATGAAATGTATAGTTAAATGTTATAAATATTTCGTTATCAAAGACCAAAAAATATAAAATAAATTAATAGTTTAAGAAATACTAGAAAAACACGCTTTTATAAATGCACGTAAAAACAAAATGTTAATTATGGATCGTTCAAGTTGTTTCTATTCCTATGTTGAAGTTTGATTGTAAAAGCGTGGGCGCTGGAACAGGAAAGAGGTTCTTGTCTTTCCTGAAACGTCCTTGTTTTACTTGTTGAAAAATCAAGTGAACAGATGTTACGGGAATTCGATGACGAAAGGAAGCAGGTTACACAGATTGGCGCTCTAACGCCTATTCTTTCAGGAAATTGAGTACATAAGGGTAATGCGTCAACAGTGGCAATATGAAGAGTTCTTGTTCGTGGACGACATATCTTTGGTTCCCTTTGGTAACCCTTTGGTGGCAAAAACGTTATGCTCTTGTGCGACCTCATACAGCTGATACAGCTTCCGCCAGGCAATTAGTAAAGTCTTTCCTGTTCCAGCCCCAAATTTTTCTATCAAATATTATAATTAAAGGCACATAGTTTACACTTCAGCCTAGAAATAGAAACAACTTGAACGATCCATAATTTATTTTTTGTTTTTATGTGCATTTATATAAGCGTGCTTTTCTAGTATTTTTAAACTATTCATTTAATTATTATATTTATCTGCACATGGATAAATTTGGTGCGGATTTTTGTAGACGGCTTTGTCATTTTTAGGGTTCCGTAGTCCACAAGGAACCCTTATAGTTTCGTCATGTCCGTCCGTCTGTCCGTCCGCAGCCTAGCTCAAAGACGCCTGGTGCTAGAAAGCTGATATTTGACATGAATATAGACATAAGATATTGCAACAAAACTGTAGAATAAAATTTAGGAAAATATGTTTTTTAAGGGTATCTCCCCTACATATATAGTGGGGTTGATTTTTTTTTGGTTGAGTACCCCATCATGTGGGGTATCATTGGATAGATTTTAAAAAAATATTATTAGTTTGCTAAAATCATTTTTCGATCAAGTGATTGGTTTGTCAAATATCAAGCTTTGAAGTGAAAAAAATTGTTCGACTCAAGTGTCCCCCCCCCCCTCTGCCGGCTAAACTATTAATTTGGAAGAGGTGAAAAAAATCACAAATGTAGTACATATAACGAATTTAAAAGGAAAATTATCACGTCTAAGAAGATATCACTAGTTTACGAGTAATCGTCGGTTAACTTATAAATACCTATTTCTGTGAGTTTACATTGGGCGCGCTGGCTTAATCTTAAAGATATACGTACTTTGGTATGTAATGTACTACGGTACTACGTATGTATAGTAGTAGTATATCTTGGAAACCACATTTTATGTTTACAATACATAACTGGATACATACCTAGTATTTTTCTAAACAAAACTTATGTTCTTATAATAGTGTTATTAAAATTATTTTTTCAGCAAAACAAGCAATCGGATTTGTTGTACATTAATACCCTTTGCAGCGAGTCATTATGGGCAACTACGGAACCCTACATTGCGCGTGGCCCGACACGCACTTGGCCGGTTCTTTATAATTATTATCAAAATAACAACAAAATCGCTAAAAATATGTTGCTGATATACTGTAAAGTATTATATTTATCTATGCTGATACCAACCACGTAGGTAGTTTCTTATCTCATAACAACTGTAGGTACAGCACCGTCCTCGCCTACCTATTTCAGAACACTATCAATAAAAAAACAATAATAATCTTTAGGTACTTACATCTGATAAGTTTGCCCAGGTTTTATCTAACAGAAAAAAGAAACAAACAAAATTGTAAAACATTGAGCTGGCTTCCCATGGTGCGTGGTTTTGCTGATAGAGGCGCATAGTGCGCACCACACCTCAACTGTTACCCAACTCCTCCAAAGGTGCGGTGCGCCAGATCAAATCGGTGCGGGGTATTGCCACCGTCCGAATTCTACGCACCGTGGGCAGCATCCTTTGTCCTTGAGTTTGAATTTGGGTTTGTGTACTTTCGTCACTAAGTAAATTCGTCACATCTCTTTAATAAAATGCGTATTTTCGTCACATGCCATGTGCATGTGACGAAAATACGCATTTTATTAATAGGGGGTATTACAATCCTCATTTTTCATCATTTATGCTTAAAGCAAGCAAGCCAATTTAATAATTTGTTTTTAAGAAGTTCTTAAAACGCTTTTTGGTATGCGGCATTTTAAAATCATGTTACTTTTAATTATTGACGAATTTTAGTAAGAATAGTTTTACGAAATTGGGTATATAGTACAAGTAGGTAGTCTACCTACGTATAAAAAAAGAATACAGATAAGACTTGGTATAACTCTACCTCAATCTATATTTAGTCCATGTTTTATATCCATAAGCTGTACATTCATTATGTGTATAATAATATCTTTTATATCTTACATCTATGGCAACATTCATAGGCCGTCCCAAAAGGTTATGAAACACGTGACCTCGGTCCGCGTTACCTATTCAAAGTATGTGTTTCTATTAACGTTGAAGCGTCAATTGTAAAGGTGTTGATAGACTTTAGCTTACACTTGTAACAGAACATCGAAAACATTCGACGTTTTAAATTTTCCAACAGAGCCAAGCATAGAAGCCAAACATCGCTACGAACATTTTGATGATATATCTTGCGAACGATTTAGATCGGTGTTCACTTACACATTATCTTGGTTATCTTTCCGTTAAATTAATCTGACAATGCGCGCACACGCACAGTACTAAGTACGCATCCCATTCCATGTGACAAAGCGCGCGGAGAACTAATTAAGGTTTTCTGATCGCCGGTTATATCATTGTTGGTGAAATTGGGTCTTAGTCGGCAAAAAGCACGAAGCAATTTTCCGTCATTTAGCCAGTATGGTCATCAGAACGCTTGAAGGAATGCTAGCTAAAACGCTCTCGTTTGTTTTTCTGTAACGTAACATTCGAAAGAATGATCATTAGAAGTTATTAACTGATGCTCAAGCTTATTAGCACCTTTCAAATACTGCTTTACATATAATACCAGCTACCGCAATAGTTATATAACTGTTTAACACAATATTATGCACTTATTTCTATTAAACAAACTTGGTTTTTATTTATGGATCATACCTAACTATCTATATAATATTTTATTTTAAAATAATTACACGATATAGACCCTTTACATATTATATATTAGTATACCTAATTAGGAACTCCTAAAATAGCTTTCAATCGTTTATAACAAACGTATTTGTATTTTCTAAAATTGGTTATCAGATTACCTAATAATACAAGGGACTGCTCTGGTACCATATCTGCTTTTAAAGATTTTAATTAATCCAAGTAAAAACATAAAACATAACATGCTACACAAATACACAGCTTAGTATAACAACGACACTTCACATCATCACCATCATAGATTTATTATTAGTTCTCATATCTGTGATCACCATGATGATTTTAATGATCATTCCATGATATTCATTCATATATCCTTTAAGTAATAACCATCTAATAGCAGTGGACATGATATCTCACACTAACCAAAATGGAGTCTATGAACTTGAAGCCCCCGGCGACCCGACTTTCATATATTATATTATATTGTACTCTTTGGACCCGGCGACCGATTGTAACCGGCGACGAAACATCGAATGACATTGAACTGAAGTTAGTGCCACAAAGTCTACAAACCAGTGATATTGCGTCGAGCTACCGGCCTTGACGTCTCATAGAACTCAAACATACGCTGTGTAGTGGAATTTAGTGAACAAAATACTTTTGTGTATAAATTATATGCGACTGTGCCACTACAATGTCTCTATCCAATCCTGGTAAGACTATTACGTACTTTGCTACTATTATAGGTATAAAAATACTCGCAATATCAACACTATACGTATGCATTAGGACTTAAAATAATAATAAGATCAATATTGCTTATTGCGATGGTTGTAACGGAGCCTCGTTTCTAAAATTCTTCGCTTTTACGTTTCGTTTCGTATGTATTTGTAAATGTGTTTTTAAGATTTTAATTCATAGGTATAAGTTAATACATACAGTACCTGAGTAGCTACAAGTAATATGTATTTTAAACCGGATTACACGGAAGTAACGCCCAATTAGATTAATTATTTTACATTGCAAGCGTAGTAATCATTCTTGAGATTTGTTCGAATTAATATTTTACCTAAATGGTCAAGAACAGTTATTACCGTTGTAGTTATCACGATGTTTGTTTATCTACTGAGTAATTGATTGACCTTAAACTATATATACCTAAATGAATCTGGTAGATACCTTGGTAGGTAGTTTTTTATTACACTTTAAAATTTTAATTGGAAAAATTAAATGCGTGTAATAAAAAACTGACTCTTGATCTATCAAGAGTCATATAACTAGGTATAATGTACCCATAATATCTATATTATGGGTACGGTACGCCGAAGGTTGCTGGTTCGATTCCCGCTCAAGTCAAACATTTGTGTGACAAACATCCATGTTCATACATGGATGTTTGTCTTGGTCTGGGTGTTTCTATGTATAATATGTATGTATTTACAAAAAAAAAGCATATATATATGTTTATCCATTATCTAGTACCCATAGTACAAGCTCTGCTTAGTTTGGGACTAGATGGTGATGTGTGTATGTGGTAGAATATTATTATTATTATTAATTATACGTAATTATAATTATGTAGAATTATGTTTTTCTAAAATTTAGGACAAGCTAGAATAAATAAGCTTTCTATTAACAGTAACCATGTAGATACAAAGTTTCAGCCGAATTATTTACCTACGTACCTAACTAAACTCACCAAAATACAAAGTTAGGTAAAATTCTACTTAAAGCCCTACGTTCTTAGTTCTTACTGCTTCTTAATCTGAATCCGAAGCAAGCTATATGATATAAAATAAATAACTGCCTTATGTCCTTTATTGATTACATTATAAAAATAGCAAATAGGTGCATAGGGTTCCCACCAAGAACTTAGGGTCCCAAGCCAACCTCACCTGCAAGTGGTGCACCTGCCGATCAACGGACGAGGCTCTGGCAAACAAAATGTCCCAATAAGCGGCAATAGGCTCGCCACCTATTACGTGGGATCAAAACACTGGCGAAAAGTGGGCGTTTAATATGCCTCTGCCTACCCCTTCGGGGAAACAGGCGTGAGTCTATGTATGTATGTATGTATGTTATAAAAATAATTAGTTCATCAGCAGAAGAAGCGTGTCATTTGGTTTACCGCAAGGTAATGTTCTGGGTCCGCTCTTATTTATAATTAATCCACACTTGGGTGCAATCATATTGTACTATGCGTTCAGTTGATTAGATAATCGCGATCAAGATAACTTCACTACTTACTTTTCAAAATTGTACCGTTAGTAACAAAATTTTATAGAAAAGGTAATACGCAAATGATTTTATTGCTGACCTTACATCATACAATGATGTTGCAGTTGCATGATTGCTGATCAAAATGTCATTATGACGTTATCAATCCATTTGAAACGCTTAATATCTACGTAAAACCAATTTTTTTAATGTTGCTTAATATGCATAATTTAAAATTAACTTATCTTAATATATAAAATCCTTGCGTTACTGACTGACTGACAGACACGCTACAGCCGAAACTATTGGGCGTAGGAAGCTGAAATTTGGCATGTATTTTCCTTGGGAACCGTAGGAGTGCACTAAGAAGGGATTTCCCGAAATTTCCACGGGATCGGCCAAAACGGGTAAATTTAAAAAAAATGCGGGCGTAGCTGCTGGTGTCGTCTAGTTTTAAATATAAATTTCAAGGTTAATTAAATAAATATCCAATGATTTCCATTACCCGTAAGTAACTGAGCAACACAATGATCCACTTCCAACTAGATTCTTCTCAGTCGTTCTTGGACACTGGAGGAACCTTCGAAGATGCGATTTCTAAACGTTGTTGCTGCTTTAATAGTTTTTATTAATGTGAATCGATAACATGGCGACTTACATTTTATGTAATACCTAACGCTTTGGTTGCCTTGTAGAGGCCACGGGCAACAATTTACAAATAAAAACAAATCAAAGTTGTTAAAGAAACATGCCTGCCTGTTAGTGATCAATGCTTCTTGTTTATCTCTGGCTAGTCTACGACTCTTCTTCTTCCTCATCGTGTCACTGGTTCAGATTTTCTGTTCCCAAAACTTGGCTACGGTAACAGCATTGTCTGAGGCCAATTTAAGATCTCGTTTGCTTTTCGACTAATTTTATACTTACTTTAAGTTTTAAATGAAATTGGTATACCTACCATTTTAAAAATCTTTTCCTATTATCACCAATATCAATGGTATTAACCTAATAAGCTATCAACAAATATGAAATTTTATACATTCACCGATATAGCGATAACACTGACTATGTTGTCGCCAACGAGTCCAGAGCGACTTTTTTATAAACATGATAACGTCTATCTGTTTGGTCAAAAAATGCTTAATCATGTTGTACCTACGTATCTATACCTAATGGAAAAATCATCACGTGACTACCTACTTTAGATGGACACCACCTAGTCACACTAATTAGGATTATTTACTTTTATATTAGACATAACTACATACCTACTTATGTCACTTTTTAAGATATAGCGCTGAGTAAAGAGTAACTAACTACAATCGAAGTTGGCGAATGGAGACAAGTCTCACAACGCACAGCAAGTGCATGACGACACTTATATAAGATATTAAATATATCATGCACTGAAGATTGAAAAATAATAAAAGAATAATGAATTCACGAGTGATTGTCAAGGCTTAATCAAAGAGCATCGGAGCCGGCTATGACGAATGCTGACGCATAGTTTAAAAACGCTGTAAATGCCACTTACTGCGTTTAAGGTTCTTTTAGTTATTTGAGACACTGACGTTACGATCTACAAGAATCAAAATCTCGTTCTTTTTATCTCTACTTAAAAAGGGCTTTTTTACTAATATTTTCGTATCTAACTGTAGGCAACCTCAAACAAAATTTCAACTTTGACCGCCTTTTTCTCGAAATCATTCACATGTTCTTTCTGCGTCACAGGTAGAGCCAACAGAACAAAAAAAAGCTCTTTCCTTATCAACATCTAGAATCCCCCACTAAGTAATAATAGTATCCAAGACCAAGAACTGATATACCTAGTATAATAGGAGTGCCTAAGGGGCTCAGGCACCCACTAACCAAAACATACGAATTTTGCCATGGCAAATGGCTTTTTGGTCTTAGTCTGGATGAGACCTATCTTCTCCTGGACCGGCTAACATTTTTGACTTTCTTTGTAGCTTGCGGCTCCTATGAAATCCAAAAAGTTCCCTTCAAGATAAAATCTTAGATCAGCCACTGTGGGTATGGCTTTTGCTGGTGAAAACAAAGTGAATAACTACAAGTAGACGTTATAAATAGATAAAAGCAGCATAATGGCGCCGGTTGCTAATGGCATGATTAAGCATGATGCACATGTAGGTAACAATTTGTATTAGCCACGCTTACGATCCAAGTTCAAAATGTGTGGGGTGACCGAATCAGACACGTCGTACAAAAATCAATCAACGTATGCTGGCACTAAAGCATAGTATACCTACTAAGATCTAAAGCTAGATGTGTAGATGTGTTAACAACATCGATATGTAAGCGGTCGTCAGTAACTCTCGCTTGAATAGGGTAGTTTCCAGGGTCAAAATAATTACATTTTATTTAGTCCGTATTTTAGGTTATAAAAAAATATTGGACACGTATTTTTTATTTTTTCGATTAAATAAAAATAACAAAGATATAGCCCATTAAAGTTACGTGTGACGTCACCTAGTGCGAAAAAGTGCAGCACGGCGTGACGTTATACGTAACTTTAATGAGCTATATCTTGGTCATTTTTGGTTTAATTTACAAATAAAAAAATACATATCGCTTATTTTTGAATAATCTAAAGGACGGACTTATAATTTTTTTTTCGTCAACTATCCTATTGGATCAATACAAATGAAAGAACCAGTCGCAACATAATGTGTGTGTGTGTGTGTGTGTGTGTGTTGTCTTGCGTTCAAATAGAAAATACGGAAAATACTTACCTACTTAAATATTGATTCTCGGGTAGATAGAATATATGATATAATGTGCCTACTTACTTAATACTCAAACATTTATTTCCATTCCATAATGTTGACTCAAGTGGTATAAGAATCTACGCATGTTATAAAATGCGTCGCGTCCTATCTGCCTGTATGAACGCGCTAAGTTACCAATAGATCCCGAAGAAGATTTAGGTGTACATAATATAATGCACGCGGGTAGAGTCGCGGGCGAACACTAGAGGGGGTCATTGTGGTCACAGCAAACCCGGAGTATACTCTGATTTATTAATTATATATCGTTTATATCTCTCAAAAATTAAGTAGTTTATCATTATTCAACAACCTAAAGAAATTTGTTATAGGTTAACCAGTAAGTATACATTATGACCACCGGACGGACTGCCTCCATGGTCCAGTGGATAGCGTATGCGACTGCTGATCAGAGATCCCGTGTTCGATTCCCGGGTCGGGCAAAAGTGTTACTGGGTTTTTCCGAATTCTCAGTAGCAGCACGGAGGCTGGTTATGTGCCCGGTAAAGGCAATAGGCTCGCCCTCTATTACGTGGGACCTAAAAATTCATGGCGAAATGTGGGTGTAATATTACACCTTTGCCTACCCCTTCGGGGATACAGGCGATGAGTCTATAAAAAATATATTATTTGTATGTGAATATTATACACGCTCATTATATGAGAATAATCACTGTGTTTGAACTGACGCTTGATATTATGGGTCATCGCTCATTAACATACATTAAAATATGAACATAAATAAACCTTAAAGTAGGTACCCAATTATCACTATATGAATACAATGATTAAGCAAAAATAAAATTGTTGTTGTGAAGTGATATACATATATTCTAATTTTTTTACATACCTTATAGTTATTCGGATCCATTTGTGGTCCTGTACAAGGTAGAGACAATCGATAGGTACACCCAGCCCCGATATAATCACCATGAGACCATGAGATTTGAAAAACTGAACTTCAATTTTTTAAGAAAAGAGGCACGCATTGAGTTTATTTTGCTTCTTTGGATATCATCTCATCTTAGCAATTGGTTGCCTTGAAGGCTTAACTCTCATTACAGGCGCCATTGCTTTGTTTGCTCCGGAGTATCACAGGGGTCAATTTTAGGTCCCCTATTATTTGTCTCATTCATATAATGACTTAATTGAGCGTCTATCCGGTCAATGCTTACTACTCATACGCTGGGTCTAGACGAATTCACACACTAGATTCTCACTTTGATATAAAATGTTTCTCAAAGTTAGTAAATGTTTTGCCATAACATTTTCAGATCATTCTCTCTAGTTCCACCAGCAACTAGTTCCATGGAACTAGTGAGACTTTTTTTCTCAGTAGTTCCATCGTAGTTGTTAAGTCCATGGAACTACTGAGAAAAAAGTCTCACTAGTTCCATGGAACTAATTGCTGGTGGAACTAGTGAGAATGATCCACATTTTCAAGGACTAGTTAACTAAACGTAACAAAATATCTAATATTTCCATGACTGACAAGTAGATGCTCAATAGAATAATGCAAATTCAAATCTTTATTCGCTAATATGGGTTGAATACATAGATGACAAATACAATTAATAGTGCCAACATATTAACCTTATGGTATGCGAATTATTAAATAAAATTTTATTCATTCATTATTATATTTTAAAATAAATTATATAAAACAAGTCATAATAGTGGTCAATTTTTTACACGATTTATCTATAACAAAAATAATATACTTTTAGTCAATTACAGTAATAACAATGTCAAATTATTTATCTATAAAATACTAGGTAAATACGAATTGACTTACAGTTAACATAATATTAATAATAATTTTGTCAATTATGTAGCTACAATCTATCGGCAAGATACTCAGAAACACTGTAATAAGCCTTCTCAATTAGTATAACTTTTAATTTACCTATGTTTAAATAAGTCCAAAGATGTGATGTCAAGAATCCGTTGTGGTAAATGATTATAAATGCGAGGTTCCATGCAAAGGATATTATTATTGAATAAAAAGGTCTTATTACTAGGGCAGGCTATCTTATTTTTATGTCTTTTGCTCTTATACGGTTGGAATATATGTGTGTTAGATCTCACGAATTTCAATACTTCATAGATATATATACAGGGGAGCGTTAGTAATTTAAGTTCTATAAAGTAACTTTTGCAGCTATCAGTTAGTTTTAATTTACATATCGACCTAATACATCGCTTTTGAGCCTTAAAGACAGTATCTTTATGAACTGAGTGTCCCCAAAACATAATTCCGTATCTTATTATAGACCCTACATATCCGTAATACGCAGCTAATACAGCAGGACGGTCTACTATTTTAGTTAGCATGTACAGAGCATATGATTGCTGATTAATCTTTGCGCATAGATCTTCAACGTGTGCCTTCCAATTTAAATTGCAGTCAATATTCAAACCTAAAAACTTCGTTATGTCAACTTGATTTATTTTGTTTTCAAGATAATTAATGTCTACTTCTTTTATTTTCACTACTCTATTTCTAAATATCATAATGTTAGTCTTGTTAAAATTTAATTTTAAATTGTTTGCTGTTGTCCATTCTACTATGTCCTCGATAGTTTTATTTATGTCATATTCTAGTTTTGTTTTATTAGTATTTTGGAATACTAATAAAACAAAACACAAAAGACAAGGCATCTTATTCGTTTTAATGACATTCCTTTGTTTCGATCAGCGGCAGCAAATGGACTTCTAGGAGTCCATATTATATACCAAACCTCGTAGTGACCACTACCTTTATTATACTCTGGTAAGAATTATATTGCAATACGACTCTCCGATTTGAGCAAACATGTAGGTATTTACTCAATCAAAATCATCAAAAATTTACTCAATCTCAAAATAATCGAGGACTGTTCAAAATAAGACATGTGCTTATACGGTCATCCTTTAGCTACAATCAGTTACTCATAATCAGTAGTTCAATTAAGGTTTCAGTCGCTGGCAAGTCGTCGAGAGTACCTGCTTTGACTTTGTATATTTGTATATTGAATTATTCACTCACCTGCATTATCTATACTAATAAAAGAAAGCTGAAGAATTTCTTTACTTGGATGAACGCGCAAATCTCAGGAGTTACTTGACCGATTTGAATATTTTTGTTTTGGATACCTCATTTATCGAGGGAGGCCTATATGCTGTATAACATCAAACGATGAGCCACGGGTACTCCTAGCAGTGACCCTAATTAATGCAGGTGTTACCGAAATATTTACATATATGTACATAAAATAATATCTGCTCCAGATATCGGATATTTACAAATACTAACTGTCAAAGATATCCTTCATCTTAAATCCGAAGCATTCGGTAAATACAGGCATAGTACATTTTACTATGATACAGGGTACCTATCTACCTTACTTGCTGTTGGTAGAGTTAACAGTTAATTATGTGATGAATTACTATTTAAGTATTTCGATTTCGTAGACCAGGTACATATCTATATACATAGGTATATATAAAAGAAAGTCGTGTTAGTTATAACTCAAGTCACACTATTTATAACTCAAGAACGGCTGAACCGATTTGGCTGAAAATTGGTGGGGTAGGATACAAATAGTTGCAAAAAATGGACTGGGAGGGATTGTAGGGAGAGTCGAAGTTTGTAGGGACAAATCTACCTATTGAAAGATACCTACAACGCATGCGCAGGCAAAGTACCAGGAGAGCATAAAGCTAGAGACATTTTTTATTTTCTTTTATTAAACTGCCAGCTTTAAAATATCTCATTGTAGCTTAGGACTTAGGATATTGAAAAGTATTGAAAGAAACAACGCATGCGCAGGAAAAGTACCAGGGGAGCATAATACAGACATCCTGCAGCTTTAAAATATCTCATTGTATTGTACCTGGGTAGCATCATTTTGGAGAGGATCGAAGTTTGTGGGGTACCTACTTAATGTATTAAATGAACAATAAAGAATCAATATTTTTTTTTATTTGTATTTCCTATTAAAAAAATGAACTTAATAAAATCCAAGATCTGCTTATTGATTGCCTCTAAGGCGGAACAGAGTTCGCCGGGTCAGCTAGTTTTAATATAGGTACCTATTGCAGGTTATGTTTACTACACATTATTCTAATCATGATTGCCTATGTGTTTCAGTAGAGAGATAGTTTTGGACGGGCAGATTTTATAAACATAAACATCGAAATTTTATTCCGGATAAGATGAAAATAGGAATATAGATATCTACATCATCATCCTACTAGCGTTATTCCAGTTGCAACACGGTAGGTACGCTTACTAGTCTAACCGGATTGGACTAAATTCCACAGAGCGACTGACTGTCTGACCTTCGCAACCCCGAGGGATAGCCATAATAAATGGTTTAGATTACACTATTGTCAATGTATTCAGAGGTATTGATAACCTGTATCGACTGTCAAAGACCTTCATGACAGCCGGGAGCGACGGCTTAACGTGCTCTCCGAGGCACGAGGCAAGCGATAATTATGTACCTAACAATTCAATACGCACATAACTCCAAAAAGTCTGTGGTGCGCGCAGTGGATTCGAACCCTATACCTACCCTAGCGGTATGCTAGTATCTCGATTAGGCTATCACAGCCTATATAGGTTATTAATAGGCAACTACCTACATCTTATCTAAAATAGATGTTATCTAGCTTGGTGATATTAGGTATGATAGATAACGCATGACTTGTCTGCCTACTTTCCTCGGCAAGGGCACGGTAATGTTATAGATATTATTACTGAAGCAAGAGCTAGGTATTAGTCGTGTGAATATATGTTCAAATATAGTCTTAGGTATAACTTAACCGAGCCTGGGCTAGATTAGCACAAGATAGAGGGAAATGGCATCAACAAAGAGAGGCCTATGTTCAGCAGTGGACAAAGTCAGGCTGTGGATGATGATGATGATGATAATAACTTAGTCTCCGATGTCACGCGCCTTTACCTTAGAGCCCGGTTTCTGGTCTAACCAAATTTGACAGAATATTAGTTTTTTGGTTGCAGATGTCACATGCTTTCACATGCTTTATAGCACGCGGATACGGATGTCAGAACATCCGCAAACCAGAGCAATAGCGTAGTGCCCAAATCAGAAAGATGAGACCTAGATATTAGAGGGCATGACCCAAGTAAATAAGACCTGCAAATCCCATAAATATCTATGTTTTTTTTTTTGCCACGGGGTACGAAAATATAACGTCATATTGCCTGTCCTGCGGCACGATGTCAACGAAGTGATCAGGCGTTATGTGTTTATTGGGTCATGCGGTCACTGAGTGAAATCTAGATTTGAATAGACTCTTAGGTATTGTATAAAGGCAAAAAGCTGATGAAATGGTATAAAATTTTATGCAAAGCCAAAAAAGAGTCTAAACTCATCTGTTTAGGATAAAAAATAGCAAAAGTATCCCAAATATTGATAATAAAAGTATTAGGTAAATATAATTACTTAGGTATAATTTGACTATGGTAATATGTTGTTAAATGTTTCCTGATTTTTTTTTTTTACCCCAGTGCCAGTTTACGTGACTGCGGCGGTGTCGACAGTCGGCGTCATCGGCGGAGCCTATCTCGCTTATCGCCACTATCAGGAGAAACAGACCAAATTGCCGGACAACTGGGTGAAGCTGGGTCAGGTCACAGGACTTTATGCATTCCCGATTAAGTCATGCGCAGCTGTTATGTTGGACAAGTTCGAATGCACCACGTTGGGACTAAGGGACGGATGGCTCCGAGACAGGTCTGACATTTTTCGATTAGGTACAGTGTTTGTATGTTCTAAACTTGACCTCGGCAACTCAGGAAGTCAGGAGTTTGATGTTGTCCACGCAAATTAAAAATAAAAACTAAAATTTTAATTCAAATTTCGAATATAGATTTTGCATGAGAAATAAAAAATACCTAATAGACGGCCAATTTCACAATTCGCCATGTTTAGACTTCTTGAAAAGTATTGTCATCCAATGCAAAAAAAACCTTAAATTGTATGATTTGGCCATGTCATATTAAAGCTTATCAAAGGAAGACACTGGCACTAAACAATGTACCTAATATCTAAAAATACAGGTAATTGGTAATTGGGGAAGTAAATGATTTTACAGAAAATAAATTTTAAAAATGACTATCCACCAACGATATTTTTCGTTTCCCAGGTCATTGATGGTAATTGACGCAAAGGACAACAATTTTATTACTGCCAGAGTGTATCCGGAACTAATATTTGTACAGCCCACGTTTCAAGGAGCCGTTGTGACGTTGCAACATCCGAAAATGGAAAATAGCGTCCGAATTAATTTAGCAGAGGTAAGCGTTTACTTAGGTAGATAGGTAGGTACCTATTTATTTAGACTTTTTAACTCCCTATCAATCAATTGCCCATACGACGACCATGGCACAAAGAGGAGACCTAAAACAGAATACTGAGTATTGTATTTTATCTCTTTCTCTCGCCGGCTGAATCCTATATTATACAGGGTGTCACAAGACCTTTCACCAAGCCAAAGTATACTCATTTTGGACATCATCCCAAGTCATACTAAGTAATCAAAAATAATACCTGGGAAACGACTTTTTTTTAAGAAAACACAGTTTTAAAACGCAAATAAAAGTGCGCGCGTGCAATTTTCGAAATACCTACCTATTCATGGGTGCATAAAGGACATCTATAGAACAGGTTTACGGGGAAAATGCATAGATTTCGTGCCTAATTAACTAATATCTCCCGAACAAGTAATTTCCCAGGTATGGTGCCGAAGTAAAAAATGTTCGTAATGATTGGTACAATATGGGGTTTAGCTTTCGTTGAGGGTCTTTTACAACCTGTATGTATGTAGTTATTTGTTTTTATCTCTTTATCGTGATGCATTTATTCTAAACAACTTCTTTGATTTTCTATGTATGATATGTATTTTATTACCAAAAAAACAGGGTATTTATGTTTATCTATTATCTCATCATACTCATAGTACAAGCTCTGCTTAGTTTGGGACTAGATCGTGATGTGCGTATGTGGTAGAATATTATATTATAACTAGAGGACGCCAGCAGCTACGCCTGCAATTTTTTTTAATTTACCCTTTTTGGCCGATCCCGTGAGAATTTCGGGAAATCCCACCTTAGTGCGCCCCTACGGTCCCCAAGGAACATACATGCCAAATTTCAGCTGCCTGCGCCCAATAGTTTCGGCTGTAGCGTGTCTGTCAGTCAGTCAGTAACGCAAGGATTTTATATATTAAGATTACTTAATTAAAAACCACCACATGTGGTTATAGCCACTAACCGGGAACAGCTCAGGCTCACATAATAGAAATAACGCATGTAGTACATGCGTTATTTCTATTATGTGTAGTACATCCATGTGTATTATGTTGTAGTACATCCATGTCTTCCTACCTATTGTTCTCGATTTCAGGTTATGTTGACACAGAAACCTATGCAAGCAACGGTGTGGCAAGCCCCTGTGCCTGTCTACGACTGCGGCGAGGAGGTTAATCAATGGTTGAGCAAGTATGAATAAAATTATTACAAAACATAACATATCTTCACGCCTTTTATCCCCGAAGGGGTAGGCAGAGGTGTATTACACACCCACACTTCGCCAGATATGTTTCGGTCCCAATGTAATAGGGGGCGAGCCTATTGCCATCTACCGGGCACATTTTTAAGCGAGCGATAATTAATATTTTTATTTTAATACACACATAACTTCGAAAAGTCATAGGTGTGTGCCCGGGGTAACTGGGGATCGAACCCGAGACCATCGTCTCGGCAGTCCGTTACGTACACCACTGGGCTATCGCCGCCTAATAAAATTATTAATAATAATAATAAAGCTTTATTTCATTCCAAACAGATTAGAGTTGACAGTTCATATAAATATAACATTATTCTAATTTAATTAATTATAATAAGCATGCACCTTTAAAAAAAAGCATTATTCATTATTATAAGCATGCATCGATTTCTATTTTCAAAAAGTAAATTACCTATATAATTCAAATACTTTTTTATTTATTTATAGACTCACGCCTGTATCCCCGAAGGGGTAGGCAGAGGTGTAATATTACACCCAAATTTCGCCATGATTTTTTAGGTCCCACGTAATAGGGGGCGAGTCTATTGCCGTACCGGGCACATTACCAGACTCCGAGCTGCTACTGAGAACTTCCTAACGGAAAACCCCAATAACACTTTGCCCGACCCGGGAATCGAACCGAGACCTCCCAATTCCACGAGCTTAATATTAATTAATTAATTTTAATTATTTTTATCTGTATGGACCCCGTTTGGGTCCCCCACGTGGGATCTCCACCTTGTCGTGGTGGGGGGCTCAGTAACCGTGGCTTGGACACTCGCGGTGAAGCTAAGAGAGATCCCAGGAGTGGACGCTCCGCGTGGGCCTGGAGGGGCCTGCGCAGGACGCGTCCAAAGGTGCGGGTGCGGGGGACAGTTCTGTCTGTCCCGCGACCAAATGGGGGCGCACCATTTGTTGCGTCGCGGTGGGGCCGCAGAGGAAGAGGAGATGCGGTGTTGCGTTGCCGTTCTCCCTATCCTCTGCGGCCGCTGGGTGTTTTGGCGGCGGAGCCCATTCACACACCTTCATCCGCCGCCAAGGGGTTTAGTTCGGGGCCTACCTGACCATCTGGCGGGCCAATACCCGTCGAGAGGTCGTGAGGAATGCTTCGGTGATACCCGACCCTCCGACACACGGGTACATGAGGAACACGGGTTGGTTTTTAGTCAGTAAGAGTCTAACAGTCCCTTTCGCCCTTCCCCCAGGGCGGAGAGACTCCATGAGGATTTTCCAACACGATACAAAAAAAAATGGACCTCGTTTGGGTAAAATCTCGCCTGGGTAAAAGGTAGCTATGTCCATCCAAGTTCCGCCTGCCGTCGCTACTATTTCATCGGCCCATCTGGCTCTTGGTCGACCTCTAGTTCTGGTGCCTCTTCGCCCTGACCACTTTACAGACCTTCGGGTCCATCTATCATTTTTGTAACGAGCTAAGTGACCCGCCCACTTCCATTTTCCCTTCAGTAAAAAGTTAAGGCGTCGCATACTTTTGTCTTCCTTCTGATGTCAACGTTCTTTACCTTATCTTTCAATTTTACGAGTATACCTAGGAACTTCTTCAATGTTTCTTTCTTTACTAAAAGAGATCTGTTTGCCTAGGTAGAGGTACCTATATGTATTTTTCACAAACTCGAGAGGTGCAGATTTACTATGGGTGTTACGGTGCGATTAGTCATAATTTTCGTTTTCTCGAGGTTCATTTCCAATCCTACTTTTGTACTAGCCTGGTTTAAGTCGTTACCCATTTTGTTTAATTGCTGAGGGGTTTCCGAAAACAAAATTATCGGCAAATCTGAAACGACTTAAGAATTTCCCATGGCTCGATTGGACCATGGTAATTTTTCGATTACGTGTTGTGGGACCGTTATAAACAGTTTTGGTGAAATTGGGTCTCCTTGTCGGACTCCTCTTTATGTTGATTGTTTCGCCTACTCTATCTAGCTTGACTCTTCTTGTGCTGTTTTTGTAAATGTTTTTTAGGATATTAATATAATTTTCGTTTATGTTTATTGCCTTCAGTGATTCCCAGATGTTTTCGTGTGAGATAGTGTTAAAAGCTTTTTTGTAGTCTATGAATGCTAAGTACCACAGATCTCTTTGCTAAGTACAGAGGTTTATTAAATTCCAAGTATTTCTCTATCACCTGGTCTACTACTTGGATATGATCCATTGTACTGAAACCGCTTCTGAATTAGGCTTGTTCGATCGGTTGGTGTGTATCGATGTCTGGGCCTATTCTTTCAAGAAGACAGGAGGTAAATAGTTTGTAAAAACAAGGCTTATGGGACGGTAGTTGCCTATGTCAGCTGGGTCTCCTTTTTTATAAAGTAGTATGATTTCAGATTCCATCCATTGGTGTGGCACAGCTTCTTCCTTGAGTATTTTATTCCAGAGGATAGTAATTGGTGTCAGTAGCAAAGTCTTCGCAACCTTCATACATTCGTTTGTGATCCCGTCTGGTCCTGGGCTTTTTTCTGTCTTTTGCCTCGTTAGTTGTTTTAAGATTTATTTTTCTGTAAAAGCCATATTTTGCTTTGGTGTGTCTGGTTGACTGTATAAATTAGCGTAAAAGTCAGTAGCGGCATTTATGATTTCTGTGCGAGACTTGCATTTGTTAATGCTAGACTAAAGAGAGAGGCAACCCATGTTTTGGCTTGATTTAGTTATTTATAAGCTTTTTTAGCAGATCTGGAGTTATCGAGGTGTCTTTGTATTTTTGTTAATCTGAATGTATCGCAGCATCTTTTAATTTCTTTGTTAGTGAGTTTATAAAAGGCTTTTAAATTATTCATTACGACTACATAAATCCAAAATACCTATCTAGGTACTGCTAATCATATAGAAAGCGAAGTGGGCTGCGCTGTATATTTACATTTTTATTTTTAGTAATTACAAGTATAGTAGACTAGTCAATTCATAACCAGGCCGTGTCTTGTACGTGGACAGGCCGCGGCTACCCCCGTAGTAGGTACCTACCCGAGTCCCGTCCACTTCCCGTGAACGGCTGTCATAATTATTCGACAGCAAATAAGTCATCCTCGACCTTCGATATCCATAGGTACTAAACGAACGAACGTGATCCAGGATCACGGATCGAATTTGTCCGATCCAGGGGCGATTTCTTACGATCTTTACTGGCTATTCCAACACGCAACAGCCTATCCACATAGAATAAGTTTTGCGTTGTTCTACTAAATCACAGTAAGTGCTGGATGAAAACGATGTGTTTGACGTGGCCATGTATCTTAAAATTGCGCATTTAAAACAGTAACTATATTGAGTCTATGGCAAAGGCTCACTCGATTTGACTCAATCAGTAATAGGTTTCCGGTCGTAGCATGTGAACAGAACAGGAGCTTTCAAGATATCTGCATTTACCGTCCTAAATTATTATCAACGTACGATTTCTAAAATTAATTATCAGAGAGGTTTGATGAATTAAACAAATCCCCAAACTATTTAAGATTGCAGTGACTTTTATATCTACACTTAATTAACATGACAATACCTAATGTTGATTGTATTTTATTATTTCAGACTTTTGAATCGTGAGGGTTTGAATGTCCGTTTGGTTTACTATGCATCAGAGAAGCCTCGCAAATTCGTTGGAGTACCGAAAGTGTTTTACAAATGGAAGAAGACTGATACCGTAAGCAATTTTTAGATGAGTTAAAACGTGACCTAAGTACCTAGCTCTGTATGCTCTGTTCTAGCCAAAAAAAATAGGTACTTGAAGCAAGAACCAACTGCCCGAAATCCGGACGATTGATAAAGACTAATGAATTGTTCTTTGACAAAGAAAGAAGAAATTTGAGTCCGACTGCAATTGAACCGGCGACCAGGACCAGTAGTCAGACCAGTATACACTCTATCACTTTGCTAACGAGGCAGTGTATATTAAGTAAAACGCTAATTTTACTAATTTTCTATATACTTCGTCAGCACTATTGCTATTACTATTTTTTACTATTTTTGCTGCCATTAACGTTGTATCACATCACTTTATGAAAATGTGTTGGGGCCATAGGTATACTTTCTTTTGCAGGGTGCTTTCCCGGATCAATTATCCTACAACCTTGTCAATCAAGCGTCGGTTGATGACCTGAACACGCGTCTCAATGGCATCAAGGTCGACGTGAGGAATTTTAGGCCAAACATGCTGCTGACGGGTGCCAAAGCATATGACGAAGATAACTGGAAATTCGTCAAAATAGGAGAAAACATTTTTGAAGTAGTCAAACCCTGCACGAGGTAAAGATTTAAGTTTTCTTAACCTTGATTTACTTACAATTAATCGTTATCCATATATAAATAAAATTGTGTTCTACTTTTAGATGTGTATTCACAACTATTGACCCCGAGACTGGGATACCCGATAAGAACAAAGAGCCAATAGAGACTTTAAAGAGGTATGTTGCTTACGTTTTATAGGATCCAAATGAGGATACCATAGAATGATAAATGAGCAAGAATTACACTTGCCACTAAATGTTATCATATCTCTTAATACGAGGTATAAGTACCTACTTAGACTTTGTCGGGTGGCTCGCGGGGAGCACTAACCAAATAAGTAGATAACCTAAACAAGTAACACAGGTGTGTTACCTGTTTAGGTTACCTACTTATTTAAAACAGGTATTTTGTCATCAGTTTAGAATCAGATAAATTCGTCGAGGTTGAGTGGCAGCAGGCAATCTGTTCCGCTCAAAACTACGCATTCTGTGTCATGTATGATAGGAATCAGAAGATATTAAGAACATTTAAAATGTTACCAACTTACTACGAGTTTAGTGCTGCATCTTCATGTCGGCAAGGGCGGTCCGTCGATGTAGCGCACTGAGCAGTCACTGAAGTCGATCGCTCAGCGCAATACGGATCTGACATAAGGAGCGCTGAAAAACGATTTAACATCAACCTAAATCTGAGCTTGGGACGGCACTGCATCAATATTAATCAATGTCATAAATAAAATGGCTGGATTTTATTATATGTGGTGATGTGGGTCCCGCCTGTCTCTGCGTACCTGCAGATCATAAATCCAGACTTTTCTTGGGTGCGTTGCAGATTTTTACTTTTAATGTGCAGAAAGATAGTTTTTCACGGCAGTCGGAACTCCTGGTTACCTACCTGTCTAGTTATTTCCATCCAAAATATGGGGGTAACTGGCCTAGTTACGGAATTTCAGTTGCTATATGTATACAAACTGAAATAGGTAATAATTCGTTCAGAGGACAGCACGAGCTACTTCATTATTTTGGCTATTCTGTAATACAACTACCAATTTCCGCCATATGTATGTACTTTGACAAAATTAAATAGGTAGGTACCCGTCGTTTCTACAATAGGTACTTCTTTTCTAGTCAAAAGTACCTACTGACCTATTGTTTTTTACAGTTACCGGCTGGTTGATGGAGAACGCGAGCCAGAAGTTCGCAAGGCGACTGGTTTGTCGCCTCGCATGGGACTACAGCTGGCGCTACGCAGCGGCCCCGGGGGCATAATTGCAGTCAATGAACCGTTCTACGTTTCTTATTAGACCTCGTGTTTGTCAGTCAGTGACAGACGATCTTCACACCAAAGCCCCCGCTGCCAAAGACGAATTTACTTTAACATGATCGAGTCAATTGTCACGCTTGATGCTCAAATTGATCAAGAGCTCGAAGCGGGCCAATTTTTTTAAATTGCGTAAATTATAATTATCTGAGAATTTTGATTTATGAGGTATATTGTGTGCAGAGACTCGTTGCTGACTGTATAATACTTGTTGATGTATGTAGGCGGTTTAGCGGCTTTGGTCTGTAGAGCGTCAATCTAAATGTTTTTATGATTGTTAATTATTTCCAGAATAAAATTCAAATATTTGCTTCATGTTTGTAAGGTATTTTGTTAAATAAAACGTAAAATATGGTAAAATTAGATATTTATTTCAAATGCGAACAATTTGTGCTGCGATCTTCTTGTCAGAGCTGTTATCACTTTGTATTGATAATCGCGCGAATGTGCCGCCGCCCGTGCCTTTCGTCAAATGTTCTGGGTTCACCACGACGCAACCGTTCACCTCCTGTAAATAAGAAATGTAGTTACTAGCAGTTATAGCCTTTTCAATGCGTTCTATTCAAGGACTGAGCCTATTTTCAGAATGACACGCTAACTACGGCATTCAAAATTCGATCTATAGATAGATCTGTAGATTTTAGATTCGTTTTTGAGATAAGCTCCATACAAAATATGTCAAACACGAATCTCGAATCTCAAACAATAACATAAAATACAATAACATCGCAAAGGTGAAGGAAATAGTGACTGAAAATCCTCATTCAACTTTGAGAGAGATAGCCGCCGAACTTTCTGTATCTCACGAGTCGATCCGTACCATTTTAACTAATCATTTGGGTATGAAACATGTTGCCGCTCGGCTATGAAACATGTTGCCGCTCGGCTATGAAACATGTTGCCGCTCGGCTAGTCCCAAAAGTCCTTAATTTTCTCCAAAAACTCAATCGCATGAGAGTCGCTAAGGACATGCTAGAACGAGTCAATTCCTACCCTACATTCATGAAACGCTTTGTTACTGGTGACGAGAACGTGGGTTTACGAGTTTGACATGCAAACTAGTCAACAAGCTTCGGAGTGGCGCCCTTCCGACTGAACCGAAAATACCACGCCAAACTCGTTCAAAAGTCAAAGTCATGCTGAGTGTTTTCTCTGACTATCGCGGTGTTGTGCACTCGGAATTCTTGCCGGAAGGTCAAACGGTAAATAAGAAATATTATTTGAGCGTTATGCAGCGTTTAAGATAGCAAATTCGACGAAAAAGACCAGATTTGTGGAAAGAAAATTCTTGGATTTTGCACCACGACGCCTTCGCCTATCATTGTGAACGAGTTTTTGACCAAACACTCAACAAATACCATTGAGCAACCACCATATTCACCAGATATGGCTCCAGCAGCCTTCTTTCTTTTTCCTACACTCAAATTACCACTTCGTGGCACCCGTTATCAATAGGTAGAAGACATAAAGGAGAATTCGCGGCGAGAACTGAACTCAATTTCGGAAACAGCGTTTAAAAAATGTTTTGATGATTGGATTATTCGTTGGCGTAAGTGTATCGTTGCTGAAAGAACATACTTTGAAGGTGATACAATAAATTGGATAACTAACAAACAGTTTGTGTATTATTGATCTTTTCCCGGTCAGGGACGCTGTACCTTAAGTGCGCTCGTGCACTGAACTACCAGTTTTTAAAAGGTCTACGAATAAACAAAGTACATAGTTCTTAATCTATAAGAACTATTATCTGATTAGGGAACTATTATACAACATTAAGGAAAGAATAACAAAACAATTTAAACTCTTTGGTAATGTATTTAAGACATATTTTACAGCGTCACAAATAGCCCGCGTGAGATCGACGCAGCGCACGCCGCACAGTGTATTATTTTGCCTTAGTTGCGGACATGCTCGTTTTATGTGTTTTTGGAAAGCTAACAATCAAACTAAGACCCTATTAAAACACCGCCGGCTCCAACTTCTATAGTTTAAGAGAAATTAAATAAATCGAGAAAAATCCTTAAAAACCATAGAAACACAATATCTCGTTTTTGGATTTAAATTTTACACGAAATGTTTTAAGGTGTGATAGGTATTCACTATAGGAACCATTTTTTTCTGTTAAACTTTAAAAATATTGCTCACACAGGCGAGAATATATTTTTTTCTATGATTTTGTAAATATTTTTTTTCTGGCGATTCTCTTCATGGTCGCGTTTTTTTTAAATGCCTAAATGTTGATCACTATAATAACTATCGCCACAAAAAAAATCAAACCCGACAAACCCAGGATTACGGAAATATTGAATTTTAAAAGTGTGGGCTAGGGTTGTCAATCAAAACTGTGAGCAACATACAATACTTACTTCATGCAAACATTACTCATTATGATTCATTATTTTTGACTTAGGTTTAGCAATTGCGGGTTTAAATAGTGATGTGTATAGTTTACTTAGTTTAAGTTAATATAGAAAATAGTGCAGAAAGTTAGAGTCAATAAAAAAAAATATTTGCGGTGGAATTCGATCACTTTTGGTTTGTGATCTATCTTCAATTACAGATATTATGTGGAATTGGGTAATAATAATATAGGTACTAATAAGATAAAGGTAATAATAATATAACAGTCTACCACATACACGCAACACCATCTATCCATCACCATGAGGCAGCGATAGCCTGATGAAGAGACCAAGTCTCGGGTTCGAATCAACAGCGCGCACCAATGACTTCGAAGTTATGTGCGTATTAAACTCTTAATTGTCGTTTGCCCCGTGCGTCGGGGGGCACGTTATGACGTCGGTCCCGGCTGTCATCAAAAATATCTTTGATAGTCGTTACGGGGAATCAGTACCCTCCAACATAATGACTCTGGTCTAAGCCATAGCATATGGCTATCCCTTCGGGTTGCGGAGGTCAGACTGCAGTCGCTCTGTGGAAAAGCTAATATTCTGTCAAATCTGGTTGGACTAGAAAGCGGACCCCGAGCTGGAGCTGGTTGCATCCAACACTTACGTCTTCCAAGACGTAAGTGTTGGATGCAACCGGGAAAAACGCTCGGAAGATAATGATGATGAAGACACGCAACACCATCTAGAATCTAGTCCCAAACTAAGCAGAGCTTGTATTATGGGTGAACTAGACCATGGATGAACATACAATGACATATTATAGATCTTCTTTTGTAAATACATACATAATATAATACAAAGAAACACCTTAACCAAAGACCAACATCCATATTCACGCACACAAATGTTTGACTTGAACGGGCATCGAACCCACGACCTTCGGCGTGGTAGTCGGTTACACTCCCGCTATGCCACAGGCTTGTCAATTCAATCGCATTGGCGAGCATAATTGAATAACCGATTGAACTAATCAACTTAAATATAAACTACTTTGGGACAACCCTATTTCCATAGAAATTAAAAGAAAACTTAGAAACGCAATATCTCCGAGATCTCGCTAGATACATATCTAGAATTTTCTCAAGTTGTAGGTACTACACCTATGTATATTATGTAAACAAAAAAAATACGACCCGCAAATAGCTAATTTATTATAATTTATTTTCGTTCATTAACAAAATAATTATTTATAATTGTTCCTGTGATGTTAGAAACTTGAAAATTTTACATTGTATATATTTCAAACCAACAATTAATAGGTATTTTACTAGAGACAGACATTCGCTTTATTCAAGAAATACAGACAAAAAACTTTTTCGGAAAGGTCAGTGACCTTTCTCTAAAATATTTATAACTCCTAAGTAAAGTGAAATATCAAAACGGGTATTTTTTTTAATGATTTAGAATGGTTTAATCTATACGGGGAAAAAATAAAACAGGCATGTCCGCAACTAAGGCGAAATAATACACTGTGCGCCGTACGCTCATACAACTTCTACGAGATACGGGCGAAACGCCTAGGGCGTGAGACAGAGATAGTTCAGTACAAAATGTACAGTGAAATAACACCTTCCCGTGCGGCGCACGGGCGACCCAAAAACTCCCGAAAGCGGGCGAGCTTTGACGAAGTTCGTTTTGTTTTGTTTACATTTTGGCATTCTGAAAGGATTTTTGATATCTACACCTATGTGTTGTGTTAAAAAAGTTGTGATTTAGTAAGTTTCGAGTAAATAACTTTGTAAATTAGTAATAAATTATAACGTTGACTCGATTCGATCAATTAGATAGGTACTAAATAGGCAGTGTCAAGCGTACCATTATTATAATTTGAAACTAGAGTGTAAATAGGTACAAAACTGTTACGCGACGTTTTATGACTGAAATTAAACAAATGTTTATGATTGTTTACCAACATTCAATTATTATTTTCTTTGCGTATTGATTGAATGTATTTAAATACATTCAAAAGGTAAGTACTTAAGTAGGTTCCTAGTTTGTAGCTAGTATAGACAAAATGTTGTTTACTTTATCTTAGAAATCGAATAGGAATTTATAACTTATGCCCAGTTTCACCACTGTCGTACATATAACCTGTAATATGCCTATAAATTAGTTACAACAAACTTCCAACGTTAATTTATCTAGAAAGTAATCCGATCCATGGGCGGCTAAACGGGGCTTCAGGGTGCTGGTAAAGTGCACCACCACTTCTCTGACCCACGAGCCGCCACTGTTCACGCACGGTACTTTCTTGACAGAGTAGTATACTCACTTTTAGGTAGACATGCTGCCAGCATGAATACTTGTCTAAAAGTGAGTATTATAAATGTGCTATGTTATTTTCGGAATTTGACTGCGAGCTTGAATCAGACATCGGGTTATCCGCAAGAGAACTAAAGTTACCGATATACCTCTCCGACTAGTCAAGTTGCAGTACCAATGGGCACGATATAGCTAGAACAAGCGATGGCCGCTGGGGCAAGAAGAATCTATAGTGATGGTCAGGCACCGGATGAAGTACCAGAGATAGGACTCCCGCAATTATTTACCTATTATTTTATTTTCAGCTTGTAGCGTCCCACTGCAGGGCAGAGGCCTCCCTCTCCTTCTTCCACAGATCTCTATTTTGTGCCAGCACAGGCCAGTCCTTCCTGTACGAGTCCAGTTCGTTCCGCCATCGTCGTCTCGGCCTTCCACGCTGTCGCCTAGCACCTTCGGGGACCCAATTAGTGGCGATTTTAGCCCAAAGGTCTTCATGCGGCAAACGTGGCCGGCCCAGTCCCATTTGAGTTTGCAAGCTTTGTGGGTGACATCGGCTATTTTCGTTTTGGAGCGTAGTATTGTATTTTTTAGGCGGTCTGTTAAACGGACTCCTAGGATACTACGCTCCATTGCTCGCTGGCAGACCTCGAGTGCGGACCTCTGTTGAGCAGTCAAAGACCATATTTGTGTACCATACGGTGAGAATGGGGAGCACGCACATGTCCATTAGTTTACGCCTGTGGCATAATGGGAGATCTCCTTTCATTACGTCTTTCATCGACCAGGAGCTCTTCCAGGCGTTTTCAATGCGACGCTCGACTCCCGCAAGGTAGACCGTTATCTTGTTGTGATCGTAGGAAGCAATTGGATATGAGCGGCTCAAGATCGGTCTTTATGGAGAGCGTGTTATACGTTGATTAATATATGAGTATTATAATGTACCTTGACGAAGTATCTGAAGTTGGAGGGCAGCACGAGTACGTGCGGCGTGGCGCTGAGCTGTGCGTGCTGCGCCCACAGTGCGGCGTCCAGCGCGAGGGCCGGCGGCGGCGGCGGCGGCCACAGCGGGTAGTACGTCTGCTGCTGCACCACGTGCGCCGCCAGCCGGGACAGCTTGTCGCCCACCACCCCGCTGTCAACACAATATATACCTATTATAATATTGTAAGAGCTATTTCAGACTAGCGGTTTTCACTGCGCGACATAATATGGTCGTTTTGGCATAGGCGCGGTTATTTTACGCGCTTCAAAACACCGAACTCGCGTGTACGCGCTCGAGCCGGTAGTGGTGAGTAGGCGTCTAGTATAAAAGTAAGCCGCTTACTCACCACTACCGGTTATACCGAGTGTGAGCGCGTACCACCAACCACTCTAACGGCCCGATCACGACGATAGTGGCGGCCGGCAGCAACAGCAATTTCGAATAACATGTCGCGCTTTGCTTCGCCGCTACCGATGTCCTGTCTGAGTAAACGAGCCATGGACATTGTAATCGCTGCCGCTGACGCCCGCCGCTACAGGTCATGACCGCGCCGTAAGACTTGGTATCTTAAATAAACGTAGAATTGTCAAATCAAAGCTAAAAAGGTCATAATGTGATTGATGTTTAAAAACGACAGAATAATAACGCATTGGCCTTCACTTAGGTCCACGTTTACAATGCAAGAATTCCGCTCTAGCAGTGAAAAAGAACTGAATACGTCACTGGATTGACGAACTATGAATACAAAGTGACACTGCCTCATTAAATTCTGTGGTATGAAGAAAAAACATGAAGGGAAAATACAGCAAATTCAACATCAAACACTATACCAACCCGTCTGTCCAGCGTAATACTGTATGACAAATCTTCCTATTATATTACAATGCTATTGTTACGCAATGTAGAAGAGGTCACGTCCAGCAGTGGACGGACGAAAGGCTGTAGTACCATACTTACAATGATATCTCTTCCTGGCTGATGTGCATGAGTACGTCGGTGCTGGTGACGCCTATGACGAGCCCGTTCACGTTGAGCGTGCAGGGGTCGGACACGAAGTGCAGGTTCGCGTGCTTGCGCCGGCTCGAGTACGGCGGCGTCGGGTAGATGTTCACGTGGAACGCGTCCTTATGACTCGACACCACGTACATCTTTGTGTTTGGACTGCAAGTTAATTATTTGCTTATTGAAATGTGCTAAGCGCATAGTGACAAGCGCGAATCTAGTTCCTACGATCATGATCGCGAGTTGCCTAATTTAAAAAGACGTAAGTGAATGCTCCTGTTTCACCATATATGGGAGACTAACCAAATGAACATAATTTACTGCTTGAGTATGATATCAATAGTTATTAAATTTTCACCAGTTGATTACTTACAATGTGAAACAGTTGCTGATTTTGACTTTGACGACGTTCCTTGCAATAGCAAAACGGTAACGAAAAACATTGAGAGGCATGTCTGAAAGTTGTCCATTTTTTTTAAAGACACCTTACTGTGCCAGCTCGCACAGCGTGGTGGACTATGGCCTTACCCTTGAGATACATGTGTCCAGTAGCGGAACATACTATAAAACAATGCTGATGATGATATCTAATGAAGTTAAGTGACTCCCAGACTCTAGAAATGTCTACATCCCGTTGACATACATGAAGTTATGTTAGAACTAAGTTTGTTCCTTTTATTACTCTTTGAGCTGAGATGAGTTGATTACATGCATTAAAAAGTTAAGTACGCTATAAAAGGCAATATTTATAATAACATCCATTATTTTTACTAGTAACACATGTTGCACTTAAATCTGTAAATATAACATTCTTGCGTTACGAACTGGCTGACAGACAACGCACAGTCAAAACCATAGGGCGCAAGAAGCCGAAATTTGGAATGTACAATCAAACAAGTCGGCGCTGGACCAGTTTGAAAAAAAATCCTTGGCTCGCTCATAGAGGCAGTCTAGAAACTGGTTTCGTATACGAGTGTCAATGTGCGTGTAAAGTAGCACTGGAAGCGACGATGTCTTGCTGAGCGATTCTCGCCCTTGTGGTGGTCTAGCGGGAAGTTGTTCGACTGTACGTTACTGGGGGACCGTAAGGGTGCACTGAGAAAAGATTTGATTGATTTCATGAAATTCCTACGAGATCGGGCAAAAACGGTTAAATTAAATAAATTATGCGGGCGTAAATGCGAGCATCCTCTAGTATACACATAAGATTTTATGTACACTTACCTTGTATTACTTAGATCACCTAAACTATCAACTAGTTTGTCAAAGAACGATTTGTACGTTTCGGCCATAGTGTTGTCCTTCACTTTGGCGTGTTCGCTGTCTAGGAAGGGCCCGGTCATGATCGCTATGTGCGGTTTGTGAGTGCCGATGTATGCGACGAGGTCTTTGAGGGGCTCGTACGCCATGTTGTCTGATGTTGTGTACGGACCTGAGGCTATCACTACTGATAGTTTACCTGAAATTAAAATAATGGTGACCATGCGATCCAAATGGAATTTTTGGGGGAGGTTTCTCCAGAAAAATGCTATGTACAAAAATTGTTAGACAGACGGACAACAAAGTGATCCCATTAGGGTTCTTTTTTCCTTCTTGGGTTCGGATCAATGAAAAGGTTGAAGGTATTGTCGGCTATGGAGGAGCTTACGTCAAGCATATGCAATTTAGGGAGAACGTATTGATAGTGGTTTCAGCCATCTTTGAAGTGAATTGTACACCGGCCGCGGCAGCAGGCGGTCGGTCTAAACTAGCGACAAACGACGCAAATTATAAGCGTAGCTATGGCGAACCAAAATGTAGAAGCTGACGACACCGAATATTTCGTTCATTAAGTTAACTCGCCAACGTGGCTTAGCCTTGTAGTTCATGGTCTGAATCGATGTATGAAATCAGGTGAAAAGATACTCGTCCGCCATACAGCGTAGCCCGCTTGCCCGCTGTCAGTGTGGCAGTCCCTTTAGCTTTCCCAAAGTACTGTAACACTAGTAGAATAACACCAATTGAAGTTCTTTGGCTGAATAACCAGTTTTGGCTTACCATTTAGCGTGTTCATCATATCGGCTTTGTGATCAGGTACAGGCAGAGAGGCGTCACAGAACACCTCGTGCGCCACAAACTGGTCACCTCGTGGGTTCACGCCGCGCATCACCACCGTCTGGCCGGGGAATAACGAATACTGCTTCACACTGCCAACAAAACATTAAAGTATTACTACATTATGACGAATCGGGCAACTCGCCGTTTAACACTGCACTGAGTGTTGTGGGTTCGATTCCAAGACAAACACTTGCGTAATCCACGATTTGTTTTTTTAGAATCTGGGTGGTGTTCGTTGTGTCTGTTGATTGAACAACACAGGATTAATTTCTAGTGCGGGACTTGTCTTTAAATAAAAACTGGCAATAGGAAATCGCCGAAAATCTGAAGTAAGATATTACAGCTATAGGTAGATACTTATCTTGATTTGGGAATGACGGGACCCTGATAAGGATAGAAGTGTGCGACGGCCGCTACCACGGGCGCAAAAGGGTTTCGACTGCTCATTCAAACAGTCAAACAATGTGTTCACATCTCCTAAGTGCTATATGATCTAAATAAGTCGTATCCGGACCATACGTGCATATCCTTCTCTTGAGACCTTTCTGCTTGGCTTACGGCTCACAAAACAAAGTCAATAAAATATACAAACTTGTCTAAGTCTACAGGTACAGTTTGGCTGAGCGACTGGTCCCACGTTCCTTGCAGCACGACGCTCTTCGGGTTCAGTCTGGCGTCCGCGTCGCACTCTATCCGTCCCGCTACTGACACTTCGGCCTGCAATACGACATTCAATATAGCTACTATTACAAGCACTTAAGTTTACTAAAAAGCTGCTACCAATAGCATCTGTCTAATGACTAGCGGTTACCATAGTCTTATAAAAGCGAAATGGGTCTATTATGATGCAGTGAAAAAAATAGTAGCTCATTTCACTCATGTTAGCTTCAGCTTCCGTTAAGGCTGGTTTCTGCTGAATTTAACATGATTTTATTTGAGGTTCTTCTTAATTCACTACAATTTGTTCATCAACACGGTCTCATAATATCATAAGAATCTACATATTTCAGATATACATTTTGTTTTGTTTCTGAAACAAGACAACTTTCGCAGAAAACTAAATTGTTCAAAATCTCTTGTCTAAAAAGTCATTTATTATGCTGATATGATAATAAATTGTTCTAGCAAAATACATAGGTAGCAACGGTAGGATTTTGCTAGGACAATCTAGGGTCTCGTTAGGTACACAAACGGTTGGTTTTTTAAATCAAGAGACGACGCAAATTCACGCAATGATTGCTAATGAGCTTATACAAGCAACAAGCTATATAGAAGTATTAAAATGTTAAGTATCATGAATGCACATTGAATAAAATTTCATTGCATTATCTTGGTGAAATGTTGCATTATAATTGCGACCGTGTTACCAACAAAGACACCACTGCACTTTTATCTGCCATGACTCACGAAGGCATGACTAATGGTTTCATAATTCTATCTGACAAGAAATAATCTGCCTTATTACGATTTTTTCAAGAGTAGGTAATGCGTATAATAACCCTGTAAGTATGTCAACTTAAACCATGCATTTCCACCAAAGATAGATAATGCATTGTGCCAATGAACATACAGGGAAACCTATCATTACACCTTTACATTTTGTGGTAGTTGTTACTAAAGGTAGTGATACTTTGTAATACTTTTTACTATTCTGGTGCTACATCTTCAGCTAGATAACAGCAAGTTTATTCAAAATCCCCTTAGTGATTTACAAATAACATACACCACCCGTCCACCCCTATTCAAGCGTTTATAATAGTAGAATTCCACATGATATCGCTCATTTGGTGCAACAATGTCGTAAGTAATTTTTTTTTTTTTACAATTAGTTTTACTATGTCATTATGTGCGAAAAGTCTATTTACACCCGGAGAAACATCGACCGAATTGTTTTTTTGGAGATTTGCCGTGAGATGGCGCGAGTGTCATTGTTGAATTGAACGGAATGGCGCCATTTCCGATGCTACAACGACTGGACGGCCAGTTGCGCGGGGCGCCCCGCTGAGAGTGGCTAAGTTTTGGTGGAACAATGGCGTAATTGACAATTACGCCATTGTTCCACCAAAACTTAGTTTCTTTTTTTAGGGTTCCGTACCTAAAAGGTAAAAAACGGAACCCTATTACTAAGCCTCCGCTGTCTGTCTGTCTGTCTGTCTGTCTGTCACCAGGCTGTATCTCATAAACCATGATAGCTAGAAAGCTGAAATTTTCACAAATTATGTATTTCGGTTGCCGCTATAACAACAAATACTAAAAATAAAAAAAATGAAAATATTAAGGGGGGGTCCCATACAAAAAACGTGTTTTTTTTCGTATTTTTTGTTCAAAATTACTAACTGTAACAGGTAGACGCTTTAAATTTTTACAGAATATGTAGTTGTATGTTACCTTTCAAAATAAATAATTAAATTTTAAAAAAGTAAATAATAAAGGGGGGCTCCCATACAACAAACGTAATTTTAAGCAATTTGTTACTCGATATTAATAAACAGGTAGACACTTATGAAGTATTTAAGTATACATACAACGAACGTGATTTTCTTTTATAGATGATGGTACGGAACCCTTCGTGCGCGAGTCCGACTCGCACTTGCCCAATTTTTTGTTAAAGTAAGCCATTTTCTGGTGAAACAACGACATAATTGGTAAATATGTCATTGTAGTTTCAAATACAATATTTATTAATTGTTTTGTCCTACAAATGCCATTGTTGCACCAAATGAGCGATATAATAAATTCGAAATAATAGAAAATACCTGTGTTTTGTGTCTGACTGAGGTGACTTCTGTGATGCCAAACTTTTTCATAATACTTTGTGATATGTAGCGAATGTTGCTGTCGAACATGCTGGCCTTCTCATGAAGCAGCTCAAAGCCAAACCTATAAAGAACATAACACACAGAATAAGATAAAAGATGGAAAACTCGATCAATCCCTATACCAAGCCGTTTGACTAGCGTGGTATACTTAGTAGCCAAAACCTTTTGTTGACGCAAATCAGGATAGGACGATAGCCAGCAGTGGACTGCGAAAGACAGTATGATGAAGAAAAGGAACAATGAAAACACCATTATTTTCTCTTCTCGATCATGGACATCATAGTGTAAAAAATTATAATATGATGTACTATTTCTTAAAAAACTAGCCAAGAAAGGCGCACACAGACCTTTTTGTATGGGATATCAAAATGTCTTCTTCATATCGTTGTCATGAACATTATGATGAATAAGGACTTTACGTCCCCCCTTTGGCATTCTTTGTTGAGGCTTTGTTTTTGGGGAAATTCAAGGATCACTCTCCAAACAAAACATAAGTTATTTTGTTACAACAGTACCTACACTACTATGCCAACGTCTAACTGGTACACATCGCTGCAAGTCAAGCTTGACAGATGCAGTACTAATTTGATACTTATTCCCTACTCCATAAGCCATAAGAACGGTACAAAGGTCAAAATGTCTAGATTGATGATGAGTAGCGTGTGTACAATCATGCGTTGTGTTGAGCACAATGTGTTCCCGAAGCTTTTTGTCTTAAAAGGTCACAAGAAATCAAATGAAACTAAACAAAACAAACCAAGTCTCATTTCTTTTTCTTGTTTTATTATGGAGAAATACCGTAATGGAGGCAACGAGGAAGAAGGCAAACGACAGCTGGTTTTTGTAACTCAATTAACTATCCCTATGTAAGAAGACAAACACTGCAAAATTAATAGATCCTAGCTCAAAACCGGTTATCCGGTCATTTCTACATTTCATGGTTTTGGTTTTAAATCACACATACAAAGGCGAAGAATTAACTACTTAAGATCAATAGGTCGGATCCTCAGTGGTCAGTGGACTCGGCCCGCTTCCTACAATCATTGTAAGTTGACTCTCCAAAAACATAACTTCGTTGATCCTGAGTCCTGACGACCTCTTTGTCGAGGAGGCTATATCTCATTACATGCAAACTGAAACATTGGCCATACCAGTAAAATGTTTACAAATAATCAGCCTGACTGTGGTCCGCTAGCTTCGCCTTAGTACTGATACAAAATCCAGGATCCACCACTGCTAGAGGGTATACTTACATGGCTTTTGTGTATGTCTCTCCATCGTCGTTAGGTACTTGTGTAATTTTTAAATTTAAAATGTCGTTTGGCCCACAGGGCTCTGCGATAGTCTGTAATAATTTTTCATCTCCATACGAATGTACTACCACCCCTGGGTTATTTCTTGACGCGTATTTTGCAGATCCCCTGAAAGAAAGCATAAAGACCTCACAGTCATATGAAATTATGCCAGATGTGTTCTATTTCTTTTTGTCACATTTTATGGTTAAACATTTTTGGGGTATGGCAGAATGTTGTCGCCTTTGACAAAAAGTATTCCGGCCCCCCGGAATACTTTTTAGTAGAACAGTTGGTGTTGCAAACCCGTGCGCGATTGGAGGACACATGCCTTGAATTGAGCACGATTTCGTAAAGTCTGTTAGCGCCACAAACCCGTGCGGGTTTCAAGGCAGTACTGCCTCCTATTGAATACGGAAATGGAAATACGCTTCCGCGGGCGCCATGAATGTGAATACTATGTGATAACATTATTGAATGGCCATATGACCAATTTAGACCTGCCACTAAGTTCACATTCAAGGTTGCATTATTTGTCTACCCGGATGGCGCAGTGGCACAAGTTATTGCCACGACACTACTAGATTACCGCGTGCCGTGGTTTCAATCCCTAGAGACAGTACTTTCGAGTCTATGCGGAGGGTATTTAATGCCGTCAATTTAATGTTTGTACAATCCTATGCAACACAAGATTTTTTCTAAGTGAGGGAGTTCTTTTTTTAAACCAACCAATACTAAACAAATATTGGCAGATATATTTTGGCACATAACAGTTAATACGATTTTAGCCTGCACACGTTTCACAAGGGGCTAGTCTGTGTTTTATACATGTACCCCAATAGATCGCATTAGCTATCCTGGCAGCAACTACTAACTTCTGGAGTCCTTATAGAAAATATAATAAGATAAGGAAAATGTTAACATTGACGAAGACTCGGACGCGATCAATTTGAGACCAACCCGGACTAGGCTAAACTCGATTGACTCGTGGGTCCTATTAGTGTGCCTAAAGGTCTTAGCTCACTTACAAGACTCTGTTCCCACCCAACAAAAAGAATATCATTCAAAAATGGCCTTTAAGTATTGCTCTTTAGGTATTCTTTACATTGGCAACATTTTAGCACACAGCGAGCTCTCTGCTAATTTACGTGCCAAATTGCCAATGTAAAAGGCTAAGACCTTAATGCCTTTCCAATAGAGATGAGAGGCGCTATGGCTAAACTTGGACAAGACTTCGGTCATCTATGGGTCTGCCCAAACACTAATACTGGAAGATACGCCTTCCCGGCGCATAACGTGCACTTGTCTATGCAAATATATACTTGATAGAGCTGCTTAGCGACTCCAAATCTGAATTATTTACGAGTCTGATGATCTAATATATTGGCGAAACTTAGGTCTAGTTTCATCACTACTGGATTGCCTATCCATTAGTGATGAAACTGGCCCTAGTATCAATCTACCAGCTAATTAATTTGTCTTATATTTGTTTTTGGTTTTATTCTATCCTTATGAAACTTAGCACACTGAGGGAAATCTAGCCACAATGAAAGGGAATGTCAAGAATATAGCAATAAGAATGATTTAACTATTTGGTCATTATTGTCTATATATGGACGATATAAACACTTACACAGTAGGTGAATAGGTGGCCGGACACAAGTCATTCTGTTGATTAGGAGCCGATTCTATTTCCACTTTAACTCTCTGGAAAATAAATAAAAGCATTGCACATACATAACTAAATTTGCCCTTGTATTATATACTTGGTTTACATTGCATATAAACATAATTCTGAATACAATTCCTTTACATATTAGGTACTTATTTTTTTTAAGATAAGTTAACATTCATAATTAATTATATCACATTATTTATAAATCTATTAACTTGATATTTCAGAAAACTCATATTCAACAAGACTGCTAAGGCAACAGAAATTAAAGTCCCAACACAAACTGTAACTTTCTTTTCAGGGCTCCCAAAAATAATTGGTTTAATTCTTCTTCTAGGTCATGGAATTGAATGACTTACTAACTTCGACCTTCATGGAAGAAAAGGTGTCTTCATGTGTATTGTATAACTTTTTTACAAAATCTCTATAAATCCTAATGTTTCATTACACCACAAGGACTAAGTATGAACTTAGGACTAAGTTAGCCCTTTAAATAGACTGATCATTATTATTTTCAAATTAACATAATATTTTGCTAACAAACCATTTGACTGTTGTGAGACAAATAACTTTTACACATAGATTCTTAACTTCAAATTACATTTACCTAGCTCTTGCTTTGTAACAAAGCCAAAAGTTACACAAAGACCTGTTATAATTTATATATTTATGTTTTATATGATCCTAATTTATCCAGTTTTCTATCATTTTAGATTACACATTACATTATTATCTTATGTCTCTTGTCCCAATTTATTTGAGGTGGGCTCAGTAGGAATATTGCTTCCATATTTCTCTGTCGCCTGTCATCCGATTATTTAAAACTTTGTCTTTCATATCCATCCACACAGTCCATCAATATTTTCTTTTCATCCTATACCTTCACATTCTTCACATTTTTGCCTATATACCGAACATTTCTTTGCATAACATATCCGAGGCAAACTATTTCCTTTCTTCCATGGCCACTTACAGACTACCTCTAAAATACTTGATTCTAATTCTGTCCATTCTTCATCGAAACATTCTCATCTCTGCTACATGCAATTGTTACTCATCCATTTTCTTAGTAGCACAACACTCAGCTCTATACATAAGTCAGGTTCTATAACTGCCATATACATGGAACCCTTTAATTCCAAAGGCATTTTAGGATCACTTATTGGGGCTATCATTCATCCTGTCATCATTTCTTGTATAAGATATGAAGTAATACCACCAAGTGTAATCAGTATGGGACTGAAGAAAACTTGACCGCCAAACTCATGCAAAGTAATTTTAAAATCAGTTATTAACATGTTCTGTGCTTTGGTTCTGTTTATTTTAGGGCATACATCCTCCAGTCATTACCATTCAACCAGATCACTCTACTTTCATGTCTCATAAGCAGCATTCATTATAAATGTACATCATTAAGTAATTAATACGTTAATTTGACATTCATAAGCCTAATATTGTAACCTGAGAGAATAAATGAGTTTGAGTATTATTTAAAATATTTTTAGCAACCATTGCTGTTTTGTTTACCAATAAAATGTAAGCTTTCAAATTACTATTAATATGATCAAATGTATGTTTAAATCAAATAAAGGTTGTAGTTTCAGTTTTACAGAGATTCATATTATATTCGGACTTAGCATTACATGTGAGAAGGACAAATGCCTTAGAGAAATTTGCTATATAAATAAACTCACTCGTAATGATGACACTTAAAATATTCTTGTATAAATAAAAAATCAAGACTTAACACTATCTTGTAATGAAGCATGATCCTAGGTATAGTTTATCGGCCTTATGTAAGCTATTTCTCTAAAGCAACCAATAAAAAAAAATTTAAGACAATTAGGACAATGGACTAAATATCAATGTTTAACTAGTCTTTAAAGCAAGTTCTAAATAGCAAAAATTAAACATTAATTAATATTTTTCTACAAGGTGCTATGTTATAAAATCAGGATATCTAGTCATAATTAACCCTTTGAATGCCAGAATGCAGATCCACGCAAGACACAAAAGCTTTTTAATTGTGTCTGGCATTCCGGCATAGAAGAGGTTAAAGCAGTTATGCTGGAATAAAATAAATAAAGATGTGGTGTTGTACAGCAGATTAAGTTGATGGCTGCAGACGAGTATGGATCTAGTCATGAATAAGTGTGAACATGAACCAGAAGCAAACTCGCCCACAAAAATCATCAAGTTAATTTTTCATGCACATAATGAGAATATATTATCTTCTTTCTTCATTAAATCTTCAAGATGACATGCTAAGAGCAATCAATGAGTGTAGATCTAGTCACAGATGTATGTACTGTGTATCTAGACATATACTCATTAACTGCAAGTAGCTTACACAAACTTCTCTTCATTCTTCAGTATAGCTGTACTTACACAATCAACATTACAACAAAGATAACTTATCTTCAACTTAGATATTTCTTTCTAAACAAAGTTTGTAAAAGTTAATTCACTAAGTTACTGATAACTGGATAAAACCAACAATAATTTCAACATCCCACTATACAAGTTAGAGTAACCTAAACAAGTTGAAAGACAAAGAACATTACATTTTTATGTTTCAAACAAACCATATTACCTTTGGTGTTGTTGCCATATAATTCGAGAGGACTTCATTGTCCGATCTGTATCTACGTTAAGGACTTGTGGCTTGTTGGTAACTGATCAGAAACCATCTTGCACCATAATACAAACACTCGACATTATACAGTTAGGCCGCAGCAACGGCAGATAATTTCAAGTACTTTTGACAACTTCTACACAACACAAATACAAAAGTAAATAATGAACACGTGGAGCATGCGCTTTATAAAGGATACTGGACCGAAGCCGGCGCCCCGTAAACCGTCAAACTTGTGCCGGTACCCGCTTGTCCGTTTTCTTTGGCAGGCGCATTAGAACGATTCGCCGCCCGCTTGGAAAATTCCTTTCTGGCAAACGTATCCAAATTACCCAAATTCGGTGCTGAACCATTTAAATTGTTTAAACTGAAGGCCATCCATTGTTCGATGAAAGATTCAGCATCGATGTTGTATTCTTCGCATAAACTTACACCTTAGAAAAAGAAGTGAATAATGAAACAACCTTGAACATTCATTTTGTAGCGGTCTAAGTTAGATCCAAAACTTATGGCAAAGTTTGATGTATAATTAGAATCATAAGTTTAGAGCATAGTATGAAAGAATATAGTTACTCACATTTATTTATCACTTCTTTTGGTACGTCTATACCGAAAAATTGAAATTGCTCAGTCACCAATTCTTCGGAAGCCATTTTCTGTAAATTGAAAGAGCGAATGAAAGGACAGGAAGCAAAAGAGCGCCAACGCCAATCAAAAAGTTTGCGTGCGTTTCTTCGTCAAAGTTTTTGCCACAGACTATAAATCATATTTTATTTTTCCAACTTTGATATCATAACCTAATTGTGAAAATTGATTACATTATCGACTACAAATAAAAATAATACTGTCAAATGATTGAAGCTACAAATAAAAATCGAACTCGCAAACTGCACACAGGTGCACTAAGAATGGATTTCCCGAAATGCCCATGGGATCGGGCACAACTGGAAATTCAAAAATATGTGCGTGTGAAGCCGCTGGCGTCGACTAGTCATTGATATTTACTATTCGATATATCGAATCAATGCGATGGATCGGTTATGCTTACAGCAAAGACTACTGTTTAGAGACTAATACGATATATTATTATGATATGGGTATATTTTAGTATCGAATAAACGCGTCTATCGTCGTTTATTTGTACGTAAACTAGCCAATAGAAGCAGTAACCAGATTGAATTGAAAGCTCTAGGAGCTAATTAAGTACCTAGGTATATTTCTAAAATATATTTGGATGGTGACGGATTAAGAATACGGAATGTCACCACCCTATATCATCCCATGGGTGTCGTAAGAGCCGACAGAGGGAACATATTATGCAGAGAACAGCACTGTAAGAGAAGGAAAACTTGATACAAACCCTATACCAACCAGTTTGGCCAGCGTGGTATAGTAGGCCAATTCCTCCTTTGCGAAGGAGAGGCCTAGTCCAGCAGTGGACTGTTTAAGGCTGATGATGACATATTAACTTTAAAAGTTTGCCATATTTTGTGTTATTTATAATTAAGTACTGCAAAATGTTTGGCCCAAAAAGATAATATGCAATATATGTATTTTTTGCCAGCTCTCTCATATAAGAGTAAGATATGTGTGTCTCTAATAGTATGTATAATGACATATTTATGAATATACTATTAAATATTTGCATGCAAAAATATTTTGCAAACCAATATAAAAACGCCTGGCTATGTGTTAGCCCCGACTAAATCTACTCCCTTATTAATTTTTTATTCTAAATATTAAACTACAACATTTAAAAATTGCACGTTGCCTTTTTTGGCTTATTTTTGGACTGAATTTTTTTGCAAAATTTTCGATAGCCCCGCTACTGGCCACCCAGGTCTGCAGATCCGTGTTGGGGTATAATACGAAAGGTATGAGGCAAGTTTTCAGCTTGCCTCAAATACGTACCAAAAATGGATGCTGGCTCTCCTATATGAAATATGAAGAAAGTTGCTTTAGTAGCAGATGCAAAAGTGAATTTTGATAATTAATATAAAATTTAATGATAGTTAGTATAATTATTATGAGAATAGTATTCAATTTTTATGTTCTTATGGTGTTAACACACGCTCGAACTTGGTCCGAGCAGACCACGGATTTGCTCCGCCTCCAGACCAAATCTGCCCCGCCTCCAGACCAAATCTGCCCGTCTGTAGAGTAGTCCGGCGAACATAATTATTATTAATTGAGTCCGCCTCGGTCCGCTAGTTTGCAGATCGGTCGGATCGGATATGGCTTACGTGAAGCAACTGTCCGATCCGGTCGTCTGTAGCGAGAGCGGATTTGGTCCGCCGGACCAACGGGTTTTGTCCGCCGGACAAGTTCGAGCGTGTGTTACGGCTATTAATCTAAACAGCAATGCTTGATAAATGTATGTCATTGAATTATTACCTACAGAAACCAAGTACGCGCACGCAATACGCGCCGTTCATTTGGGTCAGGATCTGACCCAATCGGCGGCCGCGTTGTCTGTAGTCAGAGTCGCACGGTAGCGTAAGCATCTCCCGCAAAATAATAGAAATTATGACATATTGTACAGTGTTTTGTGCCACAATGCTTCAGAAAAAGATTATAAGGTTGCTGGAGTATCATTCCACCGGTCAGACATAAATTTTATTACGTAGATTGTCTAATAATACAAATACAGTGAATCATAATAAGTACGAGCGGAGTGTTGCCAGTTGGGTGTGAAATTGTCCCAGTTTAATTTACACATTCCTTACCAAAATTTATTCTATTGACAGTAATAATAAAAATAGGAATTAGGTAGTTACATATATAAACTTAACCTTTCAAACACCGCTGGCTGGTACATACCAATCGGTTACGACAAATTTGTCACGTCAAGCTCTAGCCGAGCTCGGCTAAGACGACATTGTCTCAAAGCACTCGATTTTTCCGTTTTTGTATTGAAAGGCTAGTATCTAAAGTCTTGCGTACTACGCGTAACTAACTTCGTTGTTTAACGAATGACGTTACCGACCGAATTATATTAGAATTTTTAAACTTTTCGCCTTTTTTTGGTCACCATAGCGCAACGGCGCACACATAGTACTCGCTGTTGATTTTTGATATTTTTTTCTCACAAATATACATAAATACTTTTTTATGTACTATAAAGAGCATTTAACTAGGAAATCACTCGGCACTTGTTAGTGCTCACGTTTGAGTAAGTTTCGTCAAGATTGATTTAGCCATCGTTAGTCAGTTGTAAAAACTTAAAAAGCAGACCGTGTGACTTTAGAATTTATAATATACAATTACTTATTTCATGCAAAAATTATAAATTTGCCCTATTTGTAGGGGAAAGACGTTGTAACTGGCAACTCTATAATTGCGTCTGTGTGCGTGATGCAGCAAGTAAACACAGCACAGTTCCGCACACATAGCGAATTTTCGGCTTAACTTCTGAGCTCGCGTTGTTTGAATACTGACTTTCTGTAGGTAATAATTCAATGATGTATGTACTGAAATTCATTATCTTTAATAAAACACATGCCTAATTATGTAAGTAAGTAAGTATGAGTTTTATTTTTCTTCATGTTACATTCTCTGAAGTTACAACACATGAAACACAAATAAAATTTTATTGTGATAGGAATGTTACTATGATCTAACTCAATGTTCAATATTTTATATGATTTGGTTATACCAATTATTCTTTCAATATAGACAGACACATGTGGTGGCTCAAACGCTATCATGAATACCTATTTATATTTATTCCTGCCGATATAATCGCTTTTGTTTGGGATGTAAACTACATAACCTTGCTGTATCACCAAGTTTCCATTATTTTCTGCGTTTTGGGTCTTTGGGAAACAGATGAGGTCCTCGCTGCCACAGATATGACAATTAGTCAGATGGAACGCGCGGCACAGTTGCGTGCGGCCACTAAAGCAAATACAAAATTGAAAAGCGAATACAAACTCGTCTCAGTGCGCTACGAAGCATCGTACAGTTCACGCGTCACGATCACTTCAACTTTTAAATTCTCAAAATGCCGTCTTGTGTTCTTAAACACTGTAAAAGTTGTTCCTAAAAACAAAAACAGGAAAATGGAATATCTTTTCACAGGTAACTATTGATAATTTGACTGTTTCCTAATTTAATTTCGATAAAATTCGTATTTGTGCTAGAAATATGTAAGTGTTGCCAGTTTTTGTCGACGCCGTTCTGCCTGAATTAGGGAAAATGCACTTGTCAATTGATTATGTGATAATGATTGTCATGTTAATGAAAAATACATTACCGTATTATAAAAGTATATTGTAGATATATCTTCTTTCTCATAAATATAGTAATAGAATTTCAATTTCCATTAGTATATACCTTACATTATATTGTTTTGAGTTCGATCCCCAAACGATATCCTAATATTCGTGTACACCCTGCTACTCGTCAAGCTTATACACTTTGTCCTTTGCACCGTTCTTATGGCGTAAAGAATAAGTATCAAAATCGTACAGCAACTGTTTAGCTTGACTTGGCGCCGTGTGTACATACATACTTATGGCGTAGGGAATAAGTATCAAAATCGTACAGCAACTGTTTAGCTTAACTTGGCGCCGTGTGTACATACATACTATTTATTTCTCAACTAATCGACGCCAGCGGCTTCGCACGCACATATTTTCTTATTTCTCGTTTTGCCCGATCCCGTGGGAATTTCGAGAAATCCCGTCTTGGTGCACCCCTACGGTTCCCAAGAAACATACATGCTAAATTTCAGCTTCATGCGCCGAGTAGTTTCGGCTGTAGCTTGTCTGTCAGTCAGTCAGTAACGCAAGGATTTTATATATACAGATTTACGAAGTAGTTAAAACTTAATTCGGTACCTACATTTAAGAAATGTATTTATAAAAGCATTAATTAAATCCATGATAAATTCTTCAAAACTGCAAATGAATATAAGAATATTACATAACTATAGTCCGTGCCACGAGAACATAGACTTTTTGTAAACAAAGAATTTCTACTAAGTGACTTAGCGATAGTTCTGTCAAAAACAAATAATGTCAAATCCAATGAGCGCAACGGTACATAGATACGTGTCATTTGCAAGTAATATGTCAATGGATCGGATTTTTATCGATATTATGAGCTGCCAACAGGTTCTTTTGATGTTTTGAGGTACTGACGCCTAGAATGTCAACATTTGGCGTTAGTTCATTAAAATGTTACATTCTTGGGCTTAACATACATTTATCAGAGGACAAAATTATTTTTTTTAGTTATCAAGAAGGGGTAAATGTAAAGTTAAACACAAGTTTATGGGATCGCAACGCTCTTCGCGCTGCCGGTATCTCGAAAAAGTGGGTGCAGAATAGCAGATAGCAAACTATTAGTCGCGCAGAAAATTACATATTTATACCTATAAAAGAAATTGCGTTTTCAGACTACCGTAATTTTTAATGGATTTTGTTCAAGATCATTCTGACGATTTCATTCACAAACAACGTAAAATCTCCATGCGTAGAAGTTTTTATGCCATGTATTAGCTAGTTATCTGTAATATTATTAATTGTTGGTCAATAATTTAATATTTTAGGATAGGTAGCCTACTTTGCAAATGATTTATTGTATATGATTTTTTAAAAATCATGTCAATAATAGAGTAACATGTATGTCTCTATCATTTACTGTATCTCTGTCATTTACATGCATGGTACTCTATTTTTCCTTAATTTACAGAATAAATTACATGTAAAACGACAAAAAAATGGGCAAATTTATGAACATTCGACCATTCAAACACAAAATCAAATATTGTTATTTCAGTAAAATTTAACTATATAAATTTAAAAACATAGTGGCATAATTAGGCATTGAAAAAGAAAGACTGTTCAAAAAGTATAAAATCTAAAACACAACTGTTTGAAAAAAAGTTGTGAAGCCCTGAATGTTTGTTTACAAAAAGTCTATCTTCTCGTGGCACCAACTTTATATGCAAAATACTGGGAGATTATTCATAATCTGGCAACTTTTCACACACATAGACGCGCGTGTCCGTACAGTGCCAGTCGCCAAAGGTCACGCACACATAGCTGTCAACGTGCCACGCTTAGTTGGACGAATGCGCTCTATCTGACTAATTCTCATATCTATGCTCGCTGCATTGACGCATTCTTGAGAAATACAACAGATTTGGGTTTTGTTTACAAAAAGTGTATGGGTTTTGACAGTTCCTACGTCAAAACATAGCATGCTCGCTTATGCGACGCCTATCGGGATAAAAAGACAGTTTTTCTCCCCATTCAACGCACTGCATTGAGACGTACTTGAGAAATACAACAGATTTAAGCCCGCTCCACACTTCACGCGAGATTCCCACCGAGATTCTCCCCGAGAATTCTCTAGAGAATCTCGGCGAGAACTGCCCTGGGTCCACACTCGCAAGGTTCTCACTACAGTTCACGCGTTCGACGACAATGGACGCTGAAATTGCTACTGCGACAAGCTTGTTGTTGTGCGCATTTGCGTATTACAATTACGCTTATATTAAAGACTAGCTGACCCAGCGAACTCCGTATCGCCTTTTTAAGAGTTTTTATTTAACTCCCTTTTTTCCAAGCTCCTTTTCCAAAGTTACCATTGACTTAGCGCTTAATCGCTTATCATTTCAGAGTCTATAAATGATGAACAAACAAACATAGATTTTTATATAATATTGAATTCCCCATTCCTTAAAATATCGGAGACGATACCACAAAACAGGTTCCGCTTGAATGCATTCCAGGAATGTCAATTCTAATTCATTAGTCCAACTAACGCTGCTCATAATCAAAGTGGCTCAAACGGTATCAGTATCACTCAAATAAGTAGGTACAACTACTCTCTTCGGCAACTCGCGCGCAACTGAGAAACGTGCGAATGTGGATCCGTTCATGTTCTCGCATGTTTCGCGCGTTCTCGGCTCCTTTGTCTCGCGCCAAAAAACCGTGTGTAACCTATGTTTGTTTGTTCATCATTTATACTCTTAGAGATTAAGCGCTAAGTCAATGGTAACTTTGGAAAAGCGGCTTGGAAAAAAGGGAGTTAAATAAAAACTCTTAAAAAGGCGATACGGAGTTCGCTGAGTCAGCTAGCCTTTAATATAACATACAACAACAAGCTCGAAAAACGAAACTCGTTGGTCTCGCGGCATAAATGTGCGCGTGGCATTGGGAGATCTCGGGTTCGATTCCCGGGTCGGGCAAAGTGTTATTGGGTTTTTCCGTTAGGAAATTCTCAGTAGCAGCCCGGAGTCTGGTAATGTGCCCGGTACGGCAATAAGCTCGCCCCCTATTACGTGGGACCTAAAAATCCATGGCGAAAAGTGGGTGTAATAATTACACTTCTGCCTACCCCTTTGGGGATACAGGCGTGAGTCTATAAAAAAATAAAAAAAAACAACAACAAGCTTGTCGCAGTAGCAATTTCAGCGTCCATTGTCGTCGAGCGCGTGAACTGTAGTGAGAACCTTGCGAGTGTGGACCCAGGGCAGTTCTCGTCGAGATTCTCTAGAGAATTCTCGGGGAGAATCTCGGTGAGAATCTCGCGTGAAGTGTGGAGCGGGCTTTAGACTTTTTACCAAAAATGTATGGGTTTTGACAGATCCTACGTCAAACCTTGGCACAGTCGCATAAGCGATGCCTGCGGGACAAAAAGGCAGTTTTTCTCCCCATTTGATATGAAATGTACCTACCTACTTGCCGTACTTGACCAAAAGGTTGTATCTCAAAAATAGAGTAACATCTATTGGTACCTATCGATAATCGATTGGAAAAGCATTGTAATCCGCAGTCAGCCGCATTGCAGTGCGAATAGACAGGGTGAGTCCCAACTACCCAGGTGACATGCCCCGGCACCGGGGTAAATTAGTTGCATCTGCCCCGGTGACGCCGACATCACCGTCCACCGGGGCACATGACACATATTTAGTTGAATCTGCCCCGGTGGCGCTGACCATGTCACTTAACAGGGTAAATGACACAGATTAAGTGTCATTTGCCCCGATCTGCCATCTGACACTTTCCACCGGGGCAACTAAATGTGTATCAACCACCCCATTGAAACGTGATGGGGCAAATGGGAAAAATTGTTGCATCTGCCCCGGTGGACGATCATGTCGGCGCCGGCGTCGCCGGGGCAGATGCAACAATTTTTCCCATTTACCCGCGGTAGTTGGGTGGGACTCACCTTTGAAGTGTCTGCCTGTGTTTTCGAAATAACAGTTTTTAAACTGCATAAATCTAGTTCGTTACTCAATAGTTATAAATACCAAACTTAGTCGTGTACAAACATTTTTAAACTGTTGCCTGGCTGTCTTCTCTTGTTTCACCGAGGTAATATCTGGAATGGCTGAACCGATTTTAATGGTACTTTCTCTGGACGATAGAGGACTTTGTAGGGTAGGTCTGTAATATAGACAGTAAAGGCCCATCAACACGGCACAATTTTACCTCCGATCAAATTTTCAATCGAATTGGCTTTGCCCGTCTACACGACACAATCAAATCACTGATTTTCATTCCGTCCACCCGATTGGTTAAAATCTCGTGGTACCCATACGATGAAATTCAGTCGGACGACTGGCGTCTACACGTTACGATTTCATCAAGTGATTTAGTCAAGTTGGACGTAAAATCGTGTCGTGTGGATAGGCCTTAATTTGACACGGTAGGTGACGCTGTTGTCGAGATACCGAAAAAAAAAAACGATGAAACCGCGGGGTATAGCTAGTAAGAAAACTGTATATATAAAATCCTTGCGTTACTGACTGACTGACAGACAAGCTACAGCCTAAAGCATTAGACGCAAGAAACTGAAATTTGGCATGTACCTATGTTCCTTGGGGACCGTAGGGGTGCACTAAGAAGGTATTTCCCGAAATTCCCACGGAATCTGGCAAAACGGGTAAAATGTGCAGGCGTAGCTGCGGGCGTCCACTAGTATACATATAAAAACGTTATTTTGCGACTATGCTTATAAAATAATTTCCAAACTTGAGATTGGTATAATAAAACTTAATTATATACGTAGGTACTGGCTAAGGCAAATTACGCGTAATTGAAGCAAAAAAGCCGGTTTCTTATATTTTCACCCTCACGTTTCAGTATAGCCATGATCATTGGTAATTAAATAACTCTTTTACGTTTATTTGATATAAATATGCACATTAGTTAAACCACTCTTTAAACATGAATACAGATTTGCATTTCTTTATTCTTTCCTAACAGCTCTGCAGCTGGCCAGATACTATGAAATTTTATGGAATCTTAAAAGTAGCACAGCAAGTGACCCTTAGAAATTAGGTGGCTTAGATATCTCATAATGTGCAACATAAAAATATTTCTTGAATCCAACTAATGAAAAAGAAGTAATGAACAAATTTTCCTAGTCTAACTATGATTTTTCCGGTTATGTGCAATTTCAAAGATACTCAACAAAATTCATACAAAACAATATGTTCATGTATTTATTCAAAGCTTAACTTAAAACTAAATATATTTTCAACAGCAGACAAAAATTTACATGAATACTATTACAATAAAATTATTATACAATAGAAACTGCCACTTGAACTATAATCCTCTATTTGATTGTAAACTCATTATTTCTTCTATGCCGTGACATAACACTATCTGTTTTATGGCCTATCAGTCCTACAAGGCAAACAAGCAGACATATCTGATGGTAAGGGATACCACTGCCGGCGGACACCCGCAAGCTCAGAGCAGTCAACGTCTGTTGCCAACCTGGATGAGAAAATTAATAAGAGGAGAAGGGTATGGACCTCTAGATACTGTTACTTCAAATCAATATTCTGTGAGAGGGTAATACTTGCCTGGTCTAGCTGGCCTATTTATGCTGAAGTCAGCAAGGCTCTACCTACAAATAGAAAAATTAACATAACTTCACACCTGTTATCCGAAAAAGGGTAGGCAGAGGTGCATTACACACCCACTTAGAAAAATTAAGTTTTTAAAAAGGAATCTTGAAATGTTATCTCAATTTGTTTTCAATATTGGTACCTATTTCTTGAATGTTTTCAGCATAATTTAATATGCTGGTCTATCAACTCTTATATTTCCAAATGCTAGAATTTACTTTTTTTTGGCATGATAAAACTGAGCATTTAAGTTATAGTGTATTGTCATAGAATAGAAGATTTAGTATATTATATTAAGTTTATGTTTCTCAGCTAAAAATATCTCTTATGTTCTTTGAACATGTATGTGAAATTTGCATGATGGCATAGATTGCACTTCAGCAGTGACAACACTATTGATGCACAAGTTAGCCAGCCCACCTCTTATCAAACCACAGGTATATGCAACATACTGAAACAAAAATTAAACATTATTATAATTATTCTAATAATGTTTGTGGCCAACAAAATACACTATACTAAAAATACTTACTCTTGGAGCAAATTCTAGATACTGATGGCCATTTGAGAAGTTTGTAAGGAATCTGAATGCATTGTCTTGTAAAACATAAACACCCTGATGATTTGTCCGTAAGTTATCTATTTGCTTTTTATATATGCATGTCCAAAAATCTGTACAGATAAACTTCATAGTGTCAAGTTCATCTTTAAACCGGGGCCACTCTCTAGTCAATCTTTCCATTATTTTATAACCAGCCGCAAATCCAATGTATTCCACAACCGAAAGATCAACTTCCTAAAAATATATACACATATCAGTATTAACGCTGATAAAAGATCAATATTTTAAAATAAGTACCGCATTTACCTTTTTGTCGTTGTTATTATCTTTTGTTTGTTCTAAGGCATAGTTGATTATTTCTGAATGCAGTAATTCAAAAACAATATCGTCAGCCATTGGTAGCGATTCGTACGCCTACTTTTGATGTTAATGTGGTAAAGAAAACAGGTTTTAAGATATTAACAGCTTATTCAAGCACTAACATAATTTCTTATGGTACCGAATGTTTATAATATGTTGTATGACCTTGCAATGTGTAAAACGAGAAACGCAGTTTATTAATTTATTAGAACTTGTAAAGTGCTAGTGCAGCGATTCTCCGTGTTTTGACACTTGACAGTGACAGGCTGACAGGTGACACCGTGACAGCTACATTTTATTTGACTATTGAATTTCTGAACTACAAATTACAGTGTGTCGCATAATTCTAACAGATTTCTACTATTCCAAGTTGAGTCTAAGGGCGGTTTCAGATTAGCGTATTTTTCTGCGCGTATACGGTCGTTTTAGCATACGCGCTTACACGCGCGCTACAATACGCGCTTCAAAAAACCAGACTCACGTAAACGGGCGTGTTCGCTCGAAACGGTAGTGACGTCTTGTCAGTGTCAACATGGATTTTGACGGCTCATGGTTATACGAGCTTAGAAGCGCGTCAACGCTCGTACGAGTTGCGCGTGTGCCAAAAGGCGCGCCTATACGCGCCTACATGCACTTCCAAAAACGAGCTTATACACGCGTATAAAACGCTAATCTGAAACCGCACTAAGATTATAAGTATTATAACCAAACTTGTCAAAGTTATAAAAAGGAAAGTTCGATGTGCCCTACGCTTCCAAAAACGTTTTAAGTCAAACTGACAATGCGCTTACAAAAGCTATCTAGGTTTTAAGTCAATCTGAGAATGCGTGCGCAATACTCGATAAGCAAGCTACTAAGACGGAAAAGATTACTCATCCCAACGGTGACGCGTTTTCGTGTCCCATTTCTATACGGTATGAGTGGTAGAGATTTACATCTAACGATTTAAATTTTTACAACAACAAGAAAAAGCTACTGTTTTTTGCTCTGCTGTTGAAAACTGCCTTATCTCCAACCTACATCTGAGCATCGGCTGGCGTCGATGGACCCAACAAAGATGTCCAAAACTGAAATTATTACTAATTGCTTACCAATTTCAAATTTACAATAGGCAGGTTATGCCTTTTAATGAAGATTTATCCTAATGCAGTGGTTCCTTACCTAGAGTTAATTATTCTAATGGGAGATATTCTGTGGGAGTGAAAACTAAGGAACCAAATAATTAAAATCCATTAATTTTTAGTTATGGTACTACAGCACTGTCGTTGCCGCCAGTGACGGATTAACCCTTAATCAAATTACATCTGGCTGAGGGGGCACCAGAAGAAGCACAAAAAAATATCCGTCCCGCATCACGTCTCACTCTCACGTCACCAAAAACCACACCAAAAAAGTTTCTAGGACTAAATTGAAAATTTTAAGTTGACATAGAGTCCGACCTAGAGTCATAACCCCACTCCCGCTTGCTAATGCATTCGACAATTCGAATGCTCCGGAATCATGGCCATAGCTAGGGGAGGGGATTATGGGGCAATGCCCTACCTTGAAATCACAATGCCCTACCTTAAAAATACCAAAATTTTGAAAAACATACTTCGGAACAGATCAATTTCATTATTTTTTTTTACTTCCGCCCTACCTGTAACCAATGCTGCCCTACCTTAAATTCTACTCTAGCTACATCCCTGTCCGGAATTGCGATCAGCCAATCTTATTTTACAAAAAAAACCGGTCAAGTGTGAGTCGGACTCGCGCACCGAGGGTTCCGTACAAACCTGTAGGTATATACCATTATTTAAAAAAATATGTGATGTAACTAAATATTTAAGGTGTTCAAAATCAAATATTGTCCTATATGCTATAAAACGTTGTTTTATGCCAAATTTCAAAATTATTAATCGACTGGAAGTACCCTTTAGTATTGGCTTGAGCATTTGATATGAATTTAAATTTTATACATCAACAAGTTCATGGGGAAAGGGATAGTACCTTTAAAATGATTAATATTGTTTTTATTATATGATGTAACTAAAAATTTACGGTTTTCGTAATTTTTCCTTTATCTGTGCTATAAGATGTTGCTTCGTGCCAAATTTCAAGATTCTGAGTTCACGGGAAGTAAGTTTCGATTCCCTTGCGAGTTTCGAAATTTGCAGAATTTTGCAGCATCAACGGCTGTATATTTTGATTGCGTTGGCTTAGAAGTTTGATTTTTTCACAGCTTCAAGGGATAGTAGACTTAACTATTTGATATAAATTTCAGTTTGATACCTCCACGCGTTTCTGAGAAAAAGTGTCTTGACAGACGGACGGACAACAAAGTGATCCTATAAGGGTTCCGTTTTTACATTTTGAGGTACGGAACCCTAAAAACTAATGTTTTTAGGCGGTAAAGGTTTAAGACCTATTCTAGCTGACATACGAATAGGGGGGCCCACAGGCATGAATTGCTTAGGGCAGCGTTTCCCATTTGCCGGGTCGCGACCCGGCCGTCAAAATAAACTACCGAATCGCAACATTCCCGCCTTGTTTTAAAAATAATACCTACTATCGAACGACGTATTTTAGTGACTAAATAGGCGATACCAAAATACTATAATTAAGTACCTTGTATTAACAAAAAACATTTCTTCTATTAATAAATGTGTATTATTTAACCTTAATGGAACCAGCTTGGGTTTAAAAGTATTCAATGGGTCACGAAAGGGCAATGTGAAAATTACCGGGCCATGGCAGAACAATGTTTGGGAAACACTGGCTTAGAGCATCAAGTAGTCTTAATCCGTCACTGGTCGCCGCGTATACAGTACTGTAGTCCCCCGCGGCCCCGTAGCGACGCCGAGTTTTCATCGATCGCCTACGCCCGACAAATGCTAGTGTGACGGGGCCCTATTTACTACTATTTAAGCAGCAGCATTACACAGATACTACCGAAGATTGAAGTAGAAATTAAAACGTACAAGGGATTTCTGCGATATTAACAAAAAGCTTGAAATACTACCTTTTATAAGATTATTTCATAATGGGCAACCCTAAAACACCAAGTCGTAAAAAAACTAAATAAATAAATAAAGATGGCGAATGGTGCCTTTGATGTTGTATTGCTCCGCAGAACTGTTTATTCAAATACAGACTGCACTGCCCAAGTGTTGTGGGATTTCTAATCAGAGTGATACTGTGAATAAGTTTCTGAAAAACTGTAATATTTTCATCGGTGAGTGATATTTTGTAATCCCAAATGGACGAAATGAATATTATCGCATATAAAGATGGCGATCCGACGCGGCCTGCTCAAGTTGAAACGCCATCTGGAGTGGAGGTGACAAACCAAAAGTTCGAAGTTACTGTCAGGAAAAAGAGGCGGCGCGGCAAATCCAAACGAAAAATCATGAAACCATTTGGTAAGATACCATGGCAAGATAGGAGAAAAAATGACAAAACCAAAAGGAATAACAGATTCAGAAAGATTGTTTTGGCAAAAACGCATGCACCATTTAACAACAATCAATTTTTAATGGAAATACATAAACCAGAGCCTGAAAATACATTTCATATTCTACGAACTCCATCAGCGCGGACCCGCGACTCTAGTTTCAGCGTGGATTCCGAAGAAAATTATTTTTACTCACTACCTGAAGATGAAGAAGAATACTTAACAAAAGAGTTTTCAAGCGTTTATGAAGATGCTCAAAGTGAACGATTATCCAGTATGTCAAAAGATGACCTTATTCAGGAGTACCTTTTATTAGAAGCAAAATACGATAATCTTGTTAAACGAAATGAACGAAAAGCCAAATGCGTAGATGAAGACAAAGACCTTACAGTAACAGATAAGGATGCATCAGTGACTGATAGGGACAGCATGATAACTGACAGAGATACTTCAGGAACTTCTGTGGGATCAAGTGCAGTTGATGAAAGCTCATTTAGTGAGTTAATGCAGCGAATGAGAGAACAAGAAGAACAGATACGTATTCTACAGTCAGAGAATGAAAAATTGAGGATTGAAAATGAACATTTACGCCAACGATCTCAGGATTCATCCAGTGCAGACTCTGAAAGTGACAGTTCTTCTTCATCTGATAGTGATAGTAGTTCCAGTCGGAGTGCTAGCCCTGTAATTGAACCTATTGTTGAAAATAATCATGTACCCATTGAAAATCATGTTAATGGCCAAAATGAAGAGACTGAAGGTTCAGAACCTTCTTATCATATGGTTAATGGTTCTCATGATTTGAATGGTTTAAATTAAGTGTTAGGCCATGCAATCATTATGTTTTGTTAAATGTTATAGATGGTATTTAAGTATTTTGTATGTGTACTTCTATGTTACAGTGGATGATTATATTTTGCAGTAATGTATGGAATTATGATGACATGCATTTAGTTATTAATCTTTAATAATATTGCCCTACTGTACAAATGCCTTAGAGCATTATTTGCCTGTATACACTGTGGGAATGTAAATGTGAGGTCTCATTTTAGGTTTAGTGGAATTTTCTGTGATATCCTTGTGGATATTTTATCAGTAGTGATTTTAAATAAAATATTTTCTTTCCAAAAAGATCTCACTTTTATGTTTAAACAGTGGGATTAAATATATTTTATGCTAGATGTAAGTAAAAATGTTGTAGTGTATGACCATTTATTTTGTAAAATTATATTTTCTTTTTTATGTTTGCTGTTGAACTTTTTATGTATGGATTTTCATTTTCTGTGTTTAAAACCAAATTAAATCTGTCAAGTATTTGATAGGGTTAAGTCTTATGTTATGTAGCCTATTTATAAATAGTGTATTTAAACAGGGATGTATTAATTTTCTGCTGCGCCATTAAATACAGTAAAATGTCAGATTTTATAATATTTACTTTTATTTACCCTTTAGGCTCAACTCACACTGGCGCAGAGTCGAAGCGACGCGACGCGGTCGGGTCATGTTAAATGTTTGCGAATCCACTAGACTCCAGCCGAGCGTCGAATCGCGAATGCGCACGTCTACGCATATTACATAGCACAAAATTGTACTTAAATAATAGAACAATAGAGATGAATATGCATATATGGGTTTAGCTACATCTGTCAGCACGGAATCGCATTTGTTCCGCCTGTGCTTCAGCACGCTGTAGCGTGCTGACGCGTGCTGCAGCACTCTATAATGTATCGCACATTATAGAGTGCTGCAGCACGCATTTGTGTGCTGCGGAATGCGAACGCACGCGTCAGCGTGCTATAGCATGCTGAAGCATTCCGCCGCGTTCTTTTGACATTTGTTTTGGTCACAGTATAGTTTCAAGTTCCAAATGGATAGCAGAGCTGAAGAGAGCGGTAGTAATACGTGCATTTTGCAAGAAATGCAAAATAACAAGAGTAAAAAGAAAAGAATTCGAAAAATCTATACGAATCGGCACCAGCACGCGGCAGCACACCGCCGCGCGCGCCAGCGTGCGTTCGCACGCGATCGGCGGCGAAAGGATGCTATAGCATGCTATAGCGCGCGTAAGCGTGCTGACGCATGCGTCAGCGTTCCGTCGCCTCTCAGCATGCTATCGCATTTTTTCTGTGTTGCCGATCGCCTTTTCGATTCCGCGGCGTGCTGAAGCGTTCCCTCTCTCTTTCTCGCTCTAGAAAATGAAGGTCCTAAGTGACAGAAAAGGATAGAAGCATGGAAATGTGCGATGCGGTGCTGATAGGTGTAGCTCAACCCTTAGGCGGAAAATATGACGCGTCGCGTCGCTCAGACTCTGTGCTAGTGTACGTTGTCCGTGATCCATTTGTTTTTTTCATTATGTTCGGTGAGTCGGCAGGCCTGAATATGCCCAAATACAGATACAACTTCTGTGTAGTTAGATAGTTTCGTATAAATTGTAATGTACTTCTGTGTAAATTGCGATGTAGTTGCAATAATGGTGTCATATATGTACCTAGAAAGACTAAAAAGGTAAATACCTACTTAATAACTGATTCATTATCATTCATCATTGCCATATGCTGTAATGCCTATTACTCTGGCCTATTATATACAGTGCCTATTATGTGGCGGTCGTGACGGATCGCCCCGGGCGCTACCATGGAGGGGGTGCCAAAACCAATCGATGTCATGTCTCTTATTTCGGTTAATTATAATAATAATATTTTCAAACACACTGCATCATCTAGTCCCAAGCAAAGGCAGAGCTTGTGCTATGGGTACTTAGGTAATGGATAAACATACCTAAATAAATTAATAGTTTTTGTTTGTTAATAAATATTATACATAGAAATCCCCCAGAACAAGACAAACATCCATGTTCACGCACACACATGTTTGACTTGCGCGGGAATCAGCGGAAACCCGCGACCTTCGGTGTAGCTGTCGCTTACACTCCCACTACGCCAACCGGTCGAAATATTATGGCAAGGACCATGTTACCTCAATGGCAAGGACACTACGATCAAGCAGGCGCGGGAACCACGAACAAAAGGCACTACTGCGGGATTAGCTGGCCTTTAACTTGATCCAAGAATTTGATTTAGACATGGACAATTGTAGAGGTCAGGATGCAATATTATAGTGTTGCGAATATGATAAAAGTATCTACCTAATCAGTGTTGCCAACTTCGCCCGGGGGAAGCCCAGACAGATCTGGGATTCTGTATTAAGGCTAGCCGCCGCACCTTTAGCAGTCATGGAGTCCCATAAAAGTCATCATGCTACTAAAATATCAATAATAATGGCACGATGGCCCTTACCTTGATGGTCTACACTGGCCTAGAGAAAAACTTTTTCACGCCCCGCATAAGGGTCAGCGCACACCAAAGGAGTGGCAGCGAAGAGACTTAAATTCGACAAAAATGTCTTATGATACTTCCTATATTTGGTAAACCGACTGCGCTTTGAGTGGCTCGCCGTCCTTATATTTCTTTGTACCTACTTCTAAAAAGAGGGCTTATTATAGAGCCGTATAATAAGGCATTTTAGTCAAATTTAAATTGTTTCCGAATTATTCTCTTCGCCGCAACAACGTTGGTGAGCGCTGACCCTAAGAGTGGCACGTTAGCCCGGACGGTGTTTTTGTGGAAAGGAAAAGAGGGAGTGGGATTAATTTAAAGAGTTCCTCGGAGCTTTGAGTTCCTCGAACTTACCGTGATAAGAAGGTAGAGGCACTCGTTGAGACAACGTTTCTGCGTAATTGCAGGAATTCAAGGGTCCTTAGCTTCAGGATCTCCAATGATACGGACAGTACGCCGCTGCAATCTGTTGAGGGCATCTAATAGATACTGAGCGAAGCCGTTCCAGAGGTAAGAGCAGTATTCAGTGCAAGACCGAACCTGAGTCTTGTGACACAATTCCTCCAGCGTGAAAATCCTCCTTACTCTGTTCAGGATTCCGAAATTACGGGATGCTGATTTAATTACACGATCGATGTAGTTCCTTTGGTTGAGATTATGGCTTATGTCCACATCAAGGATATTGAGATTGTCTTATAACAGTAGTGGGGTGTCCAGAAGAGAGGGTTGGGGAAGGAAGGAATGAAGACTCTTTTGCTGTGTTTTCTTGGCGCTAAACTCGACCAGGTTCTGAGCACCTCACTGCGAGACTGTTCAAAACCCGATCAAGTTCAGCGACAAGTTTTCGCCTATTTGCCTCAATGTCAGCTTGCTTAACCGTAGGGTGTCCGAGATACGTATTGCCCGTGCACGGGAAATATGCGTGCGAACCCCTGGGGCACACCGGCATTTACTAGGAGAACCTGTGATGACCGAATGTCACAGAGGACTCGAATACCTACGGCGTTCGTGCAGGAAGCTGGACTCAGGGCCGAACCGTCCCTATGTGCAATGTGCGCGGCGCACACAGGCGCCAGGGTGACAGAGGCGCCGCGCGCCGAGATATGCGTTAATTATAACAGTTATTTTCCAAAAAGGATGCCAAAACAGGCGCTTTACAGATTTCGCACACAGGCGCAGTGGCGTAGGAAGGAGCGGCAAATTGTTAGGTATCGACTAAAAAAGAAAAAGGTCATCCGCCAAAGGAGCTTCATAGATATCGCACACAGGCGCAGAATTGGGTCGGCACGGCCCTGCCTGGACTTACAATAATTTACTTACAAAAGTCGTTGAATAATAATTAAGATAAAGATATTTTGTTGCGCAGTTGTGTACACAAATAAGGTACCTACCTATGTATTACAGCTATGTTCGTATTTAGCGCTTAGTCCAACAATATATTACCTATATCGGATTTGCAACAGGAAAAACAAAGTTAAAATTAAATAACTTATCATTGTTTACTGTTACATCTAAAAAATATCAGCGACACGTTTCAATACAGACCGACTAGGTACGCAGCGCTACAGCTCCGATACCTAGTAGTGTTTTACCATGTCCACGGTATCTTTTAATATTATCTTACCTACTTGTATTTAATCGTGGGTATCGAGACCTTTCCTTTTTGTATATTGTCAAGGCGTGAAAGCACTAAACAAACTCACATCTGGATTAATACCATTAGTTAGAATGTGCGTGTGTGTGTAGTTCGCGGATCTTGAGCGCTCGGAATCTATCCTAGTCCTAGTAATATTATAAAGCTGAAGAGTATGTTCGTTTGTTTGGTTGAACGCGCTAAACTCAGGCATTTCTTGTTCGATTTGAATATTTATTTAAGAGCTAGATAGCTGATTTATCAGTGAAGGCTATAGGCTATATAACATCACGCTATGAGCACGGGTGCGGAGCAGCAGCTCTAAATAATGCGGGTGAAACCATGTGGTCAGCTAGTAATATACTTACAGGATGATTTGTAATTGCTCGTTTTCGCTTCTGGTGATTCTAGGGTCATAATGGAGTATTTTTATCCCTAAGGCTAAATTAGTTACCACTAAAGATAAACTTTTTTTAAACATGTTTAGGCACAAACATTTGTAAAACATCTTTAAACCTATTTTATGCCAAAATTGCGCATTTTGGATCCCTATATAGGGATTTAAAATACTCCGAATCGTAATTCCCGTGTTGTAAACCTTAGTTGTTCGTATTCTCGAGCAATTTCAAATAATTCTGTAGTGTTGACACCTGTTATCCGTCGTGTGTCTACGCGGTTAATGATAATGGAGGGACTCTATGCTATTTTGTTCCTATCGCATTCCATCACTCCATGCTTACATAATTAGCGTCAAAATCAACAAATATTTTAATTATTAGTTTCATTATTTAGTCAATTTTAATTATCTGTAACCAGTAGATAAATTTTGAACCTTGATACGAATTTAATGCCTGTCTTATGCCTCCAATGGGATCGAAATCTCAACTACAACACACTGATCTCTATCTTCTAGTTGTGGCATAAAGGGCAAACATACATAACTCATTATAGCATGGTGACTTAAAACCATATTTAGAAATCTACACATTTTATTAATACATCTACCATATTGCGGGTGAAGTTATATGAAACAAAACAATAATAACAAGTTCAAAAAGTATAATATTTTCCTTATAGATACATTAAGTCTGTTTAACAGAAAATCTTACTTATAATGTAACAAAATCACATAGAAAATCAATTAAAACATTTTAACAAATAAAAGTAAAAATAATCAAGACTTGCCCTTTTTTGCTTTGGATTCTGGTGCATTTGGGTTAGTACCTTTATAAAATTCTTTTAACAAAGACATGGCTTCGTCAGCCATTAAATTGCCAGTTAATTTATAATTATGTTCGTAAAATTTACTGACATCTACAACAGTTTTACCACCGAACCGATCATTGGCGCACCCATAGATAACTTCTTTGATATTGAAATTGTTGAGAGCAGCAGCACACATTATGCAAGGCTCAACTGTTACATAAACTATTATATTCTGAAAATACGATTTATAATCAAAATCGCTATCAAGGCAATAATCTAAAAGATTATCAATGCAGTTAATCTCTGCATGTCTCGTAGGGTTGTGTGTGGCATTTACTGTATTTCTAGACTCTGCAACTATTTTTGAATCTACAGTAAAGACGCAACCAACGGGCACTTCCTGAGCTTCTAAAGCTTCTGAAGCTAGTTCAAGAGCTCTTTCCATAAAGAAAACCATTGTTATTATTTTTCTGATAATTACAAATTATGTAACTAGAGCTTAAAAATCAAGTCACTCTTGCAAACACTTCAAATTGACATTAAATGATGTGGTAAATGTCTCAAGATTCTTTTTGATAGTATTGCAGTAGGTTTAGGTCTTTCAAACACTGCACTGCTTTCTCACTCCAGTTGTTGTTGTTTACGGTCCTGGGACTGGGGTGGGGCAAATACAGGATCTGGAACAAGTGAGTAAGAAAATAAGTATATTGATATACAATGTGTTGACCTGGTCCGACCGGTTTCGGTCACGGCGACCGCTTTACAATCTCTGTTGTCTTTGGTGAGCCCACACGTGGCTGACATAGCCAATTTTATTGGAAAATATCCTGGAGCATTGCGAGCACGCGAGCTCACCATTGACAAAATTATAAGAAATTGCTGCAGGTGGTCGGGCTTTTAATAGATCGCGCTTGGCATCAAGCTCAGAGCGCCGTAGAATTTCAAAATCGCAGACTTTGGTTTGCACCAGTGTCCGCCACTCGGGTCGTTTAGCAGCCTGCTGCTGCCGGGAAGACGGGTCGATGTCGCATCTCTTCATATGACGTTTAAGCACATCTTTGAATCTGAGGAGTTATCCGCCACGCTTTTGCTTGCCCTCCTCAAGTTCAGAATACATGATGCGCTTCGCCACTCTCTGTTCTGACATTCTGGAGACATGGCCACACCACCGGAGCTGCCGACGCATAATCTAGGACTCAATGCCACTGCGTAGCACCTCAGTGTTCCACACACGATCAGACCATCGGATTCTTAATATTTTCCGTAGACATCTGAGGTGGAATCGGTCTAGCATGCGGATGTGGCGGCGGTACAAGGTACAGGTTTTGGCTGAGTACAAGATGTTGGGCAGCGCAACTGCCATATAATTATACTGCGATCTTAGTAACCAGTTTCAAGTCGTGTGCATAGAAGACCTGGCTATCCAGCTTACCGAACCCTGCAGCAGCGTTGCCGATCCTGCTGTTGATATCTGAATCAAGGTCGCACTTCGATGTTAGCGTGCTCCCCAGATATCGGAACTTGTCGACCTGCTTCAGCTCGTCCTTGCGGAGACTAATAGCCAGTGCCTCCTGACTAGTGATGTGCCGGATATCCGTATCCGCATCCGCAGATATCCGAGGAAATAGATAGATCCGTATCTGTATCCGTATCCGTTACTTTTCACGCGGATCTTTTACGGATCTTTCACCTTATTAATTTTCAGTGTAGCATTTTAAATAGATTTTCAATACAGGTAGAAACATGATCTGTCTATTGATCCGCCAGGCGTGCGTGACGTCAACTATCTTTTCAAGGTCGTGCGCACCGACATCGATGCAGTAAGAAAATAAAGATCCGTATCCGTGTCCGTATCCGCGGATTTTGACACCAAATATTCGTATTCCGATCCGTAAATTTTTTTTACATTTTTAATTATTCGGCACATCACTACTGACCGTCGATGTCTAAAGACATCACCACCGTCTTTTTGAAACTGATCTTAAGGCCAAATCTGCGGCAAGACTCGTCTAAATCGGTCATTAGCTGTTGCGTCTGGGAATTCTGTCAAGAAACAAAGGTCATCTGCATACAGGATCTCAGTAAACATGTCACTAGAGACTATTGTGTGGGCTTTAAGCCTCGCTAAATTGCAGACGTTGCCGTCTGTGCGGAAACGGATGCGTACACCTTGCGAAGAATTTTGTACGACTTCTCGGACTACGACTGCAAAGTACAACGCAAACAATGTGGGTGCTAGGACGTACGCTTGCTTTACCCTACAGGTAACAGGGAAAAAGTCCGATTGTTCGCCATCGACAGCGACGTCGCACTGCATGTCGTCATGCAGGAGTCTGAGAAGTCTCACAAACTTCTTCGTGCACCCTATCATCTCTAACACTACCCAAAGGGCTTCTCGAGGCACACTGTCGAAGGCTTTTTCAAGGTCGACGAAACAAAGATACATATCACGACCTTGCTCTTTGCTCTTCTCTTGGGGCTGACGTATTGAGAAGATAGCCTCGCAGGTGGCTCAGTCAGGTCGGAAACCAAATTGAGTCCCTGGTAACAATTTTTCGGATAGTTTAATTAGGCGGTTTAGTAGTATCCGAGCAAATACTTTCCCGGGAACTGATAACAGCGAAACACCGCGATAGGAATCGCACTCAGAACGATTGCCCTTGCTCTTATACAGGGCCCTTATGCATGACACTTTAAAAGCTGATGGCACTTATTCATCTTTCCACATAAGATCAAAGAGTTCCCATATAGCTGAATGCAGCTCCTCAGTGCCACATTTGAGCAGCTCACCAGGTATAGAGTCGACGTCCACCGCGCGTTTATTCTGTTGTTGTTTGATGCCAACAACGACCTCGCCACGCGATAACGACTCATCTTACTCGTCAGCAGATGGAGTTGAGGAATCGAATGCACGTATTCCAGGTCAGCAGACCGGTCCACATTTAGCAGAGTGTTGAAGTGTTCTGACCATCGTTTTAGGATTTCTTCCTTGCTTTTAAGAAGGCCTTCGCCATTTGCAGGCTTCAGTAGCACTTTAGCGGGAAAAGTAAATCCTATTAACTTCCGAACCTCGCTGTGGAACTCCCCGAGCTGGTTTGTGTCAGCAAGCCACTGCATATGGCGAGCTCTATCCTGCCACCACTTATCCTTGATTTCCCGAGATAGTCTACGTAGCTCCAGGTCGCTTTGCTTGATCTCAGCAATACCTCGTTGATTTGGATGTCTATGTTGCCGAAGAAGACGCCGGTGCCATTCGATTGCTTCTCTAAGAACTCCATCACTCTCATCAAACCAGTCCTCATGTTTACAGACTTGTAGACCCAGAGTAACTGTGGCGGTGTCTAATATATGAGAAGATTATCTGCCAATCAGCATCAACACATCCAGTGCTTCCGATCGGCAACATAGCGGCCAAGGCTTCGGCATATTGCTCCCTCGTCCCAGGATCATTAAGCCTGTCTACGTTTAAGCACGTCGGCTTAGTAGTATTGGATTTACAAGGACGTAGGAGGCGGAAACGCAGCTTTGTTACAACAAGCCCATGGTCAGTCCAACAGTTTGCACCACGCATGATGCGGGTGATGTGGACTTGGGAAAGGTCTCGCTGCCGGACGATCGCGTAGTCAATCAGATGCCAGTGTTTGGATCGAGGGTGCATCCACGTATTTTGTATTTGGCAGGAAGTCTGAACATGGTGCTTGTAATTGCGAGATGTTATTGCAGCAACTGTCCATTACTGTTCATGCACCCGACTCCATGCCTACCCAATACTCCGGGCCCAGCATTGTAGTCTTGTCTAACTCTGGCGTTGAAGCCGCCCAACAGAAGAATCCGTTCTCTAGGCCTAACGCTTTCGATTATCTTTGAAAGTTCCTCATAAAATCTATCTTTAATGTCATCAGTCTTGTCTAGTGTCGGACCATAGACACTGATGACATTAAGGTAATTGTTATCTTCCAGGTGTATGCGCAATGTGGTAATGCGATCCGAAATGTGAACCGGACATTCTTGGAGCCCCTTGATAAGCTTATTATTGATCGTAAATCCAACACCTGACTGTCGCGATTCAGAGGCAGCACTACCTTTCCAGACGAAAGTATGTAGAACATAGTGGCGGGGCGACCATGTTCTACCAGCTCCCCTTCATCAGCTAGGTGTGTGTCATTGAGAGCAGCTGCTACATCTATTTCATAGCGATGGAATTCCCGAGCAATGATGGCCGTTTTTCGCTCTGGACAGGCACTGTTATCTCGATCAAGAAGTGTACGCACGATCCACGCGCCAAACGTCAAGTCCGAAGTTTTATGTTGTTTCCCATTTTTCTGTTGTGTCGACCGCGAATTTATCGATGCGGAGGCAGCCGCGGTTACTACCGTCTTAATGAGTGAGGTGAACAATTTTTAGGGCACCTTTTCTAGCCCTCTCTCCGGCTGAGCGAAGAGAGTAGTGCTTCTCTAAATAGGGGTGCAGCTCTGTCACTTCGGGTGCTGCCGAATTCTCCCTGTCTCCCCAGATCAGAGAGAAAGCGACCACGGCGCTCTAGGAACACCCCCAATGCCGCCTGCGATCTCAGACAAAGCCCAGCCCACATCAAACTTAACCTCTCTACCTCGACCCATCGCCACGGGACTTTAAGTCGTTCAGAGTCCTTATCCGAAAGCAGTCATCTGCGCAGGAATATTTTTTGTGTATAAGCGGGCGCGCAACCGCAGATGCCCTTTCTGTGCCTAATCCCCAGATGTCCAATGGAACGGGGACCGCTACGATCGGCAGAGGGTTCGGATGCATTATCTGGCCGACAGGTACTTCCGACCTCGACTGCCGCTCTTGGCCATCAACCTAGCCTTGCTAGCCCGCCAGATCCGCCTATGTCCATTGCTTATAAGCGTGGCCTGCCATCACTGCCGACCAGGCTTTTTGCACAGATTGGCAGGTATCCAGCCATGAAGGCCGAAACCTTCACGTCCCCTCACCGGGTTTAGCCCACGAGTCGACGTGGTTTACCGGGGTGTGGCCGTTGTGTGCATACCAACTACTTGGAGCCACCGGTAAGCTTGTGGAGTAACTAACTTTAGGACTAACCACCCTTTTGTAGGTCGACTGGCTAGTCCTGTAGGTACCCCACTACACCCATGTGCTGCTGCGATGACAACATTGACACAGATGACGCTAGTGTGTACCATTAGCGTCATATCTATGACACTAGTAGTACAGTGGTAAAAATCATAATTTTCTTCGCAACCAAAATCATGCGCTCATCGGGCGCAGCCGCCTCTTTGAGCAGGCAGAGTTGGTTGGTGTGACTCTCTTGTTCAGGCGTCGATATCCATATAAAATTCCTTTGCAAGAACATATTTTCCAGCATTTTTTTATACTTTCAGATACTTCATAATAATGTACTTCTGAATTAAATCAAGTTATAATGCAAAATTTCAAAGAAGTTAAATAAAATTTACTCTAAAAAACAAAGTTTATTTTATATTCCCCTACCTCAATAGGTCTCGAAGGCGAATATCTTTCAAGTGTCTTCTTAGCTCGAGTTTCGCAAAACTTACCAACAGCTACAATTTTCTCCACTTCATATAACTCCAGCACTTTGGCAAATATTGGGTCACAAATACTGTACAATTCTTGTACTTCACTCACCTGGAAATTAAAAGGAAAAGTAAAGAAATTTTTAATAATGCCTAAGGGCAAGATGTTTTTTTTCAGTCGCGATGGCTGATAGCCGGTTTACGCTATGAGCAGGGTGCCCTTGTCCGACAAATGCCTAAACAAGGGCGTCGCCAAGGGGAGGCAGGGGGGATTGCAGCTGCCCCCTCCTAGAGATAAAAAACCTGACAATTCGTACTTCTCTCATTTGTCATATCAACGTGCCTAGGCCATCGGCTGGCTGGCCCTTGTACCTAACCTCGACCCACCGCCCGAGGCGTAAACGCTCTTAACTAACGAATGTATCCCATATGTAACACAAGTCTTATAAATATAATATGTGCTCCTAAACTAAACGGCTCGCCGTCGCCGTTTAATTTTAAATAAAGATGATATTTGGCAAGAAAGTACCTAGTTTATACACAGTAGACATCTGCTAAGAAGCCCTGAATGTTTTAAAGGGCTGGGTTAAGCAATGTCTAAGGGAATACAATGCCATCTAGTCTGCAAAAAGTAACTCTCAAATAGCCAGATTTAGGCTTATGGGATTGGGTATCTGTACTTACTAGTACATAAACATAGTATTATAATTTATCTGTGGTTATATCCTTAGTCCCATTTGGACTCTTAACACGCTCTTCGCGGACACGACGGTTATAGCAGTCATCAGTAATTGACTCAGGGTGACGCGCCGGCTATAGCCGTAGATTTCTTTCACGCTCCAATGGCACAACGGCTTTAGCAGACGATTTCCTATACTTTTATCCTATATTTTGTTATTAAGTGCCCCCATACAAACAGTTTCAAATCGCTAGGTGTCCTATAATATCTCTTTTTACGCCGTCAAACATGACGCTACTCGTCACTATTTGTGTGCGCTCGCATACTGACGCGTCTGTCATAGCAGCGAGAATTGTATGGCGATTGGTTCAGCTGGTCGGCGAGTGCCCCAGGGAGTGGAACTGCTGTAACCGTACTTTTTGTTGTGCTGCAGTAGGGAGTTTATTTGATTTTTCTAACTGAATAAACCTAATAGATCACTAATATTTTAATGATAGTATGATAACGATCGAAAACGAAAGTATCAACAAACATACGATACGATATTTACTACAAATTTGTCTAAATTTCTATATTATGGGATAGGTATTTGTGTATAGTTTGGACCTACTAAAGTATCGTTGTTCAAGCTAAATTATATACAAAGTTTCGTTTGATGGTAGTGAGTTTGCTGTTAAATCTGGTCTTGATTGCTTTTTAGTTGCGTAGTAAAAGAATAATGACACCTCTGCTATAAGTGCTCATGCCATGCAGTCGAATGCTATAGACGGTGCGTCCTATGTATATGGTTATAAACTATTTACCGGCGATGAAACGGCTAAAGCGAGCGAAGGCTATAGCAATTGTAACTTTATGAATGTACTTAGTCCTTTTTACCAGTGACGGTGCGTCTATAGCATTCCATACAAAAATTAAGTGTCAAAGTAGGTTTGCATAATATGGTTGAGTGTCCGCGAACGTGTTAAGGCCTAAAGTTTCTGAACCTTTATTATAGTAATACAAAATGTGAAACATTTCCTTACTCTGAAATCTCCTGGGGTAAGGTTGGATCCTGTACCAGTCATCCATTGCTGTGGTAGGTAATTATACACAAAACTGCTCTTGAAGAAGTTCTCTGGAGTTCCACATAGTGATTTGAAGAGACCCCAGAATCTTTGACCACTTACCTGTAAAGTTTATGTTAGACAAATATATGTTGGACACTACGGCTTATCGTGGACCAGATATTGGCACAGATCACTATTTGGTAATTACAAGAGTTGGTGGTCTGTTTAAACACTGGCGGCACAGAGCTAAAGAGCGCGTGAAAGAGATGCACAAAAAAAAGCCATTGACTGAACGGCTGGATAAAATCTGGAGTGATGTACATGAGGAAAGTGTGAGTGATGTATGGTCGGTATTTAAAACCAACGTAGTGAAATGTGCTGAAGAGGTATGCGGCTTGAGTAAAAGAAGAAGTAAGAAATGTGAGAAAGCTGACTGGTGGGATGATGAAACTCGAAGTATGGTTAAGGAAAAGAAAAAGGCATGGCTGGATATCCTAGCAATAGAAGAGCCTTGCTGATTTCATCATGAATGGGCCGGCTCGACCGGGGAAGTACTACCCTCTCACAGAAAATCTTTGCTGATTTCAGTATGAATGGGCCGGCTCGACCGGGTAAGTACTACCCTCTCACAGAAAATCGACGTAAAGTAACAGTACCTAAACTGTTGCGTTTCGTTCGGTGAGTGAGAGTGCCGGAGGCCTTATCCCCTATTCCTTCTCCCTGATCCCACTCCTTATCCTATCTCCTTTCCCATCCCCAAGGGGCGGCAACGCACTTGTGACTACTGCGGTGTTGCTTGTCTTGTGTCCATGGGCGGCGGCAATTGCTTACCATCAGGCAATCCGTCTGCTCGTTTGCCGCCTATTACCATAAAAAAAAAACAATAGAGCTAGTGGTGGTATGAATGAAGATAGTGTTAAAGAAATGAAGGACAAATATAGGTGTGTGAAAGCTAAAGTTAAGGAATGTATAGGGAGGAAGAAGAACGAGAAAAAGAAGAAATGTAGGAACAATTCGGCTCAGGTTTCCGAGACAATATAAAACTGTTTGGGAAACTAGTGAAAGAAGCGCGGGGCAAAATGAATGCATCGATGAAAGTGATTAGGAACGAAAGAGGTAAGTCAGACAGGGGTGTGCAGCTTCGCCCTGGTTGTTCAATCTTTTTTTGGATAGCTGCATGAAGGATATGAGAGAAATTGAATGCCGGCTCGATATGGTAGGATTGCGTGCTAAGTGTCTGTTGTACGCCGATAATCAAGTCATTCTTGCGTCATCGGCGAATGAGTTGCAACAAATGATGGACTGCATGACCGAGAGCTTTAAAGCGAAGGGTATGAAAGTAAATGCAAGGAAGACGAAAGTGATGGTGTTTGAGAAGGATGAAAGTGTGACTGAGTGTAGTATTGCGATTGAAGATGAACATGTTGAACAATTTGAAGAATTTGTATATTTGGGTAGCATGTTTACTAGAGATGGAATATGTGAAGGAGATATTGAAAGGAGAGTGACTGCGAAAAAACTGTGTGAATGGAGGGCTGCATGCCTTTATGAACGGCAGACTGTGCCGAAAGAGGCGCGACTGGCGGTTCATAATGGTGTACTTGTGCCCACGCTGATGTATGGTAGTGAGTGTTGGGTATGGCAGAAAAAGCATGTAAGCAGAATTAACGCAGTTGAGATGCGATCACTGCGTAGTGTAGTGAGTGTTGGGTATGGCAGAAAAAGCATGAAAGCAGAATTAACGCAGTTGAGATGCAATCACTACGAAGTATGTGTGGTGTGAGACCGATTGATAGGATTTCGAATGCAGTAATACGAGAGCGATGTGGCCTGAAAGAAGATGTTGTGACGACAATTGAGAAAGGAATGCTTAGATGGTTTGGACACGTGGAGCGAATGAGTGAAGAAAGAATGACGCACCAAATATATGAGGCAAACGTGTACGGGCAAGTCGGTCGCGGCCGACCTCGTAGGACATTCGTCGACCAAATTGGTGACGTTCTGAAAAAGGGTAAGGTCCGAAGCACCCGGAACCGGCGAGCATGTATGAAAAGAGTAATGAATGCAGAGGAAGGGCGAGAGGTTTGTAAGGATTGAAGTAAGTGGCGTTCCGTTGTATCTGCCTACCCCGACGGGATAAAGGCGTGATTATATGTATGTATGTATATGTTAGACATCGGTTAGTTTATTATTTTAATACTTTTTTGCAAGATTTGTAGATCTAGGCAGTAATGTTCTCAGAGCAATGTGGTCATCAGACAATTGGTGTTGATTCAGCTCTCTCTCTCGCCTAAGCACTTATTATTCCCATCTGATTTAGATCTAGGCAGTAATGTTCTCAGAGCAATGTGGTCATCAGACAATTGGTGTTGATTCAGCTCTCTCTCTCGCCTAAGCACTTATTATTCCCATCTGATTTAGATCTAGGCAGTAATGTTCTCCGAGCAATGTGGTCATCAGACAATTGGTGTTGATTCAGCTCTCTCTCTCGCCTAAGCACTTATTATTCCCATCTGATTTAGATCTAGGCAGTAATGTTCTCAGAGCAATGTGGTCATCAGACAATTGGTGTTGATTCAGCTCTCTCTCTCGCCTAAGCACTTATTATTCCCATCTGATTTAGATCTAGGCAGTAATGTTCTCAGAGCAATGTGGTCATCAGACAATTGGTGTTGATTCAGCTCTCTCTCTCGCCTAAGCACTTATTATTCCCATCTGATTTAGATCTAGGCAGTAATGTTCTCAGAGCAATGTGGTCATCAGACAATTGGTGTTGATTCAGCTCTCTCTCTCGCCTAAGCACTTATTATTCCCATCTGATTTAGATCTAGGCAGTAATGTTCTCAGAGCAATGTGGTCATCAGACAATTGGTGTTGATTCAGCTCTCTCTCTCGCCTAAGCACTTATTATTCCCATCTGATTTAGATCTAGGCAGTAATGTTCTCAGAGCAATGTGGTCATCAGACAATTGGTGTTGATTCAGCTCTCTCTCTCGCCTATGCACTTATTATTCCTATCTGATTGTGGGGTCTGCTTTCTTCGTTTTCTCCTTCCACTTTGCTCAGTTGGACGTGTCTAAATATTTTAGTAAGTGAAATATTTAGACATGTCCTTTATTTTATTAGCCTTTCAACAATAACTAAGTTATTGTTGAAAGGCTAATAAAATAATCCTATTTAGGAAATGTGAGGAACATCAGCCATTACAGCACACTTGTATATTTGGGTGGCCCTGCCCAACTGATATCCGAGGTTAAGATATGAACATTACTGACAGTGTCTTAAACAAGAGTCCACATGTTTTCCACATGTGGACTCTTGTTTAACCTACATAGTCTTAAGATAATATTGTAGTGCACAATTGGCAGAAACAGTGACTATCATCCAGATAATAAAATAAAGTACCTACCTATAAAGTATTGATGTCTTTTATTTTAGAATTTTAAATTATTCCATGAGTAGTGAGTTGGATTATTGTAAAAATACTTCTTGATTCTTCTTGGCCATCAATCATAAATTGAATATCAGAGAAATCAGAACCTTTTTACAGAGGTGAGTTCAATGTTATTATAATTGAAAGTGATTATCTTAAAATTCAGCATGTTTTGGTTGATAAATTACTATGCCAATAATATACACATACATTAAATAAAGTATCATATAAGTACTTTTATTATAAAATGACATGAATACTCACTTCAGTTCTGGTACAATTGAAACCCTTGACAGGACGATCTTTGATTTCTTGATCAGGTTTACCAACTGGTCCTTCAATTCCCATCCAGTCTCTGACTGATTGTATCTCTCCAAAAGGTACCTGGAATAATAAAGTTGACTTAATTTCAAAGACCTTGTTTTAATATTTTATCTTGATTTGATAAAAAAACACCTTGATATATTAACTGCATTATGTAGGTATGAACTAACAAATATGTTACTAACATAATTTTTTTATTAGGTATATAATGAAAGCTCGAACATATATTTTAGTAATTTCATAAATTATTAGTTGTGAGTTCTTACTCCAGTCTGCGACATTCCCCAGGGTCCAGGATTCATGCCAAAGTACATGATAGTTTTCGTCGTATTGCAATATTTTCGTACGTACATTTCAAATGTATGTCTAGCATATATGGTAGGATTATAAATAGCCTGTACTTTTTTAGGCATTCTAAATTGTTCCAAAGATAAATTTAATTCATCAATTAAGTTAAGAAACTCTTCGCTCAAATCTTTAGTGTCCGATTGCTTTGTTTCACTGCAGAAGAACGACGATACAACATTCTGTTCCATCGTATTTATTGAATAGATATTTAACTGAGCACAAAAATATTGCAATATTTCCGGCAATTAATTGATAAACACAGTTAGAAGAAGCTATGTTTTGGTTTGGTCTGTTATTTATGTTCCAAACAATTAGGTCACTGTCACTAAACTTGATCTGAGAATCAACTAAATAAAACAAAAAGGCAAGGTACCTCTGGATAAGTACGAAGCCTGTGGATAGTGTGGATTTGCACTTTATTTATCAATCGAATGAATCGAAATCGAAACAACGCAGACTACGCCATAGAAAGATGTATCCTAATAATATTTACTTACAGACTACAGTGTGTGCTCTCAAGCTCTCTGTGTGTGTGCATGAATGAATGACACTAATGACAGTTGACATGCTTGACTCTGGCACTTGTCTTTTTTTTTTTTAATTTTATGACCTGGTAACTGGACCTTTAGGTCAATGTCACTTGTCAGATATGCTGTCCATAGTCCATCACAGTATAAAGACCATAGAGATATTAGAATAGAGTGGCAGAACAGTACCTAACTCAATACTGTGTCGTGTCCGTCGGTGCGAGAGAGAACACAACATTAAAGGCCCCCTGCATCTCTCTCTAAAAATACATGCACAACATCAACATTACGCAGTGGCGTGCTACCTGTAACTATTATTTATATCAGTTTATCAGTAATCAATAGTTTAAAAATATATAAACATTTTTGTCACTTCAAACTATCTTCGTGTATCAATAAAAACAACTTTTAAACTATTGATTATTAATAAACTGATTTAAATAATAGTTACAGGTAGCGCGCCACTGCGTAATGTTGATGTTGTGCATGTATTGTTAGAGAGAGATGCAGAGGGCCTCTAATGTTGCGTTCTCTCTCCCACCGGCGGACACGAATAGGCCCCACTCTGCCACTCTATTCTTAATATCTCTATGATAAAGACTGTGGAGATATAAAGGATAGGGTGGCAGAATAGTAGGTACCTAGCTCAACACTGTGTCGTGTCCGCCGGTGGGAGAGAGAACGCAACAGTGTAAAGGCCCTCTGCATCTCTCTTTAACAACGCATGCTCAACATTCTACAATGGGGTTGGCAACTGTCACAGTGTGTTGTCGTTGTGTCCCCAAACATTGAATTTGTATCAATAAAAACTTAAAAACAACTTTTAAACTAGTAATTACTGATAAACTGATATAAATAATAGTTACAGGTAGCACGCCAATTCACGCTATTGCGCAATGTTGTGCATGTACTGTTAGAGAGAGGTGCAGGGGGCCTTTAACTGTAGCGTTCTCTCTCGCACCCACGGACACTCATTGGCCCCTCTCTGCCACTCTATCCTTTATATCTCTATGATGCTGTCAGACCATAGAGATATTAAGAATAGAGTGGCAGAGTGGGGCCTATTCGTGTCCGCCGGTGGGAGAGAGAACGCAACATTAAAGGCCCCCTGCATCTCTCTCTAACAATACATGCACAACATCAATATTACGCAGTGGCGTGCTTGTCACTTCTTCTACTATCTTCGTGTATCAATAAAAACAACTTATAAACTATTGATTACTGATAAACTGATATAAATAATAGTTACAGGTAGCACGCCATTGCGCAATGTTGATGTTGTGCATGTAATGTTAGAGAGAGATGCAGGGGGCCTTTAACCTGTAGCGTTGTCTCTCGCACCCAAAGAGTCTCGCACCGACGGACACGACACAGTATTGAGTTAGGTAAGGTCAGAGCTGCGAAGACCGTCTAGAAGGCAAGTCCGTACATGCCTCAAAAAAGTACCTACCTTAATGAATAGGTACCTACAGATTCTACCAATTAATCAGTAAAACAGTATCCGATAATATTTCTAACGGTATTGGATAGATAGCGCTATGAGGCCTAGATCAAGTGACAGCCACGCCGAAATTTTTACTCTGTTTTTTACTTCGTTACTGAGTGCGGTGTGCTGCGAAAACAAATATTTTTTTCAGTGTTAATTAAAGGGTTTGATGAGAAGAATAGGTAATTTATAGAAGATATATATGCTTAATTTTGTTGTATAATTAGATTTACGATATTCATCTTAGTTCTAGTTATTTTGCCGTAAGAAATCTAACCTCAAAATGTAAGAGTGGGGAAGTCCGTCTGGGGTTAGATGCTGCAAGTCCGTCATATCCCGGTCTTGCCTTAGATCAGAGGTTATAAACTTTTTTCTGTTATCTTAATTGTAAAGTTAAAATTCGTTGATTCGTCATCATCGGCCCGTACGGTGAACGAAGAAATAAGAAGCTGGCCATTTATATTTACGCTTAAAATATTAAATAAATTATTTTAATGAGTAGTTAATGTAACTAATTAAGCAGAAATATATATTGATGCTAAGGAACTTTCAAAAAACAAAGAATAAAAATAAAGTTTCAAGTCGATTTAATCAAACAGAATATACCAATATTGTTTACCATGGAAACCTCATCTCCTCATTTGCTATCAGGTACTACCAGGGGTCCGGTTTACGATCACGAACGACAATTTTTTATTTACAAGCACAACTCGATGCACTTTGCGTAACCGATTAGCCATTAATATGACAAGGAGATTAATACCTTAACAATGTACATCGAATTGAACTTGCAATTACAAAAATGTCGTTCATGAAATATGGTCCCAACTCCCAAGTCACAGTGTGCTAAAGTATGCCCTACCCACCTACGTACCTACTTATTCTTAATTTTGAAGCCCAGTGGTCAAAATCATGTCTTGTACGGGAACTTTGCAATATTTTCACATTTAGGTTTGTTTATACCAGAGTGAACCAATCTAATTTGTTTTCAGGTACATTCACAGCACCAAAATCAGCTGCTGCTTTTCTGTATCTTTACTTGTTCCCATTTTTTTAAAGTGACAGGACTAAACATAGTTGTTTCAAATTCCAAATCGGGACCAATGTTTGCATTGATTTTAAATTAGTATACTTTTATGTTTAAATTACGTAGAAAAACTGGATAAGTGATTTGTGCCTTGAAATGTCTAATTAGTATTTACAGATTTTATGAATGGTATTGGTACTTTTATAAGCATGTGGTTAGATTAAGATTGTGTAAGAAAATTCCTCGTTCGTATTAATTTAGTTTTAGTTATTGATCTCAGAAGTCAGAACATCAGGCTTTAGAAGAGTTTTTATTTTTTTTGTATAGTTCATAAATAAAAAGCATTTTGTAATACCTATTCATTTATTTTATTACTGCAAAACTCTTTTTTTGTATTACTCTCTCATTACCAACATCACATAAATTCGTCATCATACAAAAACGTAAGTGTTTCACTAAAAATGTTTACAACCCCAGAACTGATATCGGGATATGGATTCCGCTATTCTCAGTACGGAAATAACAGGAGAAATTTTATCTTCTAGCAGTGAGTCGGCATTTTCCAACAAATTTCTTTACTTTTCTCGTATTAATGCTATAATGAGTGTTAAGTTAACACAATATCATTGTATTGCAAATCAAAGGAACAGCTTGCATACGTATGTGTTATGAATTTAACTCACAAATTGATATTTTGTACATTTATTGATTTAATGGCCTTAGTGATGGGATTTGACAGTGAAAATAAAATATAAATCTACTCCATTGCTATTGTAGTTATCAGTAGTTATCATAGATGACTAGCAACACTGTTTGTTAACGTCAAGTATGTCAATTATCAAACTTGAAGTTTGTCTAATGTCTTGTTGACATTTATGATTCAGTTGTTTTGTGTGTGGGATGCTTGGTGGTTATTGGCGATCGCTGGTGTCGATTTACTCGTTGTTTGTTTTTGTTATTGAATGCAGATGTGCGTCTAGATGTCTGTTTTAAACGAAGACGTTATTCGTAATATAGTATCAAGTTACAGTGTCCCATTGGTGTTTCGGGGCTTTGTGCAAAGTTGGCCAATATGCAAGTGGAATATAGAAAAATGGTGTTCAGTGTTCGGGGAGAAAGAAATACCATTTCGATGTTTAAAAAAAGATTTCTTATCAGACGAACCTTGCTGGGAGAGACGGTGTTCTGTGAAAAATATGACATTTAAAAATTTCGTTGATAGTTCTTCTATGAGTGATGAATGGATGTATTTTGATTACAAATATATTTATCAGTGGTTTAACGCCGATGATGAGCTGTATAAGGTGAGTTTTAATGTTTGTGTGCTACTGAACCGTTGGATGTTGATATAAGTCATATACATTCTTAATAACCTATACCTAATATGTTCTTTTAGGATATAACATGGAAGGAGTTTGGTTTCCCAGAAAAAGGTGCGGCAGACGCAACTTTATGGATTGGCAGTAGTGGCGCTCATACGCCTGCTCATCAAGATACATATGGAGTGAATATTGTCACTCAGTTGTATGGCAAGTAAGAACCTTTTTGTTCTCAGATTTGTAGTTTCAATATCCTGGCGGCACCAACGCCCGGCAAAGGCACTGTGTGTAACAGCCTTCATAGTTATTTTGCCAATGTTGCAGCCAATGGCCTAATCTATAAGTTTGTGCCCTGCAATGGTATGATTTCATTGTTATTTGTCTATCTTCTAGGAAGCGTTGGATATTGTTTCCCCCGGAGACAGGTGGCTTAAAGCCTACCAGAGTGCCTTATGAAGAATCCAGTGTGTATAGTGAACTGAACTTCTACTGCCCCAATAATTTAGATGTATTTCATGGTGAGTTTTCATATATTCTTTCAGATTTTGTGAGCTCGTCCTCTTCTAGGTCTTTTATGTACCGTGCTTTGTTCGTGTGAGTAACTAGTCATGCCCAATATTTAAATACTTATAATTCTATTGTTATTATAAGGTCCTAATATCATCATCAACTTAATTCATATAAAATTAGCTCACAGATTTATTGTCCATCTAACATCACTTAATAACCTATGTAGCTGGAGGTCAGTGTGTGAGTGCTGGTTACAACCACAAGTCTGTCAATATTATTTAAACTGCCAAAAAGATATGCTATAATTTTCTAAATATGTGTATGACTCAGACGATCTAGCCCTCGGGTTCTGGGCGCGGCCACCCAAACAGTGCCGGTGCGTCCATAGCAGTAGTACTGAGCAGTCGCACTAGGCGCCGAGTGCAGCACGTGTATTTTATAGGTGACATAGCTTGTCCCGAAAAATTATTACTGTACAACCTAAATCTGGCCTTGGGTTGGCAGTGGCACCACACCCAAATATTAATCCTGCTCCAACTGTGCGTGGTTTTGTGAATGGATACAAGTCCTTTGAATTTGCTCGACTAGCAGAATGACGGACATCAGGACATTGCCTACACGGATCATTTTATAAACCTTGTAAGATTGTGAGGTCAGGGCATGCCCATGATGTCCGCAAGGCCTATAAACCTCTACATTTGAGTCGCGCCTGGTCTAAGATGGTTGATGGTTGTAGGTTTGACGGGCGGTCGCATGGTAGAACTGTCGGCTGGCGACGCCCTTCTGGTTCCCAGAGGATGGTGGCACTACGTTCAGAACATAGAGCCGCTCAACATAGCTCTCAATATTTGGCTACCTCATGTAAGTCACACTATCTATTCTTTACTTACAATTTTCAAGCACTAGCAGCGTTCCCAACTCTACGTCTTTTTACGTAGATATACGTATTTCGGATCCTTCTCGCGAGCCTACGTACTAACAGGCCCAGACTACGTATTTTGCAGCAAATTACCAAATTAGCAAAATAACGAGATTTTACTAAGATGGAAACTTTATTACATATTACAAACCACACGTAAAAATGGACGTATATAATACTTTGTTGCATGTTTATTCGTACCCAAATAGTTTAACAAGTACAAACTAAAAACATTTTAATCAATTTAAGTCAATAATATCTGCTTACACACTCGAATCGATGTTTGAAACACTCGTTTTACAAATTTTTACTCTCTTTATCCTAGATATGAAAAGTACGTAGATCTACGTACTTTTGAAAATCAGAGTTGGCAACACTGGGCACTAGTGTAATATACTAGCAGTCTCTATAAGATAATTGCAGTGCAGCTAGGAGTTTTGGTTATAATAATTAAACATTTTGTAGGTTTGTGTTTTGCGAATACAGTGAATCCCTTGAGCACGAAATTGAAAATTGCCTCCGCCACTACTCAATTTCCTAAAGGTTTGGTTCAGCAACAGGTTTTAATATGCGTGATATTTTTTTATCACTACACAGCTTATCCAACCCATATACCTGATTTAAAAAACTATAACGAATTGTATTTATCAGTGCTGGTACCTATAGATTTGACCCCAGCGAAACGCGCAGAAAAATGCGACATCGAATACAAACACACGTTGATTCCGTTGTTGTTTATAAAATGAGGCAACGGCCAACTAGCCCCCATCAACGAAAAAGATATACCTAGGTAGTTGTAATTGCAACTTTCATAATTCTTCGAGATCCACTAAAGAGTGATAAATAAGCAAGTTCTTGTGGTATCGTTGAATCGATGTTTTATGAAAATGCATCAGGTAAATCGACAGCTCTTCAAAGCACATCTATCCGATGCTTCGAAGACACTCTGATCAAGTGAATTCAATGCGTCAATGAAGCTATATCTAATAACTTAAAGTTTGTACAGATTCGCTATCCCTTTAGTTTGCAGAGGTAAAATAGGACGCTCTCCGTGGAAAGCTAATATTCTGTCACATATGGTTAGATCGGATCCTGGACCCCGGGCTCCAAGACGGTGATGACGATCTAGAATGTAGATGCGCAAATCGCGCTTAGTTTTAAATATGCAGTACCTATGTTACACTTGTGTAAAGCAGCCTATTTATTTGTACAAGTTATTATAAAACCAGCGATGATACAATATGCGCTAAAACAACAAATTGTGTCATCAACAGGAAAAGGATGGGTCAACAAGAGTTTCGGAGGCGCTTATCAAAATATTTGTGGCTCAAATATGTAAAGATCTGCCTCAAGAAACTGCTAAATTAATTGTTAATCCTAATGAGGTATGTATACTTAACACTTACACTTAACATAACTTATACAGAGGTATAATATTTTTTCAACTTAGGTCGTATTCCCACTATGTCGTGAAAACAGTTTGTCGAGTCGTTTCGTGGCGTAGTGTCGTGGCGTGTGTATTTAAATGAAACTGTTCACATATAGGACGCCACGATGTGCACCTCTGTCGTCCCGACACTTCCTTTTTTGCAGTGTTGTCAGATTACATTTAATGGGAACAGCTAGAGATTACAGGTATCCAACGATAAATTAATCGTCAGGACATAGTGGGAACGCGCTCTATGACACCTCATCGACCTCCTCACTGGAATATAGATTGTAAGTATTGTGACATCGTAATTCCTTTTGACATTTTGATGGATAAACTTAGTAAGAAGGTACCTCTGTTTTGATGGTAGTTATGTGTTTCTTTGAGGTATCAGTTATCGAATATTGATACCACCTTTATTGGTTTAGCCGTTATAGCGAAAATATTTCTTATGGCAAGTCTGCGTAATATATCATCCCGATCGTGTGACGGACACATTGGAATATAGCCCAAAGCTTTAATAGAGATAATAATCTACGCATCATCGGTCTCTAGACAAAATTTACAGACTTTCCGGTAGTTAGCGTGTTAGTGGCACTTAACCATCAGCAAATGTCACGTGCTAATAAATAATTAACGCCCCGTTTCCTATATTTTAAGCACCAAGAGAATCTTTCTAATAGCACTTATTAAAGCTTACATGATTCATCCGCATGTGGCATTAAATAAATTATATTACTGCATCATCAATCATCATCCGTTTAGGAGTTTCTACTTGAAAGAGTAGGTACAAACATCTCTGACTTATCCTTATACATTTTCGCGTTTATTTTAGTAGTAAGTTTTCCACGTCTGTTAGTTTAAAAGCCCCTGTACACATTGGCCCAACTAGCTGGCCCAGCATGTTGGGCCAACATGATACGACGCACACTGGCGAATATTTGCTAAAACCTGGACAATAAATGACTTCAAAATATTGTCGACAGAACACTTTTATAACACTTAGCTTAAACCTTAATAAATGACGCAACTTTTGAGCATTTTTTTCATATTTTATATGGTAAAATTCTATAAAAAACTATCTGTCTAAGAAGCTGAGTCGCATGTTGTCACTCGTTGTTTTTACAACTGTTTTTCTGTTATGGATTCTATTTCTAGAGGTATTTATAATTGCTGTCAGATATTACTACTTTCTAAAATAAATCCTAACACCGATACCTTTGCCTAGAAATTGATAGTATTATTTACTTACGTAAGCAGAAAGAATAAGGAAATAGTACGATATTCTTCTGTATTCCGAGAAATAAGCTGTATTAAATTGAAGCATAATAATGCAAGTATTTAGTTTGTTTTAGATTTGGCTATCGATATCTGCCTAATGATTAGTTTTTATTAGCTGTAAGTCCCGGCATTAACGCGTACATTTTGTCGTTGAATATTTTGAGGTCTTTAACTTGAGTTCATTATTTTAATGAGTTGTTTTAAAAAAGTTGATATCTATCTGAAGATGCCCAAGAATCAAGAAATAAGGATATAAATAAATATCGCGACTTTACAAGAAAAACACCCCGTATTTAAACTACAAATGAGACATTTATTTCAAATTTTTATTTCTTCAGTTCCTTATATCTCAAGTTCACGTAAAACGTCCAGAAAGCCAATACGCAGTTGCCCTGGATGCAATTTTTAACTGTTGAAAGAACCTGAAGTAGAGTATTGAAATTTAAACAAAGTTAGGTATTAATAATGGATACCATATAGTTTGTGTATCTCTGATCATTTATGTTTCTTAGTTATGAATATTATTAATTATAATACAATTTGCTATAGTTAAATTCTTGTTAATCTCTATCATATATATATACTAACTATTATCCTTCTATTGTTTTAAAACTATCAATATCATAAAGTCAGTCTTTATATTCGCGCTGGTCGGAACAACGGCTTCTTTTCGTAAAATAAAAATTATTCTTAAATCAAAAGGTTTACATTTAATTGCAATAGGTTTATTTAATGCATTTTTATTATTAAAACTTTTTGGCCATCTTTTTGGTAGCATTCGTCAGTGTGCGACGCCAAGATTGCTATTTACACATTGGCTGACGGATCATTCCGCATTGGTGCTTAGACAAAGATGGACGTAGAAGCACTTGCAGCCACGGCTATTTATTTATACAGTGCGTTTAATTATTACCTGCGCGTACATGTGTACTAAAGTAGAATGTGATGCATTCTAAATGTTGTAATTAATGATTATTTTTTACTTTTTCATTTCGTTAATAGTGGCGTCGTGCCATATGGTGGATAAAATAAAATTAAAATTCAATTTTATCCGCCAAACGGCTCCACGCTTCATTAACCTGAAATATGAAATAGGTAGCTTATTATTAATAATAGGAATTTTGGTTAAATAGCCTACCCAACTACCTACCAAGTCTAGAAGATAACAATGTGATACCTAATAAAAATATGTTTTGTAATTTACTTCGTTTTTAATTATTTATTTTGAAAATTTATTTATTTTGAAAAAGACAACTCCCGCATTTGGACTAAATCCTGTATCGCGGGGGACTTTACAAACATACAGCTAACGGACACAATGAACACCCAGACTCCAAGCAACAATTTGTGAATTACACAAAGTGTTGTCTCGTGTGGGAATCGAACCCACTACACTCGGCGCAGTGTCAAGCGGCGAGGCGGCCGCTTAAACCACTAAGCTAGCCTCTAACTAGTCATCATCCTCCTAGCGTTATCCCAGTTTCAATCTGGGGTCCGCTTACTAGTCTAACCGGATTTGGCTGAATATTAACTTTTCCACGGAGCGACTGTCTGTCTGACCTCCGCAACCCGAAGGGATAGCAATATCCCATGGTTTAGACTAGTGTCAGTTTATTTAGAAGGTACTGACGCCCTATAACGACTGTCAAAGATCTTCATGACAACCTCCTTTATATATAATAATAGCCTCTAATTAGTCATATAATAATAAAAAATAATAAATAAACAACATAAAAATTAGTAAAAATATATATATTACTAGCTTTTGCCGGCGGCTTCGCTCGCGTTAAATGCGGGGTAACACAAATCTCCTTTATTGTTTGGGGAATAATGGGCATCTATGCGGGGAATTAAGACATTTTCACCATTTGACGTCCCACTTATTATAATAGCTTTTATAATGTTTCCTCCTACGTGTTTTACTTATAGCCGTTTGCCATTACATAGTTTTGGTGCGTTAAGATTCTACATTAAGAGGACTGGAACATCAGCTTTCAGTCTCAAGTTGTGTGAAGGCACTCTTGATATTTCTAAAGAGTTCAGAAACTCTATATGGTACGAAATAACTTGGTCAGTATCCATGATATTATCTACAGAAAGTACCAACTCAACAACATACAGTCAAATGTCAAAGCTATGGTCCAATATGACTCTGAACAGAACTTCGCATTTATAAAATTAGTAGAAGTGAAAACGGTACCCACATCATACTCACTTTCGCATTTATACCTAATATTAGTAGGGATTAGCCAAGGGAGTTACAATAATTATTAGTTTATATAAGCGAATGATGTAATGACAGTGCACAATTTAAAAATGTGTGACAATGTATGATGAGACAGTACTGACAGCACATGCGCAGCACTCAATTACTACAGCGCATGCGTTTTTACTATCAATAGGTAGTAGGTTTGTCCCACAGTTTGTCCCTACAAACTTCGATCCTCTCTAAAATCCCTCCCAGATTATTTTTTGCAACTTATTGTATCCTATGTGTGTTTCCTGGTTCTGAGCTACCTCCCCACCAATTTTCAGCCAAATGGGTTTAGCCGTTCTTGAGTTATAAATAGTGTAACTAACACTACTTTCTTTTATATATATAGATTGTTCAATTTCGGTACAATTTCTATAAATTGTAAAACCTCATTGCTGTCCTACGCCGCCGCCATCGTTATAGGAACTTGAGAACGTAAATATATTCACGCGCAACAGTACTGTCTCCGCTGAAGAGCGACAACGAAATGAAAAAGGCGTCAACGTGTGAACGCTGTTGGCGAAGCGCGCGAAGATCCTTTGATGTGTGCACAAAAAACCGACACTATTCGGCTGGCCGGCCAACGTCGGCGCCAACTACACCAATTAAGCCAACATAGCGCCAAGTAGCTCTCTACACATTGGGCCAATACGTTGGGCCAGCATGTTGGGCCAATGTGTACAGTGGACATTAAGCCAACATAGCGCCAAGTCGCTCTCTACACATTGGGCCAATACGTTGGGCCAGCATGTTGGGCCAATGTGTACAGCGGACATAAAATGTAGCGATAATTTAGGATACTAATCTCAACTCGTCTAATTCACTTATATACGTCATCCTTTCACGGAAATAAGTTATTAGTATGCGCAAGAGCAGTGGTTTCGACATTATTAAGTGAGCGTGATCTTACTTAAGCGATGTGCTCATAAAAACTCTTACAGCCAAGCCAACGCATCCTTTTTAGTAAAAGTGACTGATTTACGAAAATTTAAAAACGTTAGTTTGTTTGGAAAATGTCTGACGGGCTACTTAATGGTTCTGCAGGTGACAGGGGGTGGGGTCACAGGACATTGAAGTTCCTTCTATGTCGTAGGTATCCACTAAAGAAGATTTTATGATGATCTGCTCTTAAAGACATGAAATAGGGTTGAAAGTTATTAAGAACTACAATAAGAGCGGGTGAAACGGTGCCAAGCAACTAGTAGACTGAAAAATAGAATTCATGCTTGTGTATTTCCATAGCAATATATCAGAATTTATATTTATTTGTTGTTATTTCCTTTGTAACAATCTCATTAAAGAACATCGTGTTAGCACGGCCCGGCCGGGGTAATTTATGTGTGCCAGTTGTATCTATATTAATAGCTTTTCATACGTGTTGATGAATTCTATGCTATAATGATTTGTTTTCATTACTAAATTGCGACAGATGTACTAGTTTCTCGCTTATCCAAGTTCCGAATTTCTGTCATATCTGGTAAGACTAGAAAGTGGACGTTGGGCTCCAAGGCGAAAAATACTTTCGCCTTGGAACCGGGATAACGACAGAACGAAGACGACATATAACTTTATTTATAGCATTCTACATATTTCTAGAAGAAGGTTATATTTGAGATAATTTGCGACAAATTAACCTTCTTCAACTAGGGGTCGGCAATGAGCGGTTCTTAACATATCGATATTGGACCGAATGGCTCCAGATTGGTCTGAGTGTTCCCACTCAGACCAATCTGGAGGCATCCGGTAGAACGTTCCGCCTTGTGGAAGTCTCGTTCGTAGGCTTCCGCCTTGTGGAAGTCCCTATATCCAACAGTAGACGTCTGGAGGCTGAGATGATGATGATGAAGTCCACATTCTGAAATTAAGTTATTGAATATAGAAAGCTGGTGGTTGATTGGCTCGATCGCAACGTTTTGTGTTGGATGCTAACAATGCTCGGTTGCAAACATTCTCAGGATCCACGTATACTCACTAGGTAGGCTAAATGGTTTCCGCATACTTTGCTGGCGATATTGGCATCCGCAATTAAAAATGCACGTGCTGATAATAATTAAGTCGTTAATAGTCGATCATTGGTTATGGATCTTAAAGTCTTTGTAAAGACGATGGCTATAACCACATCATTGCATACTTCGTCGCCGCCGTGTAATCATACACATTAAAATATCTCATTTTGTCCACTTAATATTGCACCACGCATGAGCGGCATGAGATCATCCATTGAGATCGCGTCTTGGATATTATACCTATGTTACGGGTCACCGGTTTCTTAATAAGCAAAGGACACGACATTGAGTCTTTATTGACAATATTAATCACATTGTTTGTTCGTTTTATTGCGTGTTCTTAAAAAATAATGTTGCTAATAAAATAAATAATGCTAAGCGCAACATCAATTATTATAAGATTACTTTAGGGCTTTGCGCGCACTGACGTCATGGCGTGGCACCGCAATAAATTTGCATAAAGATTAAAGAACTTTAAAGCTCTGACACTTTGAAGCAGGTTGTTGAAGGAATGTGAGTGCTAAGTAATAGAGACAAGGTTGGGTTTAGCCTAACGTGACCGCCATTTTAGCGACTGACCTGAGTGCTGGGAGACGAGTGTTTCTTATGCCGCAGGATGCGATAGGTATCTTCGGTGTGCCTTACTGCGTTGTGCCTCTGCCTTGTCAACTCCCTTAATTTATTTTGATTTCTTTCCACGTTTTTACTCGGCATAGGTACATATTTATTAACATTATTTACATGGCATCAAACAAGTATTACTGCGGACCGCGCGAACAATACCTACGCTATATTCTGTTGACTGCAAGCGGACCGGAAGTTTTCTAATATGTTATTGTGTAACTTTCGCGTAACAACACACTGATGCTGATAGTACAACTGCATTTACACAGTTAGATACATTTTAACATGTTTTTTATAATAGACATAGTGACGCTAGCTGTAATAAAAACATAAAAATGTAGTTATTATAGAGTAGCATAACATCTACATTTCGCTAACTAGGTATACGTGCTCTTACGCGCAACAAATTTATGTAATCTTACAAATGAGGCTGTCATGAGGCTGCCTGATCGTGATCACCGAACAACCAACAGAAATGTGTAAACCAGCTGTATTGTGTTTAACGCCATTTTTTGTTGTATTGGCACAGCTCCATTCCGATCCGGTGGATAGGCAGACTAAATTATAAGAATCCTAAAAAGTTTGTTTGAATCGTTCATCTCATTGAAATTACTTTTCCTTTTCTTAGTCTGATATTGAGGAAGGTCATGTATGCTATTAATAAAATATAGCACAGCGCAAGATACGAACACAACAATCATAAGTGTCAGTAAACTGGCGAACTGCCATACAAGTGCACATCGTGAACGAAATGGACATTGTATGCATCAAAATAAAACCCAGTTGAAAACGCATACGATACTTTGTACTTGCAACATGGTTCGAATAATACCTATATGAACATCGATATGAATATTTATAATGCGATTGCAATGCAGGTAAAGGGCAATGACTGCAGCCAGGTACCTACCTACATGCTTAAAATACCTACTGGCATAAAATAAGACTGCACTTCGTATACCTTTTAATTCGAAAAAATACAGTAAACATTAATACTGAACATAACTTTACGCCTTTATCCCCGAAGGGGTAGGCAGAGGTGTATTACACACCCACACTTCGCCAGTTATGTTTCGGTCCCAATGTAATAGGGGGCGAGCCTATTGGCATCTACCGGGCACATTATTAAGCGAGCGATAATTAACATTTTTAATACACACATAATTTCGGGGATCGAAAAAATACAGTGTGTAAAAAAGAATCGGCACCAGTCTATGTCCTGATTTAAAAAAGGAAAATTTGAGCGCATCGCGGTGAGAAAAAAAGATTTGTCATGATGATAATGAAATCATAATATGTCATGATCGAATTAAGTAAGAAGTATTGTGAATGTACGTACCTACGTAAGTACGTAAGCAGTAGCACAATTAGATTGGTGTACACAATTAGCGCTAAAGTAGGTTTACTCTGCGTCTTTTTGTACAGCCTCGAAGAGAGAGCTTGGATTTAGATCATATTTATATCTTATTTGATGAGTACTTACGAATAAATTATTCATTCATCAACGTAGCTCAGCTACGCTAGTAGTTAAACATTTATGTAGATTTTAAGGTACATTTTTAATTGTCAAAAACACTTATAAAACGTTCCGGTAATCAAAATGTGAGACATCCGACATCTGTGCCATTCAACCAAAAAAAAGAAACAGCCATTTATCATGAACAAATGCTTATGACTATTATTTTCTTTAGTAATATTTTTATTGAAGCCTATAAAAGCGACTCCATGCCGCCTGATCTTACACGGAATCCCATAGCAAAAGTCATCATGCCAATAAAATATTAATAATAATGGCATTATGACACCTACTTTGATGGCCTGGCCTAGAGAAAAGCTTTTTTACGTCCCGCTAAAAAGACCTGGGGTCATAGGAAGAAAGGAACACGTTATGGTAGAACCTGAAATATTATTCAATAATAAGATCCCGTTATGTAGCTAATTGATAGCAGGCTGCAAGCAACGATATATTTAAACAGCGGATGACGTTTCTTACACTAAAAAAAAATAATTAAGGACTTTGTTAAATGATCATTCACTTTTATCTTTTACGTTCGCCCTGCTACGCCATAAATTCATCATTAAGAGCATTTTTAAATCAAGTTTTAAAGTCTGGTTCTAAGGGGCGAATCCTATACAATAATTCATAAGGTCTTGTAAATCATAAAATGAATTGAAATTTCAAAACGATACCTAACTGAAATTTTCAATATCTGACCTACAAATAGGTACAATAATTAATAAGGCATTTAAAATTATCGTAAAACTTGTAATAACTGTTGACAGTTGACAATAAGTTATGCTTATTCATAACTAGTTGTTTTGATATTGTGAATCTTAAAATAACAATTACGTGAGTAATTACGTCATTAACGTTGAAACTATGCCGGTACATATATTTTTCTCTTCCGCTGAGTGCGGCCTCGTTACCTATTAGGAATTATTTAATTACAGAACATCCATTCATTGTTTTAACTTTTTTTTTTTTTTTTTTTTTTTTTTTTTTTTTTTTTTTGATTTACGAGGTGGAAAATCCCTTCGGATCTCCGACTCTTGGGGGAAATAAGAGCCGGAGTATGTGGTGTTTCCACTAAAAACCACCTCGACTTCCGCCATGTACCCGTGTGTCGGAGGGTGGGGCATCACCAAAGCACTCGTCGCCACCCTCCGACGGGTATTGGCCCGCCAGATGGTCAGGCGGGCCCCAAACAAAACCCCCTTGGCGACGGATTAAGGTGTTGGACTCCGCCGCCAAATCGCCCAGCGGCCGCACAGGATAGGGAGGACGGCAACGCAACACCGCATCTCCTCTTCCTCTGCGGCCCCACCACGACGCATCGAATGGTGCGCCCCCATTTGGTCGCGGGAGATAGGGCGCGCGGCAACGCAACACCGACACGCCTCTCCTCCCGCGACTGCACCCGACTGCGAGGGACAGACAGAACTGTCCCCCGCACCCGCACCGTTGGACGCATCCTGCGCAGGCCCCTCCAAGCCCACGCGGAGCGCCCCCTCCTGGATCCCTCTTAGCTTCACCGCGGGTGACCAATCCACGGTTACTGAGCCCCCCCACCACGACAAGGTGGAGATCCCACGGGGGGGATTCATTGTTTTTTTTTAACCTACAAATAGCATAACTAAACATTAATTTATTACTACACTTATTTAACTGTAGACTACCGCTGCGAAATACTTGTAATGTAAAAGTAATTTTGTTCATTGGTAATATTTTCACGGCCAATTTTATTTTAATTGTGGTGTGTGGACAACCTACACTTCACCGTGATGGGTCATTGGGGAATCTTTAAAGTTTTAGCAGTTTTCTTTTATCATCTATGTTCTATCATCAAGCTTACTACTTACTCATTCACCCCTTATTTTCCTCTAGGATTGGACATAACTACACGGGCAGTGTACACACGCGAACGCAAGAACCAAATTTTGTAGTTATCCCAATTTTTTTTTGCGTGTATTAAATATAAATTATAGGCTTATCAATTTCATGTGTCTGACTGTGTAGTTCTTTGCATATAAATAACAAATAAGTACATTTATTGAATTGACACGATTAAATTAAAAATTAAATGTGTTTATTATTTTATAAAATAAATCTTTGGTGTATCTAGTTAGGTTATTTTTAGGGTCTTCATAAAACAATGCTGTTAACTTTCTTAAGTGTAGCCTAGAATTTCGAATCGGTAACCAACATACTGGGGTGGGCACGACCCACCCGGTCTCCCTGTTAAATACGCCTATGCCTTTCAAGACATACAACAATTTTTGAAACACAGATTCTAATAATGTGTATGTACTACTTAGCATTATGTCTGCATTTTATTGTGACATCTAAATATCCAACCATAAGCGCTGAAAATGGTTGGAACGGATATTTGTTACCCTTTGACCCAAAAACGACAACGGATTTTCATGGAACTCTGCAGTAAAAAAAATAAGTAAAATTGCCCATTTCATGAGGTAATCGAGCATTTCGTGATATGGTCGAGTTCCATGAAATTGCCAGTTAGCATTGATCATATCGTTGAATAGCCAGCCATGTTTGGCCATGTCGTAAAATAGGGTGGCCATCCAATCTATCACGTGAGTAGAGCATGGTGGCCAGGGAGGAGTGTTTGTTTAAGTCCTCGAGACTCGTACTTTTGTCTCTTAAACTACTACTCACCTTCTAATATATCGTTGTTCTTAATAACAATTTTATTTTAATTCTTTATTTTCAGGATGACATAGCCGATACGCCATTGTCGGTACTATTTTTACAACTAGAATCGGTAGCCAATGCGTATCTAGACAACCGGCGGAAACTCCGTCGCGCGAAGAGGCAGAGAACTCGCGAAGACGACCCCACGCCCTCCGCCATCGAAGAACTCGACGTCAGGGCTTTGATAGAGGACAAGGGGAACAATCTAGAACATGCCTCGCCTATTACCGGTGAGGAATTAGTGAAATTGATTAAGCAGAACCTCTTTCAGTATGCGAATAAGGATAGGCCACTATGTGATGATGAAATAGACGGTGCTACCACTGGACTGTGTCTCACTAAAGCGGTCATCGACTCCTTCAGCGAAGCCAATGTCATGGACTTAGTGAAACAGAACTTGTTCGCACGCCTAAGTTAGGTATTCAATATAGTAGCTACTACGTTTTTCGCACGCCCCAGTTACTCTACTCGTAGGTGCTATTCAATACGCCGCGGTTCTGCAGTGCGTTTTACTTACGCAATAATTTGTATGAATATTTTACATCGCTCTTACTGATTACCCGATAAAATGAAAAGGAATTTCGATATGGTTTAACGTAGCGAAATGTATTGGTGATAACCTACAGAAGAGTTAGTTACTTCCATAAAGTTTTCGTAGCTATTTGGCCAAATAGCGTTAGATCGAATTGGTACCTAAAGATTAAATATTAAACAATTGGACTAAATATCAAAATTATTCATGTCTGGTAAACAAGAACATCTGATTTCGCAATATTCAACATCATTTTAAAGTTCCACTTTTGTACCTATGGTATGAGGTTGCTTATATTGACTTTTTGGCAAAAAGTACACGACTATCTTTTTATGTTTATATAGAGTGGTAACAACACCTAAGTACGGTGAAGGGTTGGGCTTTTTGGGGGACTGTCTATTGTAAAATTTAACGTTCAGAAAGAGCTGTTTACCAGCCAATTTTGAATAAAAGATTTTGATTTTGATTTTGATTTTACGCGCTAGACAACGTGACATGCGTTTTAGGATTTGTTTACATTTTGTCACTTGCGAACTTGAACAGACTGCAAAGTTACATGTTTTTGTTTCAACTCTAGAACTGTGTAAGATAAAATTGATAGTATTTTTATATTTTATAAGTATAAGAAGGATAAAATAGAAAAGCTATTTATAAAATATGTAATTTAAAAAAAAAACTTTTTATTTCATATTTGTAATATTTTTATCGGATCATTGGCTTAAACATGAGCAGAAGCGTTAACCAGTTTTCGGCAGTTAGCCGTTTTTAAGAGACAATAATTTAGTAGGCAATCCCCGCGTTAGAATAAATCCTGTGACTTGGTGATTACAAACATTCAATCAACGAACAGATATAACACCTAGACTCGAGACTACCACTGGGGATAACACGGTGTATGGTAGGTATAGATATCGAACTCGTAACACTTGAACGGCGAGAGGATTGTTTAACCCCCTACAGCATGCGGGCACGAAGTCATCAGATAGTGTCAGTCCTATTTTCAAGGAAAACCCATCTGGTGTAATTACTATAGGTATAAAAACGATTTACTAATTAGAGTGGTCTAAACTCACCAAAATTATAAAAATTGGACAGAAGGTTCAAATAATTATTAGAAAGGAACCCTCTGTACAATTTGTTTAAAAATCGGCTAAAAATAAATCAAGTGCTGCGAAAATGCAACCAACAATTATTCAATCAATCAGCCTATCGCAGTGCACTGCTGGACATGGGCCTCTCCCAACACGCCACAGTACACGGTCCTCAGCGTTCCTCATCCAGTCTGTCCCAGCCACCATTTCAGGTCGTCGGTCCACCTAGCCGGGGGCCGCCCTACCTTACGCTTGCCGAGGCGTGGTCTCCACTCTAGGACACGCTTGCTCCACCGCTTAACAATTATTATTACTATAAAAAACCAGTAGAAAATTAATAACGTACGCACATATGGTATGTTATCAGATGCTATGAATGTGCACTTAGTAATAGTGCAGTTGGCTTCAGTCACGGCACGATATCGAGTTAATTATCAGCGGCGCATAAACAATCTGTAATACATGTATTGAAAGAACTATGTATATTAAACTAATAGCAATTTTCATGTCAGACAGCGGTGGAGCTACTTGCTCCATTTGTTTTGAAGGTTCTGTCGGGTGACTTACATAGAATCTGATAGTCCACTTCTTACTTTAGATACCATACTGCAAGGCTCTGCAAAAGCAACTTATTTCGCGTTATCCTTGCAGTAGTACCTGCGAATATACATTATACAGACTGTTTGAGTATAGTTGAAGTAATTTCTAGCACCAGCTTTAGGTCCTTACGTTTGAAACTGATTAGGCCTGACCGGATTTTGGTCTTCTACGAAAAATTATGTCTCAATTTAATTTGATTGTTTTTGTTTAGTAGCTATTCAGAATTGTCGTTATTATAATGGTCAACCAACGCTTTCATTACGTCAATAACGTTTTGGAGATGAATTTTATCACTATTTTCTGTCATCATATTTTAAAGACAGAAACAGTTCCAAAAATACAATTGTCTGTTCAGCCCCCTTAGCCAAATGGCATTCGATTAACGATATCTCTAATAGCTAAGTGCAAAAATGTATGGAAGTGACATAAGCCTTCGTTATATCACGTGGTCAAAGACGAAGAAATTCCTTATGTTGCCATGGTAACCAAGCGTTAGCGAAAGTAGATATCTGAGCGAATGCCGTTTGGCTAGGCCCTCTGGGACGTCTTAAGATAACGTGATTGAAAAGAATTACACAACTTATAAAACATCCTGTATTGTATATTGTTGTTAGTATGCGTTGTGTATAATTTATAGACAAACAATCTCCAATTTAATTAGATCTCAGCCATATTGATTTAATTCATAACGGATGCTCTAACAATTAAAGATATTTTTTGTTAGTTTCAAAAATATGTACTTAATTATAGATTGCAAGCTAAATAATTATTCCATCAGTATGGATTGACCTATTATTTTATTAATTGATGTATTGTTTTCTATGTAGAACACCTTATCATGCCATTCTTCAAGCTGACCTCACACTGACGTTTTGCAGTGCTGAAGTAGATGAATTTTGTACTAAAAGTATTGTTTTTTACTTGATTTTGGCCAAAGTATACCAGCAAAATGAAAGATAGGATTAAGTGCAATTGTGCATGTCTAAGGCTTAAATGTTTACCTCGCCATTCTCACTGCATTTCGTTGAGTGCATGGGTTTTGATTCCACTTGCAATAACATTTTGTGTGAGCCCATATTTTCTCCCGAGTCTGGGTGTCCTTTGTAATTGCTGTTAGAATATTTATTTTGTGAAGAGCGTGCAACAGACAATTAAATTCATTTAATCAGTATCCCTTTTTGTTTTTCCTGTATGCGTGAGGTGTCTACTTACCTTGTCATAAACATTGTAGTTTTGGTTTTGAATGAGTGGACCAGCTCACAGAATTCAAGATGTAAGTGGAATCTTTCGCTATTTGTATACACTTAGTGTGAACCTATAGGTATAAAATAAAGATAAACGCTTATGCTCATGTTTACTATCCACCAAAAGGATCTGAATATGTTTCTAGAAGGAAAGCGTGATTATGTATGCCGTCGCGTATTGTCAATGTCAGTGATCGGCTATTGACGGTTATTAATTTCTAGGAATCTAAGCAAATATAGCAAAATGTTGGTGTTTATGCAATACTGCCTAAGTCTTCGACACTGGCTAGGTTTTGTACCTAGTAGTACAAAAGTTATTCGAGGGATATGCCTAGTTATAGGATAGCAGCTTAGTATATGAGTTGAAGCTAGTAAATGTATTGAAATGACATAACAGATTCGGTTGCAAACCAACTGTATGAAGCGTTCGCGGCTAGACCAAAGAGCTCAGATATGTACATAGAGGCGCATTTCTTATGGGCGCTCTGTAGACACTTTCTGTGACCCAAATTGCCGCTTGGCGGTGTGGCAGTCGCGCTATGGCAGCTGTCTCTACGAGTGCAAGAGAGACGAACGTTCCTCCTGTGTATCTTAACTACGAGAGCAAGAGAGATGGAGAACGACGCCAGCGCCGCCAACGGCGCCAACTACGAACTACACTGGTGTCAGTCGCCACTTGGTATCGGCACACGAAATCCTTAAGAAATGCGCTTCTATGTAAATCTGTATTCAGTGGCTAGACGCAAATATCTGCTTATAATTATAATGTACAGGTTTTAGGACCGGCGTACATACCTACACATTATTTAAAATGAGAATAATGTAGCTAATAGTTTGATAATGAAAAACGTGCACTGCGCTTCGCTATGTGTGCGCCGCCGCGCCGGTTGGTTCCTTAGGTTGTCAAGGCATATCCCCCATATCTGTGAAAAGTACTGAATTGATAAGAACTGTTTTGAATTGTGATATTATTGATGGAATTGAAAATTGTATAAGAATCTACAACGTAGATATTTATTTTCTAGACAAAAATATAAAGACTACTGAAGTTAAATTTATGTTTTGTTTTATTTGTGGTCTTAGATTTCTTTAAACTACTAACCCTAATATATACCTCTACACTACTCGCAAAGTAAATATATATGAAGTACCTAAATCTCTTACAGAGTACTCTTGTATTAGCTGTACCCCCCATAACTGCACGAGTAGTGTGAAAAACACGCACGGTATTTGTAGTGAAAGTTGTGGTTGATTGCTGTATTGTCCAAAATACTTACATGTTGTGGATCCTAGGGATCCTTTCACGCACATCACATATGAACCAGCAGCTACTGCGATACTACTTATACTGCAGTTGATAGGGCTGCTGTACCAGTCTATTATTTTAAGACTTTCACTTGATAAAACACACGACCATATTTAAGTACCTACCTATTCTCCAAATACATACATACATACATATCGTCACGCCTTTTATCCCCGAAGGGGTAGGCAGAGGTGTATTTCTACACCCACTTTTCGCCAGATATACTTTAGTCCCACGTAATAAGGGGCGAGCCTATTGCCGTACCGGGCACATTTCCAGACTCCGTGCTACTGAGAATTTCGTGGCAGAAAAACCCAATAACACTGCCCGACCCAGGAATCGAACCCGGGACCTCCCGATCCCACGCGCACATTTATGCCGCGAGACGAACGAGGCAGTCGTATATGGTTTGATGTCGAGTTTTCCGTCTCTACGCAAAGATGGTATTTGCATCGTGTTATCCCTTAGTCGCCTCCTACGACACCCACGGGAACATAGGGGGTGGTGACACTTGTATTCTATGCCGTCAACCACACGGCTGTAGTGGTCTAAATTTTCAGATCATCGAAATTCTTAAGCTTATTATAGCTATAGATACTGCATACGTTTTCTTTTTTATGGCTGTGTGAGGTGTGAAGATTGCCAAGTCGATTTGGCTGGTGATATGCCATTAAGAGGATTAAAAACAGCAATTAGTTTCGACATCAAATACCAGTGCGATAAAAATAAGAAGATTTATAAAAATAATGTTCCGGACCTACGACACCTACGAGTTAGGTTGATATTTTTAATACGAATACATAGGTAGATTGATATTTTTGTATATGATCTCTGGTTGATATTAGTTGTTTTCATGTGGTTTTTTTACTGGTCTCAATTGCGTCAAATTCCTACCGTAAAAGTGGTGTCGGATGGGTTAGGTATTTTCATTGTGTACCATAAAAACAATGTTTTATAATATATTAAACTAACTTGACCGTTCTTCCAAACCTAATTAAACATGAGAGAGTAGCGCACTTGACTTCCGGTCGGTTAAGCATGATTTCCTTCCGTATTGCCTGACATTTTGACTCCTAGGTACGTCACGTCCTCTTTCCAATGGTGGGGAGCATACTTGTGCTGTGATTTGAACGAAGCACTAGGGATCATTGGCGTTTTGAATTTCGGTCGGAACGGTCGTGAGCTTAATAACTGTTAGCCTCACGAACCTACGAAATATATTAATTCTACATATAAAATACTAATCGATTGGTATTTATTGGCGGCAGTTACAGATTTAATTATTTTAAATAAGTGTATATTCCCTGGTAAGTGTTTCTAAAATTCTCTAACTCTAAACTATTGCCGTGATCAAATCTTTTGCGGCTTACCTCCAATTTGAAATTATTTATCAAGTAAATGTGAGTTTTAAATAAATGGTGTTACCATTCGTTTTTAGTGATTTTTTGACAGTTTAATATGGAAACTACCGCCAATGAGAACGTGTTGCCTGCACAAGCTACAGGAACAGAACGGAAGAGGAAGATCAAAGATGATTCGAGCAGTACGGACTCTGACAGCGCGTCATCGTGCTCTAGCTCAAGTGCTCCCGACATCAAACAGAGGCGCAAGTCAAAGACTAAAAGGAAACGGCGCAACCGCAAGTTTGATACTTTATTAAAAGAATTTAAAGAAATCAAAAAGCATTTGGCTAGTACTAATCATTCCTGTTACCAAAACCAAAGTGAACAGAGTGACGACACTTATTCTGACTACGTTAACCTTAATGCAAGTAATGAACTGTATGACGAAACGGGTACACCTCCAACGGAGAAACCTGTCGAATTCACTTTAGCTTTAGGCACAAAAGCTCAAGAACCTTCGGTTCCTGCGGCTAGCCTTGAGTACATACAGCAGTTGAAAAACATACAAAGATTTGATATGGAAGAATGGAATAGTGTTCGTTACTCGGAGGTACAGAAACAGTACCTACGCTCGCCGGGCTTCGTTTCTTTACAGGCTAATGACGAAGTGAAGCGTTATGAACCGTCACGGATGGACTATAGTTTGGAAAAAGCTTTCGCTGCCCTTACGTATGCACTGCTCAAACAACGTAACACCTTGCAAAACGACTTCACAAATTTTTTTTACGTGGGCTCAAGAACAACAAGGATCATTATCATATAGCACAGTACATGAAAAATTTAACAATATTTTCGCCACCGGTGAATATTGTAAGGTGTACAATGATACGCTTCAAATGGTTTGTGGCCACAGAGCAGAAATCATACAGCACAGAAGAGAAACTATTCTGGCGTCTGTAAAAGACTCTTATCACAAAAGCACGCTTCGCAAGATACCGCCGTCGAACATCAACCTTTTCGACGCTGACAAATTTAGCAGCGTGCTCGAAAGATCTGGTGGGTTGAAAAATGTGTTTTGGTCTAACCATAAGGATCGTAAATTTCGTCCGCAGAACGAGTCCAACGCTGGCCCATCCACATTGGAACCCTACTGCAAGGACAAAACGAAAATACCCACTCGACCTCGTCCTACCAGGGGCAACGCCCCGCGAGGTCCATCAAATCGGGGATCATTTCAACCATGTAAACACACCCGAAGCCGACGGGATGAAAGAAGGGCACACTCTCCCGTATCTCAACGAGATCGGAGGGGTCAGCAGCGACGACGCTATTGACAACCCAAGCACATTCTGTGCGGGACGCCTCCTCTCATACTACAAAAAATGGGAACAATTGGGAGCGCCGCCATACATACTAAAAATAATAAGCGGATATCACATACCATTCATTGCCAAACCGCCTCTTTGCCTGCCAGGCAAACTAAGCAGAATAACTCTTCCATCATTGGAAATGGACCAAGTCATACAAGAAATGTTGGAACAGGGAGTTCTGGAAACCGTATCGTTCTCACAGAGCTACATCTCCCCTATATTTTTGAGACCAAAGACGGACGGAACCTGGCGACCAATTTTCAACTTGCAGCACGTGAACAAGTATGTACAGGTCGACAAATTCCGACTGATAAATGTACATCGAGTACCAGATTTTGTACAACCCCAGGATTACATGGCAAAGTTGGACATTCACCAAGCTTACTTTCATTTACCTGTAGCGGCAGGTCACAGAAAATTCCTCCGACTGCTGTACAAAGGAAAATTGATGCAAATGACCTGCCTACCATTCGGTCTGAGCTCAGCGCCAAAGACTTTCGCGAGTCTGACAAACTTTGTCGCCGAATACTTACGGAAGCGAGGAGTACGTCTTCTGGTATACCTGGACGACTTTGTTTTAGTGAACCAAAGTCAGCAGCTGCTCATGGATCATATCCAACTCGCTGTCAGTACCCTGAAATGCCTGGGCTGGGTATTGAACCTAAAAAAGTCTGTAACCAAACCAAGCAAGGTTATAGAATTCTTGGGAGTTGTCTGGGACCCCTGGCAAAACGAGAAATACCTTCCTGTAAAATCTGCCAAAAAGCTGAAAGACCAGATCACCAAGACGCTTCAGTCGGGAAAAGCAAACCTAACAGAACTGCAGAGAGTAATCGGTATCCTCAATTTTGCCAGTTTCGTTGTTCAGAGGGGACGCCTGAACTATCGTCATCTTCAAGAACAACTAAACAAGACTCGGCAGGTGGCTCAACAAAAGACGCTACCCCTAACAATTGGTGCTATAAGAGATCTCGAATGGTGGCAGCACAACTATGTAAAACGCAGCAAGATACACATTCATGCTCCTGTACATCATTTAGTAACAGACGCCAGCAACCATGGATGGGGTGCAAAACTGAACAACGACAGTCTTGTTGGGACCTGGTCTCCAAACGAACAACACCTTCATTCCAATATAAAAGAAATGATGGCAATCCGCAATGTCCTCAACGACCAAGGTCAGAACCTGGCCTCAACAGCACTTCACATTCAATGCGACAACCGGATAGTGGTCTCATACATCAGAAACGAAGGAGGTACCCAATCGCAGCCCTTGAGGGAACTAACACGGGAAATATTCACCTTACTCGATCAGCACAACATACATGTCAATATATACCACATCCCAGGTCAGTACAACTATCAGGCGGACAGACTATCACGAAACCAAAAACCATCAGAATGGCACCTACTACCATCATTCACCGAGGTTGTGTTTGCGAAATGGGGAACACCAGTGATAGATCTTTTCGCCTCGAGTCAAGCCAACGTAGTCGAATCATATGGGACACTGAACAGGAGAGACGGAAAAGCGTGTGTTTACGACGCACTGAGCGTAACCTGGGATTATCCCTTAGCCTGGGTCTTCCCACCCCCACACTTAATACCAAGAGTACTCGGCCACCTGAACCAAGCACAAGGGACTTACCTTGTAGTAGCACCACGGTGGGAGAAGGTATATTGGCGGCCGGATCTAAAGAGCCGCTCCCTGTCAGCACCGTTCACAGTGAAGAACCTCGACCGAGTACTAGTGGACACATCAACAGGTCTCCCTCCACCCAAAGTGTCAACAATGACCCTCGAAGTGTGGCGTTGTGGGGGTGGGAGAGGTACTTAACTGATTGGACTGACGAACAAAAAACCCTACTCACATCTAGCTGGCGAGAGTCAACCCTAAATACTTATCGCCCTGCATGGAAAAGGTGGACCAATTGGGCTCAAAGCAACCACATCAACAGACACGCCCCGTCGGGTGCTGACTTAGCAAGATTTTTAACGGATCTACACCAAAAAGAAAAGTTTGCCCTTAATACAATCTTAGTTCACAAATCGGTAGTTTCTACCTTTTGTGACCCAAACATTCGGTATAAATTGAGCTCACACCCACTTGTCAAGCAGATTTTGAAAGCCATAGCCTTGAGCAAGCCCGTAACTAAAAAGCCACCTATCTGGGATATAAATAAGCTGGTTGACTATCTAGGAACCAAGAACCCCGATACACAAAGTCTTTACGAAGCTTCATGTCAAACAGCAACTATCCTTCTCCTTTGTTCTGGGCGTCGGGTACATGATTTAACCTTACTGAAAATATCCCCGGATCAATTCATCGTAACGGATGAATTTGTAATTCTCAAACCTAGTTATGGTTCAAAAACCGATTGCGCAACATATCAGCAGTCAGGGTGGAAACTGACAAGAAACCCTGACAAGGTTTTAGATCCAGTATACTGGATTCAGAAGCTTACAAAGCTATCTCAACAGAGAAGACTTGAAGCAAAGGATGACAGTCTCTTCCTTACAACAGCAGGCAAACCTAAGGCCGCATCAAGAGCTGTCATCTCAGGCTGGGTAAAACGCATGCTGAAGGAAGCTAAAATTGATGCATCTCCTGGAAGCTGTCGATCTGCTGTGGCTTCCAAAAATTGGTTTGAAAATGTCCCCCTCACTGAAATCTTATCCAGAGGCAACTGGAAGTCGGCCAATACATTTGCGAAATTTTATCAACGAGATATCGCTGATTCATCCGATATCGAAAGGCCATTGATCACCCGGTACTTCACACCAGCTGATTAAAAACTATCGTGATTATTAATTAATCTATTTATATTTGCCACTTATATGCTTTGTATAATGTACATATTATGCAAAGAAGAAGTAGCAAAAATGCCCCACTTCCGACTGCAAAGATAAGTATCTCAAAAAATCGCTAAAAATCAGTATAAAATAATTATATACTTTCGGTAATCATCTTTACTGGCTAGCACATAAAAAAATTGCTCTAAATATTAATTCAGGAGCAGAAAACCTGTAATATACTAACTTCTGATTTTAGTTTTAGAATATGATTAAAAAGCAATTAAACACTGTAATAACTCACGTTTGATATTGGTTATTATACTAGGTTAGTAATAAAGCACATATACTGAAGAGTTTTGTCAAACAATAAGACTAAATATGCTTAAACCAAACTTGTTAGCCGATTATGTCGAAGAACATAATGTAAACCAGCAGAGTTCCCTTTGCGAGGTTGGAAGCAACTAGCGAAGAAGTTAATATGATTTTCCGAGACATATGAGGAATTAATTATGATATCAGAGGGTCTAGTACGAGTTTGCACTCGATCGTCATGGTGGACGATAGCCTAGTCGCTGGGAACAATTTCCATACATTTTCTAAATGCGCCCCCTAGCGGACTCTATCGATCGCTACTCTCCGTTAGGGGCGCTTTTAGAAAATGTGTTCGGGGATACTGACTAGAGTCTATAAAAAAATATGTTCAGTTGTTTAATCTTTATTCCACTTTTTTATGGTCGTTAGAATAGTAGGTATTGTATGATTGAAAGTAAAATATTTTTAAGACGAGTACTTAATACTGCGCCTGAAACAATATTTGGAGCAATTTCTAAGTATGATAGCCAGTAAGGATGACAATCAGAGGTATGCAATTTATTAATACTCAATTTTATCTATTATTTGAGATATTTTTCTCAGCTGTCGGACGTGGGGTAATTTTATATGGATGTTGCAACTTCTCCTTTGCTCATGATTCATAGAGGAAAGAAATATACATATTCTCTAAAAGCAAATTTATTTTTATTTATCACTACACATAATTAATCACATTGACGTCCTCTTTCACCAGGCGAAACCAAACAAATCTCTCATGTTTAATTAGGTTTGGAAGAACGGTCAAGTTAGTTTAATAGGGACGTTTTACCTTACAATAAAACGTTTATTAAACATACTTACCTTCTTCCAAACCTAATAATTCTTAACTCTGCCTGGTGATATTAAACATTCGATCCAATGATCCCTAGTGCTTCGTTCAAATCACAGCACAAGTATGCTCCCCACCATTGGAAAGAGGACGTGACGTACCTAGGAGTCAAAATGTCAGGCAATACGGAAGGAAATCATGCTTAACCGACCGGAAGTCAAGTGCGCTACTCTCTCATGTTTAATTAGGTTTGGAAGAAGGTAAGTATGTTTAATAAACGTTTTATTGTAAGGTAAAACGTCCCTAATATGTACAAGCTGTTCCACGCGTTTTCACCTGCGTCCTGAGGGAACTACTTCGCGTACCCGGTTAATTTATAGCCTAAGTTACTCCTTGGTACGTCAGCTATCCGCCAGTGAAAGTTCCGTCAAAATCGGTCCAGCCGTTCCAGAGATTAGCTTGAACAAACAGACAGACAGACAAAAATAGTAAAAAATGACATTTCGGTATATGTACCGTGTATACATCCATATGCATTTAGTAAAAAGCGGTTATTTTAATATTACAAACAGACACTCCAATTTTATTGATGTGTATTAGATAGTGCAGCATTGCTTAAAGTATGGTTTGCGAATTCGCGACCCACTGGTGGGTCAAATTTTGCAGCTACAACCGGAACTATTTCTTCCAGAGAATCATAGACAGATAAAAAAATAAAGTCTTATCATTTTATAATTTGATTTTTCTATTATTTTAGTACAGTAAAATATAGGTGCCACTCTATACAATGCTGCTGCCATATCTCTCTTCCTAGCTATACCTAGGCTAAATCCCACATGGTGGTGAGGTCAGCTTTGTTTATGTTTCTCCTCCACTTCGTCCTATCCGTGACATCATGGTCTGTACGTTTGCATTCCCTCTTGTCCCTTGTCTAGCACTACGTCTTCACCTTGTCTTGGGTCTTCCTCTAGCTCTACGAGGCTGCCATGCCATGTATGTATGTATGTCGTAAATATTGGGCGAAAATGTGTGTTAAAATATTAAATGAATTTAAATGTTAATATAGGTAAACGGTTAAACGGTTTTTAAAACCGTATTACGTATAGCTACGGAAAATAAATACTGTAACTACCTAAGTAGGTATTTTATTCTTACATTTTCACATTCGAGCAAGGTCTCATTATAAATAAGTATTAGTATTGTTAATGCGGCGAGGCCTTGTAGATTTGAACCGATAAAATAATTGTTAGTTCATAAAGAATGCGGTTGATAAATTTATAAAATTATGTACCTATTTCACGATTAGCAAAACATTGAGAGCGAAACGCTACAAGCATTTCGGTAATTACTTATGTTCTGTTTTCAAAAGATGTTTGCCAAAGTCATCGCGCCCAAAGAATTTGTTACAGTCCCAGTGGTGAAATGGCAACTCTGTGTTGCACTGTGAGATTCACCCAAAACTACCGCGGTATCCTCTAAGTCCCGTAGCAGCAAGGTTGCGTGAATCGCGGCTAGCATCACTGCCTCGGCTACATACTATGTAAATGTATACCTATATACTACGTCTGGACTGGTGGTCAAGTCGCGAGAACCTATCCAGATAACAATGTAAACTTTCCAAACTTGCAGCAAGTTTAAATCAAACTTGCTAGTTTCACTGTGACATACTTGCATGAAGTTGGTTTTTCAAAGGATTTGGATGACGACGAGCACAGGTTGGTGGTCGGTCGACCTCCTAGATACAGCAGGAGGTGCTCAACGACCAGCTGTTACCGGACCACCAACCTGTGCTCGTCGTCATCCAAATCCTTTGAAAACAAACTTCATGCAAGTTTGTCACAGTAAAACTAGGAAGTTTGATTTAAACTTGCTGCAAGTTTGTTGCTACCTGGGTACTTATTGTGGTAGGCAAGGGAGAGTGACAAAAGCCTTTTTTGTTGCTTAGTGGAAACTCTTCTCTACGGCCGAGTGGCGGAGTTGAGCCGTGTTGACTCCGCCACTAGTCACGACCGTATGGTGTGATCGTCCGAGTTGGCGGCCGTCAGAAGTGTGTGAGACTCCTGAAGGCATTCAGAATCTACACGACCCGAGAAGCGGCCTGCTGTTTGGTGTTGGCGGGCGCGTCATAATTTTGTTCTCACGAATATTCGTCAAAATTTCATGCATCATCAATTCATCACATAATCATCCTTCATCTTCCAAAGTGCTAATTTGGGAGGCGCAAGTTGACACGGCACTGCGTTGGTACTCGGGATTGACAAACGCCTAGCTAAATTTCTTTGATTATATTTAATAATCAAAGCTAAATTCCCATTTCACACAGCACACTGAGTTTTGCATTGTGTACCTACATCGAATTGATAATATCCATCGTTCAGATAAGTAGGTTAATTACCTACCTATTAGGTAATATTGAAAGTCATGTTAGCTGAAAACTTATTTATTAGTTTAATATTGTTATGAAAAAGAATCACTGTTTCTTGGGCTTGATGTATGAGCGGTAGTAGAAGTCGCAGAACAGTATGAGCATGAAGATGTTCTGAGGCAGCAGTAAGTAGGCGGGCGGCCGCGGGAAGTTGCACTCCTTCACCACTATCAGCGACACGAACATCACGATCAGTATCGAGAACTGCAACTGGAATTTACAACATTATACTCTATTAATACATATTAGGCATGGGCGTTTTCGGGTTTTGTACGCAAACCTATAAAAATCCGATTTCAGATTTTGAAACCGATTTCAAAAACCGACTTTAGAAATCGATTTCAGTAGCGGATTTTGGAGCGTAGCGTACGAAAAACGCAAACAATCGAAATCTTATTGTATTTTAGGCATGAGATCAATCAAGTCAAATAAAACTCTCTAAGCAGTCTAAGCATACATTTTTAATAACTATTTCCAATTTTCAAAATAAAAATTAAATCTGAATTAGATGTTATCGCCTCGATATTTAGTTTAATTTTTTCTACTCAATCAGCAATTCATAAAACCGCCAAAATCCAAAACGATTCGCTTGCTTGGCGACAATTCGCTTCATCTCTTTCGGTCTTTCAACGTATCACTAAGTTAGTAAGAAAAAAAAACGAAATTCGCTCTCTCTCATTCTAACTAACTAGCCGTTTGGTACTGTGAAAGAGAACGAATGAATATGAAAACTATCGAAAACGTAAGCTTTTGCACCGTTTGGTTCAGAATTAGATTTTTTGCGTTATCGTGGTATTGTTTTCGTTTTCTAAAATCGGTTTTCTCACATTGGAATATCGATACGATACGATTTCTAACTGCAATCGGATTTCAGATTCGTTTTGATATATCGGTCTTATGCCTAATACATATAATAGTGACAAAAAACGATAGCCTAATGGCGAGGGCAACGGACTGCCACGAAGAACCCACGTGTTTAAATCCATCCGTGGCGTGTACTACTGACATTTCCAAATTATGTGATACATACATAGACTAAGGCCTGTTTCCCGGAGGGGTAGGCAGAGACTACGGAACGCCATTTGCAACGATCCTGACATAAGTACCTCTCTTGCTTCACTCACTCCTATCAATTTTCTCATGCATACTCTTCTGTTAAGGGTGTACTTCTGACTTGTCCTTTTTTCTTTATATTAATTGTTAATAATCGCTTGCTAAACGGAAAACATATGGAAACCTATATAAAAAAATGATGATGATGATGATTAATTAATTGTGTCGCGGAGTGCTTTACAAGCCTTCAACCAATAATTTGTGGATCAAATAAAGTGTTGATCCTTGTGGGTATCACGCGCACGACACGCAAAAATCTGTGAAGTCAGGTAGGTAAGCTATTCAAATATCATTTGCTCATTTGATTTTAGTAGACAGCAAAAGTTACCTAGTAGGTATCTACATCTACACTAATATTATAAAGAGGAAACATTTGTATTTTTGTTTGTTTGTTTGTTTGTAATGGATAAACTCAATAACTACTGGACCGATTTTAAAAAGATTTCACCATTCGAAAGCTAAACTATCTGCGAGTAACATAGGCTATATTTTATTTTAGAAAAAATAGGGGTCCGTAAGATATTTGGGTTTTTCGGGTACGCGAAGTAGTTCCCTCAGGACGCGGGCGAAACCGCGAGAAACTGCTAGTCGTTATATAAATTCTTGTGTAAGAATATCTACTACCATCTGTCGATCTAGAGCAGCGGCTCTCAAGATTTTTGGAGATGAATGAAACCCACTAGGATAACAAAATATTTGGCGGTGCCCTAATATAAAAGAGAGCTAGTACACAGGTCAATTTTTTTTATTGATTTTGATTTGGTCTGCTATCTATTGAGTTATTTATTATTTAGTAATTTTATTCGAATTTGAAGAATATTTTGAATATAATAAAAATAGATGCTGTAGATCGACTGATCTGGTGGTTGCAGAATCGATAAAAAATGCTTAGCCTCATAGTATCTAGTATCTAACCATATTAATAGGTCTTTATCTATGAAATTGCCGTTCTGCCGTACTGGCCATTTCAATTCCAAAACATTTTTTTGGCTGATACCTATTTCTAATTTCAAATTTATTTTATTTAAAAAACATGGAATTATTTTTTCTAAAATCGTCATTTGTTTAATAGTTAGTAACTACGTTTTCATCGCATTCGATCATTTTTCGTCATCATGGATACGTTAAAATTCGAATAATTAGGTATTTATGGAGTGTAGGTACCTACCGTCGTGGCAGCAAAGCGGCACAAGCGGCACCACCCAACAACGACGTTTACGGAGCGAACACTACAAACGAACGCACCACCTCCGTTATTGGTTTGCCCGCTTCCGTTCTGGAAATTTTGACCTGAAAAATAAACCCTGTGGTCGTCCAAAAACTTTGGTTGACAATGACGAATTAAAGACGATTGTGGAAGCTGATGATACTCAATCTACTGCTGAATTAGCAGCAGCTTTCGACGTTAGCATCAAAACAATATTGGTCCATTTGCATCAAATTAACAAGGTAAAAAACTTGACAAATGGGTACCCCACGAACTCAATGATCGCCAGTGCGAAGTACGCGTCGAGACATTTGTATGCCTGCAGGCTTAGCCAAAACTCAAACGTATTGTTTCCATCGCCTTTCTCCAATTTCAAACGCAAACGCGTTTGCAATCGAAGAAAACGCAAAATTGGTAGCCAACACCACGCGTTATCACACGCACATTCTGAGACAAATCATGGTTATTAGTATATGCCTTGCGTTGTTTGAAGCGTCAAGCGCATCAAATATCAAAGTAATGTAAATATTTATGCGAGTGAAACAAACGTTCAAACCAGAAGATTTGTTAACTTGTTTTAAGTTATATATAATCTTAAACATTTAGAGATTTTTAAAGTTTAAATAATATTTATTACCTAAAAACTTTGACTCTCTAAGGAATTTGAAACATAAACAATGACGTGAGTCGCGATAAGCAACTTACTTTGAGAACACTTTGCCGTGAGTGGCCCCTTGTTGTATAAATGGGCCCTTTGAGTCTGAAATAGTTAAACAATATTTTAGGCATGGTGATTTAGCGAGGCCCTAACAAGGAGCTCAAGGCCGAGTACAGGCTGACCATCTGTGGCATTCTTTTTTGCGTTTTCTGCAGGGTTCTATCATTCGATTGTTATTCGTACGCAATCGACGCTAATAGCGTTAGTTTTGGCCGAAATTGGCAACTTGGCTACCATTTTGCGGTTGACATCGCAGAAATGATGAGTCTATTCTATCGATGCGAATGCTTTTTATGCGTTGTGTATTTGACTACGACTTTTCTATTTGTTTGATTAGATCACGTGACTTTTCGTTCACTCCATATATTTTTTTTGCGTTAACGTTTGCAGAAAGACGTCTTGGCTAAGCCTGCTGTTGAGCAATGCAAAGCATTGCTCAACAGGCAGACAAATGAAGGAATTTTGAACGGCATTGTTACTTGTGACGAGAAACGGATCGTGTTCGACAATCGTAAGCGCTCAGCAAGTTGGTTGGACCCTGGTTCAGCACCCAAACAATGCCCTAAACGAAAACTTAACCCTAGAAAGTGATGGTCACAGTTTGGTGGTCTAACGCCGGTGTGATTCACAGCTTCTTACCAAACGGGACGAGCATTACCGCAGATGTGTACTGTGAAGAACTGAGCACAATGATGGAGAAGCTCGCACGTCTCCAACCAGCTTTGGTAAATCGTTCGGCTCCACTGCTCCTGCACGACAACGGGTCGTCATACTGCACAGCAGACGTTCTCCAAGCTACAAGAGCTGGGGTTGGAAGTTCTCTGTCATCCGCCCTACTCACCAGACCTTGCGCCTACAGACTTCTACTTTTTCCAGAATTTGGATAACTTCTTGGCGGGAAAAAATTCAATACCCGAGAATGGCGTGAGAGGCAGTACAAAATGCCTTTGAAGAATTTGTTGCCGTCCAGCTGAATTCTTCAAGAAAGGCATCAATAAGCTACCAATGCGTTGGCAAAGATGCATTATTCCATGGGTGATTACTTTGATTAATAGAAGTAAAAAATATACGTAGACAAAAAATACGCTTAATTTATTTCACGAAAAACAGCAATTTCATCGGTAAAGACCTAATATTATTGTGCATATTATATAGGATTTTTGGTAAAAGCAGACTGGGCACGTGTTCACGCTCTGCTACACCACATAATTATGTAGGTACTTATAAATACTGTCGTAATCGTATGGTGCCTGCTACAAAAAAGATAGCAACTTGCGCGTACTACTTACAATTTGTATTTGCGTGACGTATTTCTTCCACCAGATGGACTGCTTGTACGACTCGTCCCATGACGTGAGCAAATAGTAGCTGTACATGATTGTGTGCACTATGCAGTTCAATGTCACTAGCAGCGTCGCGTGGCCTCCTGCAATTAGATTAAAATGTACCTATGTTACTATGACAGACAGAGCGACAGACTATGCCTGTGTAAAGATATAAATCAATCCACTGTTGAACATTGACTATACTATTTCTAGCGGCAACAGAATAAATCTTCCTAAGTTCTCTTATAAACGCCAGTTTATGAGGACGGATGTTTGGTTCCATTTCGCGCTATTACGACTGAACTTATATTTATTTTCAAAACTAAATGAAGTATGTGAATTAGTACTTGTCAGAAGTTTTAAACACTATTGCGAAAGCTTTGTCGTAATATAGCCTATACATCAGAATAGCACTCGGGCTACGTTTTGTTCCGTGAACCCGACCCCCGCGCGGATAAATTAGCGGGTTAAGGCTAGTAGGTAGATTATATGCAACGTATGGTAAATTTGCATCTAGCGTGTTAGTTTGAGCACTATGGTTGAGCATGTGCAATCTATTATCAACTTTAAGCAACAATCTATGGAGATACTGCTTTGTTATAGAATAGCATTCTGAAATGTTGCAACATAAAGTTAGGCACTGCGAGGTGGATGCAACATTAGTATCTACTGGAGTACCTAATCTTTTTAAGATAGGTACATAAAAACGCCGTCATCTTGCTTGGGCTATAAGAGCTAAAATTATATTATTGATGAAGACGATGGATACATACCTGGTATCCATTTGACCATGCTCCAGGCAACAGCCACCATACCGAAGTGATGGTAGACGTGCAAGAAAGTTACTTGGTTCTGTTTCTTCCTCAGCACGAAGAATATCTTTAAATAAAAAATGACTTAGGTAATGTTACGAATACAAAATTCTGTTTTGCCAATGATTTGGAGTGTGCAACGATTTACCAACATTCGTTTGACCAATGAACGATTGATCAACATAATCTTTAAACAATGAACTTTTCAACCGTGAACGTTTCGCCAACAGAACTTTAGGTACATCAGTGAACGTTTAACCAACAGAATGTTTCGACAAATGGATAACTTTTCACCTACAGAACGTTTGGCCGATGAACTGTTCCCCATCATAACGGAACATCACTGAATGTTTGACCAACGGAATCCTTTGACTATAACTTTACCCATGAACTGATTGTGAAAATTATACCTACCTATTTATTTATATAAAACTTAAACAATAAAATTTATATAATTTAATCATAACTTTTAAATATAAGAACAGCTTTTAAGTCATCGTCGTCTACGACGGCCCAGCAAAATATTTCATCTGTTACGCCAGGATTCGAGGGCATTTTGTGATAGAGGCACATGTGACCTGTAACACGGACCACATACATAGATGGTGGGAATTTGGGTGCACATATAGACAAAGTCATCTCCGAGCTAACATTTCTGGCAATCTTCATTGTCCCTCATACGTAGTATTGCTCGAACCATGTTATCACTTCTTCCGCTTCTTCTGGTATAACGTCACTCCATATCACATCGAATACATCTACGATTTCATTTGGCTTTAAGAATGCCAATGCCGCGATGTGTCGCATTTGATGTGCAAAACTTGGGTCTTGGCCATAGCGTTTTGCTAAGTCGGATACCTGAATGTGCCGCCAGATACTTTGGTTCAGATGGAAAAAACATTGTTTGTTTACGCAGCTCGGGAAAGCATGTCTTATAGCGTTTATTGCAGTAGTTTCAAAATCCGTAAGGATGAGCTTTGGAGATAAATTTTAGTTTAGTTTGTTAAAAACAAATCGTTCAAGAATTTAAAAAAATACTTTGTTAAATTTTTCAGGTTTGTGGGATAGCAGCCCAATGGAACAATTTTATGTATATAGAATACAAAATTGTGCCAATCACTGCATGAATGGAATATATTTGAATAAACAGGACAGGGCAGGATTTAGATAATTTTCACAATCAGTTCATGGGTAAAGTTATAGTCAAACGATTCCGTTGGTCAAACATTCAGTGATGTACCGTTATGTTGGGGAACAGTTCATGGGCCAAACGTTCTGTGGGTGAAAAGTTATTGGTCGAAACATTCTGTTGGTTAAAAATACACTGATGTAAATCTGTTGGCGAAATGTTCATGGTTGAAAAGTTCGTTGGATGAAAAGTTCATTGTTTAAAGAATAAGTTAATCAATCGTTCATTGGTCAAACGAATATTGGTAAATCGTTGCACACTCAATGATTTGTTAAAACTAGTCTTTGCTAGAAAAGCATTGGTCCCTCGCAACCTGTCAAATCTCCTTTTTTGATTGAAGAGTTTTCTTAAGTGCTTAAATCATGAACTGACTGATTGGTGACGAAACAGAGATAAAGACTCAAAGATACCCTTTTCAGTGTTTGAGAGAATTATAAATCCAAGATCATCGTCAGCATCTTCCTAGCGCTATCCTAGTTACATTCAAGAATTTTCGCCCTTGAGCCCGGGATCCGCTTAGTAGTCCAACCATATTTTATAGAATATTAGCTTTCCCACAGAGTGACCTGCCGTCTAACCTCCGCCACCCAAAGAGATAGAGATATTCCATGGTGGTTAAACTAGTATTCGTTTATATGAAGGTATTGACTGCCCGTAACGACTGACAAAGATTTTCATGACAGCCGGTACTGATTGTTTAGACCGGTGTCAGTTTATTTGAGGATACCGACATGGCCTCGTATCATCTTTGCCCTTGTTATTTTCTTTCGTTTGAGCCGGTTTTTTGTCATCAAGTGGTAGCAGATTTGAACAGCTTTAAACCAAAGAAAAAGTTACTCGTAAGATAGACGTGAAGAGTAGATAAAGAAGATAACATTTTCCTTTGGCCTAAATCACATTGGCTATTGTGTTATGAGCGGGAGTAACACTGCTGTCCACCTCATTTGGAAACGCCGTATATATTCTTTAGTATTGCACAGACTGATTGCAGCACTGAATATTGATATTACCTACACCTATGCATGTCTGCATTTACAAGGACGGTAAAATCACTGGCTTATCACTTGTATTTTGTTGAGACAAACTCTTACCGTATCGAGGAGATCGATCAGTTTCATCACGAAGTATCCGTAGCAGACAGTCCACGCGTATTCCAGCCCATGTGGCCCTTCATCCACCGGCTGGCATATCAGCTTATAGTGGTTGAGCCATCCTAGTGATAGACTCTGCGAACACAGTTCAATCAGAATCAGATCTCTACAAACTTATTCTGTACTTGTATAGTCTTATAAATAAATTGTAAATATTTGTAGAGGACTTAATGCCAGAAACAATTTGGCAATTTCAACCAGTCAATCTTTAAATATAGTAAAGAATTGTGTGATAAGAGAGTGTTGTGGGGTAAAAGAAGATGTAGTGACAAGCATTTAGAAAGGCTTGTTAAGATGGTTTGGGCACATGGAGAGGATGGATGACGATAGACTGACAAAGAAGATATAAGTAAGGCAAGTGTGAATGGGACAGGACAAAGGGGAAGACCTAGACGGACGTTCTCTGACCAGATTGGAGACATCCTAAAAAAAGGACAGGTCAGAAGTATCCTTAACAGAAGAGCATGCATGAGAAACTTGATGGGAGTGAATGAAGCAAGAGAGGTATGTCAGGATCGTTGTAAATGGCATTCCGTAGTCTCTGCCTACCCCTCCGGGAAACAGGCGTGAGTCTATGTATGTATGTATCAATCTTTAAAATTCTAGAGTTATCATGGGAGATCTGTAGTTACAATTTATTTTTCACCTCAGCAGCTCAAAGATGCCGCTTTTGCTGCGAGACAACAGTGAACAAAACGCGATTTTGATTCGAGCGTGGGTCAAAGTAGCTTTTTAATTTTTGAATCTTCAGTGCCATAAATTGACATTGTTCAGCCATAAATTTGAAACATTCGAATTTCACTGTGCTCTGACTCTTTCACACGCATATAAAAAAGCGAGTGAAAAAACAAACCCCTTCGAAATTCGACAACGACGAAAACACGATCGGAAACGCGTTTAAATTTTAAGATATTTGTAATAAAGAAATTACGTTTTTTTTAATTATATTTATTTATTTATTCATGGAAACTCATACAGCTATTTTATACAGATACATTGTTAAAAAGGAAAGACATTTATATAACACTAAGCCAATTATAGAGTTTCACGGCAGGCGTATTCTAAAAGGCACATACATACATAGACTCACGCCTGTTTCCCCGAAGGGGTAGGCAGAGGCATATAAAACGCCCACTTTTCGCCAGTGTTTTGATCCCACGTAATAGGTGGCGAGCCTATTGCCGCTTATCGGGATATTTTGTTTGCCAGAGCCTCGTCCGTTGTTCGGCAGGTGCACCACTTGCAGGTGAGGTTGGCTTGGGACCCTACGTTCTTGGTGGGAACCCTACATAGGTACATATTATTAAGATACATAATAAAGTATAAACTTTCACAAATTTAAAAGGCTAAAACATTACAAATGGATAAATATGTAGTCAGACTATATCCCAAAATTACAACAAAAATTACAATTAAAATTACGATAAAAATTATATTTACAATAAAAATTATATTTACAATAAAATTCAGTAAAACTCAATAAAATTCAAAATTAAATTAGAATGACGTTTGAAATTACATTTAAAATAACAATTAAAATTATAAGTATAAAAATTGCGTTAAAAATTACAACAAAAACAAAAATGAATGTTGACATTATAACAGTAATCTGTGTATTTAATTATGACTGAGCCGGTTCAGCTGCTAAACCAATTAAAATTTTACTTTTAAAACAGGCTTTGACAAGAAGAATATGTCTAGGTTTTTAAATCTATTATTATAGGTACGGAGCAATCTTGTCATAACTGAGTTGCGGGCATAATTTGTGCGATGGTGAGGTACCGCGAACAATGAAGTCTGCCTAGTTCTCGTTATTGGTGTGTTGAAGTGTACACATGACAAGAGATATGGGCTATTTAAGGACCCACGCAGAATATCAAATAAAAGACACATATCCATCATTACGCGTCTATCCACGAGGTGAAGCAACCGATAGTAATGGCAATCTTCCAGATAAGTGCCATGTCGCTTCTGGGTCTTAAAGTTCAGATGTTTTAATATTGTTTATATGTTTAATTTATTATTGGATTTTAATAAAAAATAATCTAATTAATAGTATAAAATTGGTATTTAACCAATAAATTTTTATCTGGAATTTCAACAATGATACATTTGAAAAATAAACATCAGGGACGCGGTATCAAAACGCGATTTAAAAAAATAGCGGGAATAAAAATTTCGTTGATGCTTATAGCGTATAGCGCAACGTGTTAAAAGATATTTTAATCTATCCCTGTTCATTTCTTCGTCTCCTTAGTAATATGTGTTCTCGCTGCTGAGGTGAAAAGTTATGTGTGCTACACGAGATCGAAAGTTTTTTGCATCTCGTGCTGTTGAGTCCCTCACTATGCTCAGGATTCTAACTTTGAATCACTCGCTACGCTCGTGAATCAATCATAGAATCCTTCGCTTGCTCGGGACTCAAAATCAGCAAATCAGCACTCGAAACAAAAAACAACTTTGCTCTCTTGTTGCACAAATAATTATCTAATGATTGTGTTATTGTGTTAATAATTTTAACTAATAATCCAATCGTCGTAAAGTTTTACGCCTACGTTGTCAGGCCACCCCTGACTTCAGAAAGCAAAACTGTAAACTTTATTTACGTTGATTCACTAGTCATCTACGTACCTTGTAAGCGATGTATACGCAGCCGACTATTTGCAGTGCATTGTAAACTGCCATCAGCCCTCGTAAATCATAGGCAGGCCGATTCTTCATGTATGCCGGCAGCCACCGAGTCACCGTCAAGAGGTACAGAGCTATCAAACCCAGACCCGGCCATGGCGACGATATTAAAAACCAGTCTTGTGTCCTGGGATCTAAATAAGAGTAAAAAATAGATACTGTAAAACTTACGTTATAAACGGGTACAATATTTATTCAAACGCTATGCCTCTACTTTTTCGTCTACGGATATTTATGTAAAGTCTCTATCTATACTTATAATAAAACTGTAGAGAGGTCAATTCTGTACATTGAATATATATTCAAAATTAATATTGGAGGATGAATAGTGATCGATACTGATGCCAAAAATGCAATCAGTAAATTTTTTGTCTGTCTGTCTGTCTGTCCGTCTGTCTGTCTGTCTGTCTGTATGTGCACGCATGGGTCAAAAACTGCTGAAGCGATTTTAACCAAACTTGGTACGATTGTAGTCCATACTCCTGGGCAGGTTATAGGCTATATAACATAACGCTAAGACACCTAGGAGCTGAGCAGTGACGATAAATTTGAAGCAAGTCGGATGAAAATGCGCTTTCGAGCTCTTATCCTCGCATACGTTGATCATACACCAAAAGTATGTACTACAAAGATGATGGTCTTGAAAAGGTCTACAAAAATGTCTTTTATGGTATATATCTATCTTTTATAAATTAGCCACAATAACGGGTTTAATCGTAAGCCATTTCTTCAAAGTGTATTAAATTCATTAATATATTGTATTTCACAAAAATATATCTTTATAAAACTCCCTTATTCAAAAAGTACACTTTAATATTATGTATATTATATAAAAAAATATATAGAAATCGGTTTATAAACACACAAGATATAGATGAAATAAAACTTCCGAATCTCGCCGCGCCAGTATGGGTACGGCTATACGGTTGATTTTTGTTTAACGCGCGAAACGGCCGTCTATACATTTAATAAATCTGTAAGTGATCGATGTCTGTACATGGAAGGTATTCAGAAGAAATCTATTTTAATGGGTCTACATTAAAGAAGAGAAGCCAAAAATATAATTATTACAATTTTTGTCTGTTTGTCTGTGCGTTTGTGCACGCTAATTTCAGAAACGGCTAAAAGAATTAGAATGCGGTTTTCCCTGATGTATTGAAATAAGCCCCACTTAACATTTGATGTATGTTTCATACGAATCGGTTCATAGATAAAAAAGTTGTGTCAAAACAAATGTTTAACATTTGTTCGGTTAAAATTTGTTCTATAAAAGTAATCTTTAGTTGAATTGGTTGAAACTTAATATATTATGATCAGTCAAATGTTAAATTACGAGGGTTGAAAGATTATAAATAGGATATTTTCGAACATTTGAATCTTCCAATTTAAATTGAGCTTAAATCTGTATGATTCATTATATTAAATAGAGTTCAGCTTAGGCTGGACTTTTTCGCACATGTAATTATGTAAACATGTTGAAAAGTGGCGAGTCATTTTATTTTACTGGATGGGGATAAACACTGGGATGGCATTGTCTGAAGTAAGTATAAGTAAAAGTCCTCATCGATTACGCCATGAGATGCTGCATAGTTATGGCATAAATATGAAGACAAATTGGCCGAGGACATTTTAAGGTTCCCACAACAATCTAATAAACCATTGCTTGACAGTAGATATAGTTATATCTATCCTGTTACTCAATATGAACGACCACGACGACCGATACGAACCATCATTTGCTGGTGTTAAAATGATCTCTCGAGACTTATTGAAGAACAGCGTTTAATATAGTTATGATCGTGTGTGTCGTAGCAAGGATAGTGATTTGAGGAACGGCAAGACTTTTCCTACCAAGGTGATTTCGGCAAAGGAACGAAGCCAAAGTAAGATTGTGCGAATACAAAATGAAGGCTCTGTCAGTTATAACACCATAGAATATGAGACAAGAGCTGATGAAATTATAGCATGTCTAAAGAGTTAATAACTATGGGATTGTATTATCGCTATGCATTTTGACATTAAATATGCGAGCATGATTATGAGGCAACGAACATGCACAGGAATTCTCTTATCTTTTACTCGCGATTGGTAACTTCGCGATGTGGACATGCACGTACAAGTGAAAGTCATTTGAGCTATTTTTAGGACATCTACACTATTCAATATAGATATTATATGCAACTTAAAACATTTTGGGTATCAATTCTGTAGCCCATGAAAAGACAGATTCCGCGCAAACGGAGTCGCGGGCACAGCTAGTTTTTTAAATAAAGGGATCGGAATGTCTTATATTTGCCCCGAAGTTTCGACGTGGGCCTTACCATGACCACGGCTGTTGTAGCCCACGCCAATATGTTGGGGCAAATAGCAGGTAAATACATATTACAACCTTTACTTTAAAAAATACGCGATTGGATCCAGTTACATAATAAATATTAAATAATGTTGTACATAGGCAGAGGCGAACGAGATTTTGAAAGTTTCAATTGAATATACGTTTAAGTAAAGAAATTAATTAATTACCTTTAATTTCATCGTTTAAGTAATAGTACAATCTCACTGCAGATTTCAGAATGACCGACATAATTTCACTAAAATATCACGACGACTTTAAGTTAAATTAGTAACACGGCCCCGGACTGTAAACACCGACTAATAGTGTAACAGAATGATTTGACCGTTTTGCATGTCGCGTGGATATGACATTGGGGTACCACCGTAGGTACGACGAACGGTATTTAGTAATACATTAATATCAATACCGATTGCTTTCAAGTATTTCCGCGTTTATGCAGCGTGCCGAGTAAGATTTAAAAATGATACAACATCAGAACTGTAACCGAACATGTATTGTTTACAGTTGTGTTGATTTCAATGTTGCTGTAGGGTGTAGGGTACAGTAGTTATATAATACAAACCTGGTGCGGCCCGTCCTGGGGAAGGTAATTTTATCATCGTCATCATAATTCAAAAAGGCATGTTCTGACTGACAGATCACCGCAGAGCCTAAAATACTAAAGATATTGGGTGCCTTTACGAAGCAGACGTTCACAAACATATGATATTTTTAATATTCAACTCCCTCATATTAAATTGGGTGCAAAAATTAATATAAAAACAAATTTTGAGAACACTATTCTCGCACTCACTATTATTGCTAGTCTATATTAAATTGTTTGTTTCGAAAATGATTTTAGAACTCAATGACTCATTTAGGTACTGTACTGAATTGAACTTGTTTCGTTTTCGGTTTTCTTTATGCTGGATAAAGGATGGATCTATCCTAATGACTGCCTGAATGCTTTTTTTTTAATTAGATATGTGGTAAACAAGCAGCTAGTCATTTTGCCGGTAAGTAATAATTGCTGCCCATGAACACTTGCAACACCACAGGAGTGACAAATCTCAAGTGCGTTGTAGGCCTGGATGGGAAAATGCATAGGAGGACGAGTGGTAAGTATAAGAGAGAAGGAATAGGGGATGGGCCTCCTGTTATGGCAGATCTAAGATTTTGCTTTGGAAGATTGATTAATTTGGTTTGGGAGAGCATTAACTTGGTGAAGGAAAGATAGTATTTTAATCAATTCTTACCCGACTGCAAGGTAGAGTTATGTAAAATACACAATTGCAAATTACAAACCCGAATTAAATATGGACGCCACCTGCAATTTCTACATTGATCTTTTATTTCTTTCTCTTTTTTATTTTGTCTTTTTAGTGTAGGTACTATTTTCTTTCCATGCGTGTTTGATTTGATCTTTTAATTATTTTGAAAATATCATGTACGGAACTTTATTAAGTACATCAGTTAATTTTATATGCGAGGGAATGGTCGCACCGCATACGAAGAGGTCAAGCAGTTTACTTGCTCGGTGTGAATATTAATCGTGGCCAAAGATCACAGTGGCAGCTTAGCAATAATATTCACATATATTATCATTTTGTTTACTTCAAAGCGCTATTATTTTCAAATCAACTGTTTGTAAATGTCGAAATTAGTGCAATTTCATGTTATATTTTCACAGTAGGTACCTGGGTGGGTATCTTTCCACAGGCCTGGTTATACCATTGTACCTATCTACCTACTACTGAACGGATATCGGAGTGGTATAAGTGGCGCCTCGCCGTTTAGCTTTGCTGTGTGTTCGATCTCCCTACGGGACAAACAATTGTGTGAATGTTCTTTCTATTTTGAGTGTGTTTGTGTACTTTGGTAAATTTTTGTAAAGGCCTGTGCTATGCCGAACAATTTCACTAGAGAGGGTTGTCTTCTTAAAAACAATAGCTTTAGCTTCCTAACTCAGAAGTCATGTAACTATCCTGGTCAAATAAAGCTGCGGCTCTTTCTAAATTCTCTAAAAATCGTGTAGGTAATAGATTTATTCATTTATGAGTGACTCTCACTCCCGCCTCAATCGCATAGAAATTCGACGGTTGTGTAGAGTCGGCCTCATAAACAGTTCACATTATCTACCATTAAAGCTTGAATGTGAAGTGTCAATAAATACCTAAGTGCCTTACTGAATTACGCATAAATATTAAATACTTGCTACAATGTATCAAGAGAAAGTAACTTTAAACTTAGGGTGCTTTTCCACCAGAGATAGTGCTACGCAGCTACTTGCAAGAATGTGAATGCTAAGCTACGCAATGAGATGACTGTTACCACTGATGCTAAGCTATGTAGCAAGGCTAGTTAGATGGGCTACGCTATGAAGATGCGTCGCTGTATTGCGAGCTAATATAACAGTTTTGCTGCCACGATAGCATGCCCGTAGCAAATGCGTGTCTACTGTTGGTAGGTCTGCAACTCTGCAAATAGCTACAGAACTCAAGACCATCCATAACATGCATCCAGCCATATGAAAAAATATAGCTTAATTAAACCCTCTTCCACCAATGCTAAGCTTTATAGACCAATAAGACTTCTGTGGTAGATTCATCATCATTATAATCAGCCTGAGGGCAAGATTCAGGTATAAACGGCTTCTCCAAATGCACGCCATTGAGCTCTTTCTTCACATATAGCGTCTTTATTTACATGCTTATACTACGTATAGTAGTATATTTATCTGTGCTTATACTGTCTATCAGGAAGTCAGACACATTATACAGGAAGACCTGTAAATTTAATGAAAGTGTTACGAGCTAGGGTTCGGTGATGAATTAAACTCCTATGCCACTAAAACTGCACTTTATGTTACAAACAAAAACACTTAATTACACGGTAATAAAAACTCTATTTCACACCACTAAACACTTCCGACTCTTCAGATCCTTTGATGGTCTTGATCGCTCTGCTTATTCAACTGTACTGTGTTAACTCGCTCGTCCACGTGGTATTTATACCGGCCGGAAAACATTACTTTATCATTCTAGTCGCGTCTGGAATGTTCTCGTAACGTGCGGACACAGAAACGAGCCTTCTAGCATTGTTCTAGTATCAACAGCAACGCCATCTATTAGAGAATAGACGAAACACTTAAACTACCGATATATCCTTTCTCTTCTAGTTCTCTCATTCACCGATAGATGGCGTTATTTTCAAATATTGACATTCATAACAAAAATCTTACTCGTGTCTTTATTATAGGGGTGTACGCCCCGGTCAATATTGTTACGGGTTTGTCACAGCAAGAGCAAGACGAAAGGCAGGAGTTTTGGGAGAGTTTAAGAGATATTTTGAGGAAATGTAAGGATAACGAAAGATTGATTTTGTAAGGGGATTTCAATGGATGGGTGGGAGTAAAGCGAGATGGATTTGAAAGGGTGTTAGGTGCATTCGGTGATGAGAGTGTGAATGAAAACGGAAAAGCAGTGCTTGAGGTTTGTTTGGAGTGGAGCCTTTGTGTGACAAACACCATGTTTGATCACAAAAGTATACATATGTATACGCGTGAGGCGGAAAATGTTAGAAGAAGTTTGATTGATTTTGTAATAGTAGATGAACGACTGAGAAAGAATGTGATGGATACAAGAGTGTATCGAGGGATCGGCATCCACTCAGACCACTTCTTGGTGTTGAGCCGGATAAGTGGGCTCTTTAAAGGATGGCGACACCGAGAGCATAATGAAAATAGAGTCTTGGAAAGAATAAAAGTAGAAAATCTGCAAGAGAAAGATGTGAAAGATGAATATAAACGAAGATTGATAGCAAGATTTGAGAGGTGCGATGGCATAAACGATATGGATGTATTATGGCAGTCTATTAAAGAAGAGGTAGTATGTGTGGCATCTGAAGTATGTGGTGTGATCAAGAGAAGGAAAATACGAAAGGTTAAGAATACATGGTGGGACAAGGATGTACAATCAGCAGTGTCAGAGAAGAAGAAAGCTTGGTTAGATTGGTTGGCTGCCAGAGCAAATGAAAGAATGGGAAAAGCAGCGAGTGAGGACATAGATGAAGCAAGAAACGAGTTTGTTTGGTCAAAAAAATAGTGAAAGAAATGGTAAAAAGGAAAAAACTGGCTAAGTGCGTGTCGGACCACGCGCAATGTCCACAGTTGCCCATAATGACTTGCTGCAAAGGGTATTAATGTACAACAAATCCGACTGTTTATTTTGCTGACAAATAAATAATTTTAATAACACTATTATAAGAACCTAAGTTTTGTTAAGAAAAATACTAGGTATGTATCCAGTTATGTATTGTAAACATAAAATGTGGTTTCCAAGATATACTACTACTATACATACGTAGTACCGTAGTACATTACGTACCAAAGTACGTATATCTTTAAGATTAAGCCAGCGCGCCCAATGTAAACTCACAGAAATAGGTATTTATAAGTTAACCGACGATTACTCGTAAACTATTGATATCTACTTAGCCGTGATAGTTTTCCTTTTAAATTCGTTATATGTACTACATTTGTGATTTTTTTCACCTCTTCCAAATTAATAGTTTAGCCGGCAGACCCCGGGGGGTTGAGTCTAACAATTTTTTTCACTTCAAAGCTTGATATTTGACAAACCAATCACTTGATCGAAACATGATTTGAGCAAACTAATAATATTTTTTTAAAACCTATCCAATGATACCCCACATAATGGGGTACTCAACCAAAAAAAAATTCAACCCCACTATATATGGAGGGGAGATACCCTTAAAAAAATATTTTCCTAAATTTTATTTTACAGTTTTGTTGCAATATCTTATGTCTATATTCATGTCAAATATCAGCTTTCTAGCACCAGGCGTCTTTGAGCTAGGCTGCGGACGGACAGACGGACGGGCATGACGAAACTATAAAGGTTCCTTGTAGACTACGGAACCCTAAAAAGAGGAAAAGAAAGATGAGTTTGAAAGCAGACTATCTGAGGATTTCCGGAGAAACATTAAGTTTTTCTGGAAATCCGTTCGTGCAGTTCGAGGAAGAACTCAATCCTCAGAATACACATCGATCAGAGACAAGAATGGAAGGATATTGAATGGTGAATCGTGCGTGCTGAAGAGATGGAAAGAGTATTTTGAAGGATTATTTGAAAGAACGGCGGTAGAGATACCCATCGATGAAATGAATGGTAGTGATAGCAATGATGAAAGCGTTATTGGCGTGGATGAGATCGTGAAGGCACTGGAAAGCATGAAAGTAGGTAAAGCTGCAGGATATGATAGGATTACAGTCGAAATGCTGAAGGCTGGACAGGGCATCATAGTTGGTCAGTTGCAGCGGTTATATAACTTGTGCTGGAGCACCGGCCGAGTACCTAATGACTGGGCCACAGCTGTAGTTGTGCCTCTGTATAAAGGAAAAGGCTCGCAACAAGACTGCAAAAACTATAGAGGCATTAGCCTTCTCAGCATTGTTGGCAAATTGTATGCAAAGGTACTGATTGAAAGAGTTATGCAAGTAACCGACAAGAAAATATGGGATGTACAAGCGGGATTCCGAAAGGGTATGGGGTGCACGGATCAGGTTTTTTCCTTGCGAAGCATAGCCGAAAAGTTTTTGGCCAAAGGTCAAAAGGTCTATTGCGCATTCATGGATTTGGAAAAGGCTTACGATAAAGTGGTGAGGAATGAAATGTGGTCGGTGCTGTCAATGAATGGGGTGAACAGCAGCCTCATTCGAGCTCTGAAATCCCTTTATGAGGATTCTAGAACTTGTCTGAGGATAAACGGTGCATACACTGACTGGTTTAACATCGAGAAAGGTGTTAGACAAGGATATGTAGCGTAGCCGTGGCTGTTTAACCTCTTCATGGACAGTTGTTTGCAAGATTTAAAACGTAGTGACTGCGGATTAAGGATGAATGGGTTACTCGTCAAATGCCTCCTTTATGCTGATGATCAGGTAATACTTGCGTCTTCAACGGAGGAGTTGCAGGAGATGGTAACAATCATGCATGGTGCGCTAGAGAGGAAAGGAATGAAAGTGAATGTAAGTTAAACGAAAGTTATGGTTTTTGAAAAGGAGGAATGCGCTACGGCTTGTAATGTTTTGATCGATGGACAGCGAGTGGAACAAGTAAATGAGTTTGTTTACTTAGGTACGTTGTTTACAAGAGATGGTAAGAAGGAAAAAGATATTGAAGAAGAGTTAATGCAGGTAATAGTGTGAATGGAGCTCTGAAGGCGTTTATGAACAGTCAAAACGTGTCCAAAAAGGCACGTTTGGCTGTGCATAGAGGGGTATTAGTGCCTACCCTTATGTATGGTAGTGAAAGTTGGGTATGGCAGAAGAGACTTGAAAGTAGAATAAATGCGGTAGAAATGAGAGCACTGAGAAGTATGTGTGGTATATCTTTGACCGACAGAGTAAAGAATAGTGTGCTAAGAGAGTGGTGTGGGGTAAAAGAAGATGTAGTGACAAGCATCGAGAAAGGCATGTTAAGATGGTTTGGGCACATGGAGAGGATGGATGACGAAAGACTGACAAAGAAGATATATAAGGCAAATGTGAATGGGACAGGACGAAGGGGAAGACCTAGGCGGACGTTCTCTGACCAGATTGGAGACATCCTAAAAAAGGACAGGTCAAAAGTACCTTAAACAGAAGAGCATGCATGAGAAACTTGATGGGAGTGAATGAAGCGAGAGAGGTATGTCAGGATCGTTGCAAATGGCGTTCCGTAATCTCTGCCTACCCCTCCGGGAAACAGGCGTGAGTCTTTGTATGTATGTATGTATGTATGTCATAACAAAAGGATAAAATAATGCTCGAGCGTCGTACGACGTTAATTGGCCAGGCCGCACTAGTGATTTGAATGCGATCTATTCGTGTACAAATTCGTACTAGGCCCAAAGAGATCACAAAGTCTAGATATGGTCGTTTTCGAAGTATCTACTTAATTCTATAAGTACTACATTTAATGGGTAATTAAAGAGTTACGGCGAATATCGTGGAGTCGATGACAGCTTAAATTAGGAACTTCTACTAAAATTATAATAATTACTAGTAAATTAAATACTAGTCTGAGATCCGTAGAACAGCGACCTTTACTGATCTGCTTACTGGATGAAAAGTATTTTAAATCATATTTAGCATGTTAGAAGAAATGTCGCAAATGGATTGCCAAAAAAGTCTGACCAGGCTTAAAAAAGCTGGCCAACCGCCTTTTCTGACAGGTTTTTCGGAGATAACCCTATATCTTCTTATTCGCAGCTAAATAGTACTCATTTTAATATAAGATTTGTACATACATACATACATAGACTCACGCCTGTTTCCCCGAAGGGGTAGGCAGAGGCATATTAAACGCCCACTTTTTGCCAGTGTTTTGATCCCACGTAATAGGTGGCGAGCCTATTACCGCTTATTGGGACATTTTGTTTGCTAGAGCCTCGTCCGTTGATCGGCAGGTGCACCACTTGCAGGTGAGGTTGGCTTGGGACCCTAAGTTCTTGGTGGAAACTTATATCTGTATAATCTATGGTGGGAACCCTATGCACCCAGATTTGTCTAATATAAGTAGTATCAACTTATCTGTCGAAGTGTTTATACCTACCAAGCCTATAAACACCTACGCAAATATATGCGCAGTAAAAATAGACAACCGAATGTTTACGTACCCTTTAGGGCTTTAGGGCTCATACCTATGGCTCATACATTCGGGTAGTACCTACTAAAGGTCATTGAGCATATCTGACCCGCTTTGCGAACAGTGGCGGACATTAACCAAAATAGTTTTAAACAAAGGGGAATAATATTATGACCTTTCATTGCATATAATTTTTTGATTAAAAATCATCGTACAGGATCCTTTAAAGAAAACAAACGGTATCAAAGGTTTTTCATCTTATAAAGGCATAAAAATAATATCGAAATGAGCTAATGTTTAGAGATAATAATATGTTGTACGCTGTCTGTTTCGCACATTGAACAGGTTTTTTTCGCACATTAAATAGCTGCGCCCATATCGCTAGCATTGTTTATTATCTGTCTTGGGCCATACACCAGGAAGCAACAGACGCACCCGCTGCCTTTTTAAATCATCTTAGGATTGCTTTGGATCACGCAAAAAAAAAAATGTGATAGTTATACATTCTTTAAATACGAGACACAAGAATAATCTGGTAGTTCATAGCACTCGTCTCCACAAAATAAGTAGCTGTTTTATGGGGTAATGTATACGCTTTTATAACAAGCTCCCTTATAATTTAAGAAACTTATCTATTGCCGTGTGGTTGACGGCATAGAATACAAGTGTCACCACCCCGTATCTTCCCGTGGGTGTCGTAAGAGGCGACTAAGGGATAACACGATGCAAATACCATCTTTGCGTAGAGACGGAAAACTCGACATCAAACCCTATATGACTGCCTCGTTGGTCTCGCGGCATAAATGTGCGCGTGGGATCGGGAGGTCCCGGGTTCGATTCCTGGGTCGGGCAGTGTTATTGGGTTTTTCTGTCACGAAAATCTCAGTAGCAGCACGGAGTCTGGAAATGTGCCCGGTACGGCAATAGGCTCGCCCCTTATTACGTGGGACCAAAGTATATCTGGCGAAAAGTGGGTGTAGAAATACACCTCTGCCTACCCCTTCGGGGATAAAAGGCGTGACGTTATGTATGTATGTGTGTAAACTTATCTATAAATAAGTTCAAAATTATTGTTAAAGCTAAATTATGTTCAAAAGCATACCTACTATAAAATATCTGAATATAAAGACGACCAAAACTCTTGGGATTGAGCTGTTCTAATTCGACAGACAAAAATAATTGTATAAAATGCTCTTTTTTAATGACGTTTCGTAAGTACTTGCAAAGTTTATACGAAATTAAGAAGTATTTCATTTCATCAAATTGAATAAAAAATATTTTAATGAATTAGCATTTTATTTTTCTTTGGTACCTATATCAATTAAGCGCCATTTAGACGGAGAGAGTTTCTCGCACGTTTCGTACGAGAAATCGTACACTACTATCGCAAGCAATAATCGCCATAACATTATCGTATCTAAATGTTTACATTCAGGCAAGAACTAAATTCTCGCCTACGATTATATCATACGAGATTCGCATATGACTTATCGCTAGGCGATAATTACCTGCGTCTGTCTACACAGCAAAATTATAGTAAGATGATTCTGGCTTACGAGAAGCTCGACTCGTATAAACACGATATCGTATGACATTTTTGCAAGTTCATACGAGTATCGTACAAATCGGTTTGAACCGTTTTCAGTGCGAGATTCGTCATTCGAGTTTAGTGCTTCGTAGAGAGTATTTGTTCTCAAAAATGATACTAAAATCACTGCACTCATGGTAGCAACTGACACAAAATCTCGAATACGAATATTGCTTTGAAATTCTGTTTACACGGACACAATCAAAATTCCTTGCGAGGCAATTGTCGCCAAAGTGAAGGAGCGAGAAGTGTGTATGTTTAGACGAAGAATTTTTTTTATATTCTTTCGATACTCGCATCTTCGAGTCGAGAAACTCTCTCCGTCTAAATGGGCCTTTAATTAGCAGACGGCCGCGACTTCGTCGGCCGCGTTTCAGTGATCCCGCGGGATCACTATAAAAGTAGCCTATATATAACCTTTCTCTTGAATGTGGCTATCACACACAAAAAGGATTTTTCAAATCGGATCAGTAGTTTCAGAGATAAAGAGTATGGATTTATACATAAATAACACTTGAATTTTTTGAGACTCCCGTAGCTCACATTAATGCGACTAATGCCATAGTAAATTAGAGTCATAGATTAATACACTCTGCTATATTTCGTTTGTGTCCGCCATGGGTATGGTTTCCATAGTAAGGTGCCCATTTACCTTTATTAATTAAACTCATAAGTGCAATGTTGAATGAAAAGTCAAAAACATTAATTTTCTTTCTACATTTCCTAGTAAGTTCAAGCTTTAGTCACACTCGCGGTGTATTTTTAACATGCTAAATTTGATACTTTTTATCCATCAAGCAGATCGGTGAAGGTCCTTCTTCTACGGATCTAAGACTGTTGACTACCCGTTTGGCTGAAAATTGCGAAAACCCGTTCGTGTGACTTTTGACCATGTAATGAGGACTTTTTAGGTTTCATTTTATTTATAATGGTGTTTTAAAACAATCCTACAACATCTTAGCCGGGTGCGAATTATTGCAACCTCAGCTACGTTAGTACTATTAATTATTCTGTGCCTCAGCCCTGTTTTCGGTCTAATTTGACCGGACCTACGTAGGTATAGTAGGTAATACGGCTATTTAATAAAAACACTTGAAAATGCAAGTAATTGAATTTTAAATGCTATGTCATACCTACCTATTGTGAATTTATTGTATTGTTTTTGCTCATACTTACCGTGTGAATGAAACTGAACTTCAGTAGAGCTATTGTTTGTTTGTTATTGGCATAACTACACACGGCTACTCATCTATATAGACACTTTGACCGTTGTACCGGTCTTATGGCCTAGTAAATAAGTGTCAAAATCGTACAGCAAGTGTCAAGCTTGACTTGTAGCCTGTACGTAAAATAACTAACACCAAGTCTGTTTTTATTATATTTTTATAATAATACAGTAAATCAACTGTTCGTTTCACTTAAAATTTCTTCTTCCAATATCGAGGTCTACATATTATTTTTTGAAGGGAAACTCTGGATGCTTCTCTGCGCCCACGAAGAATGTGAAGTCACACACACGGCCCTCTTCGCCACGATCCAATGCCGCCAATTCACTCATTTCAGTTTCGCTAAGGTTGAAGTCCCACACTGAGATGTTCTGTAACAATAGACATGCATGAATGGCGGTCGTGCTTCAGAGGGTAGGTAGATAGGTATGTAAAGTCGGTGGAACCGGATTTTGTCACAAGGTAGTTACCCTGTCGGACGTTTTCAGGCAGTCTCCGACAGAGTAGGTTACGCGCGTCATTAGCCTTCAGAGTAAAGCTAAATTTTGAGACCGGAAGGCTTTGTTAAATGAATAATTTGTATTTTAAATGGTTGTGTAGACCTAACGATCCATAGAGTAGGTATACACAACTATTTGATATGGAACAAGAACAACTATTTTATAGTAGAGGATAAAGCCGAAGTTGTATGGTTTCGTATTGGATAGAGCCGAAGTTAGGTATGGTTTTGGCTCTATCTATATCTCTATTTATTTACATAAAAACATTATTAACTATACATTTAGCTGTAGTACACGGTACAGTTATTAATCCGTGCCATAGAATAACGAATAATTTACATTACAAAACATGCATAATTAAGAGTTAAGATTATAAGAATTATAAGTAAGAGCACATTTAAAAAAATAGCCTTAAGTTGGGTCAATAACTTAAGACCTTGTGTATTGCCACTCAGGCAAAGAGGTAATGACGCTCAAATCTGTGATTTGGAATAGGACAGGCGGTCAACCATTATAACACTAACTAGTTAGTGGCTATAGCTTGGATCACGTGGACTTTACAATAATTATGGCTGTTTATTACCCACGACAAAACTGTTGGAGGGTTTCAATCAGTAAGATTAGACCACCGGTTGGCGAAGCGGGAGTGTAAGCGACTGCTACGCCGCAGGACGCGCGCGGACGTCGATTCCCGCTCAAGTCAAACATTTGTGTGCATGAACACATGTTTGTCTTGGTCTGGGTGTTTCTATGTATAACTAGAGGACGCCAGCAGCTACGCCTGCATTTTTTTTAATTTACCCGTTTTGGCCGATCCCGTGGGAATTTCGGGAAATCCCTTCTTAGTGCACCCCTACGGTCCCCAAGGAACATACATGCCAAATTTCAGCTTCCTGCGCCCAATAGTTTCGGCTGTAGCGTGTCTGTCAGTCAGTCAGTAACGCAAGGATTTTATATATTAAGATATATATGTATTTACGGTGCATAGGGTTCCCACCAAGGGTGCATAGGGTTCCCACCAAGAACTTTGGGTCCCAAGCCAACCTCACCTGCAAGTGGTGCACCTGCCGATCAACGGACGAGGCTCTGGCAAACAAAATATCCCGATAAGCGGCAATAGGCTCGCCACCTATTACGTGGGATCAAAACACTGGCGAAAAGTGGGCGTTTAATATGCCTCTGCCTACCCCTTCGGGGAAACAGGCGTGAGTTTATGTATGTATGTATGTATGTATGTATTTACAAAAAAGTATATATGTATGTTTATCCGTTATCTAGTACCCATAGTACAAGCTCTGCTTAGTTTGGGACTAGATGGTGTTGTGTGAATGTAGTCAGAATATTATTAGCGTGCGTTCACACTGCGCCGGACCGGCTAACAAGCCGGAAGCCGGCGCCCGGAGCGAGTGTTCACACTACGCCGCGACCGGCTAACTAGCCGGAGGACGGCCGGCTCCCTAGATTAAATTTACTTTATAGATGGAAGTATTGCATCACAAGATCATCACTAAAATAATCTGACATTAGTGACCATGGGTGGCCATGGTCACCAATGTCAGATTCTTTTAGTCAAAATTAAATAGAACTTCATGTGAAACTTAGAAACTTCATTCATAGACATTTTGACTTATGCGTATAAAGATTGTACTGATATTTGTAGGGACGTTGAAATTTTATCGATACTTTTATTTAAAATGTTTTTGTTTGAAAGAGAAACATATACATCCTTAAAAACTTTCGCATTCATAATAACAGTTTATATATAAAACCATTTTCGGCAAACAACTACTAAGCTATGCATGTTTAGTCGCGATTTTTTCCTAGATCATAGCAAGCGATACTTACCTAATAAATGCACATAACTGCCATAACTCAGAGACATGGGTTTGAATTTGAATTTTATTTCCATTTAAATTAAGTACACGGTGCCTGGTGGCAACCAAACATTGACGTTACTGAACTTCAATGTCCGTTTGAAGGCCCGCACAAACTATCTGTCGCGACTTACTGTCGCGACTTAGTGTCGCGACAGAAGGGTATCTGGACAAGGAAAATCCATTCAAGTGTGCACACTATCGGACGTCTGTCGCGGACGTGACCTTGAGCGTTCAGACGTCCGATAGCAATCTGGGAAAATGACAGTTAACGTCCGCGGACGTTTACAAACGTCCGCGGACGTTTACTGTCATCCGTATATTGTCCATGGTATGGCCTTAATAGTTATTTTATACCGAATATAGTCAAAAAATGTTAAATTCACTTTCAATTCAACAGTTCTGCTTTACTTCAAGATCTACCAATAATATAATCTAATAGTGCTAACTGCTAGTGCCCTGAATTAAGAAAATATGCTCCTACCTAGCCATAGTGTATCGCATAGACAGCATGGCGTGTCTATGGTTGTATCGGACGCGGACGCGACAGAAAGCCGCGTCCGAAAGGGTGTGCACACTATGTGTCGCGACTTACTGTCGCGACAGTAAGTCGCGTCCGAACAGTTTGCGTGCGCCTTGACAATGAAATCAGCTAAAAACACGATTTGTTTATTTGTTCCTGACTTGGTTACATATAATAATAATATGCAGGTTTTAATTTGAACAGGTTTTGTAAATGAAATCACAAGTGTCTGTTCCTACGTTAAAATTTATTGATCTATGTTTATTTATGTTTCATCGATATTTACTTTATACCTACTAGGAGAGCTGGCATCAATTTTGGGTAGGTATTTGAGGCATGATTGCAGACCTGGCTGGCGAGCAGAGAGGCTATAGAAATTATTAAAAAACGAACAAAAATGTATTTGAGGCAACATGCAATTTTTAAATATAATAGTTTAATGTATATAGAATACAAACAAACATAAGTCAGATGATTTAGTCGGGGCTTTATTACATTGCCAGGCGTTTTTTATATTGGTTTGAAAATTATTTTTGCATGCGCCGGGCTAAGTTAAGGCCACGACTAAATCAAATAATATAATCATTTATAGACATTTATCTTACTCTACGCTAGAAAAATCATAAGTCAAAATGAAGTAACTATGTATATTGGACAAGACTGCTATTGTAATGCGGTCTCTATAGTATTTTCCTTATTCTAAGCCCAGCTCCGATCAGTGTTACCAACTTAGTAGAATTAGCACTAAAACTGGGGGTTTCAACATTTGCCTAAAATTGAATACAACGTTCGTTTTAAAATAATTTGTACATTGTTCAATCTATTATTATTATATTACTTGATGTGTTGATTTAACATTTAATTAGCATTTTTCTTTACATATTACCTAATAGAACGAATTATTATTTTTGAATACCAATTGTTTTCCGAAGTGAAATAAGTATTATAATGATAATTTAAGTGGGTGTCATGTGTCTAGGGAAATTTTATTTGTGGTTTCTGGTGGAGAGCTTAGTTCAACTGTTGGTAACACTATGTCACCGGCACTAGGCATGGGTCTGTGCACGTTGTCATAACTATCTATATTTCATAACTATATATATCGTTCGATCACCTAATTTGAAGAATTATTTACTCGTAGATATGTCTAATGCATAACTAGAATGATAACATCAAGTGGTTTGGTAAGGCTCGTTTTAAAAAACCATTAAGAATGCTAAGATTGTTATCGAGACCTATAATGAAATGTATTGAGATGGCAAAAATAGCAAAAAGTTAATCAACAAAAAATATTGAGAAAAAGAAAAATCTAAACAAATAACAAATGTGGCAAGATTAAAGAAATTTAAATATAATGCAAATTTAAAATAAAATTAAACTATGTGACGAATACGCCAAAAAAAAACAAAAAGAAGAAAATCTAATAGTATCACAAACAGCTGTTTTTTTTTTTAAGTTTACAAACATTACAAAACGTTAAAATTGAACAAATAAACCGTAACAAGACAACAAAAATACGCCAAAATGAGAGCAATTAAATAAATACATGTACAAAAAGTATACAAAGATATCAAAATGAAATTAAAATATAAAGTTAAATTAAACAAAAAAGGTGCTAATAATAACAAAAAGCTATATGTAATAAAATTGAGCACAAAAGTGAAAAAAAATAGAAAAAGTAATACCGTTACGTACAGATAAAATAATAATATTTTTATCTGTACTATGTAACATAAAAAGTTTAAAAAATTACATAAATCCAAAACGTGTATAAAAATGGTAAAAATATATCAAATCGTAAAATTATTTATCAAAGAGTAAAGGAAACTCAACAATAAATATATCAAAAAAAGAATACAATAAGAAGAAATAAATAAGCCTTGGAATGTTACAAAATGTGTATCTAAATGGTCACCGGCCAACCATTCTGCTGTCAAAAAACGCTACGTTAAAATATAACTACATAGGTACAGTCTGACCGTGCGCGGCATTTCATGGTGGTTATACTCGTTATGAAATTTAGATAGTCAAACAATTGACGTATAACTATCTATACCTAATATAGCATATGATCGTTGCCATAACGATCGGTATATTCTAACGCATACTCTTAGCTCAGCTCTACGAGTCCGTCTTAATGCCCGGATCCGGTCTATTGACCGGATCCAGCTTAGTGTGAATAGCTTCATACAAGTTGTTCTGCCACTGACTCGTTATTCGCCGGTCCGGGCATTAAGCCGGACCGGCTAATTAGGCGGTCCGGCGTAGTGTGAACGCTCGCTTATTATATTACTAGCTAACCCGGCGAACTCCGTAACGCCTTTTCATGTACAAAGTTACCAAAGACATCAGTGCTTAATCTCTTATCGTTTCAGAGTCCATAAAGGACAAACAAACATGCATTAGACTGCCTCCGTGGTCCACTGGATAGCGTATGCGCCTGGTATGATTACCAGGTGCATACGCTAGCCACCGACCCGGGAATCAAAACCGGGGCCTCCTGATGGTGACCCCGGGTTTGATTCCCAGGTCGGGCAAAGTCTTACTGAGATTTTTCAGTTCTCAGTAGCACCGCGGACTCGCGGGGTCTAGCAATGCGCTCGGTAATGGCCATTAAATAGGCTCGTCCCTTATTTCGTGGTAACTTAAATACATGGCGAAATGTGGCTGTAGGTAATATTACACCTCTACCTACCTACCCCTTCGGGAATAAAAGGCGAGAGCCTATAAATAAAATTTAGAGAGGTGAACCAAAAAGAAAAAAAGCTTCTTTGGCTTATAAATATTTTTTTTAGGGCTTATTTCTAGGGCAGACGAAATAATTTAAAAATTGAAACATTTTTAGGTTTGATCACCCTTATAGCTCTCTGGAATATAGACACTCGATTTTTTTACACTGGTATTCGCGTGGCGTGTTTAACTTATGTAATGATATGATTAAATTACTAATATGGCCATTAAAAATAATACCTTATAACATTCTTTTTAATCCTTCATCTCCGCCTTATTTAAAGGATCGTTTCAATTTTCTATGTGACACACATTCAAGATCGCTGAGGTCATGGGTTATCGCCGAGGGGTTTTATGTATTTTTATAGCTACATAATAAAAAATAAAAATATTAAGAAATGTTAAAAAAATAAAACAGTCTTTTTGGGTTGGCAATCCTTACAACTTGGAGGTTCGAAAAATAGATTACGACCGATGCTCAGGCCTACTGAATATAATTATATATTATACAAAATTGTACACAAATTGGTCCATTATTGTCGGAGTTATCGGAGTATTTTACCTAACACTGTGACACGAGAACTTTATATTATATAGATTCATTTTGTTATATCCGTTTTATCAAAGTTGATCATGTATTGTATAGTGGTAGTGTTATATATAACTTAGATTAACATACAACCGCTAAATGCCGCCCTAAGATGTTAAATAGACCAGAGGCCCAATTCTCCTAATCTCCTAATAAATTGTATTTGTTCAAAATGCAGTTTCGATCTAACGTCAGTGTCATACTTATGTCACAAATGTTTATTCTCCTAAATTAACTGATATTTGAATGTTATCGTGACCTGATCGTAAATTGAACAATGTGTCAACGTCGATAATGACATTAAATGAGCAGAATAAATATTCAAAGTCAATTCAAAATAGAATCTCATTTCGTTCAAAATTTTATTTCAAAGTCACATAAAAAATATTAATAAAAAATTAAAAAACACGACTGACCTGCAAAATAACGAACTAAAAAGTCAACTGGGTGAGTCACCCAGTTCATGCCTTATTAATTATTACCTATACCTTTCCCTTTTTACACACATATTAAAATTGTTAATGACTTTTTAGTTCGTTTTTTTGCAGGGCAGTGTTTTTTATTTTTTTAATGATTAATTTTCATTTGATACATTTTAGTGTCAAGTTTTACTTTTTTATTTAAAGAATTACAGGAAACTGCACATCCGAAATTGGGATGCCCAGTTTCCTGTAATTCTCTTTGTACATTATTGAATGGCAACTTGGTCTGAATGTCGAAAATACTCCAATAATTAGAATGAATATGAATTGTATAGTAACTCAATTTCTTATTTTTTATTTCCAGGTAACACTTATTTAGAGATAAGAAATATAAATTGATAACAACACTTATTTGTTTACCACAAATAACTAATAGATGGCGTTATTACATTTGTCTTCGCCGTTGAACGTTACATGGCACTATGATGTTTTTTATTTGAAAATGGCTTCTCACCCTTGAGTTATTCAAAAATATATAGGTATCCAGTGTTACTCGGGATGATGTGAGGATTCTAATGATAGTCCATTCATCCTAATCAGTCCAGGCATTTAGAAGTTATAGTGGAATAAAGAAACTCACATACATACATACCTACATATACAGGGTAATTTTTTATGCAGTTAGGATATTTTTTTCTGTGGTTCTATATCAATAATAGAACACATTTCCATAAATAACTTTTTACTTTTTTATCCCACCAAATCCGAGTAAAAATATCCGAGAAACAAGGAAATCATAGACACAACGTTATTCGTTGCAATAATACTATCAAGACGGCGATAGCCCAGTGGTGTACGTAACGGACTGCCGAGACGATGGTCTCGGGTTCGATCCCCAGTTACCCCGGGCACACACCTATGACTTTTCGAAGTTATGTGTGTATTAAAATAAAAATATTAATTATCGCTCGCTTAAAAATGTGCCCGGTAGATGGCAATAGGCTCGCCCCCTATTACATTGGGACCGAAACATATCTGGCGAAGTGTGGGTGTGTAATGCACCTCTGCCTACCCCTTCGGGGATAAAAGGCGTGAAGATATGTTATGTTATGTAATACTATCAAACGCGCGCGCGATGCGATAGGGGTACGGGTCGCGGGATGCAGGACGCGGGGTGCGGGGCGTGGTAAAGAACAACTATGCACGAGCCCGGAGCCGGCCGCGCGCCAGTCCACACTCCACTCGGGCGCATCGAGAAAGTGGCACGTGTCGCAATTTCGCGCAAGCGCCGACGCACTCGCCGGTCGTAAGTCGTTAGAATGACATCCCGACGATTTTCAAATCGCGAGTGCTACGAAATGGTACTAGTTTATTTACTCAGTGGTGAATGCCTTCGTGCAGCTAGAACAATGTACGAACAAGAAAGTGTACCTCGTATGCGAGCTCAAGGAGTAAACAACCCAGTAGTTCCAAGTGAACGGACTATTTTAGCGGCCAACCAAAGGCTTTTGGATCATGGCCAGTTCACAACCACTAGCCATGCACTAGGGTATGGCAGACCTCGCCTGGCTACTGACGTCGAAGACTTTATTTTCGAATTCTTCGAAAGAGATCCACGAGCCAGCACATAATCGTATGTGCTGGCTCGTGGCAGCACGTCGCTTCGGTGTGAGCCAGCCCGCAGTGTGGAGACTGTTAAACGCAGCCGGACTCCATCCGTACCACTACCAGCCGGTACACCATCTTCAGGAAATAGACCAAGTACCACGACGAGTCTTGTGTTAATGGCTTATTAATCATCCCGAAGCGAACATCCTATTGACTTATGAAGCACGGTAGGTACGTGAATAACAATAATTTTGAAGCTAGAACACAGTATCTGATCGGTGTAGGTACAAGTCTTTCAACCATTAGGGCCGGCACATACCTGACGGAAGATCCGTCGCGTTTTATCGGTCGCGTAACGCCAATACATACAAATGTATAGAAAAACGTTCAACCATTCACACCTGACCGATAATCCGTTAGTACGTCGAGCGTACTAACGGATTATCCGTCGACGTCGCGCGCACCACGCACCACGTGAATTTTGACCGTTGAGTAAGGAATATAAATGGAGAGGGCAAATAGTAGGTACATATAGAAAAATTACACTATTCACATAAATTATTATATTTTTATAGACTCACGGCTGTATCCCCGGAGGGGTAGGCAGAGGTGTAATATTACACCCACATTTCGCCATGATTTTTTTATACACATATATACGAAATCGACATAAAGCCACCAAACATAGTGTTGTCTCGTTTTGTCTTAGGGATATTTCTGTCAGAAAAAAGAGATAGCCATAGTTTACTGAATAAATTAATCATGACGATATTTTATTAGAAATGTCATTCGTGCCACTATCGCCATATTTTTCGCCAAGGTTTGTGGTACAACTGCTGTGAAATCGTTGTCTATCGAACATAATAATTTTGTTTTTGTGCATAAATATGTCTAAAAAACCGATATTGGCTCTCAGAGAATATTTTGTTACATGTTTCATACAAGGGTCGTCTTTCGCTTTGCCATGTTCGCCCACATTTGCATTATGGAATAAACTAATCTGGCAAACGATTTAAACTAACAAAGGTAACTTACTACAAAAATGTATTAATCTCCTCTAACCGGCTCCATATCGTTATCGATTACATTCTGGAGAACAACCCAAATGGCAGCCATTTTATTTGCCCAAAGTTTCGTAGGTGTGCACGCTAATTTCGTAGGTGAGCACGCTAAATTCGTAGGTATTGGACATACCATATCCATGTCATTCCCAGATCGGTGATTTTAAGATCGTAAGATTCCAGGGCCGCCAGACCTTACTTATTTTTTCAGAAACGAAATGTGTAGAATAATGTAGTGTTAGTATGTGCTATGAGTGTACGCATATTTGCTAGCTTGGATCGAGGGCCAATTTTTGGGTATGAGGTGCTAAAGGTCCACGGGAACAATTTCCATACATACCTATATAGAAAACATTTTGTGTCTTGCTCTGCAACTGTAGTCTGTAACCGCTTCTATATCATTTGTATAAGTTTTGTGAAAAACCGTAACCAAATCGTATAATCGTCTTTTATTTTTGAACCTCCATACCTAAATAGGATATAGGTATATTTAAATAACGCTTGTTGGCTACTATAAAAAATCTTCGAAGTCCGACATATTTTTAATAGTCAAACTCGAATTGCAATATAAATAACTACAGGACTTCAGTGACTACATAACATCAGGGAACACGAAAAATGATTAGGTAAAAGAATATGACAGTAAAATATTGAGCTGCCCTGAGTACGGCCCTGCACGAACAAACTTATATGTGTGCATAATAGCCACGCTTTCAGCGAATGTGTGCAGATACGCTCGACGCATTTTCCGTCAGATGTGTACCGATTCATTTGACGGAATAGACGCGACCGAAGATACGTTCGACGTATCTTCGGTCAGATATGTTCCGCCCCTTAGGTAGCGCACCCGCGCGCTTTATTGTGTCGCGTCGCTCACAGCTGATAGATAAGCCATCGGGTGACCATGAACATTTGTTTCAAGTAGATATTCTTTAATAAGCGATAACTTTGTTCTTTTTTGGTAAAACAAAAAAATAAAAAATACGTGTTTATTAATTTTCGTAAATGTATAACATACTAAAATATCCAAACTACATAAAAAATTACCCTGTATACATACATACATGAATCCCGAAAAAAAAACATTACACTCCTTTTTTTGGGCAGTCGTGTAATAAAATACGAGAATTGGCCTTCAGGAATTTTGTTTCAGATCGACTTTTTTTATAGACTCTTGCCGGAATCCCTGGAGAGGTAGGCAGAGGTGTAATATTACACTCACATTTCGCCTTCAATTGTTAGGTCCCTCGTAATAGGGGGCAAGTCTTTTGCCGTTATCGGGTACATCACCAGACTCCGTGCTGCTACCGAGCATTCGGAAAAACCCAGTAACACTTTTGCCCGACCCGGGAATCGAACCCGGGACCTCCGGTCAGCAGTCGCATACGCTCTCCACTGCACCACGGTGGCATCGGTTTTAGTCAAGAAAATAATAACATAAAGTCGACTATGAATAAATTAGCCGGTGATCAGTGGCTCAGGTGAACGTCACTTGTTTACAGACATCACAAAGCATGTAGTCACAAGTTCTTTTTTGCAAGATTCTATTTGCCTTATCCAACTAATTGTCTACCAAAAATAAATAATTGGCGCTGTGTGATTAATTAAACAATTGAATAACAAACAGCTATACATATTATAATTATTTTTCAAATATATATCTGGGCGTACCTATTCATAAGTTTTACTATAAATTGCAAAAATATTTTTCTTAATACAAACCTGTTTGATGCGGGCAGGGTTGGTGCTCTTAGGGATGGCGGCCAGGCCTCTCTGCAGGTTGTAGCGCAGCAGTATCTGCGCGGGGGTGCGGCCGTGTGTCTGCGCCAGGCGCTGCACCAACGGCAGCTGTAGTAAATCGGGGAACTCGCGCCTGGAAATGTACAATTAAATAATAGGTATCATATTAAGAATAATAAAACCATCTTCTAAATTAATTCATCAGAATTGGGTGAGACCAAACAGAAGTAGGTATGTCCTTCCAAACAAAAAAGGGAGGTAGCTGCGGGAGCAAAAACACCATGATATAGAAATAACAAAGATCTAACATAATAAAAAAATGGGGAAGTCGCGCCTACCCCATTTAAAGCCATGTTGCAATACATGTTGGTGGAGCTTAGGCCAACGCGAGCGTAGGCAAATGAATAAGGCAAGTGTTACCGCCTACACGTTCGGCAAGTATATCGAAAACCAATGCAAATGGCCAATACAGACGAATTTTGAAGAGATGCCCACACGTTGGGCTCCGTCAGTTTGTATTGTGAATTGAAACAAGATGGATGACGACGACGTAGAAGTTATTGCAGCTGCTGCTATTTATTTAATGAGCGCTTATAATTTTTATGTCAGTGTATACCGCACTAAAGTTGAGAAAAAGAAAATATGAAAAATAAGGTGGTGGATGTTGTGTATTTCACAAAAATAGAACAAGTTCGTAATGGCGCGCTGACAAACACGTGGACACTATTGGCCGAGTGCGCGCGAGCGCCTTTGATTTGTGCAGAAAAACCGACAGCGCTCCGAAATGTGGCAAGTGGTCGCGAGCGACCGCAAGTTGTGACAAGCTACGCCAAATGCGTTCTATACACATTGGACACACGTTGGCGCAAGCGCCAACGTGTATCCTAGTCGCCTAGTTAGCCGAGTAAAGTCAAGACTTTACTCGGCTAACTAGGCGAGTGATACCGAGCGACGGCAAGACAATGCAAATATACTGTCTATACGTTGGTATTGGCGTTCACTCGGCGACGCTCGGCCAATATGTATTTCAGGCTTTACCTAGACAGCTAGAGCAAGGAACCGGTTATACGAACATTTTTCAAATCACAATCGTAAGAAAAGATGCGCTTACCCTGTTTGGGCTGCTTTAGCGTCCGCTAGAGCTTTGGATCCAAGGGGCGAGTAGGCTACAATCGGCACGGCCAGTTTGTTGGCGGCTGCGACGAGCGCCGGCTGCTGGCAAAGGACGTGCACCTCAACCTGAAGGCACGCGGGCTTCGCCACGGAGCACACGCGCGCCAACTGCTCCGCGTTCAAGTTCGACACACCCACATGGCGGACGCGACCAGACTCCTTCAACTTTAATACAGTCTGGAAAAGAATAGCGAAAAAATAGGCAAGGCATAGGCTGTAAATACATAGTATTTAAGAACATATTTGCACATACAAAGGAATGGGTACAGTTGCCAACTGCCTACTGAAAATTGAAATCAAATAAGTATCGCAAATGAAAAACTGTTGAGGTAAGTAGAATGTAATCATTATTTTGAATACAGATTGACAGCAATGCTCACAGTTAACCTTTTCAATTATAACCTCAGGATTCTTTAGATTTATAACTATAATACGCTATAATTATGTTCGCAGTGCATTGCTTATTATTGCTATAATAATTGGTTACTCTAGTTGGTGACAATTTCACTTACGTAATTTTCTTATTTCTTTTGATTCCAGCTTTAATATTTTTAAAACACTTCGCCAGGCCCCCATATCTTCCTTGGTTTGACAACACTTACATTTTGATCATCTCCAGTTTTGACCTTTGTGTAAAAAGGTATATTAGATGTATTAAATTTGGTGCTGCGAAATGTAGACACGGTATCGGTCGAAGCATTACTGCATTTCTTCGGCACAGGGACAACCACATTGTGTTTTTTGTTTCTCCTTACATTTTTATAAGATTGAGCTTTGGAGTTTCTAAGGAGTTTGTACATAATTAATTGAAAAACATTCAGCGATTTTTTATTTTGAAGCTTTTGTCTTAATTCGTTATAGGAATGAATCGAACTTGACATCGCTGAATGCTGCGAGACGGACTTTGATAGCATATGAGATACGATTTCAAGGCTTTGATTTGATTTATCACCTTGTTGGCAACTGACGTTATTCGTGCTTTTCATGAAGAGATTTACTAACCGCACATCTGCCTGGGCAGGCGACGTCGGTAGTGGAGCGGAGTTACCTTCCCTGAACGTAATTCCTTTAGGTTGTTTCTTGCCCAAACAGCAGAAAAAAATGCTTAACATATGTTTACTTGCGGCTTTTCTAGGATTATTTGTAGGTATACTAATGCTGTTCGTATGATTTTGTGTATCCATCGTTTGTGGCTGATCATGTACATAAATACAAGTTATAGAGGATGACTTATCCTTGTTTATTACTTCAGCTGCCATGGCTGTCGAAGCTAATTTTGCATTTGGTAAGTAGTCAAACGCTTTTTTATTACATTTGTTGGCAGATTTCGGACAACTGCGTGAGCTTTTTGTAGCATTGTGTGGATGCTGATACTTTATTTTATAATGACGACGAGTCGTTTTGTATGTTTCGGGTTTATTAATGATATTTTCGATAGTCCTATTAAGGGCATTTTTCTTTCTGTTATGAAGCTCGTCGTGCTTTAATTCGCTATATAATTTACAGTATTTTATGTTCCTATTGTGGCTGTTAATATAATAACGTTTTTTAGGATATCTTCGGTCAGCAAACTTGGGATCGATATTCACCGAGCTTCTATTTATTGTCAGCACGTTCGGCTTCATGTCAAAGCAGTTTTGACATTTCTTTTGTGTCGATCTCTATTCGATGGAACATTTTAATAATCGTACAAAGCAAGCATTTTATTAATGTCTTAACATTTCGTTTAATACTCATCTCAATATTGTGTTCGTTGAACGATAAGATTGATGAGATGTATTTAAGAGAGAAACCATTACTTACTTTTTATTTCAATTATTTTGGATAACTTTCAAATGTCTTCTTGACTTTGGCGGCCAAATTTGTTGTATATATACTTTTTTTGTAATTTACGAGGATCTGGGCCTCTTTTTATTTTTCTACATTGATATGGCATGGTATTGGTAATGTTGCATTCGTTTTATACCTAGTACTTCAGTGTCTGTAATAAATACAGCGCGTTTCTGCAAGTATTCCGAGCAATGCATCCAACTATTTTTGCGTAACGTTTTGGAGTCCTTTTTGCTTTTAAGCTCCTATGCAAATGAATTATGCTTAAAATAGATGGGTCTAAATGCAAGGGGTTCACGGTTTCATTAGTCCTCAACTCGATGCTTTCAAACGAGGGTCCGGCATCGCGACAGCGGTATGGTCCGTCACCGGGGTTATCCTCGCCACCAGTACAACACGGACATAATGTAACGATTTTGTACAAAGATTTTACTTTTCTAAGTATACAAAACGGCCTCTGTACCGAAGCAACGGATGTGGCCACATTTTCTCTAGTTATTTCAACAACTTCTTCAACTTCTTTATTATCTGCGTTTATATCGCCATGATCAGTTTTTGCGTCTGGATATTTTTGGTTTAAATCAAATTGGTCTGCATTTTCATAAAATTTAGGTTGTCTGTTTGTTAGCGGGGAATTGTATACTTTTGACCATGAATACTGAGTGTAGAGATTTTCAAAATCCTTTGGAGCCTGATTAGATTCCTCGATATGGTGAATCGACTTAGTCTTTATCTTCTTTTGTTTGCTTCTAAAAAACTTGATCGCCGGGATCTTGTAGCAACACTCTTTGTAAACTGTGTTAGTTCTATATATTGCGTTGATATTTATTTCCTTTATTACATCATTTTTTTCACACTTATTGGAGTCACCAATATAATTTTCGCCATAAGTTACTCCCATTTCTCTGATTGCATTGATAAAAATATAATAAATGGCAGGATTTTTATTGTGATCACAAGAATAATTTTGTATGGAAATGTTTGTGCAAATTGTCTAATTTAAAAATTAACATCGTGTCTAAAGTCATTTTATTGACATATGTCAAAAATATTATTTATTTTCTAAATTAAGTAGTTTTTAAAAAGAAGTACCTTCCACAGCTGAAGTAGGTCCGTTGAATGGTCGATCTTCATGCTACCATCAGGGTTCTTCGGATGCAGATCTCCGGGGACGTGTTCAAAAGCAAACGGTGTGTGTATCAGATACAAATCTATATACTCAAGATTGAGATCTTTCAGCGAACCGTCGAAATATTCCTGAACTCGCTCTGGTGAGTTTCCTGGAGGAATTAAAATGAAAATCATAACATCATAAGTAATATCTCGTCCTGTTTCAAACATTATGAGAGACTTTTTTGCTATGATTGTGTCGTAAATGTATGCTGGCCCTTAGTGATATGTGCTGGCTCATGTAAACTACAAGAGCACTTTGTACTTTCTCTTACCCTCTGTAGGCAGACTTGGAAATGTTACACTTACGCGTTGGCAATTTACAATGCTAAGAGAACACGCCTATTTCAAGGTCAAGGCCTCAGAGTAAAGGCGATTAAAATACTTGCTGCAATAAGCACAAGGAAGCTATAACGTTATTTTACATTATAGTTTTTCCGAATCGAGTTACGGTCTGCATGTGCTGCTGCTACATGCGCTGCGACTGCTGCGGACGAAAGCGGACCCCGGGTTCTAACTGTGATAACGCTAGAAGAATGATGAACCTAATGATTAATCGTACTGACCTCCCGGCGGCAGTTTGGTGACGACGAAGAGCTCCTTCCTCCTGGCGGGGTCGTTGCCGATCCAGCGGTTGAGCGCTCGCCCCAGCGCGGCCTCGTTCTCGTAGGCGCGCGCCGAGTCGAAGTGCCGGTAACCTGCCGCCAGCGCCGCCTCCACTGCCTGCTCTAGCACCTCGTCTGACGCCTGAATAACAACTTTCATGTTAAGAAAAGTTAAATTAGGTATTGGCGATGCTAAGATTCTAACTAGCGACTCTAGCGGCGAATTTGGAAGTTGTCCGGGTACGACACTTTTGACAGCTCAATACAATTACCCATAGAGGTAACATTAACACTAGAGTAACAAACTCCTACAATTGACGTTCAAAATAGCGTGGAGACCAGCCGAGATAGAAGACGTAGCTTTGAAACCAATAACCATCTTATAAAAACCTATATTCATCTCTTTTGCACTCGTTAAAAGCAAGTTCCATAACGTCAATTCAAAAGTGATGACAATTGACCTTTCATCGCGCAATGTGGTGTTCTCCAGTTTAAAATATTTTCTCATTTTTATTATTCATATTCCTTAAGAAGATTGTGTTTATGGGTATATAAAATTTATTGTATGTATATTAATATGTGGGAATGTTCATTTGTGCCCTCGTTGCTACTTATATGTATACTTATAAACAGTTTCAGTAAATCCAGTATTGAATTATGCTTACAATTACTAATTTACGAATTTTATGTATTCTACGACAAAGTAGGTATATGAAGAAGATGCTAAGAATATGGTGCCAAAAATAGAAGTCCTAAATTATGAAAGTATTAATCAGATTTTTTGGTAATAAGTAAATCACAGTTTTATAGGCAAATATAGGTAAATAAAAATATGTATAAAATGAATAAATTAATTGAATATTCCAATTACGAAACAGGAACAAAAAATATTGTTTTGATAATAATATTCGTCCCATAATACGAATATCTTTAAGCATGAAGGTAGTAGAGTCTTGCTGAAGGTAGTAGAGCCTTGCTGACTTCAGCATGAATGGGCCGGCTCGACCGGGGAAGTACTACCCTCTCACAGAAAATCGACGTAAAGTAACAATACCTAAACTGTTGCGTTTCGTTCGGTGAGTGAGAGTGCCGGAGGCCCTATCCCCTATACCTTCTCCCTCATCCCACTCCTCATCCTATCCCTTTTCCCAACCCCAAGGGGCGGCAACGCACTTGTGACTCCTGTGGTGTTGGTTGTGTCCATGGGCGGCGGTAATTGCATACCATCAGTCAATCCGTCTGCTCGTTTGCCGCCTATTAACGAAAGCCTATTAGAGAAATGTATCATATTATATTTCCTATACTCAAATGGCAACGCCACTCATCACATAACGATACTCCCGCGAAAGTGGGAGATCCAAAATTTTATTACTTGGTATCATTGTAAATAAAAACGATTATGTTCGATTTTCTTGGTAATTTTGAACTAAATATCGTGAAAAACAATTAACTTACATGTGGAATGATATGCCGAACTTTTTCAAATTATTCTCTTTACGAGAATTGCAAGATTTCACAACGCATTTGCCCATTTCGTTTATTTTCGTGAGCGGCAAATTTGACACAATGACATTTTAACAGTATTAGGTCCACAGAAGAATATTTGATTAGGTCCAAGGAAATATTTAACCTTATCCAACCTCTCTGATTAGGTCCAGACCCATAATAAACGGCAACACATCTCAGCGCTGTTTGCTAATCTAGTTGTAAGTAATAGATCTATGCAATTAGGTACCACTATAACCTCGAAGCAAAGTTGTATTGAAAGCTCGCTAGAGGCGCGCGGATAATCTTTGCCTAGCCAATAGTCAAAGGCGTATTGGCATATGGCGGCTGAGCCGTGCCACAGAATTCTGGTGACCGAATCGAAATTCCATCCTGGACACCTAAGATACTTCACAGCATTGTTTTATGAGAACCCAAGTGATGGCAATTAATGCGATTTCGCATTAATTTCATTAGCATGCGAATTCGTGACTCTTAGCATGCTAATTGCTAATGCTAAGCTATTTGCTAATTATGACGATAATTAATAATAATTTTGTATGTGAAGTGTGAAATTTATTAATATGCGAATTAAAAAGCGTGTTCTTCTTAGTACTTATATTATTTACAAGTACCTACTTACTTATATAATTAAAGTAGTTCACATTATTATCAATTATAGGTCCATTGCTGTACCATTCGACGAAAGAAAATTGATCAAATAAGTACCTACGTAAACAAAATTCTCACTATACTTAGGTACGTAATTGATAAGCCATTTCGTACTAAACTGACATAATACGAAGCTCGCCAAACGCGTGCTACCACATGCATTCACTCAATATACGACTCTAAATACGAGTAAATCAAAGATAATAATAAAATAAGAGCTTAACATCATCCTTCGCATTCGCACCATTTGCTAATAATTTCACTTGTCGTGTCACGTGAAACGGATAGATTGAGTATTCCTGTGGGCAAGACAGAACGCGTTTCCCGCGTTAGCAAGAAATTATGAACGAACCAAATAGCGCACTGTTATATATACCCTCTGTATATAATAGTGCCTAGTATGCCTAACCTTTATGCATAGTCAGCACTTTTGACTGCTCATAGTATTTTATTATAATTTAGAGTTCAGTTCGCATCCATCATCCGCGCGTGACACTTGCCTCTCTCAAATCGAGCCTAATTTCGTGAATAAACTCTTGTCCTTCATAAAGTCTTTTTTTAAAAAGACCTTCTTCGGCGCAATCCGTATAACAATTTGGTGGCAGCGGTGGGATACGGTTTGATGGCGCACGAGAAAAATTAAACTCATTTTTGACTAATTGCGACAATGCAACTAGTTTAGCTTCCGATTCACAAAAGTCTATTTTATTTAAATTTATCTTATCGCAACTCGAGGGCAAGGCTGAAATAGCTTGCTCCATCAAAGAGTTCAAATCTTGGACACAGTTGAAAACTTTCTTGCAAACCCAGTTTGGCGAAAAGAAACACTACACACATTTATTAGCAGATCTACAAGAATGCCGGCAGCTGAATAATGAATTGATTAATCAGTTCGCTTTGCGAATCGAGACTTACCTCTCAAAACTATTGACCGAAATTACCTTATGCAATAAAAAGAAATCCGAATTAGTTGGTCGTACAGCGGCTATGGAAGATTTAGCGCTGCACACATTTTTATTAGGCTTAATGCCAGACATTTCTAATTTAGTCCGGGGTAAAAACATCCAATCTTAATGAAGCAATTAACCTAGCTGTTTCCGAGGAAAAAATACTGAATATATTTAATAAGAGACAAATGCATGCGTCAGCACAGCAACACAGCGCCAAACACCCAAAATTCAATACTCCTTTAAGCCTTCTGTCCCTAACGTTAATGCTAAACCTCAAGTTCCAAAACCGTTTGACAGAAATACTCAAAGCCCTTTCTGTCGTTATTGCAAAACTCAAGGTCATACCATTGAAACATATAAAAAGCGCGAGTTTAACAATAATAGGTTCAAAGTGCCGCATGTCACTTGCATTCAGTGCGCGTACTGATTAAACTTTGGTACCCCTTACCAAGGTTCGTGCAATTTTCCACGAGTCCTCTTTCTCTAGGCCTTCGATAAGTACGCAGCGGTTCTCTCGACCAGAATTCCCTGGTAAACAAACTGGTACAACCGTTTCCGACCGCGGGTGAAGAATGACATCCTTCAGACAGTACACTTTTCCATGAAGACTTCTTCCGAGCCACACTTCAACACTTCCTGGTTAACATCGATCTCGCAGCGATACTTCCGCATGAAGTCTAGGCCTAAGATGCAGTCGTCCACTATATCGGCCACGATGACTTTGTGACGATAAACTTTGTTGCCTAGCTTCAGATCCACCTCCATTTCACCTCGGACGGTTATGTGCTGACCGGTAGCTGTTCTCAGATTCACACATTCATTGTTCCTGAAGCAGCCCCGAAGAACCCGTCTTGCCAGATGGAAACCGACGACTGTCCGAGAAGCACCCGTGTCCAATGTCAGCTTGCATGGTGTTCTGTTAATTTCGCCTTCGATGATCAGGCTGTTCCCGTCACATGATTACGAGATCGAGATACTTGGGGCTCTTCCATTACCAGCCAGCACCCGCCCCGCAGTCCTGGCTTCTACTCGTTTCCCTGCTCTCGCTGCCTGGCAGGCACATCAGGCGACCCCTTTGGTGGAGACAGGGTGTCACCAGGCTGCCTACGCATTGGGCAGCTCAAGCGGATATGGCCTCTTTCTCCACAGTTGTAGCACCAAGGTGACAACACAACTTCCCTGATGCGGTGACCTCGGTCGTCGCGTCGCACTGCTTCCACCTCCAGAGCGTGGGCTAAGGCGTCCTTGAGGTCCTTGAAGTGTCCAAGCCTCACTGCTGCTCTTACCTCCAGGTCCCGGATCCCATCCGTAAACGCCTGTACGAGGTTCCCGTCAATAATCTCAGGCGACGACTGGCATGCCTTCCTGACCAGCTTTTCCACCTCCAGAGCCCACTGCTGCAGAGTTTCTCCGGTGCGTTGTGTCCTGTACTTCAGCTGAGCACGATACACATGATCAAGGTGCGCGTCACCGTATCTTGCCTCCAGCGCCTCCAGGAGCTTTTCGTAGGTGACGTCTTGCCCGAGTGCCTCCAACACTGTCAAGGCCCGGTCGCGAAGGCCTAAGGTTAGGGCGGTTAAGGCCTGTTCTTTGGTCCACCCATTAGATCGCATCACAGCCTCGAACTGGATCTTGTATGCCGACCATGATGACGAGCCATCAAATGATGGAACCTTAAACCCACGGGGCGAGGGCGCTACTGTCACTTCAAGCCCACGCAATTTCTTCTCCACTTCAGCAACACAGGTCTCGTGGTGGTCATGTACACGCTTCTCAATGTCGCTGATACGGGCCTCGTGCTGCTGGAGTTCCTCCTTGACCGCCTTCAAGTCCTTCCCCACTGAGGCGCTGAGGTCCTTCATGAGCACCAGCTGTTCCTCCAGACGGCGCGCGTGCTCTTCTTTGTCGCGCTGCAGCTGCTCCTCAAGGCGGCGCGCGTGCTCCTCTTGACGGCGAGCCTGCTCCTCCTTGTCGCGCTGTAGCTGTTCCTCCATGCGGCGCGCGTGCTCCTCTTGACGGCGAGCCTGCTCCTCCTTGTCGCGCTGTAGCTGTTCCTCCATGCGGCGCGCGTGCTCCTCTTGACGGCGGGCCTGCTCCCGTATGAACGTCATCAGAGCCGCGATGTCGGGCACCACCACGGAGTGTGCGCTTGCAGGCTCCACTGCAGCCGCGGAGTCGCCTGATCCACCAGACGATGGAGAAGGAACGTCTCCGAAGCGTCTCTGGTCTAAGTCTTGCTGGCGCTGGTTCCTAGTACGAACTCCTTCAGTTTCTTCCTTCGGCATAACCGGCATAATTTATCCCACTTCTGACACCAATTTGTTACGAGCTGGGGTTCGACGATAAATTAAAACTCACTATGCCACTAAACTGTACTTTATTTACTAACACAAACACTATACACACTTATTTCTCAACACTAATAAAAACACACTTATTTCAAACACTTTTCCACTCCACTAAACACTTCCGACTTACTTCCTTCGCTTCTTGTTTATCGCTCCGATATTCAATTGAAACTGTATCTGTGTCGCGCGTTTACGCGATATTTATACCGGCCGGCACACATAACTAGCCTTTTCGAGACGACTCACGAAATTTCTGGTAACGTGTAACGTGTTTCTAGATTTGTGTAATTGTTCTATTTACACCAACGCCATCTATTAGAGGATAGATGAAACAGCTTTAAACAACCGATACCTCTAATCTCATCTAGTTCTCCCATTCACTGATAGATGGCGTTATTTTCAATTCGTAACATTATTTTGCTTAATTCAGGCAGTGTGTATTTTTTTTAAAGACTTAAGTTTCTATGGAATTAGTATTAATACAAAATTATTACTCGCCTATAAATAATCTGTCCAAGATGAAAATTGCAGCCATGCAATTAAATAATTTCAAAATTTCGCGTAAGTATTGGTTAGAAATTTGTTATTTTTAAAAACTAATAATTTATCTTCTAACTTTTTGTACAATCACCAATTTGGCGAACGAATTATTTAGTGAAATGATTATTTTTAAAATAATTATTTAACATTTTAATTGTTTTCTAAGTAAAATATTTGCGAAACCTGTATTATGTCAAATGATTGTTTTTAAAGTAATATGTTTGCGAAAAGAAAGTTTGTCAAATGATTAGTTTTTCAAACGTTGTTTGTAAAATGATCTTTTGTCATACGTTTTTATTAAACAACTAGAGGACGCCAGCAGCTACGCGTGCATTTTTTTTAAATTTACCCGTTTTGGCCGATCCCGTGGGAATTTCGGGAAATCCCTTCTTAGTGCACCCCTACGGTCCCCAAGGAACATACATGCCAAATTTCAGCTTCCTGCACCCAATAGTATCGGCTGTAGCGTGTCTGTCAGTCAGTCAGTAACGCAAGGATTTTATATATTAAGAAGATAGTAAACCCATGGGCACCGCTAGCTTAGCCTTAGTAATGGCATCTGCTTTTTTAGGTAATTGTATGCGTTTTATATGCAGTAGACACTTGCCTTACTATGTTCAGCACGGATAGTTTCACCAAGGTCCACCCTCTCACAAAGTATCGACGTAAAGTAACAGTAGGTACCTATTGAATTTTATGTTTTCCGCGTTAGGTGGGAGCCTTGAAGGCCTAGTTCCCTTTAGATACGGTTGAACAGCTATACATTTTAGCGTGAGTTAGCTAATTAAACTATGGAGGAGAAATTGTTTCATGAACTTGTCCCAGTGTCACAACATAACTTTATCATACATTTCTCTTTGCTTTTTTTAACATGCTAGTTAGAAAAATGTCTATCTTCTACGGATCTTAGACTGATAGGTACTTAAGTTATTTGTAATTACCTATCACTGGTAACTCATTGCGAAGGAACTAATGATTATGGTTTATTATTATACATTATTACAAAATATTTTATTTTATTTTTAGTCTCACGCCTGTTTCCCCGAAGGGGTAAGGCATAATATTTTAAGGGGTGAATATACTACCTAGCATAGTCCGTGTGTTGATGGATTAAGAATACGGAATGTCATCACCTCATATCATTCCATGGGTGTCGTCCGTGTTGTAAGAGCCGACAGAGGGAGCATATTATGCAGAGAACAGCACTGTAGGAGAAGGAAAACTTGATACAAACCCTATACCAACCGGTTTGGCCAGCGTGGTATAGTAGACCAATTCCTCCTTTCAAAGGAGAGGCCTAGTCCAGCAATGGACTGTTAAAGGCTGATGATGATGAAAATACTACTAGGTATAACTGAATACAAACACTTGAAAAAATAGGACGCTAAAAGTTAACAAAAAAATGTCGTCTTCATACACTTTGAAAATTAACTCAGTGTATTGACCGCCGCCGCAGCTGATCGCCATTGCAGGTGCCTAACACACACAAGCACACGTACCTACAGTAACTGCGCGATTCAGTCTTATTTTGCACGATTTAACAGTTTATTCTGATTTACTATCTTAGTAACATTGAATGAAAATAGGCTCTTATATCATCGCACACTGTTTATAATAATTTTAGGTCAATAAGTATACTATCTATGTTGTACCTATTATTAAAATATTTTGCAAATGCATTTCAACATCCTGTATACATATATCCATTCTGCATAGTCAAAAATAGGTTTTAGTCAAAGGCGAAAATAAAATGAAGTGAATAGATTTATGGTCATGCCAAAATTGACAATGTGTGGTTAAATTGAAACGGTTTCATAATTCAATGAATGAATTTTAGCATTTCGCGTAATTTATGAGACATTTATAAATAACGTTTGGATACTACAACCAAAAAAGCATGCGTAAATCTATATTTTAAGAGTGCAATATGGCTAATTACGTTATAGGGAATACAAGGAGTGTACAACACGGAGTGTCACTGGTGAGTGATGTCTTCAAAGAGGTTGGAGGGGCGGTGCGACAGTGATCATGCCGTGGACAAGTGGTCCCAGAACTCGGACACATGCTGCGCCTCCACGTCCCGGGGGCTCTCCAACTCGAGCGCCGACTGTGACGAGGACCCCCCGACCCCGAGCGAGCGGTGTAGCGCCTGCGACTCACGCGCCGTCTACATCTCACAGTACTGCGAAATACCGTGCAAGATAGCCGATTCCACTTCGCGCATACAAAAATCCAAATGGAACACTTTCAAAGAATACCTAGTCTTCAAAAGGAATGGTAAACGAATATTTCGAAGGAAGTCTAAGAAAAAAATTAAACCGGCAAAAAAATAAGGATAAAGGATTACAATTTTGAACTATGTTTTGTGACGTTATCAATTATTTATCAGTTTCGTTGCTTTACAATATTTTTAAACTTATTACACTTTGTACATAACATTTAACTAAAGTTTTTACTAACGTGATAAGTTGAAGGTTGTGTTTTATGTTTTGCGTTGTGCAATCTGTACATGAATAGGTAGATAATTGCCATAATCATGCTATGTCTTAGGTACTGGCATTTGAACAGACGCGGTACGTATGCTTGCTTGCCGACATAAATACTTAGGTACTAGGTACTTATATTTATTTCTAGTTTATTAGTTGTCGACATAAATACGCAGGTATCAATTCATTAAAATATTAAAATACTTGGTAAAAAAATACAAGAATAAAGTAATTTAAAAGATAAACTTACTTGCCAAGTGCCAAATCCAATTCGAGGCATCCGGTCACCGCCTTCCAATTCAAAATATTGAGGTATAGACATATTTTAAGTAACTTAACACAGTTACAAAATATAAACAACAACACGTATTAAAAATTATTAAAAGCGAGTACTAAAAATGTAGCCGGCTATGATGTTCTGTGTATCAAAACACAATGAGGAGAGCGCGGAGCCGGCGCCGGCGGTCACATAGCTTTCGGCCTTCGGTTGTCGACCTTCATCGCGGCATGCAATCAAGCGCAGGCTACTGGTTTGTTAGCCATTCGCTCAATGAACAAAAAGCTGCAATAATAATATTATGATTTCGTAATCCTAGTCTAGACCGGTACCTACACACACAACGCAATGTATGATTAATCGGTTTTTGTATTGACCTAGCCAGAAGGATTCTACGAGTACAATCATTATAAACTGTAAAATATTGTTATAGGCGCTTTATATAATCGAGAACTATTTGTTTCAGAATTATTTGCATGTTACCAACTTATATGAAGTTTAATTATTTTATTTGTAGTTTGGAAATACCATGATAATGTGAATTTGTAGATTGACATACAGTCACGATCCTCAGCGTTGAGGGAACGACCAGAAAGAATACTTAGGTAAGACATATAATGTGTGGGACGTGAAGCAGTTATTATAAGGATAACATGTTTAATATTCCTTATCATACTGTAACTGTTCAGATTTACCTTAACACTGAAACTTAAGATGCAAGCATAACACGTGGTACGTAAAGTTAAAACTCGCATGATGCAGATTGTATCTCGAAAGTGGAGCGACATAACGGCATATCGTTTTATTTTCGGAGTACTTACCGTGTATCGCGCAATGAGTGAGAAATAAAGCTAATACTGTTTGATGGTAAATAAACAAATAAATGGCCGCTTTTAGAGGCATATTACTTTAATTTAAAGTTTGCAGCTGATTTTCCTTAAGTCTCTTCCGAGATCCTGTTAACATTGCAACTCGGGTACGTACGAGGTACTAATATTATGAGTAAATTATGCCAAAATTATAAAGTGTATTGTAGTTAAGTTGAACAGTTAAGAAGTATGGAACAGATTCCTTAATAAAAATTGTAAATGTACAGTTTAAGCAAGGGTAGAGCTTTCTTGTGTATCTTCATAAAATCAATCAACAGTAGCTTATTAACAGGTAGAGCCATACAGCCTAGATGCAGGTTTGCCGCTTCGTAAACGTCATTTTGATTATCAATACACCTGCACAAATATCACTGTAGGTTGGTACTTATGAAGTAGGGGCGCACTGTGAAGTACACTACCTAACATTGCTATATTGGAGTTTTCCCATCCGCCATCTTGAATCACGAAATTGATGTTGTATTTGGATTCTCCATCCCTTTTAACATCGGAGACCATACATACCCATATTGATTTTAAAAAAAAATCCATCCGCCATCTTTGATCACGAAATAGATGGTGTTTTTGAATTCCCCATTCCTTAAAATAGCGGAGACGATACCCATAGTAATTGTACAGTTTAAGCATAGGTAGAGCTTTCTATGTGTATCTTCATAAAATCAATTAACAGTAGCTTATTAACAGGTAGCGCCCGTAGAGCCGAGATCCAGGTTTGCCGCTTCGTAAACGTCATTTGGATTATCAATACACCTGCACGAATATCACAGTAGGTAGGTACATATGAAGTAGGAACGTACTTACTGTGAGGTACACCACCTAACATAACTTGCTATCTTGGAGTCTCTACGTCGCGTCGCAAGATAATAATAACATAATGTCCAAAATCAATTTACAACACGCTCGCAGACTCACAAACAACTATCACAAGATAATTGACTTTACACTATTTCAAAAAGAGAAGAATCTGGATAATGGTTTAAAAGTGAAAAATGCTCTTCGCTATATCAGCGCACTATGTGAAGTAACCTGCAGGGCTATTAGCCCAGCTTATGTTTTTTTTTTATTTATTGGCACAAAACACATTACAATCGTTATAAAAATATATATTAATACCAATGTTGTTTAGGATCTGGATCTTAGCGTAACATATGTGCATACAGAAAAATACAAAACAGGTTCCTATTAACTTATGAAAGTAGATGATAATACTATCAGATTCGATTTTGATGCTTCAAGCAGTCCCACTGGAGCCCGAGGCATCCAAGCCCAAGCTGGTATGGCGGGTGTCTTTTACAGTAGAAGTAAATCTGTTAAAGTTAGTATCAAAAATATCTAGTGATTGGTTGGTCTTTGCCAAATTATTGTATTGTCGCGCCATCGCTGTCAATGGGTTATAGTAGGAGATATTATTTTTATACGTTTGAAGTGCAAAGATATTAGTATGATTGGCCCTACGAGCACTATATTTAATGTTGAAACTGATATGTGAGAGCAACTCTGGTGAATCGATTATATTATGTATAATTTTATAGAAATAAATTAAATCAAAATAAATGCGTCGGGATTCTAATGGCTGAATTTTAAAATTGCTGACTCTGTCCTGGTAAATTAAATTTGACCGACCTGGGTTTTGACGGTAGCTGAGAATTCTAAGAAAGTTTTTCTGAGGACGCTCAATTTCATCAACATGAGCCTTGTAATTCAGAGACCATATGGGACTACCATATTCCAGTAAGTTACCATATTATTCCCGTTTAATGGTAAACTTTTTGTTGGAATTCGATGAAACGAAAATTTGTCACGATAAAAGGTTATGGCGACGAGAGAAGTACATAGACATATTATCTATAATATAAAAATGAATCGCTGAATGTGTTGCTAAGCGCAAATCTCGAGAGCATCTGAGCCGATTTCGCAATTTTTTTTTATAACATTCCTTAAAGTTCGAGGATGGTTCTTACAGAGATAAAATTAAAAAATAAATTTAAAGAATCGTGTTCGCCGGGTCAGCTATTTGTTTTATATTTTAGGTCACGCATGTCGTGCTTCGCTGTCGTTGGGTCGGTCGGTCAATTATGTCATTTGGGTACAATTATCCTACTATTAGTGTAATCCACCTCTCGTAGGTTAGGTACTAATCTGTTTCACGTACCTATACGGTAGAATTGCACACATTTTTATTACATTCGTAGACAGTGCCAAAAAGGCACATCCAAGGTACCGGAAGAAAGAGAAGAAGGAAAGAGGTACAACTATGCCAAACGGAGATGATGGATTAGTTTTTCGGCCTTCGGCTGGATACTCCCAAAGTATTGACTTATATCTTTTTTATAACTACTACCAATAATTGGGTTAAACATCTGCGCCCATGTCCGTCTCTTATCGTTGCGGTGGATCTTTGTGTAATCCCTTTGTATCGCTCCGCTACAAGTGGCTAGATAATCGTCGTCGTGCAATACAATTGTGTTTCTCTTACAATTCTAAACTAACAATAAAATAATGTGATGCTTAAGCGGTGGTGAGTGCACCACCGTGAAACTGTCAACGAACCTTTCACAAATAAACGCAATGCAAACTGTAAATAATGATACACGCTCGGTACAATGGCGGTGTGTGCATTAATACGTAAATGATCCGTGTATGCGTATACGCAGTTATAAACATGTTTTATACTACTTACCACAATTTTAGAGACAAAGTAGGTTTACTTAGATTTTAATTTTCTTTCATAAGTGTTGGTTAGACCTTAATTGGTGAATTTATTTATGACAGGAAAAGTTGGTACCTACTACGTAATATACATTGTACCTATAGGTAAGGACATAAGCTATGGACAAACCTTTGTTAATATATAAATAGACACTTAACAACAAATAGAGAATGTCAATTGTAAAATATATTGCTCGGCACTTCTAGGTAAGTATTATAAAGAACCTAATTAAACTTTTTGTCCTGTAGGTACTAGTGTAGTACCTAGTGCAGGCTAGCCGTTTCCGTGATAACGTTAATTAAATGTAACATGACACTACTAGCCTAACCATTGGAGCTACTAAATGGATTTGATGATTTATTTATGTAAAATAGAGTCAATTCGCCATTCAGCTTTAGAAAAACGAATAAGTTATTACGTTATGATATCACATTACAACTCGATTAACATCCAACAATGGCTACATAATAGAATTACAAATTAATGTTCCCACAAACCCTTAAAGTAATATCATCCTTTTGTGTGCAAACAGTATCTCTTACTATTGAATTTGCGAAACGTATGAATGAACGAACGTCACAACACTTGCGAGCTCATTGGAGCGTACTCCCCATGCTTACGGTCAAAGATAACATCAATCCCGACCATCCCTTATTACATTAGGCGGGGCTAACTTAAACCCCGCCCTCTATTATACAGGTCATATTTTAAGGGTAGCAAATCCATGTCTCATTCATATTCAGTGATTTGGTAGTCATGGATACATCTCCAGTGCCTTCGAACTCTAAGTGCGGCTCAGATTTCAGTATCGAGCGAATATTGAGTAGTGATACGAGACACATTAGTAGTCCCAGTGACGCTGTAGAAGCTCCCAACTGGCTGTGCTGCACCCGGTACCGACCGCCACGAGTTCCACGTAAGGATTGTCATCATTATTTTAACAGTACCTTATTTTAATATGGTATCCAACTACCCATGCATAACACTTGAGCACAATGACTAACATTTTGCTCTACCATCAGACAAGCAAACCTTTCGTGCTGGTAGAGCATTGTCTACCAGCAGGAAACAGTAACCAGACAATCAAGAGATTATCTGTTTACAAAAAGACAATGTTCTTACAATTTATTAAGTCTTATTGCGCTGCCGCGTTTTGTGAGGCAAACTGAAAACAGTGAAGCATAATAATCTCCAAACAAAGGATTGTGACAGAAATAGGTCAAATAGGTAATAAAAAATATAGGAATGCGGTGAATAGAATAGTATAAAGCGGTAGAATGCTATAAAGCGAGTAAGCACCGTGCCGTGTTTGCATGAGTCTGCAGTTGTTTTATTGAGCAAATAACTAACCCAGAAAGCGAAGTGTTGTGTTTCATTATAGATTAGAAACCGATATTGTTCTTATTTTATTCTCATGAATTATACCATAAAATAACAGCGACGATTGTACGGAATCGACAGGGTTTATTTTTTAATTAAAATTTCGCAGTTTCATTTTCTTAGGTTACACATTGAAATCAGACTACGGTTTACAGATTCTATGGCGATATATTCGGTTTTAACGTAATATCTCTAAAACCAATATAACGGGATAGAATCCGTAAACCATAGTTTAATTTCAAAGTGCTTCATTTGTTATCTGAAAGCAAACACAAAGAGCTGATGGTTCTGTACTTGAAGGCAGCCACACAGGTTTTGCTCTACCGGAGAAGTCTATCAGCGCAGAAAGGTCTGTCCAGATCAGAACGTCCATGGGTTCAGAACTGAGCAGTTATTTCATCCTATGGTATGTACCTAGGTGTTCGGCTTCAGATTGAAAATGGATCCTGCTCGATGATTTGCACTGGCATACAGTAACACTATGCTCTTGCTCACATGCACGCACGAAAAAGAGTGTCACTTGGATAGGTCTTCTCAAAAATATTGTGACGACACTATACAGTGTATATGTCGTCATCATCAACCCAGTATACTGTCCCACAGGGCACGTGTCTCTTCTCGCTATGCGAAGGGTAGGAAACGGTTGGTTCACCACACGGGCCATGTGCGGCTCGCCAGAATTCACATGTTTTCGAGGACATTATTATGGAGACCTCTCAATCAAGTTTCCTCACGATGTTATCTCTCAACGTTTAGCAAGCGATAATTACCAATTTAATACGTGCATTATACAGCCGTCAGATTTTGTGATACAGCCTTTCACAGTGGGCATGACGCATTCTTCACCTATGTGCATCACACACAAAAGCAGGATTTAGCCTGCTATAACAACTATTGGCTAGACGGATTGCCTAAGGATATAATGTAAATTTTTCCGTCTCTTCGTGAAGATACTATTTGCTTCGTGCGTGTCCTTAGTTCCACGACACCCACTGAATGAATCGGGGTAGAGAGAAATAACACTTTGTATTCTTAGACAGTCATCACACGGAGTAATTAATACGCCCATAACTATGAAAAGTACGTGGCCACCTGTTGTGTAGCAATATGTTGCTATCTCTGCTATGCTATCACTGCCTCTTTAGATATGCAGTATAGTATAGAAATTAATATGAAACGTGCATCAGAGGTCAGTAAATTCTAAATAACTTCGGAGTTCCACAAGGCAGCGTACCTGGACCCGCCACTTTTTTGACATACTTAAATAGATGACATGCTTTTGTAAGATAATACAATACGGTAAAATATCATAATTTTGTTCGGTACGGTAGAGCAGCTATGTGTTTCTCGTAGCTCCCGTAGAACTGTTTCATCTTGAAGCTACCATTATATCATCCTTTTGTTCGGTACGGTAGAGCAGCTATGTGTTTCTCGTAGCTCCCGTAGAACTGTTTCATCTTGAAGCTACCATTATATCATCCTTTTGTTCGGTACGGTAGAGCAGCTAGGTGTTTCTCATAGCTCCCGTAGAATTGTTTCATATTGAAGCTACGGTTATATCATCCTTTTGTACGGTACGGTAGAGCAGCTATGTGTTTCTCATAGCTCCCGTAGAATTGTTTGATCTTAAAGCTACCATTATATCATCCTTTTGTACGGTACGGTAGAGCAGCTAGGTGTTTCTCATAGCTCCCGTAGAATTGTTTCATCTTGAAGCTACCATAATATCATCCTTTTGTACGGTACGGTAGAGCAGCTATGTGTTTCTCATAGCTCACGTAGAATTGTTTCATCTTGAAGCTACCATTATATCATCCTTTTGTACGGTACGGTAGAGCAGCTATGTGTTTCTCGTAGCTCCCGTAGAACTGTTTCATCTTGAAGCTACCATTATATCATCCTTTTGTACGGTACGGTAGAGCAGCTAGGTGTTTCTCGTAGCTCACGTAGAATTGTTTCATCTTGAAGCTACCATTATATCATCCTTTTGTACGGTACGGTAGAGCAGCTATGTGTTTCTCGTAGCTCCCGTAGAACTGTTTCATCTTGAAGCTACCATTATAACATCCTTTTGTTCGGTACGGTAGAGCAGCTATGTGTTTCTCGTAGCTCACGTAGAATTGTTTCATCTTGAAGCTACCATTATAACATCCTTTTGTTCGGTACGGTAGAGCAGCTATGTGTTTCTCGTAGCTCACGTAGAATTGTTTCATCTTGAAGCTACCATTATATCATCCTTTTGTACGGTACGGTAGAGCAGCTATGTGTTTCTCGTAGCTCCCGTAGAACTGTTTCATCTTGAAGCTACCATTATAACATCCTTTTGTTCGGTACGGTAGAGCAGCTATGTGTTTCTCGTAGCTCACGTAGAATTGTTTCATCTTGAAGCTACCATTATATCATCCTTTTGTACGGTACGGTAGAGCAGCTATGTGTTTCTCGTAGCTCCCGTAGAACTGTTTCATGTTGAAGCTACCATTATAACATCCTTTTGTTCGGTACGGTAGAGCAGCTAGGTGTTTCTCATAGCTCCCGTAGAATTGTTTCATCTTGAAGCTACGGTTATAACATCCTTTTGTACGGTACGGTAGAGCAGCTAGGTGTTTCTCACAGCTCCCATAGAATTGTTTGATCTTGAAGCTACCATTATATCATCCTTTTGTACGGTACGGTAGAGCAGCTATGTGTTTCTCATAGCTCACGTAGAATTGTTTCATCTTGAAGCTACCATTATATCATCCTTTTGTACGGTACGGTAGAGCAGCTATGTGTTTCTCATAGCTCACGTAGAATTGTTTCATCTTGAAGCTACCATTATATCATCCTTTTGTACGGTACGGTAGAGCAGCTATGTGTTTCTCGTAGCTCCCGTAGAACTGTTTCATCTTGAAGCTACCATTATATCATCCTTTTGTTCGGTACGGTAGAGCAGCTAGGTGTTTCTCATAGCTCCCGTAGAATTGTTTCATCTTGAAGCTACGGTTATAACATCCTTTTGTACGGTACGGTAGAGCAGCTTGGTGTTTCTCACAGCTCCCATAGAATTGTTTGATCTTGAAGCTACCATTATATCATCCTTTTGTACGGTACGGTAGTCACGGTAGAGCAGCTATGTGTTTCTCATAGCTCACGTAGAATTGTTTCATCTTGAAGCTATAGTTATATCATCCTTTTGTACGGTACGGTAGAGCAGCTATGTGTTTCTCATAGCTCGAGTAGAATTGTTTCATATTGAAGCTACGGTTATATCATCCTTTTGTACGGTACGGTAGAGCAGCTATGTGTTTCTCATAGCTCCCGTAGAATTGTTTTATCTTGAAGCTACGGTTATATCATCCTTTTGTACGGTACGGTAGAGCAGCTATGTGTTTGTCACATACAGTGGTAAGGTAGCAATGAGTTTGAAACAACTCACAGCTAACGTAGAATTACTTCATCCTGAAGCTGCACTACAGTATTCTTTTGTACAGTGGCTTTAATGTCTTTGTGTGTTGTCGCAGGTGCGGTGAGCAGTGGCGGGTGCCGGTCGCGTCGGTCGGGGCGGCACGCGCGGGTGCCGTTCACGGCGGCGCAGGCGGCGGCGCTAGAGGCTGCGTACGCGCGCGCCCCCTACCTCGCGCCGCCGGCGTTGCGCGCCCTCGCCGCAGCCCTGCAGCTACGGGATGACAGGGTCAGTATCACAAAAATTATGTAAAGTAAATATAGTGCCTTAAAAAGTAAAGCTAGCGAGACGGTAAAAACTTTTTTGTGAGAGGATGTGGCGAATTCGGTTGTCGAGGTTTCTAGTCGTTCCGAAGGTCTCCGTCTCTCCGAATTGGCCTAGCTATTCCTGTCGTGAGACAATTATCAGGACTTTGTGTGGCCCCCGAAGAACGTTAATGCTCTGATGAACCAGTCATACTACATACAACGAGCGGTCACCGATCTAAGAGGTGGCTTCTATCAAAGTTGCTTTACTTCACCGATCTGTTTCGAAAGGCAAGTCGAAGTTCCCCATGAGCGTGTCAGATTTAGGAAAGCTGCCTATAGTGTAGAGACAGTTTTGATAAATAAAAGAGACAACTATCAAATCATACTTTCATTTATTCAGTTTGGCACAAGGATCTATCTTTAGATTACGTCGTGATTCTACATTTACATTTAGAGCCCAGTTCGCAAATCAAAGGCATAGAACCAAGAGAAAAAACAGGCAATAAAACTCTTGGCCATTCTTTTCAATAAGTAATAATTCACAAATAGTGGTACACCCAATTTATATCAAATATCAATGTTGTGGGTAGTTTTATATTACAAGAAAGGTCTGTCTTACAACATAACGTAATAAGCATTATTTCGCATCAACACAATTTACTAAATGTTTACCACAGATATAGGTACAGGGTGTAACAAGACCCTTAACGATAACTGAAATCCCATGTTGTACCAATCACAACGAACATTTTTACTACGTCACCATACCTGGAAAAGTATCTCCTATATTGAGGCTCAAAGTTAGTATGGATTTTTTCTCATTAGGCACAAAATCGATTACCCTGCCAATATGTTCTTTAGATTATGACCCCATGGATAAGTACTTAAAAAAAAAAACGTTTCCCAGGTATTATTTTTGGTTAGTATGACTTGGCATGATGTCCACAACGAGTAGACTTCGGCTTGGTGATGGGTTTTGTGACACCCTGTATAATGAATCTCATTGATACAACTTGATCCACAGTATATTGTTCTATCCTATATTACAATCTTTAATATCTCACAAACTATCCACAATATCAATAAGATAATGATTACACTATCTTACATTGTTTCCTAGATGATGAAACAAAAGAACAAGCAACACAGAATATTAAATAGTCAGAACCATATCGTACCTGAGCCGTCGTCGAAGGAGAATAGGACGAACTAGCCAAGCCTGTCGATTTATATACATACATACATAGACTCACGCCTGTTTCCCCGAAGGGATAGGCAGAGGCATATTAAACGCCCACTTTTCGCCAGTGTTTTGATCCCACGTAATAGGTGGCGAGCCTATTGCCGCTTGTCGGGATATTTTGTTTGCCAGAGCCTCGTCCTTTGATCGGCAGGTGCACCACTTGCAGGTGAGGTTGGCTTGGGACCCTAAGTTCTTGGTGGGAACCCTATGCACCCGACTATCGACTTATTGTAGCTGGCTTAAACCTTATTTACACGTGTGACACTTTAACTGTCATACGATGTCAGTGTCATTTAACTGCAACTGTCCTCTTACATATTTTGACTGCACGATTGGCGTAGTGGTTTAAGCGGCCGCCTCCCCGCTTGACACTGCGCAAGTGTTGTGGGTTCGATTCCCACACGAGACAACACTTGTGATTCATAAATTGTTGTTTCGAGTCTGGGTGTTCAGTGTGTCCGTTAGTTGTATGTTTGTAGTCCCCCGCGACACAGGATTTAGTCCTGGTGCGGGACATGTCTATAAAAAAAAAATGTATAAATACTTGGATATCAGTCATTTTAGCCCACAGCCTAACTATCATTACATATATCTCAAGCGCTACTAGATAACCCACATGAAGTAAATGATTGTAGCGCATTTTGTTCGCTGGAACGATAAATTGTAAGCACCGGTTGTCCATATGACTAAACTTGTTATGAAAATTATCGCTTCACCCTCAGATTTTATAGAGGAACAATCGTGTGCAAACTCGTACTAGACCCTCTGCTAAAGAAACAGCGTTATATGTTACAGGGAATGCGCAAAATCAATTACTGGCTTTTTACTCAATACTAACTACATACTTATAATTAACTAGAGGACGCCAGCAGCTACGCCTGCATTTTTTTTAATTTACCCGTTTTGGCCGATCCCGTGGGAATTTCGGGAAATTCCTTCTTAGTGCACCCCTACGGTCCCCAAGGAACATACTTACATGCCAAATTTCAGCTTCCTGCGCCCAATAGTTTCGGCTGTAGCGTGTCTGTCAGCCAGTAAGAAACGCAAGGATTTTATTATATTATATACTAGCTGTCCCGGCGAACCCTGTATCGCCTTTTAAAGGTCTTTTCGCTTATTCCTTTTTTTTTTCAAACCACTTTTCCAGGAAATTCTGAACAAAGTTACCAAAGCCACCAATGCTTAATCTAAAATTTCAGAGTTTACAAAGGTATACAAACAAACGAAGATTGAATTTTATATACCTATATGTATAGATAGATGACCCAGCAAAAACCGTCCGCCATCTTCGATTTCCCATTTGCCATCTTTAATCACGAAATAGATGTTGTATTTGCATTCTCCATTCGGAGAGGATACCCATATAGACTTAAATTTTTTTTTCATCCGCCATCTTTGATTTCCCATCCGCCATCTTTGATCACGAAATAGATGGTGTTTTTAAATTCCCTATTCCTTAAAATATCGGAGACGATACCCATATCAACTTTAAAAAAATCCCGTCCGCCATCTTTGATTTCCCATCCACCATCTTGAATCACGAAACAGATGTTGTATTTGGATTCCCCATCCCTTTTAACATCGCAGACGATACCAATATTGACGTTTTAAAAATTTTCCCATCCGCCATCTTTGATTTCCCATCCGCCATCTTTGATCACGAAATAGATGTTGTATTTCGATTCCCCACCCCTTATAATATCGGCGGTGATAACCAAATTGATTTTTAAAATTACGATACCCATATAGATTGTATCCTATTCGTTTAGCCTTTTTTGCCTTTGACCATCCTTCTCGTTTGACCATTTTATTATTTTTGTCTGGCCCCTAAAAGTTGTGGCGTAATTTTATATAGCCCGGAATAATTGGGCTATCAAAGGCAATAACATTTTTTAAAATCCGACTGCTAGTTCCTGAGATAAGCCGACATTATCTTTTAGCCTTTTTAGCCTTTTGCCCGGCCCAAAGGGTCGAAGCGTTATGTTATATAGCCTATAACCTTCCGGAATAACTGGGCTATCGTATAAAAAAATATTTTTTCAATCGATCGGTAGTTCCTGAAATTAGCGCGTTCATACAAACAAACAAACTCATCCGCTTTATTATATTAGTATAGATAGTAGAGCATCGTAGACTTACTATTCGAGTGTTACTTTTTGAGTGCAAAGATTCAAATTAACTAATAATTATGTAATCCGGCCAGATAGTATTTATTAAAAGAAAGAGCTAAGAATTTAGGTGGCAGGTACAGGTTACTACTTTTCTAATACAGTAAGTAAGAAACTTCAATAAGAGTGTTAATTTACATTATCAAGGCCACAGAAAGGGATATTTAAGGGACACCGATTTCCACGCGGGCGAAGCCGCGGGCACAGCTAGTATCTAATATTAGTAGGGATTAGCCAAGGCTGTTACAATAATAATTATTAGTTTAATTAAGAAAGATAACTTTAAAAGCGAACGACGAAGTAATGATAATGACAGTGCATCATCGTTATGTCAATGTATAATGTGACAGTAGGTACTGACAGATATAGCACATGCGCAGCAACTCAATTATTACAGCGCATGCGTTATTACTGTCAATAGGTAGGAGGTTTGTCCCTACAAACTTCGACCCTCTCTAAAATCCCTCCCAGATTATTTTTTGCATTTTATTGTATCCTATGTGTTTTTCCTGGTTCTGAGCAACCTCCGCACCAATTTTCAGCCAAATCGGTTCGGCCGTTCTTGAGTTATAAATAGTGTAACTAACACGACTTTCTTTTATATATATAGATTAAGATGAAATATTTATTTTATTAGATAAAATAAACTTTTCCAACGTCATAATACTAAAATATATACTTATGTCCCAATTCTATAACTACCACCGCACGGCGGGCGTCGCTCGGCGCAGCTCCAAGGAACCGGTTTGGAGGGGAGGGGGGGCACCCCGCACTGTTCCTAAGCGCTTGGGCAGGCACGAGGACAAGTCAGTTTGCAAAATAAAGCATTATATAGTACTAAGCACTATAATAAACGCTTTTTCAACACACTTTTATCGAAACTTGTATGTCATATATCTTGGAACGGACAACTGTTACAACAAAAGTGTCATAAAAAAGTTGTTTCTATTAAAAATGCCTATCCAATGACATACACCTTATTACTATTGGAGGGTGGTCCCAGGGCCCATACATTTTTGCCCATTGTCTTTTGATAAAGATTTGTCCATTCGTTTTTGAGCTATCCTTGATAATTAGTTTTTTAGTTTATTTTTTTTGAGGAGCTTTAGAAGTCGGTTCTTAATCGTAGTTTTGTTATTATATTATAAATTATATTCAAAAGAAAGTACTACATTTTTGTTTAATTTGTTGTTTAGACAGGTTTCAGTACTAAAGAGTATGACATATCAACACCTACTATGCTCTTGAAAAAGTTCGTCAATTTATACTATATAGGTTGATGGGCCTAGTTGTGTCGTGTATTGAAACGGCTCAATTAGAATCAATAAAAAAGGGACCTGTATTACTTGATCTGAATGTGTATCCATCCAGTGGCCATCATTGATATACAAGAACCATATCAAAGGGCCATATCGTAAAATTAGCCATTTTTTAAAGTGATATCTAGTCATGAAAAGACTAGACTAATTATCTAGTGGCTACTTCATGATGTGCGTTGGTTATATCAATGATAAAAATTGTTTAACGATATTATGATCCACAAACGCGCGGGATGAAATACATCCAGTTTTTATATAAATAC